>CM045771.1:10548073-11278461 GCA_025200525.1 Camellia lanceoleosa
GTGAGGTATGTGAGGTCTTCTCCAAACCGTCTTGACACTTTTAAAAAGTATGTGGAAAGTTTGAAAATTGAGAGTAAGAGCCTCTTGTGCCTAGATGTGCCAACACGGTGGAATTGAACATATCTTATGTTGGAGGCAGCAAAAAAAATTGAGAGTGCTTTTCAAAGAATGGGTGAGGAGGACTGCAATTACAAACACTACTTTTTGGATAATGAAGGGGTGAGAGGAAAGAGATGCCTACTGAGGATTGGGATAATTGTAGGGTGTTTTTGAAATTTCTTAGAATGTTCTACAATACCACAAAGAGATTTTCGGGTCTTTATTTGTTACTTCAAACACATTCTACATCGAAATTTTTGTCATTGAAAATATGATTGGTCAACTAATCAAAGACAATGATCCTATTTTGTCTTCAATGGCAAAGAAAATGAAAGAGAAGTTTGACAAGTATTGGGGAAATGGGGATAAAATCAATCTACTTTTGTATGTTGCGGTTGTGCTTGATCCTAGAAGAAAAATGACCTACTTGCAATTTTGTTTTTCAACACTTTTTGGTGGAGATATGGTGAAAGTGAAAGAAATGTTAGACAAGGTCAAAAATTGTTTGGGCAAATTGTATGATCATTATGCCATACTTGAGCCAACAAATGTGCATGCCTCCAATGTAAATGAAAGAGTAGATATGGTGATAGATGAAAATGACCCACACTCTATTGTGAACTCTCAATTTAACTCATTTTGGAGGGCAATTTTGTAGTAGTGGGAGTATGTCGAATTGGATAAGTACTTGGGTGATATTGAGAAAGATAGGAATAATTCACAATTTGATATCTTGGAGTGGTGGAAGGTTAATGCATCAAAGTATAGAGTATTATCACTTATAGCACGAGATGTGTTGGCGTGGCCTATTTCCACTGTTGCTTCTGAGTCGGCTTTTAGTACAGGAGGTCGTATACTTGATCCATTTCGTAGTTCACTTGCTCCCAAGATGGTGGAGGTTCTTGTTTGTGCACAAAATTGGCTTCGAAGTAACATTCCAATATGCCTTAGACAAGCAATGAATGATATTGAAGAATTTGAACAACAATATGATTCGGGTAATACATTCAATGATTTATTTTGTTTTAAATTTCATTTATTTTGTATTATTCAAGATTCATTATTTTCACTTTACATGTTTTTCTTGTATTATGTTTTATGTGTAGTTGTTTCAGAATCAAGTTCTTGTTCAAGCCCAAGTCCGGAATCTAATTTTATTGAAGTTTAATATCATGGTAAAATACCCCTCCCCTTTGCTAAATGTTGTTAACATATTTTTATTTGTTTTAAGTTTAAGACTTTTTAGTATTTTCCTTATTAAATAATTTCATTTTTTTTGTTATGCAGGTTTAGATGGTTCATTTCATGATTTGGCTCAAGGAAATTAACGACTTTTTGCTTCTTTTTGGATGACTGTATTATTGTTTGGATGACTGTATTATTTTTTTTTTTTAAAAACTTTGGATGATTTTCAACTTTCAACTTTGGATGACTGTAATCTCGCCCACTAGAACATTGAACTTTGGATGCCCAGGAGAAGATAATGGAAATTGATAACATGTCATGTCTTATGAGGTTTGTTAAGTTGATGCTTTTGTGGAATTGTTGAAGCTTTCTTTGTGTATGAATTGAATGGCAGATTTATGAATGGCAGATTTGCTGAATATTGTGAAGAAGATGAATGGCAGATTTAAAAATAGCTGTGTGTGAGATGACATTGAGATTATATGTGAATGTATATTGAGATTATATGTGAATGACATAATATATGATAGCAGAGTCTGGGGAAGATTTTATGCTTAAAATCTTTAAATTAGGCATTCCTCTAAGAAGAGAGATCACTGCTGGGACTAGATCATCCTTCAAATTGCTAACATACATACACAGTCTGCATATTGCTCATATAAAACCTACAAATTGTGAAGGAAAATTTTCAGCTTGAAGGAAAGAAACAAAGAAAAAGAGACAACCAAAAAATATATATATATTGAGCTAAAACAACAAGAATAATAAAAATTCATCAATTCATGCAAACTATTGAAGGTTAGAACAAAATCTGACAACAACAACAACAACAACAACAACAATAATAATAATAATAATAATAATAATAATAAGAGTAGCTGCAAAACTAAAGGAAATAAAAGTTGAGAATAGCAAAAGGAGTCAAATAAATTAATAAATTCATGTGCAATGGTTACTCTAGAAATCCATTTATGAGTTGAAATTATATTGCAGAGGCTATTTATTTAACATCCCCAAAAAGAAAATATACAGATTGTGACTGCAACTTAACAGGAAGCATTAAAAAAAAAAGGTTTATCAATAATGAAATCACCTAATATAAGCATAAAATGCACGTGGTGTCTGTTTACCTTGGTGATAAGGTCATCTTACAAGAAAATGCTAAATGTAAGAAGCTAACGGAAGTAAATGCCATCATTTTTTTCGGAGTTTTTTTTTTTTTGTATGTTGAAAATTTATAAAATTTCAAACCGCCAAACCGATTCGCATCCATCCGCCAATCCGCCAATCCGCCAATCTGCCAAATCCACATCCGCCGGATTGGCGGACGGATGCGGATTGATTTTCACCAATCCGCCAATTTGGCGGACGGATGGCGGATTGAAGGTTTCGTGGCCGCAACCGATCCGCGCCCACCCCTACCATCTGCATATACAGACAAAATAAGGGCATGCTCACTGTAAGGTAAATCAGTGAATTCACTGTTGCCATGTGACTTTCTGAATTGAGAATCCAATATATATCAATAAAAGATGAGTTGCCACTGTAATAAAAAAAAAATCGAGCAAAAAATCGAGAAAACCAAAGCCTGTGCACCAAGTCACATGACTTGACAATCCATCTGCATATACGGACAAAATAAGGGCATGCTCACTGTAAGGTAAATCAGTGAATTCACTGTTGCCATGTGACTTTCTGAATTGAGAATCCCACATATATCAATAAAAGATGAGTTGCCACTGTAATAAAAAAAAAAAACCAGCAGAAAATCGAGAAAACCAAAGCCTGTGCACCAACTCACATGACTTGACAATCCATCTGCATATACGAACAAAATAAGGGCATGCTCACTGTCAAGGAAATCAGTGAATTCACTGTTGACATGTGACTTTCTGAATTGTCACTGTAATAGAAAAGGAAGCTTATGTAGGCAATGTTGTTTTTCACTTAGCTATGCATCATTCGTTGTTACGACCAACTATTTGTATTTCATTGAAAAGTATGGCTATTTCAATATTGGTGGCCATTTGGAATTATTTTTAAATCAACATTTGAATATTGAATTTGTAATATTTTGCGAAACATTTACAATCTCAACTTTTGCAATAAACTTTAAAATAATGGTGGATCTTGTGAGTGAAACGTGGGTTACGTAGGAGTACTTCACTGGACTTCCAGGAATTGTAAGGCGACTCTTTCTTCTTTCCTGATGGAGATTGAAATTCTTTACGTAGAGGATCCCTATTTCACGAGCCCCAGTTAAGGGAAGCTTTTCACCGAGCTACCTTTTTTTGTTTTATGTGTTGTTGAAGGCGGTAGTTCGTTTGTCTGAACTTTATTAGTCCCCCAACTGGACCAACCACTTGGCTTTGCAATTTAATAAAGAAAGTCATGAACTAATAAATGTGCAATTATAAATGTAGTTATTTCATAAACTTCAGGTTCATAAAACAAGTACTTGAAATACATCCGTACGTTAGATGAACAACAACATTGTCTTACACTCTAGTAACGAAAATACGACACAACATACAAACATATATGAAAGATAAAGGTGTTTGATTTCTCATTCCTCGTCTGACATGTAGTAGTCAGAGAGATATTTTTCATTGTTTAAGACATTATTTCGCTCAATCACTGTCAAATCTCTGTTGCTTGCTTCTGCCATTTCGTGGCTAAATTTGAAGCATGAAATGTCGACATCTCGCATCAACATTCTCGTTGTTCTCCTTCTTAATTCTGCTAACTGCTTTTTCATAGTCACTCACATTTCGTCTAGCCATGGTCAATGAACGACGATGAGGTACTGGTGCCCCAAAGTTACGTAGATCATTAAACAATCCTTCTTGCTCTGTTACCCTGAACGCCCATTCTGCTCGGATACCAACATAATAATCCTTTGGACTCGAGTACTTTTCGCTTTTGTAGTCATAAGTAAATGGAGGTAGCAATCACACTTTCGGATTTCTTTGCCGGTGTGAACTTCCTGCACCTATTGAAGACATTGTTCATAAAATGAACAAACAAATAATAATAGTAATTGTAGATATATTACTATTGTTATGACTTGAACAAACATCATATTGGAGGTATCGGTATTTATAGACATCATAGTGGGGGTTAACTAGAGATGATCTAGTGACGATAATGCATGCTGGGGCACTATGAAAGAAGTGATACCCGTGATATTATTTTTTGTTATTTATTTCATGCAATCCTGAGTACCCGTGACGAAGTGTACCTGTGATGTAGTCACGGACGTGGTTGTCAGCTAAAATCATATGCATCAAGTGACATGCATCTATACATCACTGCACAAAGTCACATGCATCACTGTATCACTGCACAAAGTCACATGCATCACTGCATCGCTGCACAAAGTATTACGCCTGTTCAAGCCACTGGCGAGCATCACTGAGAAATGTTGGACGTATCACTGCACCGAGCTACAGTTTATTATCGTACCATACCTACTGTGTCCATGTGAATTATACAATTAATAAAAATTTTGAGGGGGTGTCAGAACAAAATAACAATAAATTAATAAAATTGGCCGGGCTCCTAAAAAGTAAAAAAAATTTGATCGTAAAATATTTCAAAATTAATAAATACATAAAAGTAAAAAATATTGTACAGAAAGACAAAAAATATATTGTAGAAACATATTGTAAAAAGACAAAAAATACACTTATTTAGATCATTCCAAACAATCTCTTCATTTTCAACTTCCCTTTGAAAGAAGGTCAAGTTACATCAAATACACTAGCCAGGCTGACACCATATGCGGCACAACATCCGATGCTATAGGCTTTAGATTCGTTTATGACTTGACAACAGTGGAGTCCTGGTAGCCGAATGCACTGTATAAGGCCAGTGGCATGCATGTGATCGAACAGGAAATGCTCCATTAATTTTTTGCACTCGGTCCATATATATGGTATAAATATCGCATCATACCACAACAAAAGTTTTACAGCTATTTCGAGCGATATCATCATGAGATATATTGTGGTTGATCTATATTCAACAATGGGTCGCTATTGGGTTGCAGATGGAGATGAATTTCAATACCTATTAAATCCAAATTTGCGTTACTCACGTGCCACCGTCAATACCATGAGAGCTGAGTGGGAATTTCGCATAACTCGAGCAAACGTTCTCGTTGAGTTATGTCGTGAAGGTAATATTAAATTTCCTCGCCGGTTAGCCATGCATATGCCAACTGACACTCCACAATTGTTGCAAAGGGCATTGCATCATATCCGCGACGAAGTTAATCGCATGACCCAACGTTTGCAAAGGTCCTCATTAATGAAGACCGCAAATGAGCGTGCCGAAGATGGGTTAATGGATGATGCACACCAGTACTTCGCCTGGAGCATGGATGTTATGTATGAATCTGATACTGAGATGTCAGATGATGATTATAATGAATGAAATTGTTTGGATGAATGACCAAACCATTTATCTTGTAATGGATTTGTAATGCTTATTCTCTATGTTATCAATGAAGGGAGATATTTCAATTGTTTTTGAATAGTTCTTGTAATTCTACAAATAGTTCAATGAATGGATTTGTGTACTTATAAATGTAGTGATTTCATAAACTTCAAATTCATATAACAAAGAGTTGAAATACAAATGTAAGCTAGATGAACAACAATAACATTGTCTTACACTCCAGTAACGAAGATGTGTCTTACACTCCATCAAAAACCCTAACGCTAATTTTCTCTATTCAGCGTAACAAAACTTCTTCAATCCAACACACGTAACCCTACTAGTTCAATAAAATATAAACTAGCCTTAACAACAACAACTACTCAAAACAAATACCCTATTAAATCAAACTTCAAATTACATGTGCTATATATAACAATGTTTTCTCAAGGCTGATTTCCTCTTCCTCTTGTAATTCCTGGTGAAAATGATCCGAGCATTCAAAGATTGGATTGGATTTGGAATTGGAAATGAGAGATCGGATTGGTTTTGGATTGGTCTTACAAAGATTGGATTGGATTGGTCTTACAAGGGATTTGAAAGTCACTGCTCAACATAAAAACCAGAATAAAAAAGCTCAAGATAAATAAGAGGTGCAACCATAAAGAAAGGAACAAGTCTTTATCATTATACACTACATTGTTAATAGACAATTCTACTTCAGCAAGTTATGCTGCACAACCAATAAATTCCTCCGCTTGTTCTTTAAAGGGTTGAGAATCAACAAACATACCAACTAGAGCACAAAAAATGAAACAGGCCTCTATGATCATAGACTCATGATCATGAAAATCCTTGGACTACAAAACATTGAGAAGATCATCCTGAAGGCGCACTGCAACCTGCTTGAATACCTCAACAATTTAATTTGTCATGGTGTTTCCTTGTAAAATTTTGGGGGGAGGGCTGAGACCTAATGGCCCCGAAAGAGAAGAACCTAAAGGCTGAGCAAGAGGAGTAAGCAAAGATTATTTGTTAGATTGAGCAAGTGACAGACTCGGTATTGCAATGTTTGGTGCTTCAACATCAAATGTGCCGACATGTTCAGGGACAAAAATGGGATACAATGCAGGGACAACACCTGAGAAGAAATGCAAAATAAATTTCAAACTTGGTTGCCAGACGTGATGAAAAAGCTAACTGAAGTGTATAGTCATACTTACAACAAAAGAAAGGCGTAGGAGTAGGAAATAGCAGGCATTGAGATGGTGAAAACACAAGCCGTCCACACCAACCCTTAACATTAAACCCTAAAATTTGACATATGGCCGTTCCCTTCAAACAATTATCAGTCAAGGCCAATGTAGTCGTAGGCAAGGCAGAATCATTGTGGTAGTAAGTAGAACCTACACAAGGTGAATTCATATAAGAACCACATTAACAAAATTATTTATCCACAACCATTCATTCATTCAATTATTCATCCAAAATTATTTCACCTGTAACCTGTGCATATACAAAATTATTTCATTCAATTATTCATTCAAAATTATTTCATTCAATTATTTGTCACCTGTAACCTGTGCATATACAAAATTATTTATCTATCCATTCATGCATTCATTCAATTCGCAACCATTCAATAAAAATATTTCTCCACAACCTGTAGCATTCAATTTTCAATCATATACACAACTTAACTGTTAACTGTACATATCAAACAAAATAAGAATCCATAAATATAGTATAATCTAACAAATAAATATACTATCCGAACCAACAATTACAATTCAAACTAAAAAAACAACTTAATAACAAAACATATCAGCTGTACATGTTTTCCATAAACAAAAAATATAATGTAAATTGCTAAAAATATAATATAATGTACTTGTAAAAGTGATGTTCCATTAGTAGTTGTGTTCTTTTCCTAATCTACTAACATTTTCCAAGCCAAGCCCTTTTGTATGTGGAGCCCTCCTAGTCACAATGAGAGCAGCATCCACCTGCAGAGTACATAACATATGAGTTTGGAGGAACCACAGCCAGTTCCCGATATGACTCAGATGATCCAAAGGCATATTTTGGTGCAACAGTCAGCAATGCTATCTCTCCCTTCTTCATTGTCATCACTGCTATGTCAAGCCCCTCAATGACCTGCTCTATTCAAGAAGTTAAAAACCTTCAATGTCAAAGAAACAAAAACAAAAACAAAAAAGAACCACCAGATTAAAAATCAAGGCTCAGATAAGTAATAGTACCTTCATCTGTCTTGAACTCAAACAACTCTTCATCATTGTCATGACCCTTCTTAAGGAAGATGGTACCATCTTCCAACTTACCAATCAATTTCACTGGCAAATGCACAAAGAAAAATATTGCCAACCACTACAGTTAACCACGTATCACAATACCAACATTGTCAAGCCCAAAAAATATATATATAATAATAAAAAGTATGAGAATAACATTTCACAGTCGCTCCGTCATTCGGGCGATCATATCCCTCCCCTTCCTTCAGGATCTTCTTAATGACCTTATCATCTTTTACTTCAGTCACAGGCTTCGATGACACCAACTCAACAGTTATCTGCAACATTGCATTTGGGGGGACACCACCTTCATCACCTGATGCTGGCTTGCCCTTCTCCCCAAACCCATCTGCAACCAAATAGAAAGAAGAGCTATAAGAACAAACAAAATGCATGACTACAAATTGCTTCAATAGTAAACATATCCATAATTTTCTTTAATTTTCTTTAATAAATAATCCTGTAACTATGCAATATTTTAATCTTTATGACATAAATCCAAGATTAATTCTTCCCATACAAGTTCAGATTGTAATAACATACAATCACATACACAAACCAAAACCAAGAGAAATTTAGAAATCACATCACGTAATGTAGTTTTGAATTAGGATTTAGGTATTTCAAGGGTTTGAGATTCCAATTTAATAAAAGATGAGTTAGTTATTTGTGCATTAAACTAAAAATAGAAACCAAATAAAATAAATATTTGTCCATTCAACCAACCTTTTATAGTCGGCATCAAGTTCATCTCAGGTGGCAATCAAGAATAACATCACCGTAGCTCTATAAATCGACCATTTTTCACCACTCTTTATAAATTTCAAGCAAACGAGTATATCTATTGCAACATATAGCTCTTAGCGACAACTTCACGAACATCAATGCGACTCTGCTCAAGGAAAAATTACGCCTCCTTACCGGTTAGAGGATCTATAACAAATGAACCATGAAGACACTGAACAAATGTAAGCCTCCCTTGCCTACCATACCCTGTAATAACATTTAGACCCAAAATAAAAATAAATAAATTAATAATAAAAATAAATAATCAACTAAACTAAACAATTAATAGTTTTAGGTTCAAAGCATATCAATTTAAAATCTTTCAGGGCCCTAATTAATTAGCATACATACAAATGTAACTATATATAATCTATTAATAAGAAGCTTGATTTTGTTTTATCTTTTTTCCTAAACTTTCTGAGCAACCAAACAAGACCTTGATACCATCAAATCACAACTCCACAACCAAACAAAACCTCAATACCATCATGATTTTATATCGATTACAAGTAAACATATAAATTCATAAAATCATGAGTTAAAATTGATCAAATAGTAAATCAACTGGCATATTTTAGCAAGATAAAAGCACGATTCTGCATGTACCATACAATTGCACACAGGTATGGCATTTTATACATCATGAAAAGATGGTTGGTGACGAAGGAATTTATATACCAGAAATGTAAAGGCGAGTCTTTTCCAAATTTATAATGCATGCTTCAAATGCCAAGCCATAGAGTCATGTAAAACTTACCCAAGGACTGAACTGCGAAAACCATTTTATTCATTTCAGGAATTGAATCAGAGCATTCATGTGCTTCGTGAGAGAGTTGAGAATGCTCCTCTTTCATCACCTGTCCAACAGATAAATGACATATATCAGAACTTCATACACATAAAAATAAATTGAGAATATGAAGGTATAAAAATGATGTCACAGTTTCATATGGAGATTACATTAATTGCCTTTATCTTCTCCTCTAAATTATTAACTGCTGCAACCCGAAACTTCTTATCATGCTCATACCTGCTAGAAATATTCCTCAGCTTTTCAGCTTGTTTATCCACACTTTCATGTAAAAGAAAAAGGGAAAAAATGAGGAATCAGAAGGGTTCCACTGACATGGGACAAAAAAACCGGCCTACAAAAATGGTTGCATGAATTTTGAGATAAATTTAAAAAAAAAAAAAATGGGGACAGAGTTTAGAAATTTTTTTAGTTTGTTAAAACAGCTAATAAACAGATCGTCCTATGGCCAACTTTTTGGAAGATCTATATGCAAGCCCAAACATTGACTGAGAAAATTCTTCTTTGGAACTATTTTTCATATACCAAACACATTTGCTTGAAATAAAAGAAAAGCTGACACTAAACCCAATTTAATCCCATCTTACCAAGAGAGTATGTCTGGAACAACTTATTGTCAAGCTCCATCCTAACCTTCTCTAGCTGCTCATTTGCAGCAGTTAAGGACATCCAGGCCTGATAACATTCATCTGTCTTGCGTTGGCACCGGGTACTCGGCTCCTATTTATTTGACATTATGTCTAGAACTCAGATACTTCTTAATCTCTATATATCTGAATAATCAAAATTTTAAAATGCAGGAAAAAAAAGCTACCGGAAAATCCTTCATTAGAAACTCCCGGTGGCTTTGGCAAGACAATCTCTCGATATGGGTACAACGATTTCTGGTCTCCTGTCTCTTCGTCATCCGAATCAATAACTACAATCGGCAATCTCTCAATTGGAACATCATTTGCAACATCATCGTCAACCAAGTCAATGATATCCTTCTGAGCCGAAGGAGTTGCCGGAAGGTTCTCCTTTGAAGCCCCCCTTGCTAGGTTAACTTCTACGTCCATTAGCATTGGATCCAATCCAAAATAAGTATTTAATGTTTGCCTCCTCCTATCAATTAGATCCTTTATTTCTTTGGTGACACTACCATATTTACCACTATCAAGAGACTCTAACAAATTTGGCACCGCAAATGGATCAGAATAATCAATAACTTTCGAACAAGTTTTTGCTTTCTTCAATTTGGGTTCGTCACGTGCCACATTCCCGTTCAATTTTTCTTCACCGGGTGATCTTGTTCTCTTCCGTTCCCTGTAATACACTCCTGCTAGAATTTTGGTCAGTTAGTCACAATCCCTGTAACAGTCAATGAATCGCATTTATGTATAATTTGAGTGTGAAAACAAAATGCAACACCTAAAAAAAATGGGGGAATTACACATTAATGAAAATTTTAATGACTTTGATTATTAATATTTACAATGTTTGTTCATTTCTTTGTAAATCATTTTTTTCAATACCTCAGATGGGTAATTCTCCCCCCAAAAAATATATATATTTATTAAACAGTTCATCTACCGTTTTAATCCTCACCCAACCCACAAAAAAAACAAAAACAACAACAACAACAACAACAAAAAACATAATATAGATCCACAAAATTTAAAAAATATATACATTTCAAATAAACAATTGTAGAGGTAAGTAAGAGTGAGAATACCAGTGGGGCTATAAGGTGGAAACTTGGCTGCTAGTGGGCTGGCATAATTGCTTGGCCAGCCTCCGAATGCTGACTCCATGATCACTACATTCCACAAAAACAACAAAGCTAATTACTTCAATTGATCAGGTACATTCAATGACAATGATTTGTACGGATCGTGTTACATAACTATAGGCTCAGAAAATGCTTGTTCATCATCATTTTGAGCCTTTAAAATCAGCAAGAAAACTAAAACCCTAACAAAAAAAATCTGAAAAAAAGTTTAAAAAAATAAAAAACTAAAACTAAAATTGGCACTAACCATCACCTGCACTAACCAAGTCAAAGCTATATTAAATTATATAAAAAATATATTATTGATATATTAAATAATAAATTTAATATCTTTTATTTAAATAATATTAAAAAAAATCTATTACTTATCGAGCTGAGTTCAAACTCAGTACAGTAAAATTCAACTCGACTCGATTCAATTTAACTCATTTGCAACCCTATGACTTCACTTCCACATGAAAAGTCGTGGATTTGAACCTCTAAGAGATGGATCAATGGCTTGTCTACCAGTATATACGAGACAAGGTGTTTGTCTACATAAACTCAAGAAAATTAATCGGGGACAAAGCACCAAACATCATCGTGACCAAAAACACAAAACAAAATATAAATACTGCAACCATAAAATAAACAAAAACATGGGGCTAGTCTATTAACTTAAAACACCTTTGAGTGCAGTACAGGAAATGAAAGAAATAACAAATTCCATTATGTGCATAGTGAAAAAAAATTCATTCCCAGAAATGTAAAGCCGAGTCTTTTCCAATTTTTTTTTTTTTTCTTCTTTTTCCCAAAAGTCTTTCACCTGTGAACTTTGAAAGCTCAATCACTGCGTTTTTATCATGTGGACTTGGTCTTATTTTTCTTCTTCCTGGAGGCATAGTTACTAGGTCCAATTTCTATAGACATTCGCTTAGTCCTGCAAAGCAAACAAACCATTTAAAATAGCCACCCCAATGACATGAATTCAATGTTTATCCAAGGAAAATGGATAGGTAGATCAGCACAAAGAAGCAAAACACCTTTTACATATCTCCATTGCATCATCTTTACCCTCTTCAGTAGCAGCATCTGGGTGAAAGAAAAAATCATTGATGTTTCAGAGATCCAAATTTAGACGAGTCAAAGCTATGATTCAAAGCTATAATTTATATAATTTAAATCTATAATTTATAAATACTTATGATTCAATTATAATTTAAATTTATTAATTTAAAAACTAAAAATCTGTAACCAAGTCAAAGCTATCACCTGCACTAACCATCAACTTCAATTCCCTTCGGCACAGGAGGTCTTGAACGATAGTAATGAATTAATAAAATACAATTGAGGAACAAATAATAGTAATGAATTAATAAATGGGAAACAATAAAATACAATTGTGTAATAAACTATTACTATACTGCACCTTCTCCAGGCCCTCAGAGGCTTCTAACACCGACTTACGGTCCACAGGCATCACTTCACGATTGAAAGCACTTAATGAAATGTATTGATGCATCTTCAACTTCCCAAGGGCCGTAACAACTAAACAGATGCAAAATTTTGGACATAAGAATCCAATATTATTAAACAAAATCCAAATTAGAGTTACTCACATCTAATAAGCGAAACAAAATACGCAAAGACTATGGTCCATTAGCAAATTGAAAACAAGTGTAACGAAATTAGTCAAATGATAGAGATCTTTGCATGACAGTCAAGAGGGCGAAACCTTCAGGACCTTTTTAGGTATTTCATTTAAAAGCAGATAATTTGCCCGCCAAGAAAAGTGGAGAAACTACATGAAAACTATATAAACATTTTCCATACACTCATAAAAATGTCCATACAACATATCAATCGATCGAACTACAATGCACACCAAGCATAACGACCAAGATTCCAGAAAGCACAAAAATGTAGAGCCCTTTTAGGCATTCAACTTAAAAGCAGAGAACTTCACTCCTAAAAGTGGAGAAATAACGTCGAGAATTACATAACAATGTTCATATTGTAACATAATGAGCCTCAATATGACCAAGATTTAATATAAAAAAGATCCACCCAACAAATCAATCGGTTAGAATTAAAATCATTACCAAACATAGACATGCATGAAAGCTCTAAAATTCAACAATGAAAAGTATTACTATTCAAGAGAGACTTATATTATTTTAAGTATTACTATTCATAGCTCAAGAATACAATATATTAATCCAAATTTAAGTATTACTATTTGGACATGAGTAAAAGCACATATTGCTCGTGTTGCACATCCTCATCATTATTTTCTCGAATAGAAATCAAATAAACATGTTGACATTTTGACATTAGAAAACTATGTAGAGCGAAACCAAACCCAAGAGAGACTTATATCGTGCATAATACAACCATAGGCAAGAAAATTAAATCCTTTGGGACAATATCAAAAAGAAGATCTCGGTTTGAACATCACACAATATATCACTCATCTAGAACAACTTCTTGCCAAGACTATCCACATTTCGATCCAACTTCCACGCTATCCGCTTATTCTATATATTTATACAAAGTCCTATTATCATCATGTAGTGTCCAGATGTGGTATGAAGTGGAAAGTAAGGATAACCTTTCATTGCATATTCTTAAGCAATAAAGAAGTGACAGATGCAACCTTGCAACCTTATGTCATAATGCATATGAAATTAAGAAATGCATAACGAAAACAAGAGATCGGTAAAAAGGAGAAGCCTTACTTTGCGGCTCGAACTTGCACGACAAAATTGGGATCTATTACAATGACCTTCATGCGATGCGGTGCTTCTCTCATTTTTCCAAGGGACATACGTATTGCTGCCCGGTTGCTATAGCATAGCATCAAAGCCCTCAGTGACCTCTAGAATTCTCATTTTGAGGACACAGTTCACCCCTTGTGTGTAATAGTCCTCGGCTCTTGACATATCTCCATTGCCATAGGCTTGGTTTCACGATATTAATCAAAATCAACATTCTCGACCAAGAGCAAATACAAATTATGCAATGAAAATGACTCACAGTAACCCTATTTTGGGGCAACATGACCAACTTTGCCAAATGGACTAAAAAGATACTATACAAGAAAGATAATTACTTGACAATTTCCACCATTGATGTATTGGCAAACTGTCAACCATTTGGTTAGAAATAAAATCATACCTTAGTCGCCACTTCTCACAGGCTTCGAGTTGCAATGCTTGCGGCAGGGGTAGAGATAGTTTCTTGCTTGGTTTCTGTTCCTTGACTACTTCAAAGTTAGACCTATCCCTTTCTTTGAATGAAATAGGTAGATCTTTTGACCCGCCTAGGGACAAAAGCGAATGATTGAGTGTGGGAAAAAGCTGCGAGAGGATGTCGTATGTGGAACTTTAGTATTAGGAAGAGAACTATACAACTCATTAACAACTTTTATACGGTTTTTCTTTTTGTGGTGGTGCATTCTGCTAACGCTTGACCTTGGCGAGAGGAAGATCTTGCAAATGTGAAGCTACCATCTTAGAAATTTGAAGCAAAACTAAATTGCATCTTGCCATCAATATCTTGATTCTCAATCCTCAAGCCGAGATCACTTGAATGCAGCGATTACAAATGTATCGATGCTATAGTCTAAGCTGTTGTTGCAGATTGAAAGTCGGTCTCGAGATCCCAAAGCGAGCTCTCTGAAGGACCCTCAATAGGACCTTTACCAAACATATTTTGAGAACGTTCCACTTTCGTTTACGTACATTTTACATCACCTTCATTAATAGCCAAGCATTGAGTTGCAACAACCAAATCTTCATCTCTGCATCGTTTGAAGCTGTCGGTGTGATTTGCTCGAGGCATTGTCCACATAAAGATGGAAGGCCTCTTCGGATGTCACGAAGTTTCTCTTGAACCTCTATTATCGCCAATGTCTCGATAAGGAGAAACATCCATTGGAGAATATGATTCAAACAAGTATGTACATTCTTGTGAACTACTTTTCCTCGAGCTAAAATCTTGCCCAAGCCATGGTTGAACTGGGGTAGGAATCCTCAACTTTCCTCTTTTTTCTTTGACTGCATCTTTAATCGATTCCTCTTTGCACTAAACTCCAGTTTCTTATCTACACAAGTAAATACTTCTTGGGAACGACTTCCACTAAAACTCGACCTATGACCACGAAAAGTGAACTCAAGGAATCGAGCTCCTAAAATCCGGAATTTCTTATCACCCAAATTTCCAAGATTGTCCTTTCAAAAGGTGTAGAGGAACCAAAACCACTTTGTCTTTGATAATTATTATCCCCAGCCTCCTTTGCTATTTTCAACTTTCCCATCTCGTCTAGTAACATATTTTCAGCTCTCCCTTCAAAACTACCAGAATCGCCTCTAGTACTTCTGAAAACAAAGCCACTCTTGTCACTGGAAGTGAAATTGACCTCTTCCTTCTCACCAACATAAGTATTCACAGAGTCCTTCAACATAAGTATTCACAGAGTCCTTCAACATAAGTATTCACAGAGTCCTTGCATGATAAAATATATGCATTTTCTTTCATATGCATGATGTGTTAAACTCACACCATTAATGAACATGGGTATGATTATGATAACTGTGCATAACAATTTTAAAAAGTACCTTACCAAGTTTGGCAACTTCATCATGCCTTTCTCAATCCCATGCCAAAGGAAAATTTTGCAAGAGCTTTCAAGCGTGCAAGTGAAAGCTCCAAACCCAACTCAAACAGCTGCAAAGAAATGTTAATTAGTGAAAGAGAAGTATGCTACAGTTCTTACAAACCACACAAAGACAAACAAGTAAATGAAATAAGAGCATCATACCCAATTATCGACTCATCGATCCAAGCGGCGGAAGAAGACAACCGGCAAACTGACAACGAATGAAGAAGCAACAAGCAAGCGACAAGCGACAAACAAGCGACTACCCCTTCCTTCAAAAGCAGTTAGAAAAATAGCGGCGACATCGGCATCTAGAATCTTATAAAATAAGCCACAATTACAAAATATGATAAGCCAAAACCGAACTATATAATAAGCTAGATCATTAAACAATGTAGACTAATCAGCGAAAACACCACACGAACATAATGTTTGAATATACTTACCAATCTTTGGTTGTTCCTAATGTCCTAATTTTCCCCTGTTCCACAACCCTTCCATGGGTTTGTCTCTGGTCTCTTACTATATACTCTCAAGATATCTTCTTGCCAAGACGTCGACTCTCGCCCGCTTCAGAGAAGTGGTTGCACATCACCAATGGTGCATACAATCATTTGATACCACCTCGGCACACCTTCACATACGGTACTAATTTGTGAAATGCCATCATCCATTGCATTATTGTCATGCTCTATTGCTTGGCCGCCGCCTCGCCCTCGACCTCGACCTCGACTTACACCACGACGGGCGCCACAACCTCTACCCCTACTGTCCCCTGGTAGGTGCATGGACTGGCCTCCCTCCCCATCAATGTGGAAGTCATGGGTAATGAGTGGATCAACATGGTAGGTGAAGGGTATATGTGGTGTAGGAGATGATGGTGGGGTAGGGAGATGATGGTCTTGTCAAAGGGTCGGGTGCAAATAATGTCGACGCAGAGGGAATTATAGTAGACAGACATGTAGTAGATAGTGGTGCTAAGGAGTCACCGGTACCAACATTGTCCTATATGGGGGTGGTGACCAGGAGGGGTCCAATATATGGCCATGGTGTGTGGAAGTATGGTCAGACATTAGAGGATCTACCTTAGGGGCAAACTGGGATGTGTACGTGGTATATTCAGGTGGGGAATTCTACGGTGTATGCGCTGCTGTAAATGGACCATGAGGGGACAGGCCCATGGAAGGCCCCTCACCAAAATGTTCCATATCGAAATAATCCGATTGATGTGCATGACGTGCGGTAGGATGCGGTGGAGGCATTGATGTCGATGGCTCACTGGATGGCATATTCGGGTGCGGCATTGATGTCCCTGTAATATCTACCCCCATATAAGGATCCTCACCAAAGTGGCCGAAATCTAGTCGGTCACGTCGGTGTGCCTATTGCAAACCATCGTACAATAACTCCCTTATCTCAGCAATGGCATCCGATTTTTCTCTAGCATCACGTGTATTATGGGCAGCGTCTGCCATGTGATATGCCCGCGCAACTCGACGAACCTGCAATGTAATGGGATCTGTGTTACATAACCATCAATGCCAAATAACAAACATAGACAAACTTAAGCAAATGTTGTTTCGAAGAATATAAAGAACTTACCAATCCCTCTAAACTACCCCCGACGCCTTGGTATTCGAAGGGAGCAATGTCACTCGGATTACTAAGTACTAGACGTGTATGACGGCGAAACCATAACATGTATGGGTCCGAAGATGTAAGCACTTCATTGCTCCTCTCAGCATGGACAATGGTGTTGCGTCGGTTGTTCCACTCACCAATAAATGTCTGGTATTCCTTTGCCCAATCAGTGGCCATTTTGCCATGCCTATCTCTAAAATGCATAGCCAACTGGGCGTCAAAGCAATCAGGCACACTCTGAACTCGTCCAAATTGTCTAAGCACCCGGTCGAGGAGATGCCAGTCAATGATATCGAAGCATATAAGTGGCACTTGTGCCATCTATATGTCTCGACCAACGGTACAATACGATGGGAAGCTGGTCATGATGACATCCTCCGTCCCGTAAGGCTCCCATATGAACTGCAATAGCAATGCAATAATTTAGAGATCTATTCGTACAACGGACGTTGACAAACAAAAAAATGGGTAAATTCACATGAACAAATTACAAACCTCCCCCTCCACCATGCGGTCGAACTGGTCCCGGAAGATGAGACCAACATTAGTCGATATCACCTCATGGCTAAAGGGAACCCTCCACCTGCAAGCTCGCGGGCCAGGTGGTAACAGCTGGTCGCCCTCCTCTATGGCACGCTCGCCAGCAGCAATGTTCGACTTCCGACTAGGGGCGATCTTGCTCAATCTTTCCCACGCCCAAACCTACAATGAATGATGCCATTATTAATTTATTACAGTAGGCACTTCAGAAAACATGGCAATTGAAAATATGAGATAAAACTACAAGTCATTGCAACTCACTTGTAACAACACTAGTGGGCCAGCTATCTCCTTCGTATCAGCCTTAGTTGCTCGGCACAACATCCTGTACAAACATGCCAATGTAGCACCACCCCAGCTGTACTCCGAAATACGGTCAAAGTCTCTAAGCAGTGGCAAAAACATCATCTTGACTATATTTTGTGACTTATCAGGGACGAGTACCCCCCCAATAAGCCACAAAATATAGGCTCGAGCATAATGATGAACCGTCTCATCGGATGCATCATGTAGAAGGTGACGGAAATGCTCTGATATCCATTTCAACTTAAGTGATGAGCCTATGAAGTCTTCTGCTGTAGGTGATGCCCCTAACAACTCCACACATAGCGCTATCAAATCATCCAACTTCTTTCCTGGGTCTTTTCCAGTGATTGCATGTCCGTCAACCGGTAGGCCAAATAGAATAGCCACATCTTGTAATGTAACTGTGGACTCTCCAACAGGAAAATGAAATGTCTTGGCGTCTCTATGCGCCACCTCTCTACGAGGGTTGTAATGAGATGGTGGTCCAATCGAATAGGCCCAATCCGATACACCCCGTAGAACCCCGCACGGAGTAGGCAACTTAGGACTCTATGGTCCAAGGCGGTGTCCCATATGCCGGAATTAGATCGTCGGCATTTCAATTTCGGCTGATCTTTCGCCTGCACAAGACAACGTTGTGTGTAAGAGACATAATGCTTGTACAAATGACAATTGAAATTACATTTTAGTGGTGCATAGTGCGTAAGTGGTGTAAATGTACAAAGATAAATACATACAAACACAGATTTGCAGTGTCATGACATAGAAATAAAAGGCTCCATCAAAACTAATATAAGTTTTAGAATGTTTGGTACAGTTGTTAACGAAGTTGGGTTGTACACTTCACTGTAGACTGCAATGGGGGTTTATGTGTTTTTCAGTTAAATTAGAAGGGCGTAAAATATAACTAAGCCGTCATTTCATTATTGAGATAAGAATTAAATAAGTTGGGGATCAAATGAATACAATGAAATATTACAGACTAATATAACATATAATGAATATATTTTGAAGAGTTTAAAGTCCTTTTTTTTGAAATGAAAAATGTCGCTCGAACTATATTAATGCAAGTTGTTGTAGTATGAAATAAGTTAAAAGTTATTTAAGTAAACAAACAATCTAAAATACTCACTTTGTCAATAATTGATATTGTTTGTGTTCTAAACTCTAAACTATACTCTGGTTAAGCTAGCGGTTAAGCTAGCCATTAGCATGCTATGAAAAGTTAGCTAAGAGGGGAGTTCCCGACCTCCTTAAAAGAGTATCTAATGCAAGTAATAGGACACCTCAATGGGACAATTAACTAAGCCTTTAACAATAAAAATAATAATAATAATTTGTCGTATAATATTTTTAATTTTATTATTTTCAATTTGAAGATTTGTAATGAAACCGGAAGTTTGGATAACATTGACATATAAATTTTATTACTAATAATGTTATTAGTACTATTAATGACATTCTCAATCTATCTGAAGATTCCTATAACAGAATACACATTGTTTTCCTTATCAAATAAAATAATTCAACCTTTTCTTTTTTATTTCTTTTTCAAAATTTATATCCAAATTCACAATCTAAAACTTACTCTTCCACTGTGATGCAATTATCACTTATAATAGAGTACACATTGTCTTCCTTATCAAATAAAATAATTCATCACGTCACATACAATTGATAGATACACATGAGCTATATTAATGTTTTGCACTTCTAGGAAAACCCCCCCCCCCCTTTTTTTTATTTCGTAAGCTAGTTGTTTTTCACTTTCCAATAAATTTTTTTGTTTTTTTTTTTCCAAAGATATTTTAGTCCAACAGTGAAACTAATTCAATTTTTATGATGGTACAAGTCTATCGTGTGCATGATGTAAATATTTTTAATGTGTCGAATTTATATTAACAAAGTGAACAAATTATATTTCAGTGGAACAACGGTAAAAAAATTATACTTTCATGATGATGCAATATGGTGTAACTTTGACTGTGTGTCAGAGTTGTACTAAAAAAAATTCATTTATAAAACAATTATTTTGTAATTGTCTCATCTACCGGTCAATAATTGATATCAACTTTGTAACCTTTTTTTTTTTTTTTTTTGGTTAAGCTAGCGGTCCATTTAATATAATCTTCTTCGTTCTCTCTCTATGGACTAACGTTTACAGTTGGGGAAATTTATCTAAACCATTGAAATGTCCAAATAGGATGATCCATGGACTAACATTACAGTTTCAAATGATATTACGTAACAACTACAGTGTTTGTGTAGTATTCAAATATCGACTACAAGTAAATTATTCATACCGACTCACGCCATATCGTATCAGCTCGATGCTGATGAGTCAATAATGGGATCTCCTCTGCTGAATGAGTCATAGACCTGCACAAGTTTTCATATATGAAATCGATGTCCGATAACAAGATGTTTGACAATAGTACATACATATGCTAACAAAATTAGAATACGACTTGACAGTATATCACAGATATACAAACTGCAACAAGTTAGGGAAAACAAAAAGAAAGGGTTGCCTGGAAAAATTTCTTGATAACTAAAAAACAGTTCACCAGCTAACAAAATGTGGCTACGCATTGAATATTACATGCATTTATATTGGTGATTAGTAATTCATTTCACATTATTGTGATAGGAGATAAGGTACACATGGTACCTGTGAGTTTAAAGACATTGTCAGCACGTTGTCACGCCAAAATTATGACATGAAAACCCATGCTTTAAGTAGATTTGAAATCCACTACTCAAACTTTTTAGAACAACTAAGCATTTACCAATATGTACTAAATTTAAAACACATGATTGAATTGATAAAAATGGTCTTCCCTCACGTAATGAATGTTTGGAAACTAAAAAAACAATTCACGACGTAACAAAATGTGGCAACGCATTAAATATGACATGCATTTATATTGGTGATTAGTAATTCATTTGACATTATTGTCATAGGAGATAAGGTTGACATGGTACCTATGTGATTAAAGTTATTGTCAGTGTGTTGTCACGTCAACGTGTATGACATGAAAAAACGTGCTTTCACTTTAAAGGAGTTGTCATTTGGACAGGAAAGAAGTACGAAGGTTTGAAGAGAGTTTCATGTAGATTTGAAATACATTATTCAAACTTTTTACAAGAACTAAGCATATACAAATACGTAGTAAATGTCCGAGAAATGATTGAATTCATAAAATGTGCCTTCTCCCACGTAATGGATTTCGGAAAAAATATTTTAAAAAAATTAGTTTCCCACATAACAAAATGTGGCAAAACACACATTGAATATAAAGTCTACACAATCCAGTGCACATAGGACACTTGCAACAACTAAAGCAATTGAAGAGATTTGCCACATTTGACCAAATCTATGTCATTAGTAATTGAAGTCGTAAATACATTATGAATTTACTGAATACTGATTCATTGAATATTACATTGACTCCAATTCAAAAAAAGTAGCGTGGAACTAATATGTAAAGAAGACAAACAACTACTGTCGAATCGATCGGATTCTCGCTGGACATTTTCTCTTATCATGCCCTCTTTGCAAACACAAACTACAATGGTGCAATCCACTTTGTCTGGAAGTATCCATTTCGTTGTGTATGCGGCTATGTTGAGGACGAGCCGTTTTAACTGCACGTTGTCGAGCTGGAATAGCAAGCAAAGTTGGGTAATCATTGTCAGGCCAATAGTGCTCGTGCAGCATGGGCCTAAACTTCTGCTCGAAGATACGCTTGTGGACTTCCAACCTATACTCTGGTGCAACGAAAGGAAAAGGGTCTCGCCAAATCTGTCACAAACAAGCATGTGGAAACATGGCAAGTGAAATAATGTGTACTTCCCACATGAACAACTCGGTGGTCGGAGACTAACTATTTGACGAGCACCACCCCCCATCCCATGCGGTGCTATCCTCACCTCATATTCCCCTATTCCCCTGCAGAAAAAATGTATGTACGTGGATTAATATGCATATATGTTTAAATATAGACTAACATCAATGACCCTAAAGTGCGAAATGTTAATGTGTAGTGAATTCGGTGCATCCAATAAAAATTACCTATTAATCGGTACCAACATATGCACATTCGCTTTAGCTTGGTGCTCGTCAATCCATCGTTGAACATTAGCCGTGTACAAGTGACCCCGATGGCTCGCATTTTCAGCAATGGTCCTGCCCTCGTCAAAATATTTCACGAGCCGATAAAAAGTTATCTCAACTGATGCTGCAATGGGAACACTGCGTGCGCCTTTCAGTACACCATTGAAGCCCTCTATATGGTTTGTCGTCAATATGCCCCAACGACAACCACCATCATGGCACAATGTCCAATGAATAGGGTTCATCCGTCTAAACCATTGTTCAGCATTCTTCTCGAGCTTGTAGATATCGTCCATAATCTTGTTAAACTTCCGCACTTGCCGTGCAGAACCAGCTCTCCACACAAGATCCTTCGCCATCAGTATTGCGAATCTATCATTGAAATTGCTACACGTCGCAAGCAATACCTATGGTATCCTCTTGGTTGAACTGCTGGATTGTCCCAAATTCTGGACACGACACTAAGCAAAGCTGTGTGTCGATCGGATATCAATGTGACCCCCTCTCGGTCACGGCACACATGTCGCCTAAGCAGAGTAATGAACCAACCCCAACTCTCGATCATCTCCTTGTCAACAACAGCAAAGGCAAGAGGTACAATCTTGTCCGCGGCAGTCACTGCAGTGGCCGCAACAATCTTCCCTTCGTATTTCCCGTACAAGTGTGTGCCATCAATGCATATCACTGGACGACAATACTTGAAGCCGTCTATTGCAGGTTTAAATGCCCAGAACACATAGTTCATGTACATTTCAGTTCCGATTAAGGTAGCGTGGAAATTCGGAATCATGTCCCACATGACAACTATGCCTGGATTGAATGCCTGCAATGCAGCCATACATCTAGGCAACCTTCGGTACGACTCGTCCCAGTCACCAAACACCATTGCAATCGCTTTCGCCCTGCAAGCCACGCTTTCTTATATGATATAGTGAACTGACACTTCTCCTTCACGACCTCAATTATGGTAGCAAGAGGCAATTCTGGTGATATTTGCAAATACACATTATATTTGAATACCTTACAGTCATAATAAAATCCTAAAAACAATAATTTATCTAGCACGGCACTTACCGCAATTTGTGCCTTGATGAAATGAGCAATGAACTCGGGCTTGAGGTTGCAATTGTCCCTATTCATTCTAGGGTATACACACTGATGCAGCGCTTCGAACCTTCTAATTTGAAAGAAATCTTTGTCTTTCAACCGTTGCCGAACTCTCCGATTCTGAGTCGTGCTTGCACTCGGCCACCCTGCTTTCCTTTGGATTCTCGACCTTGCATTCTCGGTTGCGCTTCAGGTTATACAACTGAACAGCATGCACTAGTCTTTTCTTATCAGTAAATATCATTCCTTTCTCCAAATTAGCAGTTTCGAAGTCCCACAATGGCCAACGTTCGACAACATCACGGCTAGTGATGGAACCATCATTGTCAAAATGCAAATTATGGTAGAAAGGATATGGACATTTGTGTGTACCTCTGCATATCATGATGCCCTCCAACCTCGTCATCACCGGAGTCATTGTCCGCACCTTCCCATGCGCCATCCATATCTTCCACGGAATCTTCATCACTTACTCCAACCTCATCAAACAATGGCACTGTATCATCGGAGTATGCATAATTTTGTACAAATTGCCTCTGGTGTCGTTGAACATTACAAACCGGTGGACATTCTTCATTCCAGTGGGGATATGGGGTTGTAAGAACCATCGGATTATCGTTGTCGGAGCACTTGGACTGCTCCAAAGACTGTAATAACCATCTAGGTTCGTGATGCATTTAATTGATTGTAACTTCTGCGAATGATTGAATGAAGGGTAATCTTGAGGGAACATGTGTGCAGATCATAAGTGTATTGTCGAGGATTGCGATTGTGTCAACATTTGAGTGAATGTCCCACCCAGGAATTGGCATCTCTGTGCACCAAAATTGCTCTCCTTCTCCACATAGATTTCCAAAAATAATCGGGGCCTAATTTATGTGGGAGCTCTAAAACATTACTTAAAGTCTCATTATCTTTGATTGGCAAAGAACCTATACTTCCCACATGGGAGTCTACATTTAAACTCTAATCGCATTATTTCCCCATGCATACCAACCTTCGCACCATCATAGCCTCCAACTCGTCCAATGTTATCCTTGTGCACATTATACAACCCCGAGGTTCAATAGGTCGAGGACACACCTTCATCGCGAAGTCTTAAAATCTTTCCACCCCAATAGAACATAATGCTCACAACTTCCATACCTACACTTTGCATTCAAAGTAACTCAATTATTTCTAAATAATAAATTAAGAACATTTGAGAGCAAACACCATATATATTATCTGAGTGCCTTTAGGCATGGGTCTTTGAGAATTTATGTTCAAGTAATTAACTATTGAATTTATTAACATCAATAAAAGTTTATTTTTTTCCTAAATATTTTCATACACTTTCAAATCCTTTTGTTATTTCTCATGTTTTGAAAAAGTTTGAAAAGTTTCCAATTCTATTTTCATTTCCAACCTAACCCAGAGCGTCACGGAAGCGAAATTTTGATCCTATTAGAGAAGGCGGAAAATTAGCACATTTTATAACCCAAGTTTGACATCACATATGACACCCATACAGTACCAAAACAAAGTACTAGCCAAAATTAACAACAAACAAAGAAAAAAAAGAAAAAAAGGCTTACTAAAATAAAAATAAAAATAAGAAAAAATAAGCGCTTTTTCATATTTTTTAATTTTTAGTGAAATGTTTTTCAGACTTCTCATAAATATTAAAATTTTAAGTATATTTATATTAGGTGCATCAAAATAAATAGATTTTTAATTAAAATCTTTAAAAAATCAAAAATAGATGAAGACAAAAATAAAAGCTCATTCTTTTCAAAAAAAAATTTCTAAACTCTATTACAATGTGTGTATTTCTTAAATTTAAATTTATCACAATAGTACCTGTAACCCCGTGCAAGGCATGGGCATTTTACCCTAGTATCTATATATCTGGCCCTAAAGGGTTGCACACTGACTTCCAAAAATATGGTTTTACCATAAAATTGTGTAACATCAGTAACAAAATGTATAATCTCGTTACAAATTAGCATAATAAAATGTCCAAAATGTATAATCTCCATTCTTAAAGGATCAAAGCCGCCACCTCATGCAAAATGCAGCAAGAGACAATAACTCAATGTTCCTCAAGACATATAATACTATTATATGCATTCAAAGTAACTCAATTATTTCAAAATAAAGTAATCACAAGATTCTTCTTTTTTATGTCATAAGTTGATAGTGGAACACAACAAGAGTAAGGCATATTGTTTTTTTTCATTGTGCTGGAAGAAAAGGAGATGAGGTGTTAGCCTTCTCTTCACCCGAACTAGGGGTGTGCATGGGTTGGGTTGGTTTGGTTTGGGTTAGCACTAAATTTCAAACCAAACCAATCATAATCGGTTCTAGGTTTTGGACCCAAGAGCAAACCAATCCTCCTTGGAACCAACCAACCCAATATAGCTCGGTTGATTCGGGTTAGAACGATGGTTCCATTGTATTTACATAAGTGAATCTTTCCTTTATATAACACAACCTCGGACTTATGTTTTTATTATATATTTCTATGTAATATGCATATAAATAGATATTTATTTATTGTCATGTTCCCAGATGTTGCTTATCAAAACAAAAAGTCATGTTCTTCCGATGAACGTGTCTTGGTTTTCAAAATTGTTGCATCAACATGTCCATATGGTGATGTTTCTAGGTCCCATATCCATACTATTGTTTTTTTACTTCCCTTCCTACAAGTGTACACGCTAGTTAGGCTATGAAGTATGAACTCTTGTCATTTGATTTTGTATATCCAAATTTTTTTTCCATACCTCTTTATTTTCTATTCTGCCATGTATAAGCTAGAACTGCTTTTTCATGGTTAGTACCTATGAGTTTTTTTTTTTTTTCTTCCTTTTATTTCTGTGTTGGTCTAGAGGAGAAAATGGGCTATACAATTGGGGATGGTCCTCCCCACTACCTCCCAACCATAATGATAGTAGGGTTCTATCCTAGGTCTCAAATACCACAATCGAGACACTTTCCAGTTAACTTAGGCCCTTAAATGCTATGATTTTAATTCCATTTATCATTGTATATTTTCTTTGAACATTCTTTTTTCCACTGTCAATTGTACTATGGCTTTTGTGAGATACTTACACCTCGTAATACTCTGCAACATTGATGAAATTTGACACTTTTCTACTACACCATGATTCGTTATTTGGTCCTCAATAAATCATTTTAGCTTCTCCAATCCATTAAAATCATAATCATTATTAAAAACTATAAAGGTCAAAATCAGTGAACCTAATATCTATCAACTTGAGGTTAGAAGAAATAGCATGGAAAACTAGTAACGGTAACCAAGTTCACTATCATTATGTTGGAACATAAAAGAAAAAGAAAATCTCAATAATTAGTAGATAGAGCTTAGCAATTGAGCATAACAAATTAAAATTTCCTATAGAAGATTGTTCCTCAAACATTAACATCTCAGGACTGTACATGCAGACTGCAGTACATGCAATAAAGTCAATAACACCTAGCTCTTTAATATCAACCACTTAAACAATCTACGTAACTTTTCAGACAGCAACGGATTCAGTAGACAAGAGGCATTAATATCAACAGAAGAATGGCAATTCCTATAAAATTTTGGAGATCATAGTATTTGTAAAAGAAAAATAAAACACTATGATGTTTTGTGAAAACTCAGCAAACAATAAGTTGCATATAACCAAAACCTCACCATTGATACAATAAATTAGCACATTTCAAGGGATGCGTCAAATCATGGGATAACAACACCCTCTACACACACAGACACAAAAAAACGAAGTAATTTTTGGGAATATTATTACATGCCAAAGGCATACTCAAAACAAGAAAGCAATCAAAACTTATCTATCACCCCAAAATTAACTCAAAATTGATAGATAGAAGAAACCATATAAGCTCATCAAACAAAATTAAAAACCAAAAAGCTATTAAAAAATGGTGATGGTTCCCTTTTCTAGAAATGCTTCATTGGAGTAGCCATGTGACAATTGGGGAAAAAAGAAAATACAAGTTCAAAAAAGAAAGTAGCAACTTTAAATAGAAATTATGGAAAATTTCAGGTTTTCCTTGAGAAGTTAAGTAGACATTATTAACAAGTTTAATTAATGATAGTCCAGACAAAGTAATGACATATGAAATTGGTTAATCCTCTAACTAAACAGCTAAAAAATATAGATATGCTGTGTTAGATTGCAGAGAAAATATGAGAAAATAAGAAAAAAAATTCAAGTATATTATACAAAAAATTAACATAAAAAAGAACAAGAAGAACAGAAAAATAAATAAAGCCCACTCAAGTAAACATATTAGCAAGCAAAAGAATGGAAATCTTGATTTTGATTTTTTAGGTGTATATATAAATATGGCCAAACGTGGGTTGTGTGTATACTTGTAAAAATTTGTGTGTAGTGTGCTCAGCATCTCCATTGGAGATGCCCCAAGCAAGGATCCTAATAATGAGCCAAGGCCAGTAGTATTGCCCCAACTAAGAATGGTGTAGGAATAGAACACCACAAATCCAATCCCACTCCACTTCATTGCTATTCCTACTTTTGTTCTACAATTTTGCCCTATATTCCCAATACATTTCCAAACACAATATTATGTCTCAAGATTTCAATATTTCAAAATTCCACTACATAATTCTATAAATTTTTAAAGCAGAATTCCCATTACGTATGTCTCAAGATTAAAGCAGAATTTCCAGCATAATTCTATAAATTGATGGCAAGAAGCAGTTAAATTGACTAAAAGAAATAGATACAAGCACAATACATACATACATACATATAGTTGGGTTTTGAGAGCATGTAATCATATAATTTGAAGAAATAAAAATTGGAGGAAAAAAATTTAAAAAAAGCAATGACCTTCTTTTTGAGTGTGAGCTGCTTTTCTTGATACCTGAGTTTTGCACATAAAGATTCGACATCAGTATACAAAAACTCCTTCATCTCTCTGTTTTTGTTTTTATCCCAACATAGAAAGAGAGAGGTTTCGTTGGGCTAGGGTTTTTTAGTGAATTGACGAGAGAAAGGGAGAGTGGTGTTCCTGAATCCCTAATTTTGAATGAAAAGTTTACAACCCTCATTTCAAAATTTTACATCCGAAATCTGAATACCTAATTTCGAAATTTAAAACCCAAATCTAAAATGAAAACCCTAATGTATGCGATACAAACCTGAGTGAGGGAGAGTGGTGTTCCTCGTTTTGCCGGTGGTGTTCCTTTTAGTCGTCGGCTGAGTGAGGGAGGGAGAAGAAGATCGGCTGCGTAAGGAAGAGAAGATGGGTGTGATATCGAATACGGCTTTCGTAAAGTGGAAAGGGAGAAGGGGCCCTTTGTTTGTAATGAAAAGGGTTTTTAATTAAAAAAAAAATTCGGTCAAAAAACGGCTTTCACAAAATCGTTTTTAAGTTAAAAAAAAAAATTTTCAAAAACTGGCTTTTCTAAAACCGTTTTTTATTAAATTTTTTTTTTTGTAAAAAATATTTATGTTGAAAATATAAATAAAAAAAATTTAATGTAAAAACTTTATATTTTAAAATCGCTTTTTATGAAAAATATTTTTTGGTAGTTTTCATATTTAAGTTGAAAATATTTGTTGGTCATATTATTTAAAAAAATTACTGTTGAAAAACGACTTTTCTAAAGTCGGTTTTTATTTTAAAAAATTACTGTTTAAAAACGGCTTTAGAAAAGTCGGTTTTTATTTTTAAAAAAATTTGAACAAAAAATATTTATGTTAAAAATATAAATTAAAAAAAATTTAATTTAAAAACGGTTTTGCCAAAACCGTTTTTAATTAATTCAGAATTAATTAAAAATTAAGTAAAACTGACTTTTCTAAAGCCGTTTTTTGG
Source organism: Camellia lanceoleosa (assembly GCA_025200525.1). Lineage (NCBI taxonomy): Eukaryota > Viridiplantae > Streptophyta > Magnoliopsida > Ericales > Theaceae > Camellia > Camellia lanceoleosa. The sequence goes on from CM045771.1 coordinate 10,577,687, forward strand.
GTCCAAAATTTATTATTATTTTAATCGTTAAATACGGTTTTTGAAAAGCCGTTTTCTAGAAAACGGTTTTGCTAATGCCGTTTTACCCTATAATGAAAATAAAGTTAAACACACTATAAAGTGGGCCTAAAATGTTCAAAATGCCACAAATATGGAAATTGGCCGTGGTGGGTGTGTATATGTATGAGAGAGAGAGAGAGAAAATGTGTGTGTGAAAATGAAGCCTCTGAGTGTGGTTTTGTGTTGAAAACGTGTTTTTAAAACACATTTTTACATTTTGGTTAAAAGTGTGATTATCAGCAACGCTTTCTTTGGTTAACAGTAAAAACGTGATTCGTAATCATGTTTTTTGAAAAAAAAAAAAAAAATACTTAAAAGCGTGGTTCCTAACAACGCTTTATGTATAAATCAAATTTTCTTAAACGCGTGTTTGCAACCACGCTTTTTTAATTAAAAATGTATTTTATAATCACGCTTTTATAATTTTATAAATTTTTCACAAGAGGATCACAAAAAGAATAAAAATGTAATTTATAACCACGTTTTAAGTTAGTTTAAGAATTCTGTCCGAACTAGGCTAATTTAGGAAATAATTTACTATTTTAACTTAGTTTGGGAAAATCCCCCCATCTCACCTCATCGCAGACCAACGTCACACGCCACTGCCAGTGCTGCCGCCGCCCCCGTTGCCGCATCCTCACAGGTTCTCTCTCTCACTCTCGGTTTGTTCGTCTGTCTGTCTGTTTCTCTCTCTCTCTCTCTCTCTCTCTCTCTCTCTCTCTCTATATATATATATATCTTGTCGTCCCCCTTTCTCTATTCCCCCTCTCTGTTTCTCTATTCCACATTCAGGTATTCCTTTCTGTCTATCCCTCTCTTTCTTTCTCTCTCTCTTCCTTCCCTCACCATCGCGGATCTAGGGTTTAATTTTATTTTTGATGTTGTAGGATTTTGATAAAATCATTTTAGGGTTTTATTCTTTTTCTAAATTTGAAGCATATATGAGCTCCAAGTTTTGCTTAATTCCACACTTTTGTTGCTCCAAGTCGTAATTTCGATCGTTGTGTACATTTGATGAGAGAGAAGAGCAATGGGAGCTGTAACTCAAGAAGCAATTGATCAGTTCAAATCATTGATGGACCAAGTGAGTTCCTTTTGCCATTGTTATTGTTCTTTATGAAGAATTTCTGATTTTACCTATTTGCATCTGTTTGGTTGTCGAGAAATTGATAAAAAAAAAAAAAAGAAAAAAAAGAACAAATATTTGTGTTAAGAATATTTCTTCTATGTATTCGGTTGCGGAGCTTCGGTTTTCTCTAGCCCTAAATAGTGAAATTTATCTATGATTCATATGTTTGAGTTCTTCTCTTTTTACTCGATTTTCTCAGTAACTGCGCTATATGTATTATATCCGAGTCCTGTGAATTCGTCATGAAGTTTCCCCACCTTGACAATTTTTTTTTGAAAATTATTGTTCACAAATAGCTTGTTTGGTTGCAGAGCTTTTCCAGAAGTAACTTGGGGTCCTTCAAGTTATAATGATTCAATGGAATTATGGCAGTTAATTTCACTTTGGGCTCTGTTTTTCTCAAGGGAAAGTAACGCTGTATCTGTCTCTTTTGCACTAGTTAATTATGGTAGTTAATTTTTCACATGTTCATTGATTTCCTTGTCAGTATGTATTTACAATTTTGTAAATCATTTTGGTTTCTATTCTACGATCCACATAAAGGTTTTCCAATTAGATATTCAAAGAATTCAGTTACTTTTGCTTGTAATTTTTTTGTAATATGTCTCCAACATCTTTCCATAATTTTAGTTCATGACATTATATTGTTAACCCATGTTGAGGGGAGAAGAAAATGTTTTATTAACTGATAATCCTGGGGACATAACAACAATTTGTCTTTTGAATTTTATTAAGAAGACCCTTATAAGCAAATGATTCATGGCACATGACGTATATCTTGAATACATTTTTGTGAGGGCTTTGTTGGGTAATCAACAAGATGTGGTTTGGGATGTGTGGTAGTTGACAGGATCTTGAGGCAAATTGTTTGTGGTTCTCTCTCAAACTATCTCTGCCTAAATGATTAAAGGCATAGCAGTATGCAAATGAAGCTAATTAAATGGACACACTCCCATAATGATATTTGAAGATTTAGGGGCATATGTACACAAATCTGGGCCATGCCCTCCTAATCCATACCCTGCCCTGATTTAATGTTGAAAGCCAAAAAATGTGTTTAAAATAGGGTGGATTTCTGAACAAATGGGTGGCGTTAGGTTAGCTATCTGGACTGTTATCTATTGATTTAAATTTTGACTGAATGGTGTATGGTGGTGTCATTTGTCAACTTGTTGGTTTAAAATTTTCTTGGGTGATGAGCACAGACACAACAGAGACACTGATATGGATTCCAAATTCTAAGATGAGTGGCCTAGACCACTGCCTATTTATAGGCCTGGCTGCACCCCTCTAAATGTGTGTGGCAACCCTTATGAATCATGTTGTGCCTTCCTCTCTTTCCATTGTGGGACAAGCTCCCAAACTATCCAAATGTAAACAAGGAAGATTTTGAAAATATCCAAAAACTACAACTTTAATTTTAGAAAATTTTCCAACAATTACACATCATTCTTTTTGTTGACTATCCATGTTCCATGAAGGGGTAGACATGTACCTCAATTTGACACAATTTTGTGAATACTTTGGCTGCATTTTTTTTATTTTTTTTATTTTTTTGTAACAGATACTCTGGCTACATTTTTTTCTCAACAAACTTTGGCTGCATTTTTTAAAATTTAATTTAATTAAATTTTTTTTTTTTTAAATTTATGGAAGAGATGCTTTAGCTGCATTTGTTCAAGCTATTGCAGTACACAACAAGATAGGTACGGAAATGGAAGAAGAATTAGGGTAACAAATTTCTGAATATCCTAAGTTGATTACCAATACATTACATGCATTAAACCCCCAACTTCTTGTATAAATTGCAGGTGGATTATGAGGTTAATATATGTACTGGCAAATTGGAAACTTTAAACCATTGTGGTAAAGAACATTTCATGTCTAATCTTTCCATGCTGTTGCAGTGGTCTCCATATTCAACAGAAGCAGAACTTCTGCAACAAGTAAGCCTCTACTTTGTTGTTATTTATTTATTTATATTAGTATACCATAAAGAATTGCACTCGACAGGAAATTTTGATAACGGCTTACTAAGCAAGACAATATTTTTCTATACAATATGCCCAAAACAAGAGCCCCTATACACTTAGGGAGAGAAATCACATCCCAATTAATCAAATGGTTCTTTTCACTTCACCACTTCCTTCCCACTACATTCCCACAAAAAATCCCTCATCAATTTCTCAATTTTATTTGCCGCACTCACTAGAACTCTAAATAGCAACATATAATTAAATTGGTATTCTGGACTAAAGTTTGTGATATGATCTTATGGATTAAATCTTTATTTATCAAAAAAAGAAAAGAAAAGGAAAGATATCACTTGAAAGTTCTTTTTCTGGTCTTTCAACAGCACTATGGGGAAAGGACATCTCTTTTGTAATATTCTATTAACTGAACAAGAGATTCGTAGTGAACTTGATGCAAGCTTTAACTGGCAATGCACTAGACCAAACAACCTTGCAGTCACAAAAGCGCATGTGCACATGCAAGAGACTGAGACTTTGTAGTTGTACAAAACCAATTGAGACTAATGTTTTGGCAAGAGAGTAAAGATTAATGTACAGAGTCAATGAAGTTGATTCCTTGATGCGGGCCTTATGGCCTCTGAACTAGGAGTGATCTGGGACTGTAATTGAATCTTCAAATTCAGCTGTTGATCTCTCCATTTGTCTTTATATTTTTGTGACTTAAGTTCTTGGCCATTTGATCAAATCCAAAACTTTGTTTTGAAAAGATTTGAGAAGTTGCCATGGACATGGAGCTTTATTGAGAAACAGGACAGCAACCATTGCAATGCATTGTAATGCCAAATGTAAAGACAAATGGAATATAGTGTGTGCATACATAAATGCAATGCATGTGCATGTGTGCATCTTGATTTTGATATTGATTTATGGAATATAGTGTAAGACAATTCCTTGGATGGTTCTACTGTATTGGTAGCATAAATATTTCATTTAATTAATTTATTTTTTGATAACCGGGTATCCGGCCCAGCTTATGCGTGCCTTGACTAATATCGGGGCCTTGAAGTTAATCGCCGGGCAAAATATTAAATAGCTATCATTTCTTTTGTTTACTCAGCATTGGCTGTTGACAATGAGGTGTTGTCTCATGATGCTTTAACTCCGACCAGCTTTCCTCGATTATTGTTCTTCGATCAATCTGATGTTAATAAATTTTATATTTAACTGTAGTTGCAGCCAAACAAAGTGAAAAGGCAGATGACTATATTTAATGGGAAGCTTTTTGTGTGAGTTCCTTATTTATCAAAAATAGTTGTATAATTGTATTAGTCTCTTCTAAAACAATTAGCTGAAAGAAAAATATGTGAACAACGCATAAGTTTGTGCCATTCTTTCCATTATGATTTTTTTACCTTTCCATCCTCGTATTGTACAGGCATTTTGAAGTAGTTAAAGCAAGATTTCTTCGTGCATCATTTAGTGCATTCATGGATGTTCTTATGCTCGCCACAAAAACAATTGAAGAATTTGGTCAAGGAATGGAATTATGATGCCCTTTGTAGTACAGTATGATTATTGTAGCTGGTTTTTCTAGCTATTCAGCTGTAATGTAAGTTTATTTAGCATTTTTCATATCATTTTTGGTTGCCCATTCTTTTTCTTTTTTCTTTTTTTACACAAAGGGTTGTACCTTAAATTTCATAACCTTTTTTTGTCATTGTTGCTGAATGGAAGAGTTGTGTTTACTTGGATATTTTCAGAATGGATTCATTGGAAGAGTTGTGTTTATTGTTCATGATTTACTTGATTTTGTTGGTTTAAATGATTCTTACAAAGTACAGGTTATATTGAATGGTTTGAATGGATTAGTCATGACCCAAACTTACCCTTAAAAGTTTAGATCATAACTGGCCAGCAATCACTTGATTACCTACAGCCTCATACAATGTACAAAATATTTTTAATCATGGGGCCCAAGTGGAAGCAAATAGCACACGTATGATGTCCATTGAGCAATGCCTAAATGATCAAGATATGTCATATCCATATAGATGTATGATTTCAACCAGAAGTTAAGAACAACAACACAAGATAAGTACAACAAAACCTTAAATTAGTTAATTACAAGTTCACAAAAGCCTCTTAGCAAAGCAAATAGACAAAAGGCTTAACTAAGGCTTAGCACTAACAGATTAACAAGACGCCACCACATAGGCTTGACAAAACGGGTTCACCAAAGCAGGTCCTGGGGCTAACCCTAAGGCTGTTCTCCTTGCTGTTCACCTACATACATATAACATAAGAAGTGAGCGAAGCTCAGTGGATAATAGTAAAGTGAGGAGATGTAAATGAATAGCTTTGTATGTAAAGAAAGCAAGCTGATGAAAACAACACTTTTCAAGTTGAAGCATTCATACCATTACCCATTTCACATTTACAGAACGGCCTTGGGGCCACAGCTAACAGAATAGCTTCAGGCCCAACATAGAATAGAACGACATCGGGCCCACATATAACAGAACAGCCTCAGGCTCAACATAGAACAGAACGGCCTTGGGCTCACACATAACAGAATGGTCTCAGGCCCACATATAACAGATTTCAATTCGAATTCGTAAAGTTCAATCATGCCGTATTCAATACAACTTTCAGAATATATAGCAATCATAAATTCATGAATAATTAGAATTTAATTACAATACTATTACTCACAGTGATTTTGGCTACACGATGATCCTTCTTGCAAGCAACCTACACAACATGGCGCACATATAATTTCGGTAAACCATTCGTTCCTCTTTCTTTTAATTTAACCACGTATGTGTTGATGAGTGTCTATTGATCTTTTAACTTCTGAGGGTCTAAACATGGTCAAAAAACACGTTTAGAGGGTCGAGAAGGTTAACAAAAATTGACGAATTTCTTCCCTGGTTTTCGTGACGTATGAAGCCCTCACCTGCGTCTTGGAAGGTGTCGCACGTGCATTAAAGTAGAAAGCTCAGCTCTGTTTTGTTCTGGTTTCCGCACGCATGGAGCCCACAGCTGTACGTGCAGTTCTGGGTTTATCTGTGCAGTTTAAAAAATAGGTTTAACTTCAAGCTTCCAAACTCATTTTCAAGCCTCAATTCATGTAATTCCACTTCAAAAACATGGTATATATCTCTAAAATGTAACTCAAGCGCAATAGGATTAAACCTTGCTTCAATCCCAAAATCTTAACCCTAGCTTCCATGGTCTTATAAAGTTCTTCATTTTCTTTCAATTTCAATTAGATCTTCACTTAGTATGTAACTCTTTGAGCCCAAACCATACAAAATCTAAGGATTAAGGCCCAACTTCTCACAATCAAACTCAAGGCAAGCAAGTATAAAGAAATTGACTCTTAAATCAAGCAAATCCAAAGAATCCAAGTTCAATTTCATGAGTATAGTTCACTTAAGGAAGCACAACCACATATCATCCATCGATATATCAAAGATAGCAATATTCTCTTATCCTGCCAACTTGACTCATGTCGGTACCCTTGTGGCATGAACAATGTAAGTTCTAACAATCTTGTTATGTTTTTTAGGTGATGCATCGATTTTCTATTTAATCTAAGCAATCTTGATTATGTTCAGAGAGACATTGCCATTGCATTAATACTTGGGATAGCAACTTACATGAGATGGCCTTTGGTATTGATTGATCCCCAACACTGTATGTGTTGTCTAGAAAGCAATGGAAACTTAATCGGTCATCTGAATTATGCTACTTTTGCCCTTTTCTAGATCACTAATGATTTGTCATTCTTCGAATGCCTAAAATTTCATACAGTTACTTTCTGTTTGTTTGCCTCCTTCATATGTGGCTATTATCATTGGTGGGATTCTTGCTTTCCTTATGTTGATATGATTTCAAAAAAAGTTGTGTGGAACCTCTTAGTTCTTAAATATGCTTCAACTTTGCTGATTCCATCCCTCTATGGAACAAGGGAATGAACATGATCCTAGGCTTTGGATTATAGTGAAATGTTTCCCATCAATCAAACCACACATTTTTTTTTTGGCAAAACATTTTTGCAATTAATGTTTCTCAAACACTCCAAAATCTCTCTCAAGTTAGTTGCCGAAGGGTTATGGCTGGAGACCACAAGTCTATTGTTAAGCTACACATGAAAAACAGGTGATCATGGGAATCCATGATCAGAAAACACAAAAAGCTCTTCAAAACACTCATTGTGGAATTTAGATTTACGTTCACATTTGTTGTTTCAGGGGTTATTCGGCACTAGAGTACGTAATAAGAGGCCAGTCGACATGTAAAGTAAATGTATACAGTTTTGGCGTTCTTCTCGTCAAAGTAGTTAGTGGGAGAAGCAACAGAAATACGCGATTACCCGTTGGAGAACATTATCTTCTTGAAAGGGTATGACATTGTTAATTGTTTCCGCAAACATCGTCATTGTTTTTGCATTAAACAATGATTACATGTGTCAGTGATATTAATAAATGACAAACAGTAATCCATGACCCATCAGTTCAAAAACTTGAGATAATTCTCATTTGTAAGTAAATGAGACAAAGAAAGTGTTAGTTTTGATGAAAAATCTCAAGTAATGGCCAAGTTTCTTCTGTTTATCATGTTTTAAACACTGCCTCTATTTTTTTCCTTGGTGTAAATCATATTTTATTGTTTTCCATCACATTTGAAGGCACAATTAAAATAGAAGACATTGGAGTCTTCAATGCCTATGATAGTGGAAAAGTGTCATTTTTGAAAACGTTAAAGTGCTTTTACTGTGCACATGATGTGAAACATGCAGACTAATGTTCAAGTGCTCCCTTGAGGAACATTGTTTACGGGACTTACGAATTTCACTTCAATGGTTTATAAAAAGTCCTTTATTTTAAATATATATACATGTATAATCTCTCTCCCCCAATGAAATGTTCCCAAATCCTTTCATTTCAAATCAATAAATCCAAACGCAACTTAATTTTCAGACAAGGTTGATGATGAAATGAGGATTTTGTTGTTGCAGATCTGAACTGGTGGGGTTGGTTGACACGTCACTAAATGGGGATTTTGATGTCGAAGAAGCTTGCAGACACTTAAAGATTGGTCTTCTATGCACCCAAGACGCTCCAAAGCTCCGGCCCTCCATGTCAACCGTAGTCAACATGTTGATTGGCAAGGTTGACATTAATGAGAATGAGATGACAAAGCCAGTCCTCATCTCTGATTTTATGGACCTCAAAATTAAAAGCAAATAAGGGTAATATTGACTTTTTATCAGAAATATTAATGGAGTTAGATTTTACACTTCACTCCAAACAACAATGTGGTTATGTGTATATTTTTAAAATATAAGGAGATGATGTGTTTTTCGATTAAATTACAAGGGATAAAATGTAATTAACCCAAAAAAAAAAAAAAAAAAAAATTACATTATATAACGTGTTATTCAAATAGCAAAAATATTCGTCAAATCCTAGTCACCTCATAGTAAATGATAGTTTACCCTTTTAATATTTGGTCACTTTCTCATTTTGACTTTTAAAGTTTGTTTTTTCTTATTTTGATCTTCCATGTCTGAAAATTTTCTCACTTTACTCCCAAAGTTAATTTCTGTTAAAAATTAAATAAAAAATACCACAATAATTAGCACATAACATAAAAAATATATCATTATATTAGTTATTAAATTTATGTTAGAGATGTAAGTTATATATAATCATATATTTTTATCTTATGAGACTATAAATATGCTATTTTTTGTCTAATTTTTAACAAAAATTAATTTTAGGAGTAAAGTAAAAAAACTTAGGCCAAGTTTGGCTATCCTAAATAAGTACACACTTTTTATCTTTTTATTTTTTTTTTCATCACATCATCTCTTTACTTTTCTCTACATCTTTTCGTAAAAAGACAAAAAGTACACTTATTTAGGTCATTCCAAACAACTCCTTAAAGGGGGCAAAATGTAATTTACCCAAAAAACAATTCACACCTATATCTATCATTTACTTTCCGTTAATCTATTAATTTAAACTTTGGTTTGGTTTTTCTAACATGGAAGAATTTGAGAGGTCTAGCCTCACTACTAATAATTCGAATTATTCATTTTATAAAATTTTCAATTTATATTATTTATGAAAAAAATTAATTTGATATAGTAATCGTAATATTTTTATTTTATCGCATTTGTCTCTAAAAAAATAGGCGATAAATATATTTTTGAAAATAGTTCATTCATTTTTTTACAGATAAACACAATAAAATAAAAATGTTCTTTGATTCCTAGAAATAAGCAAGAAAAATATCATATTGACATAATTTTTTCATGAATGACATACATTAAGAGCCTTACAAAATGAACGGTTCGGTTTCTCGTGGTGGGCCCCACAAACCCCTCAAATGAACATGAGAGAAATTTAATCTCTTTTTTTTTGTGGATAAATTACAAATACTCCCCTTGAGTTTTGCTTAAAATACAAATCACCCCTGTGGCTCTAGAAATTATATTACACCCATTGAAGTTTCGAATTTCATAATAAATGACCATTTTTATTAATAAATCATCAAGTTAATTAATAATTTTTAATGATGTCATAAAATATATTTCAATTAATAATTCAAATAATTTTATTATTGTATAAGAGAATATTAAGAATTTTTTTTCCATTTAATTCTATTAAATAAAAAAATTCTAACAAGGGGTATTTATAATTTTTAAAAGCACAAAGAGTAATCTATATTTTAAGCAAAATTCAAGAGATGTACTTGAAATTTATATATATTTTTTAGATGTGAGAAAATAAACCCTTTAAACTTCTCAAATTACAGATAGTTTGTTTTTATAAATATATTAATATTTCGGGACAATTACAAAAACAAAATCTTCGAGTTTGAACCTTATAACAAAATTAGCCCTAATTTTTAATTTTATCAATTTAAACCTTAAAATTTTTATTTGTTTTCAATTTAAACCATTTACCTATTTTCATTAAGTAAAATCAATGAAAAAATGGATATTTTTATGTATACTTACATTGAATTTAATGATTAAAATATTTTTTTTGTCTGTTTTACTTAACGAAAATAAGTAAATTATTTAAATTAAAAATAAATCAAAAGATTAAGATTTAAATTGACAAAATTAAAATTTCTAGATTTATTTTGTTACAAAACTCAAACTCTGAAGATTTTTTTTTTTTGTAATTATCTCTAATATTTTGTTTCAATCCAACAAAATAAAATATGTAAATTGCTTTTGATAAGTTATACCACTCATACCTAGAGCTTAAATGCAATTTTTTTTTTTAAATTTTTTTTTGAAAATTTATGATTTAGTACAAATTAAAAAAAAATACAAATTCATGAAAAAGTTTAAAATTTAATTATTAATTTTTATAAATTTGTCACTGATTTGTATTTATTTCTTTTTAAAATTATTAATGATTTAAGTAGTTAGTTCTTATAGAAAATAATACATATAATTTTCCTTATCCTTACAAAGGAAATCTTTTGAATTAATATCACACACAAAAAAATAAAGGATCTAATTAACTATAGTCTAAACAAATTATAAATAATGGCAGAACAAGGAAAAGATAATGAAATGAAATATAAAATAATATGAAAAATAGCCAAAAAATCAGATAAAATGGATAATTACGTATTAGAAAAAATAAATAATAGCATAACATAAATAGAAGAAAACCTATACAAGCAATTAGAATTAATCAGTTTGCGAGAAATATACCAATTATAAAAACACAAGTGCAGAGGATAATTAAGTTAACAATAAATTAAAATCCGGGCCTGATCACAATTTTCTATAACCTTTTGGTTATGTTTGGTTCATGGATATGGGGAGAGATTTGGAAGGGAAATGAAAGGTTTCATTTATATTTCACATACGTTTCTGTTGGCTTTTTGGCTTTCGAAGGGTATTTTTGTAAATGCGAGCGTGCCAGCAAGGATCAATCAGTCCTTACAGAAATATTAATTGCCAACCAATTATCAGACGATTGTGTTTTAGTTCTTTCAGCCTCAATGAAGAGGACTTTTACTGGCGGGTTGACTTAGGAGAAATTAAGAAATATAACAGTTAAATGAAGAGCAATTGAAATATTTCATTAGAATGAAAACCTACAATGATCCAAACTCAGTCTCGTAGAGGTTTACAGCAATGATCTACTTGAAACTACTCCTATGAATGAAGTACAGTGCAGGAATTTAAAGTAGAGGAATGTAAAGGGCAGGAATTTAAAGAACAAGAAATGTAAAGACTGGAAATGTAAAACTGGAAAAGAAAATATGTAAAGTAAGACTGGTTTATATGATCTGAGTCTGGGGCTTTTTCTGGGGTCTTCCCCGCTATTTATACTTCTCAAGGATGACCATCGAACTGCACTTCAAACCGTCGAACTGCTCCTCCATGATCGCTGATCATGCTGCCTTATAAGTAGTTCCACTACGCTATCACTTGCAGTTAGGCTTCCCTCCTATATTTGAATTTGAATCTGAGTAACCGTTAAAGTTACGTTACCTTGCACCTCTTTATTGATCCAATGCTACTCAGATCGCGTGGGAACCAATACTAACTGCCACGTGTACGATTAGGATCGAAGACTTGAATAGTCTTCCTATATTACCCTTATTCTGTCACGTGTTGAATTGTAACTGGCTTGTACAAAATATGAAGCCAACATTACCCCTCGCACTAATATATCCAATACTTGGTGATATTAGTGGATCAAAGCCCTTTTCCCCGCATTTTTTAGAACGTTCATGGGGTCTATATTCTGGAAACACAATCGTCACTTATTGACGATCATTTGCATTAATTCTCTTTCAATCTTTTGAACACCCCAATACCTTAGCACTCGCACAGACTAATACTTCTTCTATGGTTGAATCAACTTTCTCCTCCACTAATCGAGCACACGAAGAGTCATATGGTGATGCTGTTCCTCCTCGAAAGAATTCTCATGCATTAATTAGCCACCTTTATCCACCTTTCCATATTCAGGTCATGGATGCCTTTGCAAATTATCGACCTTTGGATTATGAACACATTGCCCTTAATCTTTCGATTCAGAAACTTGCGAATATAGATACAAGAAGTTCTTCCTCTAACTCACCCTTGTGCTTCGAACAAACTGCTCCCAAATCTTTGATTCGGAAAGTTGCAAATATGGACTTGGGAAACTCTTCTTCACAAACCTCTGCATGGGATAAAACTGCAACTTCTTCATCCTTTGGGGTTTCTGACTGGACAAGCTGGTCAACACCTGAGACCTGTGATTTGAGGGAACGAATCAACCATCATTTTGTTGAGTTCACTGACCCTTTAGAGTTTCCTTCCTACACTCGAAGTTCAGTGGTCTACCCCTATGTGCCCATTGACCATCGACGTAGTTTGGAGGCGAATCTGCTTGTAGCATGGTACACATCTTCCATGCCTACAAGGATAGTGCACGCTGCCCGACGCCTAGAAGAGGCACAAGGGTACAATCCATCATTCTTAGCTCAGAAGGCGAAGATTTGTTCTTCTGACTGGCTTGATTATATTAATGCCTTTGTTCATTCTACCCTTGCTCCACTCTCTGAAATGGAAGCATCCATGCCTTCTCCTTTGCCAAATCCTTGCTGGATAGAGAGACTAAGGTTTGCCCTCTCTATGGACAAGGTCTTTCCACCTTACAAGCCTCCACTTTTTCCCACTCTAGCTGAGCGGAAGCAAGCTCAACTTCTGCTTGCGGCTTTCTCTCACTTGCCCTTCAATGTCCTTGATGATGAAGTCTCTCTCAAGAACCTTCGATGGGCTTGTGACATTTTGACTCGAGGTCATGTCCTCAATCCCCTTGCCTAAGCAGAGCTTCACATGTTTTTGGATCAACTTCCGTTGCTTCTCCACTGGCATCGACCCTCCATGGCCATCACACAATCTTTAGACCAACTCTCGTCCCTTCGAATTCATGCCCAGTACGAAGCAGAGAACTTCATTGAAGAATTCGATGATTTCAAGAATAAAGATTCTGCGTACTGGGATGACTTGGATATAGACAAATTGGAACAAAGATTGAGAGAAGTGGCTTTCGAAATAAAGGCTGAAGAGCTCTACTACGAAGTAAGAGCACATCAACTTATGCAGCCAATGTCAGAAGAAATAGAGGATAGAATAAAGAAAGAACAGAAATTCATTGATCATAGTTGGACTAAATTTCATGATCTTGTTATTTATTCTTTTCCCTACTTTTATGAACTTGAGTTTGCACCCAAATAGGGCCATTCGATGTAATTATTTTTTGCTTTAATACAACTAAGACTTTTCCTTTGTTTGGCATTGTCTCCGTTTGTTTTTAAAAGCAAATTTAGGACTTCGAACTGAACAATTTCATCCTTCGAACCTGGACTCAATTGTTTTAAATGAAACACTACAAAGAACCAATTATGAACTTTTCCAATTTATGGAATAAAGTTGACAATTTTGGTTATTTTTCAATTAGAATCAGTGCTTCGAATCTATCAATCTCATACTTAAAGCTTGCTTCAACCATATTCAACATCTGATCATGGTTAGTATGATCAATTAGTTTTAAATTGACCATCTTTTGCCTCGAACAACAGTTTATGCTGTTTTAGTTCAACAGACAACCCTCTTTTTTTATAAACCAACTATTGGTTTTGATGTTTCGAACTCTAATTCCCATCCTTAAGGAGTCTCGAGTTTTGCCTCGAAGGACATTACTTTCATTAAGAAATCTAAAATAGGTCTTTAAATCCTTTGAAGTAAAACAAATACTTGAGTATTCTTCCATTTTTAAGTATGGAAATGTGCTTCGAAGCTGACTTCTTTGTTTCGAAGCCGTTGTTTTTTGGCTTTTGGTGCCAAAATCTGGTTTCGAAGCCAAATATTTTACTTCGAAGCTAGCCTCAGCATCTGGGCTGTGTTTTTCCCTCCAAATACTATCAATAATTGAAGGAAACTGTTCATGTTCGTACTTTTAGTGCTTAACGAACCAAGCGTTTATATATCCCCCAAACACAAAGGCTTTTGAAACCCTTTTATTTCGTGTTCTGAAATCATTTGCTCACTCAACACACAAACCCTTTTACCTCTGCCGATCCTCCACTTCTTTCTATTTCCTTTCTCAGCTTTGCGTACTATCAATGGCTTCTTCTTCGGTGCCAGTCGTAAAGCGTGCGAGCCCATCTGTAACCCTGAAGAGAATCATTGATGCAGAATGTGAGAAGTACAAAGCTGGGGGGAAAAGCACTATTGATGGACGAATCTTCGTCTCTCGTCGCCATGTGCAGCAAGACTACGTGCTTGGGCCCATATTCAAGGAGATCACTACTGAGCTCCCAGCCCTATATCCTCGTTTGGAAAACCAATGTCTTCTTTACGAATGTGGTCTTGACTGGAGGAACTGGAGGATAAACCGCCCCCACCGATGCTGGCCCACGGTGAGACCGGAATGGCAAGAATGGTATGACCGGGTTGTCCCTGCTAGAACTCTGGACTTTCAAGAGCTCTGCCTTCTCGATGCTCTCCGACTATCCAGGGTAACTATCTTAGAGGACCTTTTCCTAATTCCTGCTGCCTTGTGTTTTTGGAATCCTATCTTTAATTTCTTTCAATTTAGATATGGGATGATGGCCTCTACTATTCTTGACATTCGCCATCTACTAGGATTATCCCCCATTGGTACCCCTTTTGGACCAGATTACCCTGACTCAGCAGTCCCTTTCTCCCTCCCCTCTCTTAACTCATCCTATAGTGATTTTGCTAAGGCTGAGAATAAAAGAGAGGGCTTTGTGACTGATAGGGAATTCTTTTCTTTCTTATTGTATTGGCTTTGCAAATTCCTCTTCTGTACCTCCTCTCAGAGAATCATGCCTGAATTTGCCCCTTTTGCCAAAGCCTTCATTTTACAAAAAAGAGTGGCCTTAGCCCCATATGTTCTAGGCCATGTATATAAAGTCTGTTCCCTCTTCTGTGAGAAACCTTTAGATGCTAACCAAGGGGGGCCATTCTGGATCCTTCATCTTTGGCTTTTTGCCTATTTCATCGAGTTACAATCCAAATGCCTTAAATTTTCTGAGCCAAACCCTTTCACTCATGGCATAAGGCTGGCCAATGCTTCACTTTATCCCTCAACTTTTGCTTTTTATTTCTCTTTCTTCCACCAACTTCTAGCTTCCCTTCCTGCTTTCTGTTTCCGTCCCTTCGAACCCCCCATTGGTCCATCTTGGTTGAGGAATTTCCTAAGTGACAGGTCCTGCGCCTCACCTGCTCATAAAGATATATGGGCTTCCATTCTGATCCCTAGAGAGTTATTTATTGGGACCTTGAACCCCAGAGCCTACAAATGCATAGCTGAGCCGTATTGTCCTGCTCAATTTGCTAGACAATTTGGCTTCACACAAGGGGTCCCAATACCTCTCTGCAGCAATACTAATCTAAGCCTTACTAAGAGGGATCTAAAGGTTCGGAGGTCCAGGCTAGAAGAAGCAACTTCCAAATTTATAGATGACTTGGTCAATTTCGAGTATACCACTTTCCTTCCCCAGGGTACCTTGTTGAAGAGGTACCAGAACTGGTAGGTGACCAACATGGAAGTATACTTGGCCACTCCTCCTCAGAACCTGCTAATGGTATTGGATCTGCCCAAGCCCAAAGGCTGGGCTATTATTTCTTCCTTGTTTTAATTTGTAGTGCCTGCATCCACTCCCGTTGCCTCAACTCCTCCTAGAGTCACTCGGGCTGCTTCGAAGAAAGGTATACACCTTTGTTTCTTTTCTTTTGGCCTTCTCTATAATGGTTGTAGTCTTATCCTTGGTTCTTCTTTTGTGAAGGTAGCCCACAACAAAAGAAAAGAAAGCTGCTTGAGCTTGAAAAGAAAACAGCTGAGGTGCAAGCAGAAGAAGAAGAAGAAGAAGAAACAGATCAAGAGCATAAGTCGCCCTTAATAAGAAAGAAAAGAGTGATCGTCCCTACCTCTAACTTAGTCCAAGATGAGACGACTGCCAGAGAGGTAGAAAAGGAGCTCATCTCTATAGAATCTAGATCCCAGATTGAGGAAGTTGAGAAGGAAATTAAGAAGGAGCAGACAATACTAATACAAAGAAAAAAGAAAAGAAAGATGACTGTCTCTCATTCTGATTTCACAGAAGACTCTGATTCCGAGACAATTGCCCAGGCAATAGAAAAGAGAAAGAAAGTGACTGCTTCTGCTACTTACTTGGTTGAAGATACCATCCATGAGGCAGCTGCCAATGCAGTAGAACAAGAACATTCTAAGGCCATAATTGTCTTCGAGAGGGCTGAGAAGAGACGGCAAAAACAATTTCTGAGAGATGAAGCTGCTGCTGCTGATGCATTACAAAGGGAAACTGCAAGAAGGCAACAAACTGCCAAACATTACTCCCTTCGTAGCTCTCCCATCACTGCCAACATTTCTGAAACAAGTAATTTCTTTCATGCTTCTACTATTTTTCCTTATCGAATTTTGACATTGAAGCTTGACATTACGTTTCTTCCTTTTTGCAGCAGCAACTACTGAGGCTATACTTCCAATGAGGACCCCCTCAATTTTAGTTGAAGTTGATCAAATGCAAAATGTAAGGGCTATTCAGATATTACTCCCACTTCCAAGGCCTACATTTGATGTACCTTCTTTGAGTCCTAGCATTCCTGTAACTCTTTCTTTTGGCCTGACTCCATATCTTCCCCATCTGACCTTTGACCTGTCTCAATTTACTTCTCATTCGGGCCCTGCTATTCCTTCTCCTTCTAAGGAAATTTCGACCATTACCTCTTCTTCGAAGGTATCTGATTCCCCAATTGAGGGTACTGGTAGTTCTCCAACTCATAGTTCATTACCTTTGTCTACTTCCAGCCCCTCTTCACTTGATTCATTGGTGGCTAAGACCCTAGAGATTGCCAAAGATGCTCCATCAATTTCTTCTATCCCTATGCAGTCCTTTATGCCTTCCACCACAACTCTCTCTGCACCCCTTATGTCTATGGATGAGGTAGACATCTTCGAAGCTAGGCTAGCTAGTCTCTTACATGTGCCTTCTACCTCTCCAATGACCAATTTTGAAACTGAGCCATTAGTTTTGGCCGACTCCTTGCTACAAATTTTTGAAAGCTCTCCTTCCTCCAGTAGCAAGCCTTTTACACCTCTGATGGGCTTAGACACCTGCTTGGAACTGTTAATCTTCTTTTCGAGGCTCCCCTTTGAGGCTTTGCAAAGGCCTATAATAAGAGATGGGTTCCTCCAGTGCTGCAAAGTTGCTGAACAGTCAGGCATGGATGTCTCAAGTCACTTATCCCAGGCAGCAGCTACTATCGACTTCTACATCAACATTTGCCATGCTGCCAAAGCTGCAGAGGAGAAATTGACTAGAGACCAGAGTTTTGTTTCCCAAGTACATACTGAAGTCTCAGAGCTCAAGGAACAACACTCCTCTGCCTCTCACTTTCGAGTTCAGTTGTTGGAGAAGAAAGCTCAACTTGAAGAGGAACTATCTGCAGTGAACTAGGCCTTAGTCCGAACTGATACCAAACTGCAAATCACCAATCAAGGACTGGCCGATCGGAAATAAGAAATGGCTGCAGCTATCCAACTATTTTCATCACTTAGCAATAGGAAATCTGTTGTAAAAGAACAATTAAGACATTGTAATGATTTTTGGGCCAATTTGTGGCAAAATGTACTTAACTCTTTATGAAAAACAAGTCCTTTATCTATCATCTGAGTAGTCTTGTGTTCTTATACTTAGTGTTTATTTTATTCCTTGTGTTTCCCAAATGGTTGGAAAATAAGGCTTCAAATATCTACCATTAATCTTTTTGGGATGTATGTATCCATTCAAATTTCTCAAATGGTATGCCCCAAAAGGTAGGACTCTATGAATTTGATATGGTCCTTCCCAGTTAGGTGACCATTTACCAAACTTATGGCTTTTAATTCCTATTGGGAGTATTGTCTTCCATACCAAATCACCTTCATCAAAGCTAATGTATTTGACCTTCTTATTGTAATTTTTGGCTGCTTTCTTCTTTTGCAAGAGAATGCTGTTTAATGCAGTTAAAGCTTCATCTATGCCTTCTAATTCCAAGCACATACTCTGATGGTATTGCTCAGGATTTAGCTGGTCTTGGCATCTTACCCTCAAAGATTTAACATTAATTTCCACAGGTAACACTGCATCATGCCCATACACTAAAGCATAAGGAGTAACTCCTGTGCTTGACCTTGGGGAAGTTCTGTAAGCCCACAACACATCCAACAATAAGTTATGCCAATCCCTGGGATTGTCCTCCACAACCTTTTGTATTCCTTTTTTCAAGGACTTATTGGATGATTCAGCTTGACCATTGGCTTGTGCATAATATGGGGTGGAATTAACGAGACTAATTCCAAATTTTGCCACAAAGGACTTCACCATCTTCCAATCGAACACAGTCCCATTATCCACAGTTATAGTTTGTGGGATGCTAAATCTATGAATTAAATCCTTAATAAATCCAATAACCTCGATGCGGTCTCTGACCTTGTATGGCTTAGCTTCGACCCACTTAGTGAAGTAATCAGTGGCCACTAGAATGAAACAATGATGCTTCAAAGAAGGTGGGTGTATTTTCCCCATCATATCCATAGCCCATCCTCTGAATGGCCAAGGCTTCACTACTGCATGTAGGTCAATTATGGGCACATGTCTTATTGTGCCATGCTTTTGGCATGCCTGGCAACCCTTTGCATACTCTATGCAGTCTTTAAGGATAGTTGGCCAATAGTAGGAATGCCTTCGAAGCAACCATCTCATCTTCACACCAGGCTGATGAGCACCACAGATGCCTTCATGAACCTCAGCCATAGCTGTTAATGCTTCTTTTGGGCCTAAACATTCCAGCAATAAGCCGTCTCCCCCCCCCCTTTTGTAGAGAGCATTACCATATATCATATATTGCATAGACTGCAATTTAATTTTCCTGCTGGCCTTCGAAGATGAACCAACCAAGTACTGCATTATTGGATGCCTCCAATCTTGTTCTTGTAAGTCATTATGATTGACTTCCAAGACCACATTCCTTTTATTCAAAGGTGGTATCAATTTCTGATATATTATTTGGCTTATGTTCCTTTGGGCATTATCCCTTCTCTTGAAGTTCGAAGCTTTCTGAGCCACATCATTAGCTCTATTATTCAAGAATCTTGGAACATGAGTTATATTTTCTATTTGAAATTGAGAAAGCAGATGTAATACAACAACATAGTATGGTAAAATGCATATGCTTTGACACTTGAAAATCCCTTTCACTTGGTTAACCACCAATTCAGAATCTCCAAATATGTCAACTGCATGAACTTGTAATCCAATAAGAATTTCTAGTCCCACTATTAAGGCTTCATATTCAGCTTGGTTATTAGAATAGGTAGCTTCATCCACTCTGAAACCATGTGTGGTTTCTACCCCTTGTGGAGACCTAATCACAATACCAATTCCTGTTAAGCCATTGGCTTTGGACCCATCGAACCACATCTGCCATGGCTCAACACTAGCCATACCAAGTTCCATTATCTCTTGGCTCTCTGTTTGAGATGAATGGTCTGCCAGAAAATTGGCTAAAACTTGCCTTTTTACTGCCCTTTGAGGGACATATTCTAGATGAAATTCTGATAAGGCTAGTATCCACTTGCCAATTTTTCCCCTCAACATAGGTCTAGATAACATGTACTTAACCAAATCTGTGGTTGCAATTACCAAGACAGTTGTAGGTAAAAGATAGTATCTTAATTTCATTGCAGCAAAGTACAAAGCAAGACACAGTTTTTCAACAGCTGAATATTTACATTCACAAGAATTTAAAAACCTACTAAGGTAATAAAACGCTTGCTCCTTGCCTTCTTCATTATCTTGGGCCAAGAAAACTCCTAATGAATCTTGTGCTGCAGCTATGTACAACTTCAAGGGCTTATCACCCTTTGGTGGCATTAGCACTGGGGGGTTGGCCAAGTAGGCTTTGATACCTTCGAAAGCAATTTGATGCTCTGCTGTCCACACAAATTCCTCTTCATCTTTCAGCCTTAATAAGGAAGAAAATACTTTAGTTTTCCCTGTAGTGTTAGAAATGAACCTTCGAAGAAAGTTAACCTGTCCAAGGAACCTTTGTAATTCTTTCTTACTTGATGGAGGCCTGGTTTCAATGATGGCTTTAGCTTTATTCTGATCAATCTGTATTCCTTTCTTGTGCACTACATAACCCAAGAAGTTTCCAGATAACACACCAAAAGCACACTTAAGGGGATTGAGTTTTAACTTGAACCTCCTCATTCTTTCAAAAGCTGCTTCTAAATGAGACAGATGCTCCTCCATGGACTTGGATTTCACTACAATGTCATCAATATAACACTCTAAATACCCTTAAATGAGGTCATGAAAGATAGTGTTCATAGCCCTCTGATACGTAGCTCCAGCATTCTTCAGGCCAAATGGCATTTTAACCCATTCGAAAGTGCCAATATTTCCAGGACATCTGAATGCTGTCTTGTGGACATCCTCCTCTACAATGCAGATCTGGTTATAACCAGAGTGCCCATCCATCCATCATTGATAAAACTTGATGCCCTGCTAAACTGTCTAGCAGCAGATCCACTATAGGCATAGGGTACTCATCTTTTGGAGTTGCTGAATTCAGGTTTCTGAAATCAATGCATACCCTCATTTTACCATTCTTCTTAACCACAGGCACAATATTAGATAGCCATTCCACATACCTGGCCATCCTAATAAAGCCTGCTTTGAGTAGTCTAAGAATCTCCTCCTTGACTTTCTGAATTACTTCTGGACTCATTCTTCTTGGTTTTTGCTTGTATGGCTTGAAGTTAAGTTTCATAG
Source organism: Camellia lanceoleosa (assembly GCA_025200525.1). NCBI lineage: Eukaryota > Viridiplantae > Streptophyta > Magnoliopsida > Ericales > Theaceae > Camellia > Camellia lanceoleosa. Next base: position 10,598,753 of record CM045771.1, read on the forward strand.
GGAGCCTATGTTCTACTAATGACCTATCCAATCCTGGTAGTTCATTATAAGACCATGCAAAGTAATCTTTATATTTTTTTAGAACAACCAACAACTGGTCCCTGTCCAGAACATTCAGACAAGCACTTATGTAGGTGGGCTGCTGTACAGAATCTTCCTCTAAATTTACTTCTTCTAAGGGGTCTTGTGTCTGAGAACTTACTGAAGCTTCTTCTTTGACTTCTTCTATCTTCGAAGCAATCTTCCTGCTTTGTTCTGCTCCCAGGCTCTTTAATTCAACATCTTTGCCCTCCTCCTCATAGACAAAGTCTGTCCACAAGGCTTCTTCTTCCTGTATCTCCTGGACTTTTGTTTTAATGTCCAATGCACAGTATTTATCAAGGGTCAAAAGTTTGACTTGTTGCTGCTTTTGCTTGCAGACAATTATCATGGCTTCTCTCTCTTGCTCATGTACTTTCTGGACTATTAATTTTACATCCAATGTTGAGAATTTAATTAGAGCCAAAGACTTGGCTTTTTGTGTTTCATTTCTTTGCCTACAACCAGGCATCATTGTTATCCTTAACGACAACCTCCTCATCAATACTCTCCTGGACTAAGTGTTTCAGGTGTGTCACTTCTTCATCAGCCATCACTTCCGCTGAGCCATCAGGTTTCCTCAATATACTGAGTGGTGTCACTCCCTCAATATACAGTTTAGCCTCTGCGAAGTCTACACAGGCTATGAAAGGTTGAGGATCTGCATCAATTTCCTCTGTCTCTCCATTGCCTAAGGCCATCATAATTTTCTGATCCAAAGAGGAAGGCACACATTTGTTAGTGTGAATCCAATCTCTCCCAAGTAAAGCATTGTATTTAGCATTACTGTCAATTACGAAGAATGCTGTCATGCAATCCCTGGTTCCCACACTCAGGTTGATGGGTAAAATTCCCTGAGCCATCTGTTTGTCTCCAGCAAAGCCAGCAATGGTTGTACTGGTTGGGATCAACCTAGGATTCTTTTTCCCTAGTTTCTTTAAAGAAGATTTCGATAGTAAATTCACTGCTACCCCATTATCTATCAGGACTCGGTTCAATTGTATCCCATCGAAGAAAGCCTTCATGTACAAAGGCTTGACATGTTGTGTCATAGAATTCGAGGGATACTCAAAAGGATATGAGAGGTTAATGCTCACTTCTTCTTCACTCTCATATTCAGTTTCCATTGGGGTAGCCATCCCAGAATCGTCTTGTACAATACTCACTTGTGAGTCTTCACTAGAGACAGGAATAGGATCAATTTTTTGACCATCTTGGTCCTCATCTCCAGCTTGGAACTCATGAGGCAGTATGTGTACCATATTGACTGATACTGGAAGAAATGAGCCAAATTGGATGGTTGGCTGTACCTGTTCCCCTCTTGGCCACCTTGTTCAGTTACTTCAGAAGCATCCTCCATGCTGCACTCTGGTACTTCGTTGTTAACTGATTCCTTCGAAGGATCTTTCTCAACTGGTTTTTCAACTAAAAATATTTGCTCAGCCATGAAGGCTTCGAACATTTCTTCCTCCACCATTTCTTTCTTTTGGCTTATGCCAATTTCTTCTTCTGTCTCGCTACCACTCTCCATCAGAGCTTTCTCCAATCCTGCTAAGCTAGATTTCTCTCTGGCTTTTAATTCAGAATGAACCTTGGCCAACTGTTCTCTGCTGCAACCCACCTTGCTTTGTAGAGTTGTCTTTGGAGTATGGTCTGACTTTGGAGTCTTCTTTCCTTCTGTCTGAACCAATGAAGAGCTCTCTCAATTTTCTTTCATATCTTTCTGGTACTGAGTGTACCTGCGCTGAATCTTTCTCCTTTGTGATCTCGAAATGACTGGGACCATATCTAGTTCCTTCGTCTTTGGGTATTTAAGCAATACCCAATTGTTCGGAGCCACCAAAGGAGGTTTAACCATCCTTCCTTGGTTTCCAACATCTCTCTGAGTAGGCACTTCCCTAGGTTTGTTCTGCATGACAAACCAATCTGGAACTCCAGATACCCACGAACTTACTGACTCAGATGTTGAACTGCTTCTTTCTACCTTCGAAGCCATCTTCAAATTTGGCTGTGAGGGCAATTTCTTGGTCCTGACCTCATGTTTCGAGCCTGATTTAGGCCTTCGATGAAGGTGGCCACTTTCTGTCCTGCGTGAGGTTGGTCTAGGGGGCCAATCTCTGGCTTTGATCCCATAACCTGAACTCTTTTCCAGTCTTCTTTCAGAACGACTGCTCTCCATTCTATAATAGTTAGGTGGCCTGGACTCATACAAGGGCCTCTTGCCTTTAGCATGCATTCTATCGACTGCTGGTTTAACTACCAATGGCTGCTGTCTAACACTAGTCGGATATGGCCTTTTGTTATAAGCATTGGCTGGTCTAGGGCGTCTCTGCACATCCTTGTAGTATTGCTTCCTATCAATTGGAAGCCCCTTCAACCATTTATAACTCAGTCTGTACCTGGGACACATCCTTTGCATTACTGTTGACTCTAAGGAATCATCATCCAGTGATTCTTCATCAGAGTGTTCCCCCTGGTGTGAGAAACCTTGTCCAATAACTGGCAGATTTCTGGTGTCCTTTTTGATGGTTGTTTGGTTAGCAACATGCATCTGCACATTGACTTCTTCCAATTCTGTCAAGGACAAGTTCTGGAAGTCTGACATAATGACATTGGCTGCCACCTCTCCAACTTTTGGAAATGGATTACTGTCGATCCCCATAGCCTTTTTTGCTTTGGCTGGGAATTTCAAACTTCCTTTCCGAATTTGTTCTTGGATCCTGTCTCGAAAAACAATGCAGTTTTTAGTCGAGTGAGACCAAGAGTTATGCCATTTACAATATACTTTTCCCTTAAGTTCATTTAGAGATGGCAGTTTTACTCCTTTAGGTAACTTAAGGAAGTTGGCCGCAAGCAAATGATCAAAAATGTTTTCTGCCTTTGTTAAATCGAAAGAGTACTTTCTGTGAAGGTCTTTCTTTTTAAACTGCTGGTCAATTGTTGTATCCTTATGAATTAATGCCTCACAGATCACAGGTTCTTTGCCCACAATCTCTGCTGCATCGATCTCATAATTAGGATCTCTATAATATGTCTTGTACGATGCATTATTTAGATCTTGTTCCTCCTCTAGTAATGCTTCATACCTAGACACCTTATAGGTTAGTTTTACCAAATCTCTGAATTCAGTTGAGTCAAACTTCTTTCGAAGCCTGAACTCTAAGCCATTTTGAGCAAATCTTACGAATTCTAGCTCTAGCCGGATGACTCTACATTTATTTCGAGCCCTTTTAAATCTAGCAATAAACTGAGTAGCCTTTTCTTCAGGCATTTGACTCAATCTTGCCAAGTCTGCCATGGAAACCTCTGGCTCCGATTGGAAAAATTGGGCATGAAATGCCTCTTCCATTTGTTGCCAAGTTTGAATGGAGCTAGGTGTAAGGTTGATATACTATACAAATGCTCCCTCAGTTAGAGAATTTGGGAATAATCTTAGTTTCATATAGTCATGATTAGTAAATTCACCGCATTGAGCAGCAAATCTAGCAATATGCTCTACTGTTGATTGGTTTCCACTCCCATAAAAAGGGTAAAATCTGGTATCCTGAACCCCCTTGGGTATTCATGTACCCTATCTACCCATTCTGGGTATGGTTTTCTGTATACAAGAGTCTAGACCCCCCGAGCCATCGATCTACACATCTCCCTAACAATATCAACAATTTGCTCCCTAGGAACCATATTTTGTGCCTGCTGAACCACTACTGGAGGGACAAACACAGGATTTGGTGGACAAACTTGTGCTTGTGGTCCTCTTGGTCCATAAGGTGGTACATTTGGGACTGGTTGTCCCTGTGGTGCAGGTTGCTGTTGGGGGTGTGGGTAACCCCTTTGAGCTTGTCTTGCGAAAGGACCTGCGAAAGGTGCTGGAACAGGTGTTGTATCTCTTCTATTTGCAGGCAAACCTTCCTACCCCCGGGTATAAATTCGAATAAGGGATTAATGAACCCCGTTATACCAGGTATGGCTTCGAACATGGGATTTGTGACCATTCTTATGCCAGTTTCTTGTACTGGGCCAAATCTACCAATTTGTATGGCTTCATTGTTGAGTACTGAGGTATTTTGACCTACTATAGGCCTCGAAATGGGTTCATACCAAGACTGAGGTGATGGTCTTTCATAGTTCTGATTACTAGTTTGACCATTAGAATGTCCATTAACTTGCATAGGCTGTTTATCTCTAGCTAATCTTTGTTGAGGGACATTTAAAACTTCCTCAATGCGTCTTGTGTTTGTTGGTTGGTGGTTATTCATTCGATCCAAAAAGGATGTTGTCCACCTTTCCATTGTGTTCATTAATTGCTGTCCCATGGCATCTACTAGGCCATCCAATGGATTTATTGGATGAGTAGATGGAACAGTGGATGGTCCAATTCTTTGGTTTCGTCCAATACTATGAACATATGGTTCTTGTTCTTGAAGTACCGGTCTGTTCGACCATAGGTTCTGATAATATAGGAGTTTCCACAGGATGTGTTACCACATTATCCTCTGGATTAGGTATTTCTACCTCTCCTTCTACGCTTTCTTCCAAGTGTTCATTTTCTCATTGTCTTCTTCGTCTAGCCATTTCAATTGGTCCCACTGGGTGTGCCAAAAATATATGTTGGCTTTTTGGCTTTCGAAGGGTATTTTTGTAAATGCGAGCGTGCCAGGAAGGATCAATCAGTCCTTACAGAAATGTTAATTGCCAACCAACTATCAGACGATTGTGTTTTAGTTTTTTCAGCCTCAATGAAGAGGACTTTTACTGGTGGGTTGACTTAGGAGAAATTAAGCAAAATAACAGTTAAATGAAGAGCAATTGAAGTATTTCATTAGAATGAAAACCTACAATGATCCAAACTCAGCCTCATAGAGGTTTACAGCAACGATCTACTTGAAACTACTCCTATGAATGAAGTGCAGTGCAGAAATTTAAAGTACATGAATGTAAAGGGCAGGAATTTAAAGAACAGGAAATGTAAAGACTGGAAATGTAAAACTGGAAAAGAAAATATGTAAAGTAAGACTGGTTTGTATGATCTGAGTCTGGGGCTTTTTCTGGGGTCTTCCCCGCTATTTATACTTCTCAAAGATGACCATCGAACTGCACTTCAAACCGTCGAATTGCTCCTCTATGATCGCTGATCATGCTGCCTTATAAGTAGTTTCACTACACCATCATTTGCAGTTAGGCTTCCCTCCTATATTTGAATTTGAATCTGAGTAACCGTTGAAGCCACGTCACCTTACACCTCTTTACTGATCCAATGCTACTCAAATCACGTGGGAACCAATACTAACTGCCACGTGTACGATCAAGATCGAAGACTTGAATAGTCTTCCTATATTACCCTTATTCTATCACGTGTTGAATTGTAACTGGCTTGTACAAAATATGAAGCCAACAGTTTCACACAACTTTTCTCTTCCCATTTCACATCCTTTTCTAAATCAAGGATCATACACAGCCTTAGGCTTATGTTCTATTTTTATATTGTCTTTAGGACTAAATTGATTCGAATTAAATATTATAGAGACATAATTGACAAAATTTAAACTTTAGAAACTTAAATGAAAAAGGTAAAAAATTTTAGGGACTATTATTATAATTTGTCTTATATATATATATACAAAGAAAAACGAAAACAGTGGACTCAAATGCCACTACTCATGTGTGAATTTTTTTTTTCAATTTTTTTAAAAAAAAAAAAAATTAAAACAACTCATTGCTGGTATTCAAAGTTGGAGTGACTGAGTGTTCAAAATTGTAATGAGTGAACTTGTCGAACATATGTATTAGTAGTAAAAAAAAAATTTAGGGTGTTTAGTTAGCTAAAGGAGTCGAGCCGCCCCTTCACAGTGCCAGAGAGAGAGAGAGAACTTGAAATCGATTTGAAATTTTTTTTTTCTGTCAAGATGTTTTGCTTATTCTCAACCAATTTGAAGCAATTCTTGAAGGACAGTTGGGCAAAATTATTGCATTTGGAAGGACTCCTTATTGGACTCATTATTCTTAATGATGGGCAATCAGTAGCTCATAGGTTCTTTATTGCAGATGAAATCTCTGGCAATTCTTGAAGCTTTTTGCAACCATTCAAATACAAGTACGACAGCCTTGAAAGTAGATTTATCCTTGCAGGTAAACTTTCCATATTGTTTCCACTTAGATATAAATCTTTCAACGAGTAGATGTGACAAATGGTTGTGGAGATAGATTTTAAATTACGGTAACTGAGATCTAGTTTCCATAAAGACAAAGTTGCTAGTTCAGCAGCCATGGAATTAGATGATATTCCTTTACACCCTCTTAGCGTTAGTATTCCAAGCTTCTTCAAAAGTCCAATAGAGGGTCGGAGTTCTCTAACTGCAGTCCAATCTACATGATGCTCATATAAACCGTCCAAAAAACCCAAATCTTGTGGCAATTTGTCAAGTTTGGAGCAACCAGCAAGGTTTAATTTTCTAATATCTTTCAATTGACAAATGCTGTCTGGAATACTTCTCAAGTTTTTACAATTGCTCAGATTAATCAAACCAAGATTGGTAAGATGTCCAACTGAAGATGGAAGTTCACTGATACCAATCCCATCTAAACAAAGCTCTGATAAACATCTCATATATTTCAAGCTGACCAAAACATTATCAAGCTTTGAGCACCTAGAGACAATAAAAACTTCAAGAGATTCCAATTAAATGCCACATGGAAGACTCTTGAGACTTTTGCAGTCCTTCAAGTTCAAACAAATAAGCCTTCTGAGAACTCCAATGGATGGATGAAGATTAACCAAACTTGTACAGCCTTCAAGAATCAGTCTTTCAAGATTTGGGACCCTTGTGAAGTCTGGGCTCTTCGTTAGATATGTGAAGTGAATAAGATTCATGATCCGTAACTTGCCTAGATGCTATTGAAGAAAAATAAAAATAAATTACAAAAATTATATAGAAATAAATTATGAAAATTATATTGTGTCAAGGTCTTTGCATCTTATTCAAAGTAATTAAAGAGAATGCATATTCATACCATAGTTCCCTCCCAAAGTTGTTCAATGTTGCTATAGGTTAAGTGAAGTTCAACAAGATGCTCTGGTTGAAATGTTAAAGGCATGTATTTCATAGGGCATCGTAACCAGCCAAGATACCTTAACTTGTCAGAAAGATATTTGAGGTCTTCAGAGAGGTACATACCACAAATTTTGAGAATCCTCAAGTTCGACATCTTTGCAAAAGCTTTAGGCCTCAACTTCAATTGTTTTAGAAACCGAATTTCCTTTGGATCTACACCTCTTTGGTCACTATACTGCATAACTATGCCTTCCACTTTGTTTGTTCCCTAATAACCACAAGCAAATAACAAGAACACAATATTAGAAGGTTGACAAAATTATGCAGAGCTAGCTTTTGTTAATTAAACAATTTTTGAGTGTTCATGCTTTTCTATAAAACCTCTTACCGTATTCTCCGTCAATACATGTTTTATATCTTCATCAAACCATAACCTAGTGTGCTTTCTAGGCTTTTTACGCGATTGCTCGCAAATAATTTACTGCCCTTGTTGTTGTATCAAATCATGCATCAACAACTTATTATCTGAGATAGTTATAAGAGACTTTTCAAGAAGAACATTTATTCCAATAAATGCACGCAAGTCACAACCTTCTAGAATTTTTATTACATCCTTTTTGTCCTTCCCTTTGAAAAAACATGCAATATCTAAGAATATTTCTTACTGTTCCCAATCTAATGCATCGTAACTTATTCTAAGTACTTGTCGAACTTGCTTAAGAGGGCTTTCATTCAGTTTGTTTAGTGAACTTTCCCATTCATCTTTGTTTCGACCACAAAGAAAAGAACCCAAAACTTTGAGAGCTAAAGGAACTCCGTTAGCATACTTTACTGCATGACATACATGCTCTTTATAGCCTCCCATTTGTTGGTGTTTCCTGAAGGCTTTCGATTCAAAGAGTTCTATAGCTTCATCTTCTCTTAATTGCTCAACCTCATAGATATGTTTTATATGATATCTAGTTAGCGCATGTCGATTTCGAGTCGTTATAAAGATTCTACTTCCAAAACTGTACCAATCGTGCTCTCCTACCAATTTTTCAAGGTCAGTTGATTCATCCACATCATCAAGCACGATAAGAACTATTTTACTACATACCATGTGCCTTATCATAAATACTGCATCACCAGCACTTCCTACTTTCAAATCCTTTTCCATTAAGATTTTAGAAATGAGTTGTTCTTGCAAAGTTTTTAAACCACATTTTTCTGAAACTTCTCTAACATTCTCAATAAAGCTGTAACCATCAAATTGGCAAGAGATACAGTCATAAACAGCTCTGGAAATAGTAGTCTTACCTATTCCACCCATTTCCCAAATCCCTACAACATGAGCATCATCCATCCCTAAACCTAGCAATTTAATCACTTTTTTCATGCGAGAATCCAACCCAACTAAGTCTTCGACAATGCTTGAATATGTTTGATTTAATTTTTTAAAATGTATCCCGACAACTTCTTGGATGAACATTGATTCAGACTTGTGCAGATTTAGGGGAATAGTAATAAATTTATTCATCAAAACTCAAAAGAGCTATAAGAAGGAAAAGTGTCATTATTTTGGTAAAATGGTGATTAATTTTACTCATTGCAACTAAATAGCACATATAAATATAGTTTCCTTGTATTTGATATGATCATAAAGAAAAACATGAAAAGTCTTTATTTGCTTTATTTTAATGGCACATTGGGTTTCTAAATTTTCCCACAATTGATCTACTTTACTAGTTATTGAACTACATTTGTTCAGTTCTACTTTACTAGTTATTGAATCACATTTGTTCAGTTCTACTTTAATTGATCTACTTTACTAGTTTTACTAGTTCAGTTCTATGTATAGAGTTGTTTATAGTATTTTTTTTTATTTCAAAATTTGTGTAAGGGTGTTTGATGGAGCTTTTGTTTACATCTTGTGAATCAAAAATATTGAGAAGAGATTTCGATTATTAACTTTTGGCCTAGTAGAAACCGCATCAAATTAGTTAGTCTATACTTCTAACCCTCAACTTTAAGACCTTAAAGTTGTTTTTTGAATTTATGAATTTGGTAGGGATTTGTAGAGGGAAATGAAAAAGTGTAAGAAATAATTAAATTTTTTCACCATTCCTCTGATCATTTTCTTTCCTCCATAAATTCATGTCCAAACCCAAGGCCGGCTCTGACTTTTCGGGTCCAAAGCGAACTTTCAACATGGGGCCTTTCATACATATTTTTTTTAAAAAAAATTATGTGTCTACTTACTTTTTTTTTTTTTTTTTTTGGTGGTATTTGACAATACTCGTAAAAAAGTTACTTCCATTATATATATATATATTGAAATTTACGTAAATATACATTAAAGTTTACAATAAGGAAAAGATCAAAATAATCTAAATTAAAGTATCAACCAAAATGTAAACAAACTATAACAAAAATCACTTAAACATCATTCTTCTAGTATTTTTAACTATAAAATTACTAATATAGCTCACATAATCCAATTTATAAGATAAATTTCGATAGATAGAATTGCTAATTCATTTAATCTTTCATTTGATATAATTGAGTAAAAGAAGATTTAATCAACTTTAATTTGAAAAGTGTAACTACAAGTAATATAATCAATCGTATTCTATAATCCATACATTTCGAATATAACCATTCAATAATTTCAAATAGTTCAGCACATCAATAAGTTTTTTGGTTTCTTCCAATAAAAAACAATTATCTATTAGTTTTAAGTAATTTATCATATCAACCATCTATTAATTTTAAATCATAACTGAATTTTGTTAAACCCTTTAAATTCCAGTGAGATTTTTGTTTTATAGACTAATATAATAATTAACAAAAATTTGGAACTTTTGTTTTTTAAACAATTTTCTAGGGCCCAAAGCTTTGCTAGTTTGTGCCCAAAACCGGCCCTGTCCAAACCCAGTCCCAAACACAAAGGTTAAATGATGATTTTCTTTTTCATTAATGTTATTAAACTTGGCAACACTTATTTCACCATGCATATTATAATTATTTAAAAGGTAATTATCTCTTGATTTATGGATTTCAAAATGCATGATTTATGGCTTTTAAATTAGAAATATTCACATTATGCCTTTGTTTGGCATGCTAAAAAGCCCGACTTTTTGGCTATTTTAGCCAAAAAAGACAAAATAAACTAATATATTATAATATATTATTTTTGTATATATTGATTTATGTCAATTTTAATAATTTATTTGATATTCCTGTTAGCGATACACACTGCATAGTATAATTTACATATTATATATCAATATTAATAATCAAACTAGGCAAAGTCTCAAAATTATGTCAAAACTGAGCTCAATAAATTATCCTAAAAATTTAGTACATAATTTATATCTATATATCTATATATTATTATAGCATACGGCTGTATAAACTTTAAAGTATTAATCTAAACTTTCTAATTATTATTATTTTTTTTAATTTGAAATTTAAGAAATATACCTAACATAAAAATATTGGCACATTTAACCATATCTATAATTTTTGAATTTAGAAATCTTTATATAAAAGGTCCAAAAAAAAAAAAAATTAGCCACATATAACTCATATTTAATTTAAAATTTAAAAAATTTAAGAGAATTGTTTAAATGTAACTTTAGTCTTATATAATTTCAAAATATAAATTAAATTTTTTATTTTTTTATTTTCTAAAACTAAAAATTACATGTAGCATGTGAAAAAATTTCAAAAATTTAGGCGACTAAATATTTACAGCCGGTTTATTAATTAAAAAGGAAATTTCACATACATGTTAGAGAAAATTTGATGTGTTGTGCATATTTTTATGCAATGTCTAAATATACATGTCTCGTGCTCAAAATTAGATTTGATTGTAATAGTATCTTTTAACTCTATTTACCACTTTCATCCTAAACAAACTCAGCCTAAGAATTGAACTTGAGCCAAGGATTATTGGCATAAAAGTTTACTCAAATTCGATTTTTAGGTTACTTTCAGTGTTTAATCCAATGTTTGCACTTTCTCTCTAGCTTATGTCCATCACAACTTGAGAAATTGTGATATAATTTAAATATAAATTTTAACTTTATTATTATCAAGTATTTCAACTAATTAACCGTTCAATTTTTTAGATCAAGCGTAAGGCTTAGATTAGAACATGGCCCATAGTTTAGGCCAACTCAATTTTATTATATAGTTATTTTGTACATAAATATATCAAACTATTCTTGTAATAGTTTTAACCATAAATATATAAATTTATAAATTTTAATCAATATGTATAAACATGTACATATTTCTTATTTTATTATAAAAAATAAGAGCTATGTATTTACTAATATAATATATTGGTCAATTGGTTCATGGGTTAAGTATAGACTAATGACAGTTTTTTAATGATTAAAAGTTAGGGTTAAGTGGGTGTAAAGATCTATCCCACTTTTAATGTCAAGCCCAATCCATAAGCCAATTCTTATATGTTTTTATTTGAGAACTATAACCTAAGGTAAAGTATAATTTTTATGCTTTAGTAAACAAATTTTAAGTTTAAAAAATAAACAAGGGGTAATTAATACACTAACAAATATGATTTATTATATCAACTCCAACATAGGATAAACTAAAATTACAAAACTCACAAGATAGAATATATTTATATTTAATCGTAAATATAATTTTTTTAATTTAACTTATTTTTGTTTAATACATATTAAACTATGACATATATTTCTTATGAAGAACTTAAAACAGATTTAATGACATAATAATAAAAAAATGATGTAAGCTGTGAAAATAGTTAAAATTTAATTCATTCTAAAATAAATAATATCAGTAACTTATAGATAAAAAAAAAAAGAAAAAAAAAAGAAGAGAACAATAATCATAAAAATCGCTACAAAAATTCCTAAAATTAAGAGGCATTTTTTTGTTTATTTTTTTATTTATTAGTATTTATATATATCACGCATACAAAATTATTCATTATTTTATACGAGTTGAGTTCAAATTTATTTGAGAATCTATACCAACTCAACCAATCTATTATCAATTAATGGTTAATCATAATTTTCATGGCCAAACAATGGGATGAAGGGTAGAGACAACATTAGATTAGAAAAGAGAGGTTGCTTTGGTAGGAGTAGAAGTTGACTTGGGGGAAAGGTAAGGTAGAGAAGTTAAAAATAGTGGTGGTCGCACAGTAGAAGTGCTTTAAATAAGAGTCGATGTGATTAAAAAACAGAGATAAAAATTGGAGAGATGATGGTTGATGAAAATAGCTAAAATTTAATTCATTCTAAAATAGATAAGATCAGTAACTAATTTCATAAATAAAATTTAAAAAAAAAACAATAATCATAAAAAGCACTACAAAATGCCTAAAATTAGGAGGCATTTTTTGTTCATTTTTTATTTATTAGTATTTATATATACAATGTATACAAAATTATTCATTATTTTATACGAGTTGAGTTTGAATTTATTTGAGAATCTATGCCAACTCAATCAATTTATTAATAATTAATGGTTAATTAGAATTTTAATATCCATACAATAGGATGAAGGGTGGAGACAACGTTAGATTAGAGAAAAGAGGCTGCGGCTGAGAGTAGAAGTCGACTTGGGGTAAAGAAGGGAAGTTAAAATGAAGTAGTAGTTGCATAACAGAGGTACTTTAAACAAGAGTTGATGTGGTTAAAAGCGCAGAGATAAAAATTACAAAGATAATGGTTGGTGAAGGATGGAGAGTTGATAAGGGTTATCGAGGAAATTAGTATCATATTGTAGACACCCCATTTTGACCAACCCTCGGACTTGGGCACTTTCTTTTGATTACTCGATGATGACAATCAGAATGTGTTTCTCATAGAATCCTCAGTAAGAGAGATGAAATTTGAGTTTTAATCCAACATTCACACATTTTTGGCCAAATTATTTTTTATCCAAAATTCACCAATCTCCACTACCAAATTTCCTATGAATCAATCCCCACTCATCATTCACTTTCATAATCATACCCCACCATCTTTACTCACTATCCACTTTCATAATCATATCCCACCATCTCCACTCACTATTTACTTTCATAATCACACCCCACCATCTCCACTCATTATCCACTTTCATAATCACACCCCATCATCCCCACTCACTAATTATATCCCACCATCCACACTCATCATCCACTTCCATAATCACACCCCACCATCCCCACTCACTAATTACATCTCACCATCTCTACTCACTACCCACTTTCATAATTACACCCCACCATTCCCACTCATCATCCACTTTCATAATCATACCCCACCATCCCCACTTACTAATTACATCACACCATCCCCACTCATCATCCACTTTCATAATCACACTCCACCATCCCCACTCATTAATTACATCCCATCATTCCCACTCACCATTTACTTTCATAATCACATCCCACCATCTCCACTCACCATCTTTCATAATCATATCCCATTATCTTCACTTATCATCCATTTTTATAAATCACACACCACCATCACCATTCATCATTCACCTCCATTATACATTGTCCCCCATTAACTCCATTATCTTCCCCAAAATGCTCCACTTTATCCTCCACTTTGTCTTCCACTTTGTCCTCCACCATTGCCCACTTGCATTGGCTATATAATGAGAGCTCTAGTCTTGAATTTATGAGGAATTTTGAAGAAGAGAAGTGTAGGGAGAGAATGCTAAAATTGTGTTAGAATTTGAGAGAAAAGAAGTCTTAAAAACAATAGAGTTGTTTTGCCAAACTATTGAAGTTACATAGCTCTTACATCTTATCTTCCCTTGTCAAAACCACTCAAAGCCTTAATCAACGAGAGAGTATTCTTCCGAAGAAAAGAGTGATTATACCCTTGTTCAAAATCGTCATTCCAAGCTCAAATTCTAGTTTCGAATTAAGGATTGAGAATACACTTCCTAAACTTGAGCGTGATCAAGAGGAAGTTTAGAAATCAAGAAGTTCAATCTTTCTTTGGAAGGTGAATTTTTAGTCTTTCATTTTCTTATATTTTCTATCTCATATTTATTTTCTTACTTCTTATTTCATAGTATTTTGTTATAATCCAAGTGGTTTGTTTATCTCAAATTTATTTTCTTACTTTATATTTCATAGTGTATTATTATTATTATTATTATTATTATTATTATTATTATTATTGCTTATTTGCTTGCTCTTGTTTCATATTAGTTGTGCTGTAAGCTAATCGGTAGTGGTTAGTTGAGCCACCTACATATTTTTTGTTTGTTCCTTTTCTTGGTTTCGCAACAAGACAGGTTTTGCTCGGCCTAGTTGGCCGGTCGGCCTTTTTGGCTGGTCGGGTAATTTCTTTCAAACAAGATGGCGTAACCTCCCAATGTTGACCAATTTCCGTCGACGATTCCAAGGCACAAGAAGCTTTTCCTTTTGTTTATTTTATTTTGAGTGTTTTGTGAGATTTTTATTTTGTTGTAATATTCTCCCAATCCCTCTCTAATTTGGTTTCTAATTATTCTTTCAAGTGTTGTAATAATTCCCCTTCCCGCTTCCGCTATCCCATTCTTTTACTTGCTTTGTTTATTTGTAACTATGCATCATATTTTGTTTTTCTTTATATCCATGTTTTGCATCCATGTTTCATGCATCTTGATTCGGCTAAGTTTGCATTTGTAGATTTAATCAATTCCTATGTGATTATGTACGCTACCTAATGTTCTTGAGATGATTCACATGACATATCTTAGAAGCCGAATCTTTAGTTGCATCTCATGAGTGAATTGCATTAGGATTTTGTATATAAGATCATGCATGTTTTACTAACTTTGTTTTGTAGTTTGTTTGCGGGACGTCAAACATGTAAGTTTTTATGCTTTAGCATTCCGTTTGTGTGTGTTTTGCTTACTATGTTTAGCATTCTACCATGAGGCTATTTGCATATGTGATATAACTCTATGAATGCCAGTGGATGGAGGTTGTGTTGCTTAATTTGGAATGATGTTGATTTTCATGTTTGTAAACTCAATTTATTTGGGTTGTACATCTTCAAAACTCTTTCAAAACTACATGAAATCAAGTTGTTCCAAAGTGAGTGACATAGTCTATACTTGTATGCTTCACATAGTAAATTTTAGGATTTATTAAATAATCAGAACATGAACATATAAAGAAAATAAAATTCATATCATAGTTAGTAAAGGCCGATCTTTTGATCAGGTGAGCGGGGGTGCTCAATTAATGACCTTCCCCTCTCATACCTAAGGTTCCGAACCGAGACAACTTTGGTTATGACGAACAGTGGCCTTGGCACGAGTCATGGGTTTCTTAATTTCCCAAAATATTAGATGGCGACTTTGAGATTTGATGACACAGTCCATTTGTGGCAATAATTTTGCAATAAAATGTGGATTTTTTAAAAGTTGCCAAATCTAGACTCTCATCTATGTTTCACATTGCACTAGTGAGACTAGATCAAAGAAATTGAGGGTCCGAACAGTTTAACGCGTACGGGTACTCCCCGAGCATGTTGCAGTTTCTGGCGATTCTATTGGGGATTTTATGAAACCTTGACTCGAACTCCATGATATGACTTTTGTTTTCAATTATATGTTTATTGCATTGCATGCATTGATGCACTTAAAGTCCCTGTGTTGCCCAGATACTGGTGGGAGCACAGGCACACTTTTTGTGACACTACACCTATCTATATGTTACTTTGGAGGCCTTGTGTTATAATCTTTTGAGATATAAAGGTTCTCAGACTTTGAAGAGAGACTATATTGACTCTTCTGATTTCCTAAGATCTTCATTGGTTATGACCCAAAGGACTCTTTGGTAATGTCACCTTGACTTCAACCCCTAGAGTAGAGCTAACCTTGTACATATAGTGAGCTATAGTACCTTTCAAAATTAGGACACGACGCTCTCCCAGTTCTAGGATGTATGATGCCACTTGTTTGAATAGTAAACCCTAGATCATTTCAAAAGCTGGGACAGGATAACCGTACCCTCCATAGGGGTGTTTGTTCTCTTTCCTGCTATGTTTTATGTGCAATGTATTGGATCTATACAGGGGTTCTCAAATTCGAATGAGTGGTTCAGGCATTTCAGTTTATGAGGTTGAGTTTAGTTTTTCGGTGATGTATATAGTGGTCAGTTATGCGAATTGGGCCAAAGCGCTGCCGTAGTTCTGATTGGAAGTTCTATTTTTGCTAAGCTGTTGTAGCACCATTACTTCAAAAAAGTCCGATATCCCACAAAGTCTACCAGTGTAAATAAATAGAACTTGTGGGATATCCGACCATTTCTATGATTGGGGAGTGACCACTTGTTGATTGTACGAACTTTAGTTTGAATGTTGTTGATGGCCTACACTTGGACTAGCAATTTGAGAATGGTTTTATTCTAAATTCTGAATTGAGTATTAAGTCTAGGTTTGATTCCACCAAATTTGTAGAGTTGGGATCAGGCTCGAGTCATTCTAGTAAGTCAGAGTCTGTTGATTTCGAGAGTGCTAACCTAGACATTTCTGTCCTGTCTAGGTCTTCTTTGTCATTTTCTTTTGAATCTGTTATTATCGCTAAGTCTTAGTTTCTTTTCAATAAAAGTGCCATAGATTCAGCCTACTTCTCTGTGCCTTTAATTCATTGCATTGACCAAAAATTACAAAACTTTTTTTTTTTAAAACTCTGATAAAAATGAAGAGGAAGAAATTCCTTGGGATTTGCAAATTTTGATCGACTGAGAGGAAGAGAGGTGTGTTAAGCCCTTGATGAATGAGATCATTTCTGTTAATGTGGGTACTGAGAAGGATCTTGACTTGGTCCAAATTGGTTCTATATTGTCTTCGTAAGAGCACGAGCGATTAGTCACTTTGTTAAAAGATTTCAAAAAAATATTTTTGCGTGGTCTTATGAAGGCATGCCTGGAATTGATCTTGAGATTGTACAGCATAGGATTCCTCTCGACTTGAGATCCAACCTTCTTAGCTTTCAAACCTTGATTTAGAATGTTTAGTAATCAACCAAAGTGTGAGGCTTGCATAGCCGAAATGGAGGCAGCCCTTGAACTAGGGGCAATGATATGATTCAGATTGGAAACAGCCCTTGAACTAGAGGCAATAAGGTCGGATGTGATTCAAATGGAGGCAGCCCTTGAACTAGGGGCAATGATATGATTCAAATTGGAAACATCCCTTGAACTAGGGGCAATAAGGTCGGATGTGATTCAGATTGAAAACAACCCTTGAACTAGAGGCAATAAGTTTGGATGTGATCAAAGATTTAAAACTGGATCGTTTCCCAATGAAGACTGCCCAGAAAGTCAAAACTCAGAATTTGGGAGAAAAAGGACAATCAAGTTCCTATCCGCTACACTAGGGACAAATTCAGACCCAATTAGCCTAGTCCCTACATCGTCATACTTATCTGGTCAAGTGTAGCAGTCATTCTTATAGATTTAAATGGCCTAGAGATCTCATAACCAATCAACATGGACAAGCTAAAATGAAAGTTCCACCCTTGAGAGGCTCGCTGGGCTGAAAACCCAGAAGGGCGACCCAAGCAAAAGCTAGAGCAGAAAAACAAAAAAAAATAAAAAGTGAAAATGAAAATAAAAATGAAAAAATGAAAAAAAAAATGAAAAATGAAAAATGAAAAGCTCGCAAGGTTGAAAACTCGAAAGGACGGCTTTGGCAAAAATTAGAGCACAAAAGGAGAGTGTCAATACTTGAGTGAACCTTAGCCGGAACTACGTATGGCATGATTTCTATCTTTGGGATACGTAGGTAGCTTCATCTTGAAGTTCGGCCCTAATAATTTTTCAACTCATTCATCTTGTCCATGTTTGATTGGTGTATCTTTAGTCGACTTAGTTGTCTTATCCTCGTTTGCTTGGCTCATTTTCATTATGCTTGGTTCAGTTGGTTTGATTCAACTTGGCTCCACTCGGTTCAGTTCGGTTCGGTCCGATTCCGCTCAGCTTCATTTGGTTCAGATCGGCTCGGTTTGGTTATCACTATTGCTACAACAGAACCAATTCCAGATTATCTGGCTTGGGGCTATACACCCCAATGGTTGATTCCATGTTGGTTGAGTAGTGGCCATTTGCAAAAATAGGTTTTGATTATTTTGAATGAAGCTGACTAATTTTTCCCGAAAAGTATTCTATTTTTGTAAAACCAGACCATTCTTTGGATTTAAAAAAGGAAAATTTTCAGTGCTCACAGCTTAACTCACATGATTTCAAAACAGAAAAAGGAATAAGTATACTAATCTAACTCTCATGTTGATCAAAACAGTTTTACAAACAATCAAAAAAAAAGAAAAGAAGAAAGAGTCAAGGCAATGAATTAGGGGCATAATCAAGTCAGAGATTTTGTCTTCTCCACCGCTTGATTCAACTATTCACTGCCGGAAGTTGCCGTTCATCCGGCGGGGTTTAATTCCAACCTTTTGGTCGACCTACCAGTGTCAATTTTAACCCATCATGACAAACTGCAGAAGCGTTTAGGCTCAATGGTTGTGTTTCAGAGTCACTTTTTTTTTAGTCCCTTTCGTACCAGTCAGTGTATATAAGTGTGTTTGAATCGTTTTGCTTTCGTTAAGTCATTTTTTGTATTCAGGTCAGTATGGGTCAGTATAGAATCAATGTCCAATTCAGAGTTCAAAATTCAATCATTCTCAAATTTAATCAAACAAATTGTTTTCAAGCTCAAAGTGATATGTCAGTCACGCCATTGATGTGCAAAAAAAATGAAACTTATTTTATTGAAGTCAGGGGATGACATCCCTGATTACAGAAACAAAAAAAAAAAAAAAAAACAAAACAAAACAAAACAAAAACAAAAAAAAAGTTGAAACTATACTTGCCCACCCCCCCCCAAAAAAAAGCAAAAAAAAAAAAAAGACCCACAAAAAAGAAGAAGAGAGTTGAAGTTGTACTTGCCCACTCCAAAAACAAAACGAAATAGAAAAAAAAAAAAAAAAACCCCGAAAAAAAGAAAAAAGAAAAAAAGAAAAGAAAAGAGAGGGATCTTGTTTTTTCGATGACGGCCACATGCCGACCTCACTTACTCGACTCTCCCGCCGAGCTCTTCCTCTTTTTTTCATTTGGGGAGACCTTTGAAGGCCCTGCCCAAGTAATTTCGCGAGAGAGTCGACTTCCTGCCGACCATTGAAGCAAAGTACGAAGGTGCTCCAAATCGGGTGTGGAGGTGGCCTGCCGTTTCAGCTCTTTATTTTCGGCCTTCAGTGCACAAATCTTTGCTCGCGCATCCTTGTACATGCGCTGGAGCAGAGAGAGTTGGGCATTGATCTGGTGAACCTCATTTGTCTTGGTCTGCAGTCGGTGAACCAATTTGGAGACTGCAGTCACCGTTTCCATATAGGACTTCAGTGTGTAGTGGTTGGCTTCAATGTCAAATTGAGCTGCCATTATTTGCTCAACTGACAGCATATGAAGGTTAGGAAGAGTAGGAGTAGGGGCACTCGGTCCAGGAGAGTTTATGGGATCATTCATGTCATGACCCGAACCCGCCCCTATGGGTTAAGGCCATAACCGGCCAGCAATCAAGGGATTACTTACGGCCTCAAACCATATAAGACATAACTCATCAGAGTAAAGGGGCCAAACGGAAGCAAATTTAAAACTTTGTGCATAGAGCTGTGCTTATACGCACATCATAACATTTCACATAAGTATCTGTTAATAGCTCACATCAAAAGGGAAATTAACATATAAACTATACATACAGGATCATTTAAGTCTAAGTCAGTCAACCCAAAGTTTATATACAAAGGTAGTTCAATGTTTTCGCCAACGTAACAAAACTATAACAAAAGAACAAAAGAGGCGAAGACAAGTCTCGTGCGTGAGACGTTGGGCTGACTCTTCAAAACCTTGACTGTTTCTCAAATATTTCACCGAGGCTGGGTTTGGACATCCCTTAGCTCACCTACATACACATGAATAAGTGTGAGCGAAAGCCCAGTGAATAATATCAAATAAAGAAAGTACTTGAATGAAAATCACATATATCAAACGGCCTTGGGTCCATTTAGTATTCTACTTCGTGTACCATTCAGTACATTAGGTGATTCAAGCCTAAACATATCAAACGGCCTCTGGCCCACTTTGTCCTTTGACGAACGGCCTCAAGCCCAATTCATTCACGTATATCAAACGGCCTTTGGCCCAATCATTCATGTCCAACGGCCTCCAGCCCATTCATTGGCCCATTCGTTCATATCTAACGGCATCTGGCCCATTCATTGGCCCATTCGTTCATATCCAACGGCCTCTGGCCCATTCATTGGCCCATTCGTTCATATCCAACGGCCTCTGGCCCATTCATTCATAATGCTCAATGTATGCCTAAGAGTACTTAGAAGTGAAAGAGAACGGAAAATGAAACACAAAACACTCTTATAAAATTTCTAAAACAGGGGTCCCCACTCGAGCGTAGATTTCCCTGCTCGAGCGGACCCATTAGGTCTGCAAAAGTACTAGTTGCCTCATTTTTACGCTCGAGCGTGGATTCGGACACTCGAGTTGAAAGTCACTCTACATAGCTCCCCGCTCGAGCGGACATCAATGTCTACAAAAGTTCTGGGAGCTCGTATTTCTCGCTCGAGTGGCGCTTTCCCCACTCGAGCGGACATGCCAAATTCTGGAAAATCCAGAATTGTTCTTGAGCCTCAATCTTGCATTCAAATCAACATAAATCAACATATCTTGCATATTATGACTCAAACTTCACATATACATTTACTAACATGATCCAACACCAAATTCATTACATTATGAAGCTCAATTTCATGAATTAATCACATGCATGCCCCAAATTACACCAATTTATTTCCAACATTAAAATTTCATATATTCAAAACTCATACTCTCATGAATTGTACATGCATGTGAGATATAGCTCTCATTCTCAATTTAAATGATGAAGAGATGATCAAAAGCATGAACTTCAATCAAAGATTCAACATGTATCATGTCTTTCAAGCTTAAACATACAAATTCATGGCAATTTCCTATATGCATGTGTATATTGACTTCCAATTTATCAAAACCAACTCATTTTCAGCATAATCAATTCAATTCATGCTCTTGATCACCATTTAATCTTGAATTCACAAAATCACAAGCTCAAACCCATGAATTTACTCACTTAGGAGCCTTAATCTTCACAAATTCTAGTTAAATCTTGAGTGTATCTTCAAGATCCTAAAGCCTCTTGATCAACCTTCAATTTGAGCTCTCTCTCTCTCTTTCTCTCTCTCTCTCTCTCTCTCTCTCTCTCTCCTTAAGGTATAAAATCTGATTTGAGCCTAAAAAAAAACAAAATGAGAGTGTAGTTGGCCCTTATAAGCTCTTTCTCAAATACATTTCTTTAATATTAAATAATTGAGCACCATTTCATTAATTTAATCTATTTAATTTAATCCAAATCAATTTTCAATTAAATTTCACTGTAGGCTCTAAAAATTACGCCAATCACAATGGCGTAGTCAATTTTGGTTTCTGTGGCCGATAAGGCCCTCAATTTCTAGTTTATAACAGTAAGTTGAACAGATATTCCTACGGTGAACAGATAGAAATTCCAAACCACATATATTCATATAAATGGCACTCAAAATCATATCAAACACATAATCACAATCACAATTAAAATTAATTAGCATAATAGAAAGCAAGGTTATCACAGTCTTCCCCCCTTTAGGAAGTTTGGTCCTCCAAACTTATTTTACCTTCGTCGGGAAACAAATGTGGGTGGCGTAGTCGCATTTCATCCTTTTTTTCCCATGTGGCATCCATCCCATAGTGTTCTTTCCATTCCACTTTCACCATCGGGATGGACTTGCTTCTCAATTGTTTCACTTGCCGGTCAATGATTCGTTCCGGCCATTCGGCGTACTCCATATTTTCATCAAGAGCTACCCGGTGATAATCAATCACATGGAACGGATCTCGAAGATAACCCCTCAACATTGATACATGAAACACATTATGGATTTGTTCGAATCTTGGTGGTAAAGTGACTCGAGAAGCAACTGGACCAAGCCTTTCCAGAATTTGAAACGGCCCAATGTAACGGGGCGACAACTTACCCTTCTTTCCAAACCTGACTTGGCCCTTCATCGGAGTCACATGGATAAACACATGGTCCCCAACCTCATACTTGAGAGGTCTTCTTCGAACATCTGCACAATTCTTTTGTCGGTCCTGAGCTGTTTTGGACCTTTGCTGAATAATTTTGATCTTTTCAGAAGTGCCCTGTACAATTTCAGGGCCAAGAAGAGCTCTATCCCCGACTTCTGTCCAGCAAATTGGTGATCTACATCTTCTACCATACAAAGCCTCGTATGGTGCCATACCGATGCTGGAATGGAAGCTGTTATTGTATGCAAACTCTGCCAGTGGCAAATGGTCTTCTCAACTCCCTTGAAAATCCAAGGCACACATCCTTAGCATATCTTCCAAAGTCTATATTGTCCGTTCTGATTGTCCGTCTGTCTGTGGGTGGAATGTGTTACTAAACCTCAATTCTGTCCCCATAGCCCTTTGCAAACTTTTCCACAATCTGGACACAAATTTCGGATCTCTGTCCGACGCAATAGATACCAGAACTCCATGTAAACGAACAATTTCATCAACATATATAGTGGCCAGTCTATAAGCATCAAATGTAGTTCTAACAGGTAGGAAATGCGCAGATTTAGTCAGTCTATCAACTATAACCCAAATAGAGTCCATACCTCGAGGAGTCTAAGGTAGACCAACAACGAAATCCATAGTCACATGCTCCCACTTCCATTCAGGAATAGGGAGAGATTGAAGTAGACCGCCCGGTTTCGGATGTTTAGTTTTAACTTGCTGACATTGAAGACATTTGGACACATATTCTGCAATCTCTTTCTTCATTTTAGGCCACTAATAGCTTTGTTTCAAATCCCGATACATTTTGTTATTGCCCGGATGCATAGCAAATACTGACTTGTGAGCCTCATCCAGAACTCTTTTCTTTAGCTCTGGGATGTCTGGGACACACATTCGGTTTTGAAATCTCAAAATTTCGTCTTCAATGCTGAACTCTGCTTTCGGACTTGTCTCAAATTCATCAATCACCTTCTTGAGGAATTCATCATCTTTTTGTTTCTGTTTAATCTCATCAATGATCGCCGGTTCGGCTGAAATGGCGGCCATCAATCCGTCTTGTTCACACAACACCACTTCAATCTCAGACTTCTCAAAATCTTGCAAGATCTCTTTCTGTTCAGTAAGCAAACAAGCCAAATTCCCAACCGATTTTCATCTCAAGGCATTGGCAACGGTATTGGCTTTCCCAGGGTGATACTAGATTTCAAGATCATAATCCTTTATCAGTTCAAGCCATCTCCTCTGCCGCATATTTAGCTCTTTCTGTGTAAATAAGTATTGCAGGCTCTTGTGATTTGTGTAGACTTTACATTTTGCCCCATACAAATAGTGCCGCCAAATTTTCAAAGCAAAAACAACTGCGGCCAATTCTAAATCATGTGTTGGGTAGTTCTTCTCATGTGGCCTCAATTGCTGGGAGGCATAGGCGATTACCCTTCCATTCTGCATTAATACACAACCTAAACCTTTATAAGATGCATCACTGAAAATTACAAAGTTTTCTGTACCTGATGGCAATGTCAGAACTGGTGCGGTGGTCAGTCTCGTTTTCAGTTCATGAAAGGTGGACTCTCTTTCGTTGTTCCATTCAAAATGGTTGCCCTTTGTGTGTCAATTGGGTAAGAGGTACAGCTACCCTTGAAAAAGTCTTTCACAAACCTTCTGTAATACCCGGTTAAGCCCATGAAACTGCGGACCTCTATTACATCTGTCGGTGTAGGCCAATTCACAATTGCCTCTATTTTCTGTGGGTCCACTGAAATCCCCTCTTTGTTGATAACATGCCCTAAGAAAATAACTTTATCCAACCAAAACTCACACTTCTTTAGTTTAGCAAACAATTTCTTTTCTCTAAGTGTTTGCAGGACAGTTCTCAAGTGAGGTTCATGTTCAAGTCTATTCTTAGAGTATATCAAAATGTCATCAATAAAAACCACAACAAATTCATCAAGGTAGGTTTTAAAAATTCGGTTCATTAAGTCCATAAACACTACTGGAGCATTAGTCACCCCAAATGGCATAACAAGAAATTCATAATGGCCATACCTTGTTCGAAACGCAGTTTTCTCAACATCTTCTGCTTTCACTTTCAACTGATGATACCCGGATCTCAAATCAATTTTGGAAAACACCTGTGATCCCTGCAACTAGTCAAACAAGTCATCAATACGGGATAGGGGGTATTTATTCTTTATTGTTACCTTGTTCAATTCTCGATAGTCGATACAGAAGCGTAAGGTCCCGTCTTTCGTTTTCACAAATAACACCGGTGCACCCCACGGTGAAGTACTAGGTTGGATAAACCCTTTGTCAAGCAGGTCTTGTAGCTGTTCTTTCAGTTCTTTCATTTCAGCAGTAGCCATTCTGTAGGGAGCTTTAGAAATAGGCTGAGTGCCTGGCACAATTTCAATAGTAAACTCTATCTCCCTGTCCATCAATTTCCCTGGTAATTCATTTGGAAACACATCTGGAAATTCTCTAACAATGGGGATACTGCTCAATTCAACATTCGCAGATTGTTTAGACAACACATAACACAAATAACCCTGGCACCCTTTCCTGATTAATTTATATGCTTTCATTGCAGATATCAAATAAGGTGGAGGCACTACCATGTTACCCACAAACACAATTTCTTCCTGTTTTGGTGGTCTAAACACAACCCGTTTTGTCACACAATCAATGGTGGCACAATATTTAGTTAACCAATCCATGCCCAAAATTACATCGAAGTGTCTAAAGTTCAAGGGCAAGAAATCTACATACAGAATAGCATTCCCAATTCGCATGTCACAAAAACAATATATAGATTCATGCAATACAGATTACCCGGATGGAGCAGATACACATAGCAGATATGACAATAATTCTAGAGGTCTACTCAGTCTAGATGCAAATGCACATGTTACGAAAGAGTGTGTTTATCCGGAGTCAATTAACACAAAAGCATTCTAATTACATATAGAAATAGTACCTGAGACAACTGCGTTAGCATTCTGTGTATCGCCTGGAATAAGCACGAAAACTCCCCCTTGCGTCACGGTATCTCCAGTGGTGGTAGGTTTCATAGTATTTCCCAGTTTTGGAATTGATGCCATTGAACTAGGAGCCAATTTTCCACTGTTCTGATTACAATCTCTGGCCATATGCCCTTGTTTACCATATTTAAAACAGGTTCCTGACACATGG
Organism: Camellia lanceoleosa; assembly: GCA_025200525.1. Lineage (NCBI taxonomy): Eukaryota > Viridiplantae > Streptophyta > Magnoliopsida > Ericales > Theaceae > Camellia > Camellia lanceoleosa. Next base: position 10,624,220 of record CM045771.1, read on the forward strand.
TAACAAACCCCATGATGCCTTTTACTACAAATATAACAAGGAAACACCTCAAACAGTTTTTCAATGCCGAGAACCCATGCTTCGGCCTTTAGTGGATCTAATCCCCCATGAAACTATGGTGGTTTCATTTTCTTAAATTCCTTGGTGAGAGCTATTGTCCGATCATCATCCTATACGTCTGGCAGTGGAGGTGCCGGAGGTGGAGGTAGAGGATGCGGTTGTTGCCACTGCTGTTGTTGCCTCAATGTTTCTACCATTTCCTGAAGCAATCTTTCCATTCTATCCATTCTGGTAGTAAAGACTCCCCTATCTCAGCACCTCTCATTCTCACCATCTGATTAGACTTACATTATACTTTATACAAAAGTTTCACAAGTATGCATATGATAAAGAGCATACATATTCACATAATTTGCAATGTAAGCAAATCACAAACTTATAACACATAATCATCCACATTGAAACATTTAAGTGTATTCTCGATGCTTTCAGATTCATACTTATCACATGAATGCATCCTAGATCTTTTCTAGACGCTTATTGCTCATTTGGACAAGTGTGTGAGTTATTAACTTGTGCTCTGATACCACTCTGTCATGACCCGAACCCGCCCCTATGGGTTAAGGTCATAACCGGCCAGTAATCAAGGGATTACCTATGGCCTTAAACCATATAAGACATAACTCATTAGAGTAAAGGGGCCAAATGGAAGCAAATTTAAAACTTCGTCCATAGAGTTGTGTTTATATGCACATCATAACATTTCACATCCGTTAATAGCTCACATTAAAAGGGAAGTTAACATATAAACTATACATACATGATCATTTAAGTCTAAGTCAGTCAACCCAAAGTTTATATACAAAGGTAGTTCAATGTTTTTGCCAACGTAACAAAACTATAACAAAAGAACAAAAGAGGCGAAGACACATCTTGTGCGTGAGACGTTGGGTTGACTCTTCAAAACCTTGACTGTTTCTCACACATTTCACCGAGGCTGGGTTTGGACATCCCTTAGCTCACCTACATACACATGAATGAGTGTGAGCGAAAGCCCAATGAATAATATCAAATAAAGAAAGTACAAGAATGAAAATCACATACATCAAACGGCCTTGGGCCCATTTACTATTCTACTTTGTGTACCATTCAGTACATTAGGCGATTCAAGCCCGAACATATCAAATGGCCTCTGGCCCACTTTGTCCTTTGACAAACAGCCTCAAGCCCAATTCATTCACGTATATCAAACGGCCTTTGGCCCAATCATTCATGTCCAACGGCTTCCGGTCCATTCATTGACCCATTCATTCATATCCAACAGCCTCGGGCCCATTCATTGGCCCATTCATTCATGTCCAATGGCCTTTGGCCCATTCATTGGCCTATTCGTTCATATCCAATGGCCTCTGGCCCATTCATTGGCCCATTCGTTCATATCCAACGGCCTCTGGCCCATTCATTCATAATGCTCAATGTATGCCTAAGAGTACTTAGAAGTGAAAGAGAACGGAAAATGAAACACATAACACTCTTATAAAATTTCTGAAACAGGAGTCCCCACTCGAGCGTGGATTTCCCCGCTTGAGCAGACCCATTAGGTCTGCAAAAGTACTGGTTGCCTCATTTTTACGCTCGAGCGTGGATTCGGACGCTCAAGCTGAAAGTCACTCTACATAGCTCCCCGTTCGAGCGGACATCCATGTCTGCAAAAGTTCTGGGAGCTCGTATTTCCCGCTCGAGCGGCGCTTTCCTCGCTCGAGCGGACATCCATGTCTACAAAAGTTCTGGGAGCTTGTATTTCCCGCTCGAGTGACGCTTTCCCTGCTTGAGCGGACATACCAAATTCTAGAAAATCCAGAATTGTTCTTAAGCCTCAATCTTACATTCAAATCAACATATCTTGCATATTATGACTCAAACTTCACATATACATTTACTAACATGATCCAACACCAAATTCATTACATTATGAAGCTCAATTTCATGAATTAATCACATGCATGCCCCAAATTACACCAACTTATTTCCAACATAACAATTTCATGTATTCAAAACTCATACTCTCATGAATTGTACATGCGTGTGAGATATAGCTCTCATTCTCAATTTAAATAATGAAGAGATGATCAAAAGCATGAACTTCAATCAAAGATTCAACATGGATCATGTCTTTCAAGCTCAAACATACAAATTCATGGCAATTTCCTACATGCATGTGTATATTGACTTCCAATTTATCAAAACCAACTCATTTTCATCATAATCAATTCAATTCATGTTCTTGATCACCATTTAATCTTGAATTCACAAAATCACAAACTCAAACCCATGAATTTACTCACCTAGGAGCCTTATCTTTACAAATTCTAGTTAAATCTTGAGTGTATCTTCAAGATCCTAAAGCCTCTTGATTAACCTTCAATTTGAGCTCTCTCTCTCTCTCTCTATCTCTAAGCCGACCTCTCTCCCTAAGGTATAAAAATTTATTTGAGCCTAAAAAAAAAACAAAATGAGAGTGTAATTGGCCCTTATAAGCTCCTTCTCAAACACATTTCTTTAATATTAAATAATTGAGCACCATTTCATTAATTTAATCTATTTAATTTAATCTGAATCAATTTTCAATTAAATTTCACTGTAGGCTCTAAAAATTACGCCAATCACAATGGCGTAGTCAATTTCGATTTCTGTGGCCGATAAGGCTCTCAATTTCCAGCTTATAATAGTAAGTTGAACAGATATTCCTACGGTGAACAGATAGAAATTCAAAACCACATATATTCATATAAATGGCACTCAAAATTATATCAAACACATAATCACGATCACAATTAAGATTAATTAGCATAATACGAAGCAGGGTAATCACAATTCTGATCTGGAAAGAAAGTGAGGGGACGAGACGGGGCCATGTGTTAGAGAAGAGAGGTGTAGAAAAAAAGAGGAGTAGAATACTAGCAGAGGTAGCAGAGAGTAAACTGAGTTTTGGGTAGGCTTTATCCTCCGCTCAGTCTCTCTGTTCTGTCTCTTGATGAAAAAGAAGATGGGAGAAGAAGAAAGAGATAGAAGAGAGTGATGAAGAAGGAGGTAGAAAAGAGCTGATTAAGAAGAAGGCAGAAGAGAAGAAGACAAAGAGGGAGAGAGAGCCAAGGAAATCAAAAATCGAGGAGGTCTGCTTTTGTCGGCCGGCTGACGCAAAAGGTAAGGCCTTGTGTCAGATGCGGTTTTCGAAGGAAGAGAGAGGCGAGAGAGTTATACATATATGTATATATATTGTATGTTTATGTATTATATATATATATATATATATTTGTGTGAATATGTTGTCACAAGAGTGGTTCGGTTCAGTGGTTCAGCGGTTCAGCTCAGTGGTTAAGGATTGAGAAGCTGAGCCTGAGGTCAAAGATTCGACCTCCCATAGCAATGAATGTTTCTTTTGTTTTGTTTTGGTTTTATGTATATATATGTCTCGTATACCTATATATATATTTGTTTGACTTTTTTTATCACAAGAGTGACTTGGTTCAGTGGTTCAGCTCAGTGGTTGAAGACTGAAAGGTTGAGCTTGAGGTCAGAGATTCGACCTCCCATAGCAACGAGTGTTTCTTTTGTTTGGTTTTGGTTTTATGTATATATATGTCTCGTATACCTATATATATATATATTTGTTTGCATTTTTTGTCACAAGAGTGGCTTGGTTTAATGGTTCGGCTCAATGGTTAAAGATTGAGAGCCTGAGGTCAGAGGTTAGACCTCCCACAGTAACAAGTATTTCTTTTATTTTGTTTTGGTTTTATGTATATATGTCTCGTATACCTATATATATATATATATATTTGTTCGAATATTTTGTCACAAGAGTAGGCGTGGCTCAGTGGTTGAGGACTCGGAGGCCAAGTGTGAGATCAGCGGGTCAAACCCCATGTCCATGCATTTTGTGTGTTTTCCTTTCTTTTTGCGTGTTTTGCGTACGCGCGCTGACGTCAACAAATGGAATACGCCTTCTCAGTAATGGCATCTTCCCGCTGACGGCCGCAAACAGAATATTTCCCGAATCTGTATATGTATACCGTATGTACATATTTGTGTGTTTTTTGTCCGTATATGAATATATATATATATATATACCGTATGTACATACATACATATCTGTGTGTATTTTGTCTGTATATGTATATATGTATACCGTATGTACATATCTGTATGTATTTTGTCTGTATATGAATATATGTGTATACCGTATGTAAATATCTGTGTGTATTTATATATATATGTATGTGTGTGTGTGTGTGTGTCTCCGTATATGGTTTAGCCTGCATGTGTGTGTCTGTATACGTATTTGGCTGTATTTGCAACGAGTTCCTAAGGAGACCAACTGCGAAGGTGGAAACTAGAGTTCGAATGGCGATGCCTAGAATGCAAAGGTTTGGAATTTCTGAGACTAAAGTCTAGTTTAAATACCCAAGGGTGTATCCCCGGCTTGAAATCTGTATGTCAGCCCTATAGGTTGAGGTAGCGTGTATGTGCCTCAATTTTGGATATTGAACCAACCTAGTCTATCACCCCGTTGGAGAATAGGGAAAGTTGTGAATATGATCAGGAAGAAAGGCGGCATCTGTGGCTTCTACATATAGAGGTTACCCCTTGTCAACATTTAAAGGCCTTTGAATTGTGAGTTAAAGGTAAGAGTTTGAAGAACACAAGAGAGAGATCCCTGTCAGAGTAGAGCAATTCATCACCACTACACCACATTTGCTTTTTTCACGTAAAACGTGTTAGGATTTGATATTTACTCTATTAAAATCATTTCCCCTTTCCGTGTGAGATACGATTAGGTTCGCCTGTTGGTTACACCACCTTTGCTCCTTTCACGTGAAACGTGTTAGGATGTAACGTTTACTCAGTAAAAATCTTTCCCTTTCTGTATGAGATACAATGAGGTACGCCTGTTAGTTGTACCACCTTTGCTCCTTTCATGTGAAACGTGTTAGGATGTGACGTTTACCCGGTTAAAATCTTTCCCCTTCTGTATGAAATACGGTTAGGAACATCTATTGGTTATATTACCTTTTCTCCTTTTGCCTAAAATGAGTTTGGATTGTTTCACTTTTCTCCTCTCGTGTGAGACGCATTTGGATCTCAAGTTCACTTTTCTCCTCTTGTGTGAGACGCGTTTGGATCTCAAGTTCACCTTTCTCCTCTCGCATAAGACGTGTTTGGATTTGTTCACCATTTCTTCCTTTCGTTTGATATGCGTTAGGTTGTTAATTTACTCGGTTAAAAACATCAGGCGTGCCTGGTGTTCATACCATCTTTCCTCCTTTTGCATGAGACGCGTTAGGTTGTTTATTTACTCGGTTAAAAATATCAGGTGCGCCTGTTGTTCACACTATCTCTCCTCCGCTCGCGTGCGACTCGTTAGGATTGCAAATCGGTTAAAAATAGCACGTGCGCCTGTCAGTTCACACAACCCTTTCCTCTTCTAGCATGTGACGCGTTAGGATTGCAAATTGGTTAAAAACAGCAGGTGTGCTTGTTTGTTCACACCACTCCTCCTCCTCTGGCGTGTGACGCATTAGGATTTCAAATCGGTTAAAAATAGCAGGTGCGCCTGTCTGTTCACACCAACCTTTCTCCTCTCACGTGTGACGCGTTAGGATTGCAAATCGGTTAAAAACAGTAGGTGCGCCTGTCTATTCACATTACCCCTCATCTTCTCATGTGTGATGCGTTAGGATTGCAAATCGATTGAAAATAGCAGGTACGCCTATCTGTTCACACTACCTCCTTCTCTCATTTGTGCGGTATACACATTTGAATGCGATGCACTTGCCTCTTGCATTTGTGTGATATACGCATTTGTATGCGATGCACCCTCTTCTCTAATTTGTGCGGTACGCACATTTGTATACGATGCACTTTCCTCTTGCATTTGTGCAGTATGCACATTTGTATGCGATGCACTCCCTTCTTGCATTTGTGCGGTATGCACATTTGAATGCGATGCACTTTCCTTTTGCATTTGTGCGGTATGCATATTTGTATGCGATGCACCCCCTTCTCTCATTTGTGCGGTATGCATATTTGTATGAAATACACTTTCCTCTTCCATTTGTGCAGTATGCACATTTGTATGCGATGCACCCCGTTCTCTCATTTATGCGGTTTGCACATTTGAATACGATGCACTTTCCTCTTGCATTTATGCGGTACGCACATTTGTATGCAATGCACCGCTTCTCTCATTTGTGCGGTATGCACATTTGAATGAGATGCACTTTCCTTTTGCATTTGTGCGGTATGCACATTTGTATACGATGCACCACCTTTTCTCATTTGTGCAGTATGAACATTTGAATGCGATGCACTTTCCTCTTACATTTGTGCGGTATGCACATTTGTATGCGATGCACCTCCTTCTCTCATTTATGCAATATGCACATTTGAATGCTATGCACTTTCCTCTTGCATTTGTGCGATAAGCACATTTGTATGTGATACACCCCCTTCTCTTTTTTATGCGGTATGCACATTTGAATGCGATGCACTTTCTTCTTGTATTTGTGCGGTATCCATATTTGTATGCGATGAACTCCATTCTCTCATTTGTGCGGTATGCACATTTGTATGCGATACACCACCTTCTCTCATTTGTGCGGTATACACATTTGAATGCGATGCACTTTTCTCTTACATTTGTGCAGTATGCATATTTGTATGCGATGCACCTCATTCTCTCATTTGTGCGGTATGCACATTTGTATGCGATGCACTTTCCTCTTGCATTTATGCGGTATGCACATTTGTATACGATGTACTTTCCTCTTGTATTTGTGCAGTATGCACATTTGTATACGATGCACTCCCTTCTCTCATTTCTGCGGTATGCATATTTGTATGCGATGCGCTTTCCTCTTCCATTTGTGCGGTATGTACATTTGAATGCGATGCACTTTCCTCTTGCATTTGTGCGGTATGCACATTTGTATGCGATACACCCCATTCTCCCATTTGTACGGTATGCACATTTGTATGTGATGCACTTTCCTCTTGCATTTGTACGGTATGCACATTTGTATGCGATGCACTCCCTTATCTCATTTGTGCGGTATGCACATTTGAATGTGATGCACTTTCCTCTTACATTTGTGCAATATGCACATTTGTATGTAATGCACCCCCTTCTCTCATTTTTACAATATGCACATTTTGAATGCAATGCACTTTCTCTTCTATTTGTGCGGTATGCACATTTGTATGCGATTCACTTCTTCTTTCATTTGTACGGTATGCAGATTTGTATGCGATGCACCTTTCTTTATTTCATATCATTTGCATGAGGCTTGCCTCCCTATATATTACATCTTGCATTGTACATATCATGCGTTTCCAAAATAAAAGAAGAAAAAGAAAAAATCGACTTTCACTTGTATTAGCATGTCATTTACATAGTTACATTTTGCATCACTTGGCTACAATCTATCCACATCACCATTTGACACAGTTTGTGTTGGCTCCCACTTTTTGGGTTTTGAAAACCACTCGTTTGTACTGGCTCTTTTTTAGGATGACGAAACTATCCCTTTCTCGGGTTGGCAGTCCAAACCATTATTGGTTAATACCTCCATTTTCTTGGATTGTTAGTTAAGACTATCCATTGGTTAATACCTTCCTTGTTGTGGGATCATTCATCGGTTACATTTTATTCTCTTATGTAGATGTATTTGGGTTGTATCCCTTGTTATGCTTCATATTACTTGTTGTATTTCATTAGTGATGCATTTTTTCCACAAAAAAAAAAAAAAAAAGAGAGTTCAATTTTCAATTGCATATCATTTGCATTCTGCCCCTGAACTACGCTGGTTTCATTCATTGCAAAGGGATACGTAAGCAACCTTCAGGTTCAACCAATTGTATCTTCATCTTATTTGTTTGCCTAAGTCTTACGGCCTTGTCAAAAGGGTCGTCTTTGAGCTTTGGCATTCCCTCACGTCATGAAATGACTTTGACCTCTGTCAAAGAGAGGCAACTATAGACACTCCATTTTGATCGGCCCTAAGACTTGGGTACTTGCTTTTGATTACCCGATGATGACAATCAAAATGTATTTCTCACAGAATTCTCAGTAAGAGAGATGAAATTTGAGCTTTAATCCCAACATTCACACATTTTTGGCCAAATTATTTTTCATCCAAAATTCACCAATCTTCACTACCAAATTTCCTACAAATCAATCCCCACTCATCATTCACTTTCATAATCATACCCCACCATCTCCACTCACTATCCACTTTCATAATCATACCACACCAATTCCCACTCACCATCCACTTTTATAATCACACCCCACGATCTCCACTCACTATCTACTTTCATAATCATACCTCACCATCCCCACTCATCATCCACTTTCATAATCACACCTCACCATCCCCACTCACTAATTGCATCTCACCATCCCCACTCATCATCCACTTCCATAATCAAACCCTACCATCCCCACTCATTAATTACATCCCACCATCTCCACTCACCACCCACTTTCATAATTACACCCCACCATTTCCACTCATCATCCACTTTCATAATCACACCTCACCAACCCCACTCACTGATTACATCCCACCATCCCCACTCATCATCCACTTTCATAATCACACCCCACCATCCCCACTCACTAATTACATCCCACCATCTCCACTCACCACCCACTTTCATAATTACACCCCACCATTCCCACTCACCATCTACTTTCATAATCACATCCCACCATCTCCACTTACCATATTTCATAATCATATCCCACCATCTTAACTCATCATCCATTTTTATAAATCACACACCACCATCACCATTCATCATTCACCTCCATTATACATTGTCCCCCATTAACTCTATTATCTTCCAAAAAATGCTCCACTTTATCCTCCACTTTGTCTTCCACTTTGTCCTCCACCATTGCCCACTTGCATTGGCTATATAATGAGAGCTCTAGTCTTGAATTTATGAGGAATTTTGAAGAAGAGAAGTGTAGGGAGAGAATGCTAAAATTGTGTTAGAATTTGAGAGAAAAGAAGTCTTAAAAACAATAGAGTTGTTTTGCCAAACTATTGAAGTTACATAGCTCTTACATCTTATCTTCCCTTGTCAAAACCACTCAAAGCCTAAATTAAAGATAGAGTATTCTTCCCAAGAAAAGAGTGATCATACCCTTGTTCAAAACCGTCATTCCAAGCTCAAATTCTAGTTTCAAATTGAGGATTGGGAATACACTTCCTAAACTTGAGGGTGATCAAGAGGAAGTTTGGAAATCAAGAAGTTCAATCTCTCTTTGGAAGATGAATTTTTAGTCTTTCATTTTCTTATATTTTCTATCTCATATTTATTTTCTTGCTTCTTATTTCATAATGTTTTGTCATAATCCAAGTGGTTTGTTTATCTCAAATTTATTTTCTTACTTTATATTTCATAGTGTGTTGTTATAATTCAAGTGGTTTGTTTAGATAATAATAATAATAATAATAATAATAATAATAATATTAGTTTATTATTATTTTTGCTTATTTGCTTGCTCTTGTTTCATATTAGTTGTGTTGTAAGCTAATCGGTAGTGGTTAGTTGAGCCACCTACATATTTCTTGTTTGTTCTTTTTCTTGGTTTCGCAACAAGACAGGTTTTGCTCGGCTTAATTGGCCGGCCGGTTAGCTTTTTTTAGACAAGATAGCGTAACCTCCCAATGTTGACCAATTTCTGCCGGCGGTTCCAAGGCACATGAAGCTTTTTCTTTTGTTTATTTTATTTTGAGTATTTTGTGATATTTTTATTTTGTTGTAATATTCTCCCCATCCCTCTCTAAATTGGTTTATAATTATTCTTTCAAGTGTTGTAATAATCCCCCTCCTCGCTTCTTGCTATCCCACTCTTTTACTTGCTTTGTTTATTTGTGACTATGTATCATATTTTGTTTTTCTTTATATCCATGCTTTCCAACCATGTTTCATGCATCTTGATTCGGCTAAGTTTGCATTTGTGGATTTAATCAATTCCTATGTGATTATGTGCGCTACTTAATGTTCTTGAGATGATTCACATGGCATATCTTAGAAGTCGAATCTTTAGTTGCATCTCATGAGTGAATTGCATTAGGATTTTGTATATAAGATCATGCATGTTTTACTAACTTTGTTTTGTAGCTTGTTCATGGGACGTCAAATATGTAAGTTTTTATGCTTTAGCATCCCGTTTGTGTGTATTTTTCTTTCTATGTTTAGCATTCTACCATGAGGTTATTTGCTTATGTGATATAACTCTATGAATGCCAGTGGATGGATGTTGTGTCGCTTAATTTAGAATGATGTTGATTTTCATGTTTGTAAACTCAATTTATTTGGGTTGTACATCTTCAAAACTCTTTCAAAACTACATAAAATCAAGTTGTTCCAAAGTGGATGACATAGTCTATACTTGTATGCTTCACATAGTAAATTTTAGGATTTATTAAATAATCAAAACATGAAGATATAAAGAAAATAAAATTCATATCATGGTTAGTAAAGGCCAATCTTTTGATCGGGTGAGTGGGGATGCTCAATTAATGACATTCCCCTCCCATACCTAAGGTTCTGAATCGAGACAACTTTGGTTATGACGAACAGTGGCCTTGGCACGAGTCATGGGTTTCCTAATTTTCCAAAATATTAGGTGGCAACTCTGAGATCTGAAAACGCAGTCCATTTGTGGCAATAATATTGCAATAAAATAGATTTTCTAAGAGTTGTCAAATTTGGACTCTCATCTATGTTTCACATTGCACTAGTGAGACTAGATCAAAGAAATCGAGGGTCCGAACTATTTAACGTGCACGGGTACCCCCCAAGCATGTTACACATACTCTTCTTAGAAAGGAATAGTTGACAAATTTATAAATCAATATATAAAATAGTCGTATGTAAAATTTAAGAAGGATCACCCATAAATTTTTCCGCAATAACTCATTTTAAATCATAACACAGATAATATGCTAGTAAGTTTTATGTAATTGTCAATTACCTAATGATTTTATCACTGGGATAAGGCCATCCTGATAAATTGGCAACTTGCTCCAAAGCATTCCTCCACCTTTGAACATTCTCCATCCCCAATACTCCCTGTTTGGAAACAAATTCATCAAATCCCTCTCCAAAACTCCTTCTTTGCCTTCTCACTTCCGATGGATCCACATGATAGAAAATCGAACAAACTGTTGTGTTGCATTCAAGTGCCTCCACTAGTTCATCCAAACACCATCTCGAAGAAGCATAACTGTTCAATAAAACTATAATTGAAAACCTCGATCCTCGAATCGCTCTCTGAAGCTCCGGGGAAATTGATTTTCCTCTCTCGAGCGTTTCATCGTCTTTGATGGTGTGAATCCCCTTGTGAGCCAACGCAGTGTAGAGATGACTGACGAAGTTATCGCGGGTGTCTTCGCCTCTAAAGCTCAAGAACACATCGAATGTGTATCGAGATCGAGATGAAGATGGAATAGAGGAAGAAGCCATTGTTTAATTGTTTAGTGTATGGAATTACTAGGAAGAGAAAATTTGAGAAATTGATTATAACAGAAATAGAAACTGGTATCTCTCTCTCTTTCTCTCTAGTTATTTTATTGTTTATAATGTGACATTTGCGTTACTTGCAACCAATTTGGTAACCATTTTCTTTGCAACTTGCACGAATTTATTATTCAAAGAAAGCGGTAATGCGACTACTTTCCTATCCCATCTATTTCCTTCCCGTGTGTGTGGAGTTCAATGCGCGTGTTGTCTTATTTTCTTGCTCTTTCTTGGTTATTGCAATTACGCGTTTCCTTTCTCAGAAGGAATGGATTATGGGGCTTAAAAAGCTGCAACAATAAAAGAAAGCAAAAGTAATAACAAAAAAATTTCATCATATGTCAGCAAATAATCAGCCAAACACGACCCAATGGTAAAAATGGCCACCGACTAATAATCGAGGTTGTTAAAATCAAAATTGAAAATTGTTTGGTGACCCGAATTTGTATGATCCGAATGGTTCGAATGTGTCAAAACGACGTCATTTTATCCCAAAACAATGTCGTTTTAATACATTCGAGCCATTCAAGCCATGAATTTTTAAGCTACCAAGCATTACTGATCAAAATTTTAGGACATGACCCAATGGTAGGAATAGTCACCGACTAATAATGTTATAATCAAAATTTTGGAACACGACATAATGGAAGGAATGGTCACCTGCTAATAATCAGGTTGTTAAAATCAAAATTTTAAATGGGATTGTTGGAAGTAATTCATAAATCAAATCTTAGAATGAATTGAAAGTCATAAAATTATATTTTTAATGTAAAATAGAATTAAAAAAAATTATAAATTCATATACCAAGTTAAGTGGTCGGACTTCACAGGATAAGATTAGACTTGGACCCAACCTATGCCTACCTCTACTTGATTGTGTTCGATGGTAATGTTCTAGAGATTAAGGGTTAACCTTCAAGTAATTTGATAAACGAAAAATGCTTGAGATATCTAATTTATCGCCTTTAAAAATTATTTCTAATGATGTGTCTAACCTTAATGTCACATCATTAGAGACCATTTAACAATGATAAATTAGGGAATGTTAACTTTCCTTATTACCTAAAAAAGATAAATTAGGGAATGTAGCAGTGTCGTTTGACAAACAAGAGGTCGTAGAGTTGGCCTCGTTTGGGAACATATTATTTTAATAACTTTTTAGTATTTTACGAAAAGATATGCAAAAAAATAGATAGAGTAATGTAACAACTTATAGTGACTTTTTAATTTTTTGACTAAAATATTTAGTTCCCAAATGAGGCTCAGTAGTTGTTGGAGAGATTCATATCAATTAATAAGTTTGACTAGAGATGTGTGTCGGTTAGTTTGGTTCAAATTAATACTAAATTCATAATTAAATTTAATATTATTAAGTCAATTAATAATTTTTAATGATATAAAAAATACATTTTAATTAATAATTTTAGTAATTTTATTTTTGTATAAGAGAGTAGTTAAAAATTTTATTTTTTCTATTAATTCTATGAAATAAAAAATTCTATTAATTGGGCAATTCATATTTTAAATAAACCTCAGAATTGTATTCATAATTTACCATTAAATTTAGGAAAATGTTATGGTGTGCACCTCTTTCAGGGATGCATACCATAGGCATCCTACCACAAAAAGGTGTAACTTTATCACAAAATTTTGTAACATCAATCACCACAAATTGCCGCAACAAAATATCTATAATTTTGTAGTTGATGTTACAAAATTTTGTGATTTGATTACGATATTTTTTATTTCGCCAATTTATGACAAGATTTTACGCCTTTTGTAGTTGATGTGGTGAAATTTTGTGATAAAATTACATCTTTTATAATAGAGGTGCATGGATAATTATTCAGTAATTCCGGAGTATGGACACGTAATATTGTGATTGGTGGAGAATGTGGGTAGGTGGGGTATTGTATTGGGTGATTGGAGAACGTGAGAGAGCATATTAAATAATAATTGGTTAAAAAGTACAGACACGTGGTACTCCAAAAATATTGAATAATTTCCCGATGTGCATATAGTAAAAGGGGTGCACAACATAGAAGAACCCTTAAATTTATCATGATTGGTTCATAATTTTCGAACATATATATTTGTCTCATTTTTCTCTTTCAATTTTCATATTCAACACAATCTTAGGTCTCGTTTGACAACTATATGTTTTGGTTAAAAAGTTAAAAAGTTACTATAAATTATCACATCACTCTTTTTATTTTTCTGGACATATTTTCATAAAAATTCAAAAAATCACTAAAATAATTTGTTCTCAAACGAGGCCTAAGTGTATGTTTAGTTTAACTTTTCAAAAACTAATTTTAGATAAGTTTTTGTTTATTTTTAGTTAAATTTTTAATTTTTTAATAATTTTCTTTTATATTTTTTAAATACACTTAATCAAGATAGATCTAAAAAGTAAAATAAATTAATTAAAATATTTTTAGAAAATCATTAAAAATAAACAAAAATATTCCCATTATCATTTCTTTGCTATTTCCATTATCATTTCTTGCCAACTGCAATACGCCTAAAGTATTTATTTAAACTGGAACAGTTTTAAAAAGTTGCTAGCTCTATTCTTGCGTTATTTGCAAGCAATTTGAAAAACGAAGACCATTTTCTTGATAACTTTCTCGAATTTCCTGACTTTCAAATAAAGCAATTATTATATATAAAAAAAAAAATTATTACTGTTACCTCTCTTAAGATTTCTCATAAATATAGATTATAGCCTTTTGTTTTTAGATATTACAATTATTGCTCTATCAATGTGCAACTAAAAATGTAAAATTACATATATCTATTTTATTATAGGACACTCGGTTCGTAAATCCAATTTTGATTTTTCTTCATTCAAAAGTTCATATTTTAAAATATTTTATCCAAAAGTCCAGACTCTTTTAAAATGACCAAACTACCTATGTGTATATATATATATGGTAGACACGTGAGCCAAACCAAACCCAACCAACTCTCTCTCTCCTCCCCTTTCCCTCTTTTCTGTCATGTGATCGTCTCTAGAGGTATAAAAATGGCCCGAGACCCGTGGGTGATCCGAAGCCCATCCGAGGTCCTAGGTGGACTTGACCTGTTTCGGCCCGAACCCGAGCCCAATCCAGTACCTTGGCCTTGGGCTTGGGCCTTCCATTTGAAGCCCGGCCTATTTGCCTGGCCCGGTCTAACCCAAAAAAAATTCGGGCCCTGCGGATGGCCCGACTCGGTCCTCTCTTTGCCGATGGTCAAATTTCAAAAAAAATAAAAATAAAAGGCAACTTACAAAGGTTAAATAATTAAAAATATATAAAAAATAAATAAAATAAATAAAAGATTGATCTTGTAAAAATAAAAAAAAAAATTTAAAATTAAAAAAAAAAAACAACACAATGGTCTTTTCTTACAATGAATGATTTAAAATATATATATATATATATATATAATTCTAGACCAATGCCTCTGCCCTGCCCCCCTTCATGCATTACATCACTCTCACTCGCAATCAAGTTCAAGTTACTGTTGCAATGAATGAGAAAAAAAGAAAAAATTAATTAAAATATTGCAACTCAATTGATGCTGCTTGCCCCTGCCGCTAGGGGTGTGCATGGTTTGGATTGGTTCGGATTGTGATAAAATTAGGACCAATCCGTTATTTACAGTTCCTGAAAAATTGGAACCAATCCAATCCGTTTAAATCGTGGAACCAATCCGAACCAATCCATTTAAACATGGATTGGATCGGTTTAGGACCACAGATTCAAATAATTAAATAACAAAAAATATATATATATATATAGAACATTTTAATTTCATAAAAATATAAACATAACATCATATTAGTTCCACAATAGCAACATGTCTTTCCATAATAGCGACATACTATTTTAGAATTTAAACCACCATAAGAAAACTGGTTCCACCATAAGTATTTAGACTATTACAAATTAAAACTAAAAACCAACAAACAAAAGCAATAAAAGCAATAAAAGAAGACACTATGTGGATTTAAGTTTTATATGGAATAAGAGAAGATACTATGCAAGAGGGTGTATAATATAAACATAGGCTATTTATATACGGTTCGGATCGGTTCTAATCCGGAACCGAACCACGAATTCAAAAAACCAATCCAAACCTATTGGATTGTACTGGACCGGATCAAATTACAGATTTCATGGATTCCTTGCTCAGCCTTCCCTGTCGCCCCCTACGGCCTACCCCTGTGCAATGCTTGCAAGTTGCGTCACTCGACTCGCTCTTCACTCACATTCATTGAATGAAAAAAAAAAAAAAAAGAAAAAAAAAATTTATTTTGCACCTAAGCAAATCTGCAAACTTAAAATAATAATAATAAATAAATAAATATTTAAACGGCCATATTACCGTTTAATACAACGGTAATATTTTTTTTAATATAAATTTACTTCAATTTTTCCAACTACTATAAATATCCCCTCTTTTTCAAAACAAATCTCACAAATAATTCTCTCTCTCCTCTCTTAAATTGTCTCAATCTCTCTTAAACTCTCAATCTCTATTAATTGTCAATTAATTTTGAAGTGACATCTCTAAGTGGCAATTCCAATTATGCAACAAAAAAATTTTATTAGAAGAAGCTAATTTATGTATCGCATTTGCCAGTCGATAACATTAATTAGTTTAATTAAATTTATTAGTTACTTATTTTTTTCATTAATTATTTGTGAACATATATTAATTATTATTTTTTACTCATTGTATTTACACATTATTTAAATTAATTGTTAATTCTTATATATTGTTTTAATTACATTACTATGGATCTTAATATTCCTAATGTTTATGTCAATGTTGATACATATACTACACAATATGAATCTCTTGATTCTCCTTCTAATATTTCTCTTCTAACAGTTGGATCATCATCTAGGGGCACAACTAGTACTGTTTGGGAACATATTGAAAAAATATCTATAAATAATCATGATGGTACAATTACATTTAAAGCAAAAATGTAAATATTGTGCACATTTACTTAGTGTTGCATCTGCAGGGGTACTAGTCATCTAAAAAGACATGCTAACAAACATTTACAAAGTCAACAACCTGATATTAGAAGTAAAATGCAATTGGGGGCTTCATCAATTGGTAATTTACAAACATTTTCATATGATGCTATACGTGCATAAAATTCTGTAGTTGCTTATATTATTAAAAAAAAAAAAAACATTTTACTACTAGTGAATGTCCTGATTTTACCGAAATGATTCACAAAAGTTTTGCACCGCAATATCAAAGTTTTTCAAGAAATACTACTAAAAATAGGATTTTAAAGAAATTTGATGATGTTAAAAGTGAATTATTTGACATCTTTAAAAAATTAAATGGAAGAGTTTGTTTAATATCTGATCTATGGTCAAATAATGGCTTCAAATATCAATGTATCACTGCACATTTTTTTGATAATGATTGGAAATTAAATAAAAGAATTATTTCATTTAAATTAGTTGAACTTCCATACACTGGTCATTCGCTTGGTGTAGAAATAAGAAATATATTATATGAGTGTGCTTTACAAAATAAATATTTACGATTAGTTTAGATAATGCAACATATTATAATCAAACTGTAACCTATTTAAAATTAACTTTACAATTATTTACTGATGGTGATTTATTTCATGTTCATTGTTGTGCCCATATTTTAAACTTGATTGTTAAAGAAGCTATGCATATATACAAGACTTCTGTACTTGTAATAAAAAATGCAGTTGTTACTATTATGTCTTCTGCTAATCGAACTTCGGAATATAGAAAAATTTGTCAACGAGAAAATATGTCATTTAAAAAATTAATTTTAGATATAGATAGTAGGTGGAATTCAACGTATAATATGTTAAAAAGAGCTTATAAACAAAGACGAGTAATAAATTTATTTTTTGCAACAACATCAATAGGAGGAGTACTGACTCCTACAGATTTAATTGGCGCCAAGTAACCTTGTATAAAAAAAAAATTAAAATTTTTTGATACTTCAACAAAATTATTTTCTTATATATATATATATATATTCTTACTTCACCATTTGTTTTACATATGCTAGCAGAAATAATTAAAGTTTTCGTAAAATATATGGATAATGAATATTATGTAACCATTATTACTTCAATAAAAGAAAATTTTGATAAATATTTTGTTCCTTTGCCTCATCTTTTAGGTTTAGCCATAAAAAATGATCCTAGGCGTAAAGAAATTGGTTTACAAAAATTTTTATGACGTATTTTTGTTGATCAAACACAGTTTGCCCCTATTATGCAAACATGCAAAATATTATTTGAAGAATACATGGGAGCTGCATCTGTAAATACACTTACACATATTACACTAGCAGTCTCATCTTGAGGCGGGAGATTGAGTGTTTTTTCAGCAATAAAAAGTAGAAAAATATCTCAACATACAAGCATAAGTAGTTTTGAACTACAACGTTATTTGGAAAGCCCGTCAGTGGATGATTCGATGATTTTGACATTTTAGAATGGTGGAAACAAAATAAAACTATGCAGCCAGTGGTTTTACAGATGGCCCGTGATATACGAATTGTTCCTATTTCTATAATTGCTTCGAAAACTGCTTTTAGTGCAGGTGGATGGGTGTTGAACGATTTCCGCAACAGGCTTTCATCCCAAATGGTTGAGGCACTGATGTTATCCAGAGATCATATGTATGCACTTACGAGAAGACAAAATTATAGTGAAAATGAGCGAATTCAAAATGATTTAGATGACATCCTAGAGCAACGGGACTAAAATGTTTATCTCCTCCAATGATTGATCAACAATTTGTTTTTTACTATTTTATTACATTTATTTATTTATTTATTTTTAGATTATTGAGGTGGAGTATAATGTAAATGATTGGTAGGCTAGTAGGTGCCAACCTAGTTGGGATGTACTTGACCTATAGTTATGCAATTGCTCTACCATCATCAATAATCTACATCTATTTTATTTAATGATATAAATTTTTGTAATATTTTATATCATTTTGAAATAAAAATTATTCATTCAATAAATGTTATATAATTAATTTAATATTGTAATATTGAAAGTTTCATTTTCATATATATAAAATTATTCATTTCGAAAGAAAAAAAATTACATAATTGCATACTTTTTAGTTATAAGTTCATAAATAAAAGGGTAAATTACACTCACCTCCTCTGAGATTTTTGACAAATACAGGGACCTTCGCTGTGGTTTGAATAATTACACAAACCTCTCATGCTTTACCTGATATTGTCAAGATTCTCATATTCCGTTAAATTGGCACAAACGACGTTACTTACATATACTAAATGACCTTATTACCCTTGCTTTGGAGCACAAAAAGACGATAATAACCTTTGTACCCTAAATCCCTAATTCACTATCTATTTTGATTTCGATCGAATTTGTGGGAGAAAAAAGAGAGAGAAAGAGACGAAATCTTTGAAGAAGACCGATGGATGTGAACAAACGATGAAGAAGCTTGAGATTTTGGTGAGATCATCGTTGCCAGTGCAAAATGTGAAAGAGATTGATCGGTGAGAAGTAGGTTTTAGGGCTTCCAGGTAAGATTTCATTGTTGAAACTTGTGTATCGAGTTAATGAGAAGAGGTGACCGGAGAATGAGTCATGTTAATTGAAATTGGTAAGATTATCATAGTGGGAATAATTTGATTAATTTGGCACTTGTCTTGAAATTTCGGGGATGAAATTCTTTAAGGGGGGAGGTTATAGCGATCCTGATTTTGCCCCGGCCTTCATTATGTTCTGGACTTGGGTTCCGTGATTGAATATTTTATCCATGTCTTATTTTTCTCCATCGACCCTTGGTGTTTGAGTTTTAGAACTTTTTAGGTGAGTTTGGAACAAGTTGGTTGTAATTGGGTTAGATTGTTGTTGCCCAGGTTTTTGCCTCTTCGCTCGAGCGAGGCTTCTTGCGCTCGAGCGAGCTTTTTGTGATTTGCTTCTTCACTCGAGCGAGGTTTCTTGCGCTCGAGCGAGAATTAGGAGTTCTCAGGTTTCCTTCCAAACGTAGCATTTTTGGGGAAGATGAAGTTCTTCGCTCGAGCAAAACTTCTTGCGCTCGAGTGAGCCTTGTGTTATTTGTTCCTTCACTCAAGCGAGGTTTCTTGCGCTTGAGCGAGCGTGTGCATCTGTGGCAGACTTGAATCTTTGCATTGTGCGCTCGAGCGACGCTTCTTGCACTTGAGCAAGGTCACTTGTTGTGTCTGGTCGCTCAAGCGACAACTCCTTCGCTTGAGCGAAGACTGCGTATATCAGTTCGCAGTAGCTCATTTTTATACAGAATTTTTGTATCTCTTCACCTCAAAACCCTAAATTGACACACTCTCTCTCTAAAATCCTCTCTCTCTCTCTCTCTCTATAAATACTGTTTGATCTAAGCATCCCTCTACCCTACTCCCTTTGTTAAAAAGGTAGAGCACCTTGAGGGCTCCGTGTTGATCCGAATAGATCATGGTGTCGGCTTGTTTGAAGTGTCTCCATCTTCTCCTTTGCTCTCCTAACGTTGAGGTAGGGATATTCTACACTTTGTGATGAATTTTAACCTAGTTATTTGTTGTTATAAATATATGGTGAGATCTTTGGGATGTTTGGAGAAAACCTAGGGTTTAGGTTCAATTTATGAAAGAGGGGTTTTATGTGTTGTGGTATATTTAACCATGGGGTTGGGATATGAGGTGATTTTGTGTTGAAATAGATGAATTTGACCTTTGGGTTAGTATTTGATGAAGGGGGAAATTTGCCCTAATATGAGTTAAATAATTATTTAGTATAAATAATGGAATTGGTGTGAGAAATATGAAATTGGGAAGATGTGTGAATGAATGGTGTAGTTAGATTGGTTTAATCACTCACCTATGGAAATTTGATAAATTATCTATTACAAAGATTATATATCTGTTTAGAAATATCTGTTTTGGGCTATCGATGGAGGATAGCCATGATTGTTGTAGAAATTGCATGTAGATTAGGTGAATTGAAACTAATCATTTAAACTATGTCATTGAATATGATGGTATGATTAAGTCATTGAATATGTGTTGTGGATAGTCATTGTATATGACGATGCTTTTAAATACATTGTATATGTATCATTGTTTGGGAAGAGATAGGGGATGTACTCCATATGTGATTATGTGCTTTAATACATTGTATATGTATCATTGTTTGGGAGGAGATAGGGGATGTACTCCATTGTTTGGAAGGAGATAGGGAATGAACTCCATTTAAAATTAAGTTGGTCGGAGTGTCTAGGGTGAAAGTCCCGAAACCTTATATATATATATATATATATGTGGGTGTCGGTTCCCTCGTATGAAAATTTCGTAAAATGGCAAAATTGAAGTGTTTGAATAATAGTTGTATTGAATTGTGAATCATTGAATTGTAGTCTCATTTAGATTGTTTAGATAACAATGAACTTATCTCATGAATTGACTTGGAATTAATTGAATTAATATGAAACGAATAGTTGGAAATGGATTGAGATATGGGTATCAGTATTAAAAGATCATGGAAAGAAAGTAAGGTGGTTAAGAATGTGGAACATTTATCTAGCACTTATATCTTAGTTGAACCTTATATATGTGTGGACGGGCCCCGCGGGAGGGCTTCACCCCACAGTTCGGACTCGATTTGTGTCACGGTTCTTAATCTTGAACCAAAGAGTCCAAATCCGGCAAATCGTTTTGAGAAAACAGATTTTTAGAAAAGAAGTGCCAAACATGGACTGCTTTGCGGATCTGAGTCGCCACCTAAATATTTTTTAATGGGGAAATTTAGGAAACCCTGACTCGATGCCAAAGGCCACGTGTCCGTCATCACCAAAGTTGCCTCGGCTCGGGAGCTTGGGTACGATTAGGGAAGGTCAGCTATGAGCACCCCCTCTCGCCCGATCCGAAGATCGGCCTCTACTAACCGTGATATCCGTTTTTGAAAACGTTATGTGTTCTTATTCCAGTTAATTAGCTAGAATTACTATGTGACGCGCACAACACAAAAGTATAGACTAGATTGCCTAATTTGGAACGAAACATTGCATATCCGTTTTTTTTTGAAAACGCTTTGGAATTTGCTACTCGCAAGTAGGCTAAAAACACGGATTTCAACGAGTTGCTCCAACTCAAACAATCCAACCTTCACCCACAGGCATTTAGGCAGTTTATAACACATAAGCATTTAGCCACATGGTAAACATGCTGTCATGTTAACATTTACACTCATGCAAGATGCTAAAGCATAAAATACTTACAAAGTACTCCGTGCCAAAACAAGAACATGTTAGTAATCATGCGTGACCCTAGTTCATGTTAAGTGGCTAATGCATCGCATACAAAATGTCACTAGAGTAGGCTCGGCTAATCTAGGAATGGCATGTGAAATGCTACAACTAACAAGTACTCAACTTGGAATTGAAATGCAAGTGCAGTTAGCATGATGTACCGAGCCCGGTGCATGCAATACTGATGAATGAATGCAAACATGAGAAGCATAAGTATGCTAATTGAAATATGCCCTAAATCTAACCATTGTAAGCGGTTAAATAAAAGGGAAGAAAGACGTGAGGTTGGAAGACATACACACACTTACGCACACTTATTACAAATTTGCCCTCGCTTGGAGGGACCGAAAGAATAATATAGATTAACTAACTCGCAAGCTAACCAATATTATAGACCACCTAATTAATCAACACATTAATTAATCTAATTAAGCAGTAAACAGTCTCGGGATGAAGACCCAATGCAGTGTGCGCTTGGTTTTACTCGAAAATCCGCCACCATGCTCAAGTTCCCTCTATTTTCCCCGCTCTGCTTCTCTGATGACTGCCAAAGTCTCAGGGTTGCTTCTTTGAGTGCTGTGGAACACCACCGACTGAGGGGATTGGCCACCGGCCATGGATAATGGTCACCGGCCACAAAGTTGCTCCATCGGCCAAAAATGATGGCCGGTCAGCACTGAAGATGGCCGGCTGGCCAAATCTTCCTGCAAAAACTGGTTTGACAGTAGTAGAGGGCAGAACTTGGCATGGCAAAGCATTTCAAGCAATGTATGCACCAATCAGACCCCTTGTCATATTTATGACTCAAAGGGACATGATCCTCGATTCTCGGATCACCAATTGCGCATTTCCATGCATGATGACCCAAAGAATCAAGTGTGCATTTTGATATGGAATGCAATGCACATAATCAAACAAATTGAACTCAACCTCTATCACAAGCAATTCAAGAGGCCAAGTATACATGCTAATGCAATGCAACTCTAAGCATGTTGGCTAGTATGCAACATAGACAATGCAAGCAAGCAATGCGTGTTAGGCATACAACCTAGGTAAAGAAAGCATGTAAGGCATGAAGCAACGCAACTTACAAGTGCAAGGCACAATGTGGGTGTTTAAGCATGCAAACAAGCATGTGACTTCATTCAATCATGCAATTTCAATCGTGCAACAACTCACTAATATGCTACAACATACAAGGAGAGCATACAACAAACAAAGCGATGGACTTAAACTAAATTAGGCGACTCTCAAACAAGCCTAAAATAGGAGCCAATGCTATGGAAGTGAGGTCCAACACACACACACACATGCACATGTTAATAAGCCAACACTTAAGCACATAAAAAGCAACTTTTAAGCACACTTAAAAGAGACTAAACATGGACAATTAGCATGCACATTAAGCTCTGAAATCATGTTAAATATGATGCCAAATCAATTAAATAAGATAAGCCAAGACATGCAACCAAGATCCAAAACCCAAGGTAAGCTAAGGGAGGCATCAAACTACCCTTAACAAAACTAAACATGGCATGAATTAAATGATCAAAAACAAAGTTTTAACATATTAAAACAAAGCCAATCAACACATCTAGATGGCATCTAAATGGCTCAAATCCCAAAAGCATGCATAGTTGCCAAAACATAGAGCGTACAACACAAGCTTTCAAGGCATCAAAGAGGCATCAAAGGCAAGCATACAAGCATGTCATGGGGACTAAAATGATGCCATAAGTGGTGCCAAACCACTAAAATAAATCAAACAATGCATACTCAACACTTCACATACTTAAAGCCTACAAGCTAACAATGCAAAGGAGCTATGCAATACATGTTATGGTTGACCAAAACAACCAAAAACAGACCTCAAACATGGCGAAACAAGTACAAAAGCTTCACAAAGCTAGGCCAAAAGCATGCTTGAACAAGGGTTAAAACCTAGATGCATGTTAAGGTTACAATATGGCATTACAAGACATGTATGCTAAACAAGCAAGGTATGTCCAAACCAACTAAAAACAGAGGCATATTATGACATAATAAGTATGAAAATCAGCTAAGACATGGCCAACACACACTTAGACTAGATGCTCCCTCAAGAGGCAAAAAGGGCCTTTTTCAAGGACAACAAGGAGAGGGGGTGGCCCTCTTCTTCCTAGGACCTCAAGGCACTATCCTCATCATTGAAATCCCTCAAGATTTCAGTGGTGAGGAGGCCCAAACATAATGGTCCCAGAGCTCAACCAAAATGGCATAAAATGGAGCCTTTCAAGGCTTAAGAGGGGTTAAACAACCCCAAAGCTTAAAGTAACCTTAACCAACTATTTAGAGCACTAAAAATAAGAACTTTTATATGTTATACACAAAGCTCAAAAATAGATGCAAGGTAGGCAAAAATGCAATGTAAAAATGGGGAATAAAGGGACAAGTTTCTTACCCTTGTAGACCCTCTTCACCAATAGTGGACCAGCTGGTTCTTCAAGCTCAAACCAGCTCCAAAACTCCAAAAACAACCCTCAAGGGCCTCAGCTCCAAGAAAAGGTGTGATGGTGGGTGTTTGTGTGCAAAACTAAGGCAAAAACACTCACAAAACAAAGAGAGAGAGAGAGAGATATAGAGATGGAGGACATATGAACCCTAATCCTAAAACTCAAAACCCTCTGAAAATTCTGTCTAAATTGTCTAACCTCTAAAAGAGGGAGAGAAGACCCCCTCTTATAGACAACTTTGTCTTGTAAAGCTTCCAAAGGAAGCTAACAAGAGGGCAATCCCTCCATACAGTGTATGGAGGGAGTGAAAGTGCATGCCAGCTGCAGAAAAATATCTACAAAAGCAGATGCACAGTAGCCGGCTGGCCAAACATGCAATTGACCAAAAAAAGATAGCCGGCCGGCCATCTAAAGTGCCGGCCGGCCAAACATTTGGCCGATGGCAACAAATCATAGCCGGTGGCCTCAAGCCAGGGCTGGTGATGGGTGGGGATGGTCTACAAGCCCTACCCTGCCCCTCAAAGGCAAAACACAAATGTTTGGTACAAAACTAGACACAAAACAGTCGAGTTGAGAGGTCCTGAGGCGAGGCGCGCTGCCACGGCCTCCGGGAACTCAAGACGAACACAAACGTGGATGATCACCGAGTGTTCAAGCGGTGACGTCCAAGTCTTGAGGACGGTAAAAAATGGGGTGTCTACAGTTGCCCCTCTTTGATAGAACTCGAAAGTCATAACAATGATGGGAGTGAATGTCAAAGCCCAGAGACGACCCATTTTTGACAAGGCCGAAGACTTAGACCAACATGCAAGACAAACAAGATATGCGCCCGAAGGTAGGGGCGAAATGCAAGACAATGCACAAAGCCGAGCATAACTTATGATCATGCAAAGAAAGCTGTAACGAAACATAACATGCGACAGTTTTAAGCTAGCATACACCAAACTACACTACAATGCAGAAAGGATGTAAGAGAATTATGCAATTCTCAATACGTCTTACTCGGAGGATACAATACCTGTCCGGTTTGTCTGGTTGCACCAGCCACAAATGAACCGTACATACAATATCGTGCCTGCGAAGAAAGCAACTTAACAGGTACGATGTTATTAGCAACATGCCTGACAAAAAAGAAAAAAAAAATGAAAAAAGATATGCAATATATACAAAACTATGTATAAACAATGCAAAAGAAAATGCAATGCAATTGAATCATGATCCAATCATGAGCAGTTCAAAACCACACAAATGTCAAATAGATGGATGGAAGTAACAAGTCCGTCTACCATAGAACGATCAACAGAACTATAAGTAATGCAGACGGACACAAGAACGAGTAATGGGGTGGAATGACATAAGTGGGGAAACAACCCGCTAACGAAAGAACAATGATCCTAATGCTGGATGCAAAAATTACACTACAATGTAATATATAATGGAATATGTACAATGCGATCTACTGGGGAGAATGTCGATGGATGTAGTGGATAAGGCCTGCGGCCAAACCGTATTTTGCCTAAGAAAGGCATGGACACAAACAAGCCGCGTCTAACATAGAACGGTCAACTGAACTATGCTTCGACGTGAAAAGTATGGGCACATACCAGACCAAGCTCAACATGGAAAGGCGCAAGCCATAGATAGAGGTGATGCAGTGAATGCATGCAAGCTACAATGCACTATATACAACATGCAATGGAATGGACATGCTGTAATGGATATGGCACGCAGGCCAGACCAAGTCTTGCCTAGGAAAGGCATGGGCGCAAACAAACCGCGTCTAACATAGAACGGTCAACTGAATTATGCTTCATCATGAAAAGTATGGGCACATACCAGACCAAGCTCAACATGGAAAGGCGCAAGCCATAGGCAGAGGTGATGCAATGAGTGGAATGGATATGATGCAATGGATATGGCACGCAGGCCAGACCAAGTCTTGCCCAGGAAAGGCATGGGTGCAAACAAGCCGCGTCTAACATAGAACGGTCGACTGAACTATGCTTCGACATGAAAAGTATGGGCACATACCAGACCAAGCTCAACATGGAAAGGCGCAAGCCATAGGCGGAGGTGATGCAGCAATGCATGCAATCTACAATGTAATATATACAATATGCAATGGAATGGATATGATGCAATGGATATGGCATGCAGGCCAGACCAAGTCTTGCCTAGGAAAGGCATGGGCGCAAACAAGCCGCATCTAACATAGAACGATCAACTGAACTATGCTTCAACGTGAAAAGTATGGGCACATACCAGACCAAGCTCAACATGGAAAGGCGCAAGCCATAGATGGAGCTGATGCAGTGAATGCATGCAAGCTGCAATGCACTATATACAATATGCAATGGAATGGATATTTACGATGGAAATGCATGACATATGCAATATATTAAAATGAAATGCATGACATGTGCATGTTTGTTCTTTTTTTTTTTTTGAAAATACAAATGATGTATGATTTTTGGTTTTGTTTCTATTGTTTTTTTTTAAATGCAAATGATTCATGGAATGCATGTTGCATGGAATGCACAACAACGCAAGTCGCTTGAAATGCATGAATTTTTGATGCGCGGCAACGTGCGGCTTGAAATGCATGACAATGCATGAATTTTCTAATGCGCGACGACGCACGGCTTAAGATGCATGACAATGCACGTGAGCAGCATTCACATCAATGCAAGTTGTACGTGTTATGATGCGTGTATGCATGCACAACGATTCAAGGGATGATGAGTGCTACAACGTATGCAGACACGCAAGCACCAAAGGTTTTGCACCTTCCGAGGATTTAAGGTCTCCTAGACCGTGCGTGCACAAGACAATGCGAGTGAGGTGCGCAAAATAGCGTGAATGATGCGATGCACAAAACAGCGTGATGCACTAAACAGCGTGATGCGCTAGACAGCGCGATGCGTTAAACAACGCAAATGCACAAGACAGTGCGATAGAGGTGGAATGCACAAGACAGTGCGGTGCGCTAAACAACGCAATTGAATTGAAATACACATGGGGCAACTTTTGAATCTTGTAGAGGATACGGAGAGGATACACCTTGCACGAATTTGAGTGCCACGCACAGAAGACATGGTCCGAGGTCAAAACGGAGGCCGGTTGAGCTTCGGAAATGCCTTTTCTTGTACTATCTTGAACAATAAAGGTGCCAAACCACAGATCTGACCCAAACAAGGTTGTAGGAGGCTCATCGGCCGGAAGGGGAAGCCACCAGCCATCAAAAAACATCATCGGCCAAACATTTGGCCGGCCGGCCAAAAATGTAGAATCGCCAAAATGCTGATTCGGGCTTTGAGTTTTCATTGGTCTTTTAAAATAGGGTTTCAAACCCTATTTCTTTCATTTTCCTTGGCCGAAAATAGTTTCTCTCTCTCTCTAGAGCATTTTTCTCTTTTCTTTTCTCCGTTTCCTTGCGTTTCACACCCGTTTCCTCGTTTGATTCGCGAATATCTTTGCGTTTCGAACACTTTAAACCGAATATTTCTCCATTTCAATGTTCCTTTCGCTATTTCCACTTTTTGGGGTTTATTCCCCTCGTGTTTCTCTCGATCTCTATACCTTTTCCACTTTCCGGCTTTTCCGGCCATTTTCCACCCTCTCGGGGTTGACTTCTCGGTTGACCCTTCGCATTCTAGCTTTGTTTTCCTTTTTCGACCATTTTCCTCGTCACATTTGACATGGCCGACGATATTCCACAGGGCGGGACTCTCCCGAATCACGAGATGGATCTCGGGGCTGAGTTTCTACCTTTGAGCGTCCACCCATTCGACCCGACGACCTACCGGCCGGCGATCCATGTCTTGCCTCCCGATGGACTTTGCCAGTTTCGGAGCTTTGATAGGGCGATGCCTCCAGAGCTTCTTTTGCGTGAGCCTACATCTCATCTGTCCTTTGGCGCTTCCGAGGTAACATTTCCTCATCTGTTTTACCTTCTGCAATGTAGAACACTTAACTGCCAACTGCCATAGCTGATCATGTTCTTTAACTGCTTAGCTCAGATACACTGATGCACTGTATACTGTGGTTAATTGTGAACACTTGCAGCTGATATCTGTTTGAGACTGACACGTGCACCCACACTGCACTGGCTTTGAATCATTCAAACACACTAACACAGTACACACTGCACACACTGTAGTTTATTGCAATCACACCGGTACCCGATATCTGTTTGAATCTAAAAATATGCACACATGCTGTATTTGTACTGAACCACGCAAACACGCTGACACATCACACATTGTAGTTCACTGTAAGCACACCAGCAACCGATAGTTGTTTGAATCTGAAAATATGCACACATGCTATATTTGCCTGAATTCTGAATGCCTTTCAAAACTGGTATATTTAGCATCGCTTCGCAATTGTTTGTTTGAAAACAGGGAGATTCCCATACCGTTCGGGGGTATGGGAACATCGCCGCCCGCGACTGGTACACTGAGCTACCCGATGCGGTCTGCCACATCGTGGACCAAGCCGGTTTTGGTGCATTCTGCAGAGGACTGTCCAGACTTACTATGGACAGGCCTCTTCTTGCCGCTCTAGTGGAGAGGTGGTGGGACACCACTGACTCATTCCACCTCTTTGCGATGGGAGACATGGCGATGACTCCCTATGATTTCTCGATGCTCACAGGCATCGGGGTAGGGAGTGATCCGATCCCCTTCGACACTGACATGGACGAGTGGGAGGCTGCTCAGATATATCTGCTTGGTGAGGTGCCACCTCTCGCACGTCCCGGCTTCATCCGATATTCCTGGTTCGAGGTCCAGTTCAGGGTCCAGCCAGCTTTGATCGAGAAGGCTCCAATGATCCAAGAGGTGGTGGAGCAATACGCCTGCGGCTTTCTGATGTTTCTGCTGGGGACGACTATTTTCGCCGACCGGGCGAATACCGTGCCCCTCTGTCTGCTGAGTGCCTTAGTGGATATCACACAAATCCTGCGCTATGACTGCGGTGGCACCGCTCTGGCTACACTTTACGGATACATGAGCTCAGCTTCTCATGGCAGCGGACAGTTGCTCAGGGGTTATTGGCGCGCTTGGGAGGTACGTTTCCTTTTTCTTCTTTACATTTCATTTCTGCTTTCTATTATCTGTACTCTGTACTGTACTTTATACACTGCACACACTGCTTTCTGCTTACACCTTGTGATAATCGCATACATACACACACACATACTCTACTTTACACCGACTATACTTCGCTGCATGCTCACTGCTCAATACACTACACACGGCTCTGCTATCTCTGTTTTATTCCGTATTCTCCTTTATCTGATAAGCATACTGGTATTTATTCTAGAGTTGTGGGTCTACACCTACTTTCCGAGACTTGCCCCCGTGCCAGACGCGGAGACCCCTCTCGTCGTTCCATTCTCGTGCCGTTTCGACGGGAGATGCGTGCAGAGGCCTTGGGAGACGTTTAGCTTCTTCCGCCGCTATTTTGACACCATCACTCCCGCAGAGGGATGTTTTACTTGCAGTTCATTTAAGCTTCGCTTTACACTGTATTTTCAATAATAGTAGATAACAATCTGTATTTCATTTTTAGATCACCTAGCAGCCTTGGGCTCGATTGCCAGTCGTGATTCAGGATCGATTTGCCGGTGCTGAGGAGACCTCGCGTTTTCGGATTTTGCTGGAGGGCCCGGTCTGTCGAGCTTGGTACCTGGGCAAGCGTTTTCTACGCCAGACCCTAGGGTTACCAGACCAGATAGTCCCGGTTCACCCTCCTGAGCATATGAGGGATACCAAGAGATTCACCATCGGCGGATGGCGACTACGATCGGCGGGATGCGACCGCCTGAAGCATAGGCGACTCTGATGCGTCGCGAGCGTATATTATGCGGCCTCTGAGCGGCAGTTGTCGAGTTGAGGGAGAGAGGCCCGCGACGCCGGCAGCTAGGGTAGGAGTGGGGGCTGGAGCATGAGCATCGAGGAGAGCTCGGGTTCGCGACAGGGGTGGAGTTCAGAGAGGGCGGAGGGGTGGCTGGCATGCACTGCCCACTTCACTGACATACAGAGGGCAGGGTGGGGCGACCTACCAGATCCCCTTTGCTCCTCCTCTGGCTGACCACGAGTTGGTCAGTTTCCATGACTTGCCTCCGGTATGTATTACTACATTTTATGCATCTTGTATTGGCATTTCATTTCAGTTTATTTGATATTCCGCAGAATACTGATGCATCTGATACTTTTGTAGGCTTCTTCCGAGTATACCCGGCAGTCCTTGGAGCTGAATGCCTCCATGATTGGGATGTTGTAGTGGACTTTCGACCTCCTGGCCCTCTATAGTATTCCGGTATGTTCTTCTGATCACAGTCTCAAACCATACACATAAACTGCTTCACATAATCTGATGCACAACACAACACTTGATAAGCTGCTCACGGCATTCATACATCAGTACATACCTGCATTCGCAGCGATAAACCGCTCACGCATTCGCGACATCAGATTTCATCGTGCTCGCATTACGCGATAAAGCGTTTCACGGCATTCATACATCAGATTTCATACATCGCATTCTGCCGAGCGATAAATCGCCACGGCATTCGCTGACATCAGACTTTCATACACCGATTGCGCATTGATAAACTGCTCACGGCATACTGATGCGTTTGCCTCTTATACTTTTCAGCCTCCCTTCCAGATTCCCACTGTAGGAGGTGTTCCAGCCAGGCCTTCTGTTCCTGCCGGAGGAGATGGAAAGGGCAGAGTATTCCTCCGCACCAAGGCGGGGCGCACTCACATCGGGAGTAGCTCGCGGGCTCCAGTCCCTGATGACGATGACGAGGAGTCGGAGGCGGAGGCAGAGGCAGAGTCGTCGTCGTCGGAGACCGGAGATGGCTCGGACTCGGGCTCAGATGACAGTGCTGATGATGCTCCTAGACCTTCGTCCAGGAAGAGGACTAGGACGAACTCCCAGGCCTGAGATCCTTTGTCATTGATCCAGATTTTTGCTATTTTTCTTATTCTTTTTGTACTTTTTTGTTGGTGGCTAGGGTACCTTGTACTGCCGCAGGCAGATTTTGTTTTCAAAGCTATGTACTTGAAACAGATGATGAAATGAAACAAACTTTTTATCTAAAAAAAAGTGTTACATTTATACATTTCTATATATTGCATCGCATTGCATCATGTTACATCTCAAATGAAATTGATCTGTTGTCTAAAAATTGAGCACTTGTATTGCAATAATCAGATGACTAACCAGCCGATAGCAAAAACAAACCCCAACAACCCACTGCTATATTCTGAACACGCAGCCCATGCTCTGCTGAGGATTAGACTACATACAGCCCATAACACAGCATTCAATTCATTCTGCACACGACAAACCCTGAACAAACAGCCTAATCTGACAAGACGGACTACGAAGGTGAAACCAGTTGAAGTTGAAGCGCACTCAGATGCCCCAAATTTTTCCTTTTCTTCTTTTGCTTCGCATAAATGTGGAGAATGGCACAGCATTCTGAGCATAAACGATTTTAACTTTTGAAATTAAAAAAAGGTTTTCAACCAGGGTACCGAGCCTACAATCGAACACAGCGAGAAAGACTCAACAAAAGGGTACACGACCTAAACACAACGAGACACACTCGGAAAAGACTCAAAACAAAAGTCGAGGTAGACAAATCAAAAGAAAAGACACGACACACAGACGTGTTTACAAAAACCAAAAGACCTCAGATCTCGAGGAGCCATTTCCTCCAGGTATGTTTACCACCCTTTCTGATTTGTGATTCTCACAGCACTCGGCCCTCAGGCTCATTTTTTTTTTTCAAAACCCTTTTCCTCACTTTTCTCTCAACTTACACCTCTCTATTCTTTATTCTCTCATTTTTCATCCCTTCCCAGGGTGGTTAATAGATGAATAGGAAGTTGTGGGTTCACGCCCAGTAGTATCAGCTCGTGGCTATTCCTTCTGGTGACGTCCAGTCGAGGTTCCGGATGGGGAATGAAGTATCTTGACCTACTCCGATTCGTGCTTCGCACTTGGCTTGATACCTCATTGCTTGGAGGTTGTTGAGAGAGCTTTCAGCCCTTTACTAACAGCTTTAGCTGTGCCCTTTCTGGCGGGTATGTTGACGACGGGGAAAGACAGAACACCTGACTCAACTGTGCCCCTAGTTCATCATTTTGACCATTTTTTGTTTTCTTCCTAAAACAGTTTTGACCAAAATGAGAGTCGGATTAACATACTTGTTCACTTTTTGATTCGAAAATCACGCAAGTCAGGCTGTAAGCACTGAAAATTTTCCTTTTTTGGGTTCAAGAGAATGGTCCGATTTTGGAAAATGAAATAGTTTTCGAGAAAATAGTCAACCTCAATAAAAATTTTCAAAAACTATTTTTGCAAATGGCCGGTGCTAAACGAGCACGAAACTTACCCTCAAGATGCGCAACCTCGGATCAGAGGCAATGGAAAATTGCCGCTGGCTTGGAAGGGGTGGATGGCAACGGAAAGTTGCCCCTGGTTTAAAAGGTGACTCGTGGCAACTCATGGCAACGGAAAGTTGCCCCTTGTTTGGATGACGCCGCAGCATTTGGTAAACAGTCTTCGTCAGTGATGATTGCAAACGAACTCTCGGATGCAGAGAAGACGGAGATGGTCTGGACCAATATATGGACACAGTCACTTCGAAGGTGTTGGGGGCTGGACTTTAGGATGAAGTTGCCTACGTATCCGGTTGTCACAACCGAACTATCAGATTCGGGGAGGGCAAGAATAATCAAAACCATTACATGGACTGAGGCGCTATGAAAGCGTTGGGGGCTGGACTTCAGGACGATGTTGCCTACGTATCCCAAACATGGGAATCAAGCCTTACATAGTTCAGACTAAGGTACATTCGGGTATTTTAACCTTCACTTTTTAGGCTCTAACTTTTGCCAAGGAGCCCGATGCGGGTTTTTGACCTTGCGAGCTTCTTCTTTCCTTTTTCTTTCTTCCCTTTCTTTTTTCTCTCTTTTGTATAGTTTTTTTTCTTTTTTGTATTTTTCTCCCTTTTTTTTTGTGTTTATTTTTCCTTACTCTAACTTTTGCCTGGGTCGCCCTTCCGGGTTTTCGGCCCAGCGAGCCTCTCAAAGGGTAAAAGTGTAACAAGTCCATGCCAAATGGTTTTGAGGTTGAAGTCTCCTTGTACCCAGGAGAATGGCTGTTGTATTTGGCTCTTCGAGCATATCTGACATCTTTCTGCCCCTAGTTCGAGGGGTGCTTCTGATCTGGCCGCACAGGTCTCACATGGCGGTTGATCGTTGAACATTCTGAATGGGTTCAAGGTTCGAAAACAAACGGATTGAATCTTGAGGTTGAAAGCGATCCTAGGCTGTACACTCTCAAGAGCGATTCCACGCAGGTCTTCGCAGGACTGCGCAAAATATTTTGTTTTTGAAAGTTTTTACGAAAGCAACACATCGCTCGAGCTGAAGACAGTATGGAACCAGTCTGAGTCAAGCCAGGGTCCTTCTCAGTATTCACGCTGACAAGCATGATTTCATTCATTAAAAGGTTTAGCACGCCTATCTTTCTCTCAAATTGATCAAAGTTTTACAAAACCCGAGAAATTCCTTCCTTTTTGTTTTCATCACCACAGTGTTCAAAATGGTTTTGGAAAAAACTTAGGTCATTACAATGATTTTCAGGGCACAAGAGAGCAAGTAGAATGTACTGTCGTCCCTCTCGAATCCTCTGGCACAATTAGCTCAAAATAGCAATAAGCACAGGAACAAGATAGCCACAGCTGTTTCATTCAGATTTCTTGGTTTGAAACTTGCTCCACAGCAAAGACAGACTCAAAAGAAAACAAAAGGGTAATTACAAAACAAAATGGTGTTCAAGGCAACAACCCCGGAATCACCTGGCATTCTATACAAAGGGGACTGACTCGCTACAACACGACAGACCCATAAGCAAAAGGACTGACTCAAGACAATGAGGCAGACTCGAAACAAAACAAAAGACTGACTCGACACCCAAGCCAGAATTTACAAAACTAGCATTCGCAGATGCTCAAAAATGCGTGCCAGACGCCACATCCAAAATACGCCGAGCGCCGCCCGCAGGTGGTTCACTTCCTGATTACATACTCGCAGTATCAGTATCCTCAAAATCCAATAACTGGGTAGTAACGGACTTGGCTGAGGTGGGCGGGAGGATAACCTCGTTGTCGATCAAGTCTTGCACCTCATGACGAAGGCGAAAACAATTATCGGTAGCATGATCGGTTTGCTGGTGGTACGCACAGTACAAGGCAGCATCATGTGTAGTAGGGAGATTCTTTGGGAGAGGCTGAGGCTCCAAGGGTTTAAGATGCCCCCTTTCGGCAAGGATCTGAAGTGCCTTTGACAACGGCATATAGAGAGCGTGAAAGACCCTGCGCCCTCGAGGCAGGTACTTTGAAGGTTGAGTATTCTTGCTAGACGCACTAGCGAAAGGATCGGCAGGCACCGCCTTGGCTTTCTGATCTTTCCCAGGTGCAGGATTGGGAACGGAAGGAATTGTTTTGGCATGATGGGGCCTATCCCGATTTTTTGACCGACTTGAACTACCCTCAGGTGGAGTGAGGAAAGCATCCTCCACAGCTTTTGTCACAACTGCAGATATCTGTTGTTTGCTCATCCCCTCGGCTTTCAAAGCCTCGACTGCCCACAGCAGTTGTTCAATGGGATCGGCATCTGCCTTCATTTTGTTCTTGCCTCTAGCCTCATCCTGATCGAGGGTTTGGGTTGATGTTGATACGCCATTATTATAGTTGGAGGCCATCTTCGGTTGGCTAATCTCGATCACAATCCGTCCCAACAGCGGGGGCTCCTGGGGTACGAAATTCCCAGCATATAGTGCAGCTGGTGGTGAAGCTGACATTCCATAGGCGAGATCCGCCACAGACCTTTGGAGATCACCTATCATCCCCATCAACTCGAATGTGGTGGGCTTGCGAGCTTGATACAACTGGGGGGTCCAGACCGGGTACGCAACAGGCGACCTGGGTGGATGCGATACATCAACATTGGTCTCACTTTGTAGAGTGATTCCTTAATCTAATGCGGCTGTCATAACCACGATCTCTTCCGAATTCTGCGTCATCATAAGTCCTGCCTCAGCAAGGGGGAACCCTAGCTATTCTGTATCAACTCTCTGAATTGAAAGGAAAAACAGGCAGCATTTCAGCCCAAACAGATCAAACACAGACGTAGCCGAACAACTGTACTCTATTACAGATCACTGTTCCTCAGAATCACTGCATCATTGTCCCAAAATACTGAATCAGATACCCACAGATATAACTGATTCCCACAAACTGACACTGGTGCCCTCAAGCCTGATACTCAAACTTGCAAACTGATATGCACGTTCCTATAGAGATACACTCTAAAAGCACATAGCAAGTAAAAGAGAGCCAAAACACCCCTATGTTGGGGTAGGGTTTCCTTGTCCTATTTTGTCAAGAGCTAGGGTTTTACTACGCACGCAGCGGTTTCAAACAACCTAAAATCGGGTAAGCAACCTGTCCTTGTTTGGAATGGTCACTATGGATTTCGATATGCACTAGGTCGAATGGTCGAAAAGGGTGCCCCAGTAAAACCGGGGTTTGTGTTCCCATACTGTCAGAGCCCACAACCGGTCAGCCTTATGGTCATGTCTTGACAAGACAAGCCTCCGGCAAACCGTTCAGGAATGGCAGATGGCAAACATGGTGTCCTAGGCACACCAATGCACATGCAATGCAA
The DNA here is from genome assembly GCA_025200525.1 of Camellia lanceoleosa. Lineage (NCBI taxonomy): Eukaryota > Viridiplantae > Streptophyta > Magnoliopsida > Ericales > Theaceae > Camellia > Camellia lanceoleosa. The sequence goes on from CM045771.1 coordinate 10,660,382, forward strand.
AGAGACACATAAGTGAAATCAAAACAAGATATCACGAGTTCGAGTCAAGCTCTCTAAAAATCCCCAGCAGAGTTGCCAGAAACTGTGGACGCGCCCCGCGGGAGGGCCTCACCCCACAGTTCGGACTCGATTTGTGTCACGGTTCTTAATCTTGAACCAAAGAGTCCAAATCCGACAAATCGTTTTGAGAAAACAGATTTTTAGAAAAAAAGTATCAAACATGGACTGCTTTGCCAGATATAGAGTCGCCACCTAAATATTTTTTAATGGGGAAATTTAGGAAACCCTGACTCGGTGCCAAAGGCCATGTGTCTGTCATCACCAAAGTTGCCTCGGCTCGGGAGCTTGGGTATGATTGGGGAAAGTCAGCTATGAGCACCTCCTCTCGCCCAATCCGAAGATCGGCCTCTACTAACCGTGATATCCGTTTTTGAAAACGTTATGTGTTCTTATTCCAGTTAATTAGCTAGAATTACTATGTGATGCGCACAACACAAAAGTATAGACTAGATTGCCTAATTTGGAACGAAACATTGCATATCCATTTTTTTCGGAAAACGCTTTGGAATTTGCTAGTCGCAAGTAGGCTAAAAACACGGATTTCAACGAGTTGCTCCAACTCAAACAATCCAACCTTCACCCACAGGCATTCAGGCAGTTTATAACACATAAGCATTTAGCCACATGGTAAGCATGTTGTCATGTTAACATTTACACTCATGCAAGATGCTAAAGCATAAAATACTTACAAAGTACTCCGTGCCAAAACAAGAACAAGTTAGTAATCATGCGTGGCCCTAGTTCATGTTAAGTGGCTAATGCATCGCATACAAAATGTCACTAGAGCAGGCTCGGCTAATCTAGGAATGGCATGTGAAATGCTGCAACTAACAAGTACTCAACTTGGAATTGAAATGCAAGTGCAGTTAGCATGATGTACCGAGCCCGGTGCATGCAATACTGATGAATGAATACAAACATGAGAAGCATAAGTATGCTAATTGAAATATGCCCTAAATCTAACCATTGTAAGCGGTTAAATAAAAGGGAAGAAAGACGTGAGGTTGGAAGACATACACACACTCACGCACACTTATTACAAATTTGCCCTCGCTCAGAGGGACCGAAAGAATAATACAGATTAACTAACTCGCAAGCTAACCAATAGTATAAACCACTTAATTAATTAACACATTAATTAATCTAATTAGGCATTAAACAGTCTCGGGATGAAGACCCAATGCAGTGTGCGCTTGGTTTTGCTCGGAAATCCGCCACCATGCTCAAGTTGCCTCTGTTTTCCCCGCTCTGCTTCTCTGATGGCTACCAAAGTCTTAGGGTTGCTTCTCTGAGTGCTGTGGAACACCACCGACTGAGGGGATTGGCCACCGGCCATGGATAATGGTCATCGGCTACAAAGTTGCTCCATCGGCCAAAAATGATGGCCGGTCGGCACTGAAGATGGCCGGCCGGCCAAATCTTCCTGCAAAAACTAGTTTGACAGCAGGAGAGGGCAAAACTTGGCATGATAATGCATTTCAAGCAATGTATGCACCAATCACACCCCTTATCATATTTATGACTCAAAGGGACATGATCCTCGATTCTCGGACCACCAATTGCGCATTTCCATGCATGATGGCCCAAAGAATCAAGTGTGCATTTTGATATGGAATGCAATGCACATACTCAAACAAATTGAACTCAACCTCTATCACAAGAAATTCAAGAGGCCAAGTATACATGCTAATGCAATGCAACTCTAAGCATGTTGGCTAGTATGCAACATAGACAATGCAAGCAAGCAATGCATGTTAGGCATACAACCTAGGTAAAGAAAGCATGTAAGGCATGAAGCAACGCAACTTACAAGTGCAAGGCACAATGTGGGTGTTTAAGCATGCAAACAAGCATGTGACTTCATTCAATCATGCAATTTCAATCGTGCAACAACTCACTAATATGCTACAACATACAAGGAGAGCATGCAACAAACAAAGGGATGGACTTAAACTAAATTAGGCGACTCTCAAACAAGCCTAAAACAGTGGCCAATGCTATGGAAGTGAGGTCCAACACACACACACACATGCACATGTTAATAGGCCAACACTTAAGCACATAAAAAGCAACTTTTAAGCACACTTAAAAGAGACTAAACATGGACAATTAGCATGCACATTAAGCTCTGAAATCATGTTAAATATGATGCCAAATCAATTAAATAAGATAAGCCAAGACATGCAACCAAGATCCAAAACCCAAGGTAAGCTAAGGGAGGCATGAAACTACCCTTAAGAAAACTAAACATGGCATGAATTAAATGATCAAAAACAGAGTTTTAACATATTAAAACAAGCCAATCAACACATCTAGATGGTATCTAAATGGCTCAAATCCCAAAAGCATGCATAGTTGCCAAAACATGGAGCGTACAACACAAGCTTTCAAGGCATCAAAGAGGCATCAAAGGCAAGCTTACAAGCATGTCATGGGGACTGAAATGATGCCATAAGTGGTGCCAAACCACTAAAATAAATCAAACAATGCATACTCAACACTTCACATACTTAAAGCCTACAAGCTAACAATGCAAAGGAGCTATGCAATACATGTTATGGTTGACCAAAACAACCAAAAACAGACCTCAAACATGGCGAAACAAGTACAAAAGCTTCACAAAACTAGGCCAAAAGCATGCTTGAACAAGGGTTTAAACCTAGGGCTGCAAATGAACCGAGCTGTTCATGAACAGGCTCGACTCGGCTCGGTAAGGGCTCGGCTCGGCTCGGCTCGGCTCGGCTCGTTTAGTAAACGAGCCGAGCTCGAGCTCGATTATTGGGCTCGTTTCGTTAACGAGCCGAGCTCGAGCTCGCATGTGTTCGGCTCGGTAGGCTCGGCTCGTTTATCTTTAATTAAATTATATAATAAATACATTATTTATATATTAAAAATATATAAATATATATATAAATAATAATATAAATGTATTTTTTATATATTAAATAATATAAATAATATTAAAAAAAATTTATCGAGCCGAGCCGAGCTCGAGCTCGATAACTTAACGAGCCGAGCTCGAGCCCAGCAAAGCTCGGCTCGGCTTGGCTCGTTTGCAGCCCTATTTAAACCTAGATGTATGTTAAGGCTACAATATGGCATTACAAGACATGTATGCTAAACAAGCAAGGTATGTCCAAACCAACTAAAAACAGAGGCATATTATGACATAATAAACATGAAAATCAGCTAAGGCATAGCCAACACACACTTAGACTAGATGCTCCCTCAAGAGGCAAAAAGGGCCCTTTTCAAGGACAACAAGGAGAGGGGGTGGCCCTCTCATTCCTAGGACCTCAAGGCACCATCCTCATCATTGAAATCCCTCAAGATTTCAGTGGTGAGGAGGGGCAAACACAATGGTCCCAGAGCTCAACCAAAATGGCCCAAAATGGAGCCTTTCAAGGCTTAAGAGGGGTCAAACAACCCCAAATCTTAAAGCAACCTTAACCAACTATTTAGAGCACTAAAAATCAGAACTTTTATATGTTATACACAAAGCTGAAAAACAGATGCAAGGTAGGCAAAAATGCAATGCAAAAATGGAGAATAGAGGGACAAGTTTCTTACCCTTGTAGACCCTCTTCACCAATGGTGGACCAGCTAGTTCTTCATGCTCAAACCAGCTCCAAAACTCCAAAAACAACCCCTAGAGGCTTCAGCTCCAAGAAAAGGTGTGATGGTGGGTGTTTGTGTGCAAAACTAAGGCAAAAACACTCACAAAACAAAGAGAGAGAGAGAGAGAGAGAGAGAGAGAGAGAGAGAGAGAGAGATATAGTGATGGAGGACATATGAACCCTAACCCTAAAACTCAAAACCCTCTGAAAATTCTGTCTAAATTGTCTAACCTCTAAAAGAGGGAGAGAAGACCCCCTCTTATAGACAACTTTGTCTTGTGAAGCTTCCAAAGGAAGCTAACAAGAGGGCAATCCCTCCATACACGTGTATGGAGAGAGTGAAAGTGCATGCCAGCTACAGAAAAATATCTGCAAAAGCAGATGCACAGTAGCCGGCCGGCCAAACATGCAATTGACCGAAAAAAGATAGCCGGCCGGCCATCTAAAGTGTCGGCCGGCCAAACATTTGGCCGGTGGCAACAAAACATAGCCGGTGGCCTCAAGCCAGGGCCAGTGATGGGTGGGGATGGTCTACAAGCCCTACCCTGCCCCTCAAAGGCAAAACACAAGTGTTTGGTGCAAAACCAGCCACAAAATAGTCGAGTCGAGAGGTCCTGAGGCGAGGCGCACTGCCACGGCCTCCGGGAACTCAAGACGAACACAAACATGGATGATCACCGAGTGTTCAAGCGGTGACGTCCAAGTCTTGAGGACGGTCAAAAATGGGGTGTCTACAATATGGTGTTAGTCTATCTCTACTGGGTTTTGGCTCACCCTACTTGGAAAACCATTTTCAGGTACCAGTGACATGCCACCTCCAAGGATGTAGCTTGGGAGGATTTAGGAGCTGAAGGCTCTATTTTGTTGTTTGTTGTTTAGATGTTTAAGTAATTATTCAAGCCAAGGGCTTTATATGTATTGAGCTTATGACTCTCTCTGTTGTAACCAAGCAATGTCTTGGAATAATGTAAGCCCGAAGGGCATTTGTTTATGTTAAACCCTCTTGTATTATCAACTTCATATAATGAAAGGATTACTTACACTCTGATTTATGTAATTATTGTTTATGCTTGGGTTATATCTATGGTAATATTTTGGGGGCGTTACAAGATTCATGCATCTCCTCTTCTAGAGGGAATTACTTACAAGATCAAAACCTTGGTACCTAATCACACATGTAGCAGGATGAACCAAAATAGTGAAGCAACATTAACTTGGATTGCCAAGAAATTGGTTGACAGTTTTAAGGACAATCCACACATGGGGTTTGATACTATGCAAGTGAAGCTTAACAAACTATTTGGAATTGAGGCTTCAAGAATGCAATTGTATAGAGCCAAAAAAAGGTGCAATGAGGAGTTGGAAGGTGATCATGGGAGCCAATATGTGTTGCTACCAACACATGTTGAGGAAATTAAGAAAACAAACCCTGGTAGCTTAGCTGTCATAAATTATGACCTGCCTTCTACCTTAGTCTCAGAAGATAGAGAGGAACCAGACCTTATTCCTTAGCATCCATTGTTCCAGAGGATCTTCATATCATTTGAGGCAATGAAAAAAAGGGTGTATTGATGGATGTAAGCCCTTCATATGGGTGGATGGTTGTCACTTGAAGGGTCCTTATGGTGGAGTGTTAATTTCAGCAGTTGTCTTAGATGGAAATAGTTTGTTTCCATTAGCATTAGCAGTTGTCACGACCCGAACCCGCCCCTATGGGTTTAGACCATAACTGGCCAGTAATCACGAGATTACCTACGGCCTCAAATCAAACCAAGCATAACTCATCAGAGTAAAGGGGCCAAACGGAAGCAAAATTTAAAACTTTGTCCCTAGAGCTATGCTTACATGGCACGTCATAACAAACCATACACATACATGTTAATAACTCACTTCAGAAAATATAGTAGCATAAAGTTCTATACAGACAGGATCATTTAAGTCTAAGTCAACCCATGAAAACTATATATAACAGATTCAAAGTCTTCGCTAACATGACAAAATATAAATACATAACAAAAAGGCGAAGACGAGTCTCGTGCGTGAGACGCAAGGGCTGAGTCTCCAAAACCTTGGTTGTTCCACACAGACTTCACTGAGGCTGGGTCTGGACCTCTCTTGGCTCACCTACAAACACATGAATGAGCGTGAGCGAAAGCCTAGTGAATAATATCAACTAAAGAAGATGCATTGGAACAATATAGGTCAGACGGCCTTAGACCCAATTCATATTTCTATCTAGTATGTAAATAGATATGGATCAAGTAATTTCGGTTCCAAACACTTTGGACGGCCTCGGGCCGAATCCATTCATGTCAAACTGGCCTTTGGCCCATTTGTCCTTCATTCATGTCAGACTAGCCTCTGGCCCATTCATACTTTCATTCAGGTCATACTGGCATCTGGCCCATTCATTCTATCGTTCAAATCGTACTGGCCTCTGGCCCATTCATTCTATCGTTTGAATCATACTGGCCTCTGGCTCATTCATTCTATCGTTCAAATCATATTGGCCTCTGGCCCATTCATTCATTTATGTCAGACTGGCCTTCGGCCCATTCATTCATTCATTCATGTCAAACTGGCCTTTGGCCCAATCATACTTTCATGTCAAACTGGCTTTTGGCCCATTTGTTTGGCATAGCAAACGTTGTCCACCAATCAAATTTAACAAACTTATAAACTTACATAGAAGTAAGCAATTGGACAACAATATATTTCAGATATCTTTGTCAAGATATTACTCATAGTGATCGGTTAGTTGATTTGCCCTGGAGCTTGACCCTACACATCATATAACACATATGGGTCACAAACGATTCAATCCGTTCTTAATTCACATATTCCTCTTTAGGCTTCTTTCTTATCCTTATAACTCATTTATAATGCTTAATGTATGCCTAAGAGTACTTAGAAGTGAAAGAGAACAGAAAACGAAACACAGAATGCCTTTTCAAAATTTTCAAAAACAGGGTCCCCGCTCGAGCGTGGACTCCCCCGCTCGAGCGTGGACTCCCCTGCTCGAGCGGACCCATGAGGTCTGCAAAAGTACTAGATGCATCAAATTTACGCTCGAGCGTGAGCTCGGTCTACATAGCTCCCCGCTCGAGCGTGAACTTCCCCGCTCGAGCGGACGTCAAGTCTGCGGAAAATACTGGGAGCTCGTATTTCACGCTTGAACGGCGGTTCTCTCGCTCGAGCGGACAACAAATTTTCTGGAAAATCTAGAACATGTTCTTGAGCTCCAACTTGATATTCAAAGGCTCTAAATGCATGATTTTGGCTCAAACATCACATATACATGTACTAACATGGTACCAACACCAAATTACAACATTATGAGGCTCAATTCCATGAATCACTTACATGCATGTTCCAAATCATCCCGAACTCATCACCAACATGCTAAATTCAAACATTCCAAACCCACACCTCCATGATTTGCACATGCATGTGGGAGATACCCATTATTCTCAACTTAATTGGTGAAGAGGTGATTAAATACATGGACTTTAATCGAGAATCCAACATGGATCATACACATTATGCTCAAACATGGAAATTCATAACAATTTCCTACATGCATGCATCTATTGACCTTCAATTCAACATGATTAACTCAATTTCATTTCAATTCATACTCTTGATCATTAATCAACTTTGAATACACAAAATTACACATTGAACTCATGAATTCAAAATCAATTGCTTACCTAGAAGCCCAATCTTCCCAATTTATGGTTAATTCTTGAGTTTAACTTCAAGACTTCCAAGCTTCAAGACAAAAACATGGATTCTCTCCCCTCTCTCTCTCTCTCTCTCTCTCTCTCTCTCTCTAATTTCGGGTCTCTCTCCCTCTAGAGAGCTAAATCAGTCAAAAGATGAAACAAAGAGAGAATTGAGTGTGTATTGCCCTTTTTATATAAGTCCCACTAAATCAATTTATCAATGTTAAATAATTGAGCACTAACTCCTTAATTAAATCAATTTAATCTGATCCGAATCAATTTGCAATTAAATTTCACCGTATGCTCTAAAAATTATGTCGATCATAATGGCGCAGTCAATTTCAGGTTCTGTGGCCGATAATGCCCTCAATTTAGATTTCAAAGTAGATAATCAAACAGATATTCCTACGGTGAACAGATAGAAATTCAAAATCACATATTTTCACATAATGGCACACAAAATCATATCAAACACATAATCATGTTCATGATAAGGACCAATTAACATAATACGGAACAGGGTTATCACAACCGTAGTGGAGGGTGAATGCAAGGATAGTTGGACTTTCTTTTTGGAGAACTTGAGAACAATCATAGAAGATGCATTGCCTTCTAGGCCATGGACCATCATGTCTAATCAACAAAAGGTAATTTACTTTCATATTTAACAATTGATTTACTTACATAATGCATTGTCCTATATTTTTATACTTATAATGCTTACTAATGTTTCGTTGTTTGTGTGTACAGGGCCTTGACAAGATTGTAAGTGACATTATACCAAAGGCTACTCATAGAAGATGTTGCACGCACTAATTCAACAATTTCAGCGCCAAATTTCCTGGATTGATATTAAGGAAACAATTCTGGAAGACTGCAAGGGCATACAATGAGAGGGAATATGATCAAGTTATGCAATCCATTAAGGAAATTTCCAATGATGTTTTCACATGGTTGCAAAAAGTTCTAGTTGAAGGAAGGTCTAGGCATGCATTTGATGATAGGATAAGGTGTGATCACATCACAAATAAGATGATAGAGTCCTTCAATAATCGGTTAGCAAATATGAGATGCCAGCTAATTCTAACCATGTTGGAGAACATAAGGTGTAAGTTGATGGGTAAGTTTCAGATGAGATATTAGAAGGCTCTACAATAGAAGTCTAATGTCACTTTGAACATCAAGAAACAGCTTGAGGTCACACTGAAATATCAAGATATTGCAGAGTAAAGTATACTGGAGGTCATGAGTATGAGGTCAAGGATAATGAAGGGGTGAATCACATTGTCCATCTTGGAAGGATGACTTGTGTATGTAGAGAGTTGGAAATATCTGGGCTCCCATGCAAACATGCTATGACTGCAATTTGTCATAGTAGATTGACCTTAGAAGATTTTGTCCACCCATACTACTCTAAGCAAAATTACTTAAGAGCCAATAGTGGGATAATACATCCCATCTTAGACCATACCATGTGGACACTTATACCTGGGGACCCTTTACAACCCCCACATTTGAAAAGATTGCCAGGAAGGCCAAGGAATGCTAGGAAGAGGGTTGTTCATGAGCCTCTAGCTGGAACAAGTCAAAGTAAGAGGTCTAGTAGATTGAGATGTAAATTGTGCATGCAATTTGGACACAATAAGAGAACCTGCCAAAAGAGGTCCAGTAAGCAGTGGAGCTAGTGGCAGTGGCATAAGTGCTAGTAAGGGCAGTGGCACAAGTGATGGTAAGGGCAGTGGCACAACTGTTGATAGAGGTAGAGGTTCTGTGAGAGGCACTCAACTAAAAGAGGCACTCCAACTAGAAAAGGCACTTCAACTGGGAGGGGACATTTAACTAGGAGAGAACAGTCAAGTGGGAAAGGAAGTTCAACTGGAGGAGGCAGGGGCAATGGCAAGGCCAAGCATGCACATGTAAGTTTTTCTTACTTGTGCTCTGTGAAGTAATAATTTTTTTTTCTTCTTCTTCTTTTTCATTGCCTGAATTTTGAAAAAAGGGTTTATTTATTTATTTTTCATTTTTTTTCTTGCAGATGACTTAGCTAAGATGATGATGTTTTTAGTACAAGTTCTTATCACAAGTTTAAGGTATATAACACATATTGATGTAGTGCATAGTTAGTCTCAGATCATATTTCATTTTTTTTGTATTTTTGTAGTAGACATGACATACTAAGCATAGCAACAAATAGTCTCAGATGATGTACCCACTTTTGTTTTTTGTAGTGGGTATGAAGTATATTCACTTGGTGTTAATATTTATATTTTGTGCACATAGTGGAATGTTGTAATTGAACAGACATTATGCTCTATGGTGTTTACGTAATAGTTAAATAGTTGTATTGTGCTTGGTTCTGGAGCTATGACTTGTGCTTTCTTTCTTTCACTTCTGGCTGCCTTTTTGGCTTTGCTCTTGGCTTGGAATTTTTAAGTTGTGCATTGTGGAGCTTTGTGTTGTGCTTAGTATATATACCTGAGATCAACTGCCCTAAGGGCATTATTGGTATTTTTGGTGATGACATCAGCAGGTTCTGTTACCTGGGGTAACGGAGGCTCACACAGGGAAAATCTTGACAATGTCAGGTAAAGCAGGAGATGTTTGTGTCATTATTCAAATTACAGGGGAGGTCCCTGTATTTTTAAGAAACCTCAGGGGAGGTGAGTGTAATTTACCCTAAATAAAAAAACATAAATCATACATAATTAAATTTAAATACCACCATGAAATATAACCAAACAAAACATCTCATTAATCTTAACTAAAATGCTCTAGTATAATTTTTCTTTTATTTTTTTATCCATAATAAATAATCTACATAGATAATGCATTTATCGTCCATTTTTTTAACAAAAAAAAAAAAGCCCGACTAGGCCCGGCTCGCAGTCTGCGGCCTGAGCCTAGGCCTATCGGCCCGACCCTAGGCCCTATTATGAATGGGCCTGGGTTTGGACCTGGACTTCATTTTTTGACTTATGGGCTGACCTGCTAAAAAAAGGGAGCCTACGAGGCCCGTTTGGGCCGGGCCATTACATCCCCCTCTCTCTCTCTCTGTTGTGATCATTGTCGTCACTTCCTTCACATTCTCTGGTCACCGCCTCTCTCCGGTTAACGCCACTGTGACAGCTGTCAATCTCCTTCACCATGGATTCGGCGACACCACTGTAATGCTACTCAGCGCCAGCTGATGATCTCTTTCTCTCCCTCTCTCTGTGACGATGATGATGACTCATATTTGATCTTCCTTCATGTTATCGAACTCTGCTGCCTCCGATTTGCACTCCCCCACCTTAGATCTGGTTTGATGCTACCCCGCTACAAATCTCACTCCGATGAGAAGCTCTATAGGCTTTATCATTTATGGTAATCAGGAACTGCTTCTTCATCCTCGTCTTCTACACATAACTTGAACTCGAACTAGAACGGAGGCGGGGTATCGAACACTCACTCTTCGAATACGGTTTCTTCGGTGGCCCAGTCGATCCTTCCTACCAAGCGTCCGCCATTCATTACAGCCACTTCTCATCTCACTCTACAATTTCATTTCTCTTTCTCTATTTTTGTGTATATATATATTGATGTATGTATTGTTGGAGTTATGGAGGTCAAGGTGCCAAGGTCGAAACCTGTCGGTAGAGACGATTCAGAGAATGATTGGCTTCGTGTGAAGAAGACGACTTGAGATCCGCGATGATGGAGCTTCGACGCAAGCACTACCGAGTGATCTAGATTTGAGATCGGCGATGGTGAATTGCTTGAACACTCTAAGATCAGCGATGATAAATTGGAGATCCAGATCTGAAATCCGTTCTTTCTAGATCTGAGATCGTATGACCCAACATGATTTATTTATTTATTTATTATTATTTATAAATAGAGAAGCATATTTGTTCTCTTTCTCTATTTATCTTTTTTTTTTTTTTAGTTGATGATTGATTATTGATTATTGTTGATGATGAATGTTGTTGATCATGAAACAGATCTATAATGGATAAAGATTCCTAGCAAATTTGTTTGAGATTAGAATTGTTTCAAATCTATTAAACCTATTTGTTGAAAAATTGTTGAAGAGTGGAATTGTTTAACAGATAAGATACTTGAATTATGATTTTAACAAATAGGTTAACAAATTTGTTTAAGAAAAATGTTTCCGCCCCCCTCAATAGTTGACCCCCTCGACCCCCTCTGAGTTGGACCATCACGTGGTCGGTCACGTGATACACATATCCCACGCACCTTCCTCTTTTAGAATTCAAAATACAGAGCGAATTTCTAACATCCTCAAATTTCAAAATGCTCTGAGCAAAATCCTTTGAATACATATCCCCCTCTGAGCTCATCCCTTTCACTCCCGTTGACTCGGACGACCGACGACGTCCTCAACTCTGGACAGCTCCTCCCCTCCTCCCCTTCTCTCTCTCTCTCTCTCTCTCTCTCTCTCTCTCTCTCTCTCTCTCTTTCCATCTCAGTCAACGAACAACTCCTCCCGTCCTCCCCTTCGACACCAGCGATCGTAGTACAGTCTACTCCTCCCGAGTCCCGACTCCCATTGACGACGAGGTAATATGGTGTATATATATATGTCTATATATATATGTATCTTGCTGAAATTAGGGCAAAATTATATATATGTATCTTGCTGAAATTAGGGCAAAATTCCTCAATCTGAAAATATGTATCTTGCTGAAATTAGGATTGAAAATACATATCAATCTGAAAAATATATGTATCTTGCTGAAAATATATATCAATCTAAAACCTAGACAGAATGAAAAACAGTGTTCTGAAAATATATATCAATGAAACCTAGACAGTGTTCTGAAAATATATGTCAACCAAAAATTTAGTTATTGAAATATATTTTGGTTGACATTGGCAATGAAACCTAGACAGAATGATGAAGGTGTACAGATTGAGAATAGTTTGAGAAATTGTTCTCTTGTTTCAACAAAACAGAATTGATTGCCATTATATGCATAAAGATTAGTCTCAACAGATTGAGAATACCTTGATGTTCAGTTCATATCTTGATGGGTTTCATTGATTACCTTGATAGTTTGAGAAGTTTGAGAAGTTGTTCTCTTGGCAATGAAACCTAGACATTCTCAATCTGTACATTGCCAATGTCAATTTACCTCCACAAACCTAGACAGAATTGATTGCCATTATATATCAAGAAGTTGTTCTGAAAAAATGTACAGATTGAGAATAGATTGAGAAGTTTTTCTAGGTTTCATTGCCAATCAAAATATAACCAAGTTAACTGTTCAGATTGAGAAAAACATGTTGAGTTTTTACTCTTAAAATCATGTTCAGTTCATATGTTTTGCATATGTAAATTAACATATGAAAAACATGTTCTCTTACATGTTCTCTTTGCATATGAAAAACATACTCAAAATATGTTCTCTTTTCATATGGTTTCTTAATTTCTCATATTTTCTCTGCAATCTTTATTCACCAAAATAGATGTATACACCAAAATTCCTCAAACTTATATATACATCTAACTATGGCTGTATACATCTAACTTATATATACACCAAGTTCTGAAACATTTCCAGATAATTAACATTTCATGCAAAACCTAATAGCATTAAACAAAACCTAATTTTAATTTTGTTAGTTTGAGATTTTATTTTTGTGGTGCACTATTCTATCTAAAACTAATGGTGCATATCAATATCATGTATAATTCTAATGGGAACAAAGTGGTGGAACAAAGCTTGAACATGAGTTCACTTTTTGATTCGATATTTAGTTAATGAGAATAACTTCTTATTGCAGATGTCGACTTCAAGTGTCAACGCCAGTAGCTCAGATCAGTTCATGTACGTAAACCAAAATTGTCCTAGATGTAAGAAAAAGGCCATCATTCAAATTTCTGAGACCGATCGAAACAAAAACAAACTATTCTACTCTTGTAATGGTTGTGGTATTTTCATTGGATGGTGTGTGCCTATGAATTCAGAATGTGGAGATCAAGAAATTCGAAGACAAGTAGAAAGAGAACTGCTCAGATCTATGACGGAACAAGTTCGAGCTATGACCGAACAACAAAGATCTATGACGGAACAAGTTCGAGCTATGACCGAACAACAAAGATCTATGACGGAACGAGTTCGAGGTTTGACTGAACAACAAAGATCCATGACGGAACAAGTTCGAGCTATGACCGAACAACAAAGTTCTATGACGGAACAATTTAGCTGTGTTAGTGCAAAGATGCAAAAACTAGAATTTGTGATGTTTTTCTTCCTTGTAATTGGTGTGTTATTACTTATGAAGATGTAATGCTAGTTAGAACTTGAAGTAGAAGTAGATTGAACTATGTTTTGTTGTGTAATGAAATATGTATTGTTGAATACGTTTTGTGGAATGGAATATGTGTTGTTGTGACTTGTTGAATTTTTGAGTGGAATGGAAATGACCCACTGAATTGTTGAATTGTCATTGTTGAATTGTTGAATGAAGATGTGGTGTTGTGGAATTGTTGTGGAATGAATATGTGAACCATGAATAGGTTTTAAACCATGAATTGAACCATGACCCATGACAGATTTTAAACCATGTCACCTTTTAAACAGGTTTGTTGTGGAATTGTTATGGAATCAAGATGTTGAGCATGAACCATGACAGATTTTTTACAGATTTGAACCATGATTTGAACCATAAACATACATATTTTGGCAACCATGATTTTAACCATAAACAGATATATTTTGGCAACCATGATTTGAACCATAAACAGATTTGTACAGATTTTAACCATAAACAGATTGTACACAGCATGAACCAGATTTTACACATATCACACATTTGAGCAGATTTTACACAGCATGAACCAGATTTTACAGCATGAACCAGATTTCACACATTTGAGCAGGATTTTTGCACAGATTACACAGATTCATGAACCAGATTTTACAGAGTTTAAAACCAGATTTCAGACAATTCAGCATGAAATGTGAACCATGAACCAGATTTCACACAGATTTTTACACAGATTTCAGATTACAACCAGATTTCTGACATTTCAGCATGAAATGTGAACCATGAACCAGATTTCACACAGATTTTGACACAGATTTCAGATTACAACCAGATTTCAGACATTTCAGCATGAAATGTGAACCATGAACCAAATTTCACACAGATTTTGACACATATTTCAAATTTTTACCAGATTTCACATATTTGACAGATTTGTGCAGATGTTATACAAAATAGCAAAATGAAACATGGGACATTTAACTCAATAACATTGACACAGTGAAAATATCAAAATGAAACTCAATAACCAATCTTCGAAATTCATACACAACATGCCTTAGACATGTAACATGGGACTTAATATAATAAGTTTCAATCTCAAAAACAAAATGTCAATTTTCAAGAAACTAGTCAAACATTTTTACAATCTCCATCATTCATTCGTGCTGTGCAAGGTCCATCATTCATTCCCGATGGGATTAGAGATCCAGATCCAAAAAATTGAGCTTCAGCTTGAACTTGAGCTTCAACTTGAGCATTTACAACCTGTCATGATTGAAGTACAAAAATACATGAACCAAAATATTTGTAAATGAAAAACAAAAATGAATGTAAAGTCGTCTTATGAACACATACCGGTGCATACACACTATTTTGCATGCCAACCATATAAGGATAATATGATGTATAAACTTGAGCGTGAGCTTGAGCTTGAGCTTGAACTTGAGCGTGAGCTTGAGCTTCAAATTGAAGAACCTTCGCAGCCTATATTGGTTCACGAGTTTGTAAAAATGCAGTTCAAAAGATTTTGTTAAAAAAATAAAAAACAAGTTCAATTCAATATACAATTTACCTTTGCTTTTGTTTGTTTTTTTGCCGTTGCCTTGAACCGATTCACTATTTGATCTACTTTGGCAACCTTTCGTTTCGTTACTGGACGACCTCTTCGCCGAACAACCAAAGGACTAACCACCTTCCTCGTACTAGCACCCGATGTACATCCAGTGGCAATTGGACTTTTTGTAGAAGGTAGTAAATTACTCCCATCACCCGATTCATCGTGCATGACTCTATCCTTCATTTCATCCAACCCAAGGTCTATAATTTTAATTTTCCCTTCCGAATTACTAGCAAGTTGTATAATGGCAATCAATTTCTTGTTCATTCTCTCATAACAACTTGTATTGAAATCATCCCCAAAGCCAGAGTACGTGGTCTTGATGCATGTGTACTCCCGAACCAAATCTTTCCTCCAACGTGGCAAAATGTACTTGCTTGGCACCTCATTTATGCACCTTCTCACAAGCACCGCGAGTGAGTGAGCATACATAATGCCTCTAAACTGAAACAACCGGCACATACATTCAACTTCACATTCAATTGAATTAAAATACACAACAAAATCCACATGCTTCATCTTCTCACAAACTACCATCGCTTCTTGGACATTATATGTACAAATTGCTCCCTCCTCTTTCACAATCAAGGCTTGACAGTACACTAATCTCTTCAACTCTCCTTGAACTTCTTTGAATTTTGCATTGGTGTAGGCTTGTTGAAATTGCTTCTCAAAGCCATATGTAGTTAGACAATCAAACAATTTGTGTCGAGACTTGAAGTCTGATTTCTTCTCTTTCTCTACCTTACTTCTCAACGCATTGTCATATTGTTCAACAAATTGTTTTAATGTCATCTTCGGGTTGACATATCCATCAAAAAAAGCATTCATGCTTTCACTTCGTTGTGTTGTTGACATGCCAGCCCAAAAAATGTCTTTACCATATACAGGAACCCATCGATGCCGCTCATGATATAGTACCCCCAACCACTCATTATCATAAAGATTGAATTTAGTAAGCATCTCTTCCCACTTTTCCTCAAATTCATCTCTTGTCAAACAATCATAAATTGCATTTTGCATAGCCAACTTCATGGGTTCATACTGAGCATATCCTTTCAACTTCTCCGGTATTTTCTTCATTACATGCCATAAGCACCATCGATGCCGGGCCTGTGGAAAGACAATTTCTATAGCATTTTGCATAGCTCTGCACTGATCAGTTATGATAGCTTTTGGAGGTTTATTTGACATGCAACTTAACCACGACTTGAAAAGCCAAACAAATGTGTCGGTGTCTTCACTAGATAACAATCCACAACCAAGCAAAATAGACTGTCCATGGTGATTGACTCCTACAAATGGAGCAAATGGCATGTCATATTTGTTCGTCAGATAAGTTGTGTCAAATGAAACAACATCTCCAAATGATTCATACATAGCCCGACTCCTTGCATCAGCCTAAAACAAGTTTCTAATGCGAAACTCCTCATCAACATCAATCACATAAAAGAATTTCTCACTATGTGCTTGCATCCTCGTAAAATAACTTTGAAGTGATTCGGCATCACCTTCACCAAGCCTTAATCTTCTAGCTCTATTAATGTAATTCCTTGCATCTCGCTCATCAAATGTCAATGACTCGTATCCCCAATCCCGGCTTGATCATTGATTTCTAATCTTCTCTTCACAGGAGTACGAATTTTTTTATTCATTGCAAAATGACGAGAGTCGGTGGGAATCAAATCATGATTATGCTCAAGGTTAACTGTGGTTAACATATATGTCCCATTCTTTTGTAGAGTACCTCGTACCCTTGCTTTGCAACCAATTTTTGTGGACAAAGATGGCTTCAAAGGGTTGACTTCTGATTTCTTTTTTCTCTCCCCCGCTCGAGAACATTCAATTGCAAAGTTTTTTAATTCGCCATTATCTCCAAAATGTTGTGCTCTATGAGCTATGGAAAAGCCAACATGCTTAGCATATGTGGCATAAAATGTGTACACTTCTTCTCTTGAGCTAAAACACATACCCTTCGTCGGTTCTTCAACTTGTTTTTGAGGGGGTTGGAAATCATATTCAACTTGTTCACCCTCATTTACTGAAGGATTGTCACCACCATTTGAATCAACCTCCATTCTACGAGAATCAAAATGAAATTCAAATAGAATGATTTTAGAATAATAATTTTAAAAGATCAAACATCACCTAATAAACTGTAGAAACTGTTGAAATAAACCATCAAACAAATTCAAACATCTGTGAGGTCTAAAACTAATCACTGATGTTTATAAGATCAAACAGTAGCTAAAATATTATAAAAATTGAACACCACAAGGCATGTCGGACACGTGTGTTCCCGCACAACATCCATCTTGGTGTGGTGCTTCTCAGCAAATATGCCATACACTCGAAAGCATTAACCTTGTGTTCGTTGCTACTATATAGACTAAACTTGGCCAAATTCAGGTCTAAACCCTTTAAGCCTCAGCTCTTACCTTTTCACTCAAAACACCCTAACAAGTAAACCCTTTCCCACTATTTATTATAGGGCGGGCTTTCATTAGGCTCCATCCGTCAGCAGGTAGGGCTGCTTCCCAAAGTACACAAAACGTTATTTTGGACAGCATTTTACCAAATGGAAAGAAATAATAAATTTCAGTGGAAAGGTCAATGCAAGGGTGCATATGCCATATTATTTTACCACATCTACAACTTTAGGAACAAACACATGCCAGCAATGCATGCTCAATCGAGCTAAAGAATTCTTGGAAACATATGAGAGAAACAATAGAGCAGACATTTGCACTTGACAAAATATTTATATCAAAATAATAGAAGTAGACTGCTTTCCATGATTTTAAACATCAAAATCAGCAATTTTCTTTATTGAATCCTTGTTACCTGTATTTTGATAGTCTCTGGGCTTACCCCAGAGGTTGCTCCTAAAGAGGAAATGCATCTTAATCTTCAATATCACAATATCTTTAATACAGCTATATTTATATACAATCAATAGTAACTCTAGTAACTAGTGAACTAACTACGGTACAGTTATCATAACAGCTTCCTAACTAACAAACCACTTATATGTAAACACGTGCTTTATAACCTATAACAACTCTAATTGCACTACAAGAAATTAAGGTTTTAAAGACAAATTTTTAGAGACAAAAATAATTTGTCTATAAAAATTATACTTTTAGAGACAAAATGAAAGAATTTAAAAAAACAAAAAAAATAATCATATTATTATATTTTTAAGACAAAATTATTTGGTTGCAAAAGAGTTAATGACTTTTTGCCTACAATTTTGATTCGTCCCCAATAAACTCAGGGCTTTTCCCATATTAAGCCAATTTATCATCTTAATTCCCAAACTAGGTCTAGTTTGGACGGAATTCTCAAACTAGGCTAAAGCGCTATTACAAATCACACTTTCACTGTTTGGGGCCGAAAATTTGATGAACAGTGAAAGCGCTATTAGAAACCATGCTTTTAATTAAGAAAACGTGGTTACAAATCACGTTTTTAACATAATTTTTTTTTCTGAAGAAAACGTGGGTCCAAACCACGCTTTCACTGTGCATGTCGTTTAATTTGTTTTCTGAGAACCACGCTTTCACTGTGCATATTCATTTTCTGAAGAAAACGTGATTCACAATCATGCTTTCACTGTTCACTAAAAGAAGCGTGGATTGAAACCACGCTTTCACTGTTTATTTAAATTTTTTTAATTTTTTTTTGTTAATTTTTAAATTTTTTTTTTCCTGTTGTCATTGTTTTGGTGATAATGTAATTCATTAATTTTTTTTTTCTTTTGTCTTTGTTTTGGATTAGAAGGTGTAATTCAGAAATTTTTTTTGTCTTTACTAAAGCCGTTTTCATGTAAATTTTTTTTTGTTTTTGTTTTGGGTTAGAAGGTGATAATGTAATTCATAAATTTTTTTTGGCTTTACTAAAGGCGTTTTCATGTTAAATTTTAATTTTTTTTATTTTGTCTTTGTTTTGGGTTAGAAGGTGTTATTCAGAAATTTATTTTGGCTTTACTAAAGCTGTTTTCATTTAAATATATATTTTTTTTATTTTGTCTTTGTTTTGGGTTAGAAGGTGATAATGTAATTCAGAAAACCGGTTTAGTAAAACTGTTTTCTAGCCGTTTTCATTAAATTTTTTTTTTTTTTTTTTTCCTTTTGTCAATGAATAATGGTTACATTATTGGGTTCTCACGATTGAGAAGATGAACAAGTTAAGAGAATGTGTATTTCTCCTAAAATAAATTTTGTCAACATTTTTGTAATAAAACTTAATACATAATATACAAAGTCACTAATTTACACAGGCATGAAAACAACATAACTGAAATTGCAAATATAACAGTTTTCAATTACATAGGTAGTACAAACATAAGTCTCCCACAAAAAAACATTCTGGACACCATGAACTGAACACACAATACATACATCCTAGATACCTTGAACTAAACACACAATACATAAAAATAACAGTTAGACAGACAAATATTAGGCAGACAATCTAACAAACTCATTACGGAAACACTTAGTCTAACACAGACATTACATATTAATGCATGACCTAATATTGCCGAAGTGTAGACATTAACACCTAATTCGCGCTTAAATTGGCAGGTGGCTCAGAGTCTAAATAATCCGAAAGCTCAGCGTCAGAGACAAGTTCAGGATCCTCCATGATACCCTTGATAGCTGCAACATTTGGTTATGTTCTGTTCTTCTGGGCATCCTTCTTAACTATATATAGCTGCATATCGCGGGCTAACCTACGACGCATTTGAGAAATCTCACGTTGTAGTCTTTCACATAGTCGATCAACATTATCAGGATCTTCCTTTTGGATCTCAACAGAACGTGCTTTTGGCACCTTCAGTCAATTTTCCCAACATAATCTTTCCATTTGCACTTGCTCTATAAATAGTGAGGGCCACTTCAGAAGTCGAGCGTCTGCTAAACCATATCCTGTTTGATTATCTGATGGATCCATACATGAACCGCCTTGAACTGGATAATACTTGGGCATCAAAAAATGTCGCTTCCCAAACCTATCACGATAACCACAAGCATAATCTAAAACAGGTATTCCCACTCCCTCCCATGAATTGTCTTCAGCATCGCCACGTCCCCTTCCCCCTCCTTGTTATGAACTGTCACCCCTTTGCAAGTTCCTACCGCCTCTGCGATTCCCACTCCCTCCCATGAATCGTGTAGCCATGCTAATTTTTTAAAACAAATGAATGATAATTTCGTAGGGCGAAATGAGTTGTAAGGTTGTGTCTTCACCTTTAGTCATTTATATAGTTGGTTATGAACGGCTTTAGAAAGATGTCTCTGCATGACAATCCCACATATATGAACAAGGTATGAGTTGTCACTAGAATGAAAAAATAGAGAAAAGCAAATACTGTGTACCAAGTCACGTGACTTGACAATCCATCTACATATACTGACAAAATAAGGGCATGCTCATGTGACTTTCAGAATTGAGAATCCCATATATATCAATAAGAGATGAGTTGTCACTACAATAAAAAAATCGAGCAAAAAATCGAGAAAATCAAAGCCTATGCACCAAGTCACATGACTTGACAATCCATCTGCATATACGGACAAAATAAAGGCATGCTCACTGTAAGGTAAATCAGTGAATTCAATGTTGCCATGTGACTTTCTGAATTGAGAATCCCACATATATCAATAAGAGATGAGTTGTCACTGTAATAAAAAAATCGAGCAAAAAATCGAGAAAACCAAAGCCTGTGCACTAAGTCACATGACTTAACAATCCATCTTCATATACGGACAAAATAAGGGCATCCTTACTATAAGGTAAATCAGTGAATTCACTGTTGCCATGTGACTTTCTGAATTGAGAATCTTACATATATCAATAAGAGATGAGTTGTCACTGTAATCAAAAAATCGAGCAAAAAATCAAGAAAACCAAAGCCTGTGCACAAAGTCACATGACTTGAAAATCCATATGCATATACGGACAAAATAAGGGCATGCTCATTGTAAGGTAAATCAGTGAATTCACTGTTGCCATGTGATTTTCTGAATTGTCACTGTAATAAAAAAGGAAGCTTATATAGGCAATGTTGTGTTTCACTTAGCTATGCATCATTCGTTGTTACGACCAACTATTTGTATTTCATTGAAAAGTATGACCATTTGAATTTTTGTTGTCATTTGGAATTATTTTAAAATCAACTTTTGAATATTCAATTTGTAATATTTTGGGAAACATTTATAATCTCAACTTTTGAAATCAACTTTAAAATAATGGTGGATCTTGTGAGTGAAACGTGGGTTAGGTAGGAGTACTTGGCCACCAATGTTTGTGAATATCATGGTGCATTCAAATCTGTCCAGAAAACTGGTGTTACACAGTAATTTCGGAAGTGTTGCTCTCTTTGGGTATAAATCCGAAAAATATCAAATCAGTGTCATTAGAACTGGTTACAAGTCTAGTTTCTTACATTTTTGGTCTTGCGTTGATTGCTATTCTATATTAACAGAATCGTCAATTTCTTTAAAAAGGTGCAGAAAATAATCTATTTGGGTATAATTAATTGTAAATAGTGATTTTGACAAGCAAATCAAGTAAAACCAATTGGGTTTTAAACTTAGTCCCCCAACTGGACCAACCACTTGGCTTTGAGCTTGTTTGTCCAGCCCCCCAAGTTTAGTTTTCTGTCAACCCCCCATTCCTTATTAGAGTCATCATTTTGACTGGACTTCTAGGAATTGGAAGGCGACTCTTTCTTCTTTCCTAATGGAGATTGAAATTCTTTACGTAGAGGATCCTTATTTCACGAGCCCAAGTTAAGGGAAGCTTTTCACCGAGCTACCTGTTCTGTTTTATGTGTTTTATGTATTCACATAATTCAACATACATTAATCTAGAACATTCATTAACTCATTGCAATTCAATAAAGAAAGTCATGAACTAATAAATGTGCAGTTATAAATGTAGTTATTTCATAAACTTCAAGTTCATAAAACAAATACTTGAAATACATCCGTACGTTAGATGAACAACATCATTGTCTTACACTCCAGTAACGAAGATACAAGACAGCATACAAACATATATGAAAGATAAAGGTGTTTGATTTCTCATTCCTCATCTGACATGTAGTAGTCAGAGAGATATTTTTCATTGTTTAAGACATTATTTCGCTCAATCACTGTCAAATCTCTGTTGCTTGCTTCTGCCATTTCGATGGCTAGCTGAAGCATGAAATGTTGACATCTCTGCATCAACATTCTGTTGTTCTCCTTCTTAATTCTGCTAACTGCTTTTTCATAGTCACTCACATTTCGTCTAGCTATGGTCAATGATCGACGATGAGGTACCGGTGCCCCAAAGTTATGTAGATCGTTAAACAATCCTTCTTGTTCCTTTACCCTGAACGCCCATTCTGCTCGGATACCAGCATAATAATCATTCGGACTCGAGTACTTTTCGCTCTTGTAGTCATAAGTAAATGGAGGTAGCAACCACACTTTCGAATTTCTTTGCCGGCATGAACTTTCTGCACCTCTTGAAGACATTGTTCATAAAATGAACAAACAAATAATAATAGTAATTGTAGATATATTACTATTGTTATGACTTGAACAAACATCATACTGGGGGTATCGCTCTTTATAGACATCATAGTGGGGGTTAACTAGAGATGATCTAGTGACGATAATGCATGCTAGGGCACTATGGAAGAAGTGATACCCGTGATATTATTTTATGTTATTCATTTCATGCAATCCTGAGTGCCCGTGACTTTGTGTACTTGTGATGTAGTCACGGACGTGGTTGTCAGATAAAATCATAATTGTAGGCCAGAGGATCATAATGCAATCCCTTCATATTCGAGTAGTGAGTTGTCAAATAAAACAAAATGCAGTGAGTTGTCACATCGCCACATGAAACTATTTTTTCATGCTTACTTTTTTAATACAGTAAGTAGTCACTTGGAATTGACGATTTCAGTATAAATTGGTGTTTTCAAAAAATTATAAATAAAATCATAAAATGAAACAACGACTTTAATTTTCTTTGTTTTAAAGTAATATTGTTCATAAACAACTATGAAACAGAGTGCAAGTAAATACACAACCGTCCAACTCACTTCGACCTGCAAAACTATCGTTGTTTTTTTCACCAAAATTATAAAATGGTCACCTGATATGTAAACACAATTGGAACTTTACAGCCTATATTTTATCTTATTTTCACTTAATGAACTTCACAGTCATCCCATTTTCTCCTCTTTGCATTTTCTATTTCTTTTTATATTCGGTAAATTACACTTCACTCCTTCAGTCCATCACATAATTGTTTATCAACACTATTGCCATGTGGTCGTATTAATGTGACTTAGATGAATTCTGAAATATGAGGAAAAAACAAAGCATGTGAAAGCATGTAAGTTGCGCTACACAAAGTCACATGCATCACGTAATGTGAGGAAAAAAGTCACAACGTATACAAGCATGGCAAAATCAGAAAGTCACATGCATCACTGCATCACTGCATAAAGTGACATGCATCACTATATCACTGCACCAAGTCACATGCATCACTGTATCACTGCACAAAGTCACATGCGTCACTGCATTGCTGCACAAAGTCACATAGCATCTGAGGAAAAAACAAAGCATCCAAATTATTACGTCTGTTCAAGTCACTGGCGAGCATCACTGAGAAATGTTGGAAATATCACTGCGCCGAGCTACAATTTATTATCGTACCATACCTACTGTGCCCATGTGAATTATGCAATTCATAAAAATTTTGAGGGGGTGTCAGAACAAAATAACAAAACAATTAGACCCTTTGTGTTTAAAAAGCCACCCTATGGCCCCAAATTAACTTAAATCAACACATAATTAACTTCAAATTAAATTGGTCAAATTTCTCCAATTAAATTAAATGAAATATGTAAGGTAAAAAATGAAATTAAATATGTTGTCAAGGCAAAATAAATTGAATTATATTTGTAAGTGAAAAAATTAAATTAAATTTCCAAGCGAATTTAAACTTTGCTTAAAACCTTCAGATATGCACTGAGTAGTAAATAAAAGTCGAAGTGACAACTCCTATCAAGTTGATGCATAGTTGTTCAGGTCATAAAAGTTGACGTGACAACTCTGGTGCATAATTGTTTACAATAATTTCTTACATACAGCTACCATGTGTATATATGGTATAAATATCGCATCATACCACAACAAAAGCTTTACAGCTATTTCGAGCGATATCATCATGAGATATACGGTGGTTGATCTATTTTCAGCAATTGGTCGCTATTGGGTTGCAGATGGAGATGAATTTTAATACCCATTAAATCCAAATTTGCGTTACTCACGTGCCACCGTCAATACCATGAGAGCTGAGTGGGAATTTTGCATAACTCGAGCAAACGTTCTCGTTGAGTTATGTCGTAAAGTTAATATTAAATTTCCTCACCGGTTAGCCATGCGTATGCCAACTGACACTCCACAGTTGTTGCAAAGGGCATATCATCGTATCCGCGACGAAGTTAATTGCATGACCCAACGTTTGCAAAGGTCCTCACTAATGAAGACCACAAATGAGTGTGCCGAAGATGGGTTAATGGATGATGCACACCAGTACTTCGCCTGGAGTATGGATGTTATGTATGAATCTGATATTGAGATGACAGATGATGATGATAATGAATGAAATTTTTTGGATGAATGACCAAACCATTTATGTTGTAATTGATTTGTAATGTTTATCCACGACTTATCAATGAAGGGAGATATTTCAATTATTTTTGAAGAGTTCTTGTAATTCTACAAATAACAAATACCTTTGCTTTCTCTCCGTTATTGTTATTTTGAAGAACGTTTTCAATACCAGCCATTCCATGCACTCACTCTACGCACTCACTCTTCTCTTCTCTCTCTCTCTCTCTCTCTCTCTCTCTGACACATAAACACTCATCCCCCACATACACACCAAACCAACCACACACACACACACACCAAACCAATATAATTTTTAATATATATAAATTTTATTTTATAAAATGAAGACCAATATTAAATATATATAATAAAATTTATAATAGCAAATAATAATCAACTATATGAAATTAAGACCAATATTTTCAAATAATTTTTTTCAAATAATTTTTTTTCTATTAATTTTTTTTTCAATTAATCTTTTATTTCAATTAAATATTTTTCAATTAAATTTTTTAAATTATTTTTGTTTTCAATTATAATATGTGTAATCCCATTGTTATAAATAATAAAAATAAATATAAATATTTTAGGCCTGAACAAACATATTTTTTATTTTATGTTTTTATGGGTTTTTAAACATTTTGTTCAAACCAAACGCGTTTGTAATTTATGTTTTTCTAAAAATAAACAAAAACCAGTTTTTAATTTTTTTGTAAACATAAACCAAAAATATAAACGTTACCAAACGCTACCTTATTTATTTTTATTTTAGGGTTTAGGATTTATAGTTTAATTCTTAAAATTTATTTGAACTTCAATTTTATAAATTGATGTCTCAATTTATTCGATAATTTTTTGGGTTTATAAATGGTTGTCTCAATTTGTAAATTTGAGGAAAAAACGTAAATTACTATAAATAATGCAGAGACTACGGAGAATGAGAGAGAGGTAGAGATGTGAAAGAGATTTGTGTGATTCATCAAAATAAGTAAGAATAAAAAATTGTGAAATTATAATTTCGAATAAATAAGTATGACACATTTACATCATCTGTACAAGTTTGATTTACAAAAACTATAACAATTACTACAAATAAAAAAAAAACTATACAGTCCATATCACACCCGCTAATGCCCTAACCTGCCCCCAGTCCCATAACCTCGACCGTAGACCTCCATCCTTGGTCTCCTGCGGTAGACTCTCTGAATATCTGGCACTCCCTCCCCTGCATGTGGCCCTCCACTGACTGCCTGTGGAGCCAATGAGTGTGACACCCCCTCTCTTACATCTGCCGATCCTGTCTCGCTTAAAGATCGGATCATTGTGGTGTGAAACCCCTCATCTGGTGCAATCAGATCACGATATCTGTTGGACCTCGACCTGCCTCTGCCCAGGCACGTCCCTCACGACCATAACCTCGGCCTCTCCCTCGCGCTTTGGGGGGGGGCTCAATATGGACCTCATCCTCAACATAGGAGATGTTAGTGAGAATTGCATCATATGTACTCATGGGCGTGGTCGAAGTAGTCCCTAGAAAAGCAGGTGGTAACTGGGTGAGCGGGGTAACAACATCATGCATGTACCAGGGTGGTGTCCAATCAAGGTCAACATGCTCGGTAGGATGTACGTGTGGGGAATCTGGAGAAATGTATGGGGTATCATGCGGTGGGGTGACTGAAGTCCAAGGACCTGTTGTGGCTGGCGCTGGCGGGAAGGCAATCGACGGACGAGACCGATGTGTCTGAGGCTTGTTACTTGTGGTACATCAGTAGTCCCCAAAATGCAGGCGATCTACCCGATGAGCATGCTGGATCCCCTCGTACAATAACTCTCGGATCTCTGCAAGGGCCGGCAGACCAAGCTGTCCATCACGTCTGAAAAGGGCGTCCTCAGCCAAGTGATATGACCTCTCAGCTCGAACCACCTAAACAAAAAATCAGACATATTAGGCTATAGTTGACTGAAAGTAAATCAATTATGATATTAATAATTATCTGACACATACTATGATACTCACCAATGCCTCGAGAGAAGGCCCAACTCCCTGATATCCGGACTCAGACAGGTGGCTCGGATTATCGACTAGTAGGTGTGTATGTCGCCAATACCACAACATGTAAAGGTCGGGAGAGGGGAGGACCCCATCGCTCCAGTAGAAGATAATTGGAACAGTTGCCATATACTTACTTCAATGAAACAATAAACATTAAAATATCAACAATATACATATATCGAATTCTACTTCTAAAATAATTATATAAACTTTAAATCATTTAATTCAAATTACTTGTGAGGCAATAACTTTATTTAAGTAATCAGTAATTGTAATCGAACAATCATTATTCAATTTTTAATTATAATATGAGTTAAAATAAACCTTATGTTTTGGATTTTTTAGCTTTTTAAGAAAAAAGCTTACAACACATAAAGAATGTTGGTTTGTTTGGACATAACTGTCTATGGAACTTCTGTGTTCTGCTTTTTCCATTATTTATTACGATTAACATAATGCTCTTGTGCACGGTAAATGTAAATTTTTCTTTTTTCATGTTTCTTCTTCTTTGTTTTGATAACATTTCAGTGTTGATTTGGTTTTTACAAGTACATTTCCAAACAAGTTTTTTGTGTTAACAACCCATCCCTAATTTGAAATTTATAAAATATAAATTTCATTCACAACACTTAACAAAATTTCTAGTGTCACCACTAATTTTGAATGTCATGGTCAGTGATGGAGCCAAGGAAATAAATCAGATGGGACACTTATTAATTATAATATTGAAAATTTTTATTAAAATATTTCACATAAATTTTTACGATTGATTTCAAGAAATATATGTATATATATATATATATATTATTTGTAACTAGTATATCATAGATAATATAGAAAAAAATGTCATAGATATAAGTAGATATTGTTTGTATGAAATTGTTTACATAGTGTAAGTTTTGTATGAAATTATTATTTTTCTCATTGAGTTAAAATAACTCGATTGATTTGGACAATATAAAATAGAGGTTTCAAACATTGTTCTTCATTTTTTAAAACTACTGATCCAATTCTTCAGATTTATGGACAATTAAAGATAAGTTAATTTGATTTGTTCAAATTTGTGCCATTAGGGGTTAGGGTTGAACATTTTCAACACAAACACAAATATGACACTATATAATAACATGATAAATAAATAGGGTTATGTCAAACCTGCATAATATGAAATTGACACAGATAACCCATTTAATAGATAATTAGTTACAAATTTTAATGTTATTTTCATTAAAGGATGCCAGAAATGTTTAAATCTCTTATGTAACCTACACAATTAAATAAAGAAAATACGTAAACTAGTATTTTCAGGTTAATATAGTCATTTTGTCTTTTATTTGAGAGAACATAATCTTTTCATTTATTATTTTGAAGTCAATAAAAATATTTGTTTTTTTTTAATAAAATAGAGTCAAAATTAAATATTTTTTTTTTAATAATTTCATTTAGTAGAGATTAGTTTCATGAAATTTAACTTAGGAAAAAATGTTAATCTTTCCATACACTTATTATTTTTAATTGAAATTCATATTATGAAATTCATATTTGTCATTTTTTTGAAAGATAAAATTGATTTTAACCCCCTTTGCTTTACTCCATGTGTGATTTACCTCTGATATTTGAAAATAAGAACATAACTCCCTTATGACCTAGCACATGTTTCACACTTGATGTTAACTTGAATTGAACGTCTGACGGTATACTTCATTTAGTCCACAAACCACAAGAACATTATAGTTATTTCCAAATTATATGGGTAGTTTGCACATGCACATTGAAGTGACATTTGCCCTTTATTAAATATGCACAATGTCTTGAATTGAATAAATACACCTAGAGGGTAAAATAGTATAGTGAAATAAATCAGGTGACAAATACCATTTCTCATATAGTATAATATATGGCATATTCAAGTATACAACCCCACCTTCATATTACCAACTGAAATACTGAATAAAGGTGTATATATATCTAGTACTATTATAAAGCAAAGTCTTGTCTGGGTGTTTATGTCTCATATTTTGGGTTTTCTATTAGATAATTAAATAATTTTCTCAGTTTTGTAAGAAAATTTCGCAAACTGAGAAATTGTTAGTTTTGTATAACTAAAAAAATAATATTTTATTTTTATTAAATTTTATATTCAATATTGGTCATGTTTGATAAATCTCATTGTGTAGACTCGAAAAATATATATTTTATTAAAAATAATTGTGTATAATAAAAATTATGAAATTTGTAAGTTTTGAAAAAAAATAAAAAATAAAAAAAAGTAAAATTCCACATCAGCAATACTATTTTGAATAAGAGAAAATATCTAGTACTTTTGAGGCATGGTTAGGTGATTTTCAAAATATTTATAATTGATGGGGAGGGTGGGGCCTACAATTTTGTATTAGGGCATAAGGTATAATGCTTGGTGATTAGTGGATAATTGTCATGTGGTGCACTTGTAACACCTAATAATTTTCTACTAACACTCAAGGAATTGACACAATTCCTTCTTCTTTGAATAAAGGTAAAATAGTTTTACATAAATAAATATTTTGAAAATAAGATTTTATGGGTTAACAAAAAAGAAAGAGAACTTAATGGAACATGAACATTACCAATAGGACTTTTAAGTAATTAACCCAATTATTAGAACTTCTTCCTTAAAATTTAAGAAAGACAAAAAGAAAATTTGATATTGAAGATTAAATTTAAAAACAAAAAATTAATAGAGCAGTGATATATACTGACAAAATTTGTATAAATTTTTTGATGCGGATCTTTTCCCTAAAAAAAATATAGATGATTTTCATTTGTAATAAAAGGCAAATTGAATCCCTAATCGTGCAGTTTGCTTCTTGTCTCAAATCAATTTGATTCTTGAAGCTCTAATTGCATCAACTTTTATCCTTTAATTTTACACAATACATGAATTAAGTGCAACGGATAATATCTATTAAGAGATTAAACCAAAATCAAAGGCAAAATAATTCATTCAAAAGGAAATATGTCACTCACACTAATCCCTTAATTACTCTGAGAATAATAAATTGACTATTTTAGTCTTGATTTTAATCCAATTTCTAAACACTGAATAAAGGTGAAATACTGAATAAAATTGACTTTAAAATTGACTTTAAGATAACATGATTTTTTTTTAAAATTGACTTTATGAGAACATGATTTTTTTTTTTTTTTCAAAACTCTCAAATTTTGAATTTTTCAGATTCATTTCAATTTTCAGATTTTGAATTCAATTATGCAGTTTACAGTCTTATTTTCTGAAACAAAATGATCATATATATATATGTAAGTATGTGGACCTTGAATTGAAATTGTCAGTTCACCTTAATTCTCAATTCATGAATTTCATAATATGAATTTCAATTCTCAATTCTCAATTATATAAATTTCATAATATGACATTAACAATTCTCAATTATATGAATTTCAATTTGCATAATTTTATTCTTAATTAAAAAAAATTCCTTTTATTTACAAGAAAAAAATAAAATTTCTAATTCAACAAATATAGGTTGGTTTATTCACAATTCAAAATTTCAAACCCTAATTTCAAAAAATATAGAATAATTTCAACAAATTGAAAACCCTAAGTTAACCACAAACATAATTTAACCACAAGAATAATTTCAACAAATTGAAAACCCTCATTCCAAACCCTAATTTCAACGAATTGAAAACCCTAATTCCAAACCCTAATTTGGAATTTCTACATAACACAATAATTACCAATTCAAAACCCTAATTAACAAATCAAACCCTAATTACCAAACCCTAATTTCTGCATAACCCTAATTCCAAACCGTAATTACCAATTCAAAACCACACATTCACAATTTCTGCATAACACAATAAATACATTAGATTCAAATGAGACAGAGAGAGATAGATGCCATACCACGGAAAGAGAGAGAGCAGAGACAGAGAATGAGAGCAGGGAGAGAGTCTGAGAGCAGAGGGAGAGCGAGAGCGAGAGTGAGAATCTGAGAGCAGAGCTCGAGCTCGAGCAAGCAGAGGGGAAAGCAAGAGCGAGAGTTTGAGAGGGAGGAGAAAAAAACGTAAGTGTAAAAACGTGATTGTAAATAAGGGCGCTTGGGGTTTTATATAAATTGTAAAAGCGTGGTTTCAATCCACGCTTTCATTAATGAACAGTGAAAGCGTGATTGTGAATCACATTTTCTCAACAAAATGAATATGCACAGTGAAAGCGTGGTTAAACCACGCTTTCTTCAGAAAACAAATTAAACGACATGCACAGTGAAAGCGTGGTTTGAAACCACGTTTTCTTCAGAAAAAAAAATTTATGTTAAAAGCGTGGTCTGCAACCACGCTTTCTTAATTAAAAGCGTGGTTTCTAATAGCGCTTTCACTATTCATCAAATTTTCGGCCCCAAACAGTGAAAGCGTGATTTGTAATAGCGCTTTAGCTTAATTTGAGAATTCCGTCCAAACTAGGTCTAGTTTGGGAATTAAGATTAGGGCTGAGTAAGGAATCCGTGAAATCCGTAATCCGATCCAGTCCAGTCCAATTCGGTAGGTTTGAATTGGTTTTTTGAATCCGCGGTTCGGTTCTGGATTGAAGAATTAAAAATCCGTAGTCCACGGATTGGCTCCGGATTGAACCCTACGGTTCCGGATTGGAGCCAATCCGAACCGTATACAAATGGTTTATATTTTTATTATACACCCTCCCGCATACTATCTTCTCTTATTCTATATAAAGCTAAACTCAAACTTAAATCCACGTAGTATCTTCTTTTATTACTTTTGTTTGTTATTTTTTAGTTTTAATTAGTAATGGTCTAAATACTTATGGTGAAATTAGTTTTATTATGATTGCTTAAATTCTAATAGTATGTCGCGATTATAGAAAGACATGTTGCTATTGTGGAACTAGTGCTATGTTTATGTTTTTATGAAATTAAAGTGTTATATATATATTTTTGTAATTTAATTGTGTAAATCCGTGGTTCTAAACCGATCCAATCCGTGTTTAAATGGATTGGTTCGGATTAGTTCCACGATTTAAACGGATTGGATTGGTTTCAATTTTTCAGAAATCATAAATAACGGATTGGTCTTGATTTTATCTCAATCTAATCCAATCCGAATCATGCTCACCCCTAATTAAGATAATAAATTAGCTTAATATGGGAAAAGCCTCAATAAACTCAACTCATACATTATTTTATTTTATTTTCATTCTTTCAATTTGAATAGTCGGGACTTCATTTCCTTCTCCACACCACTCTCTCACTCTCTCTCTCGCTCTCTCTCTCTATTGAAGCCCTAATTTCATTGTTCTCGGTGGTTTTTTTATTTCAATCCCTCTTTCTCGCGATCGAATCCCTGATGGCTGTGAGCACAAATTGATCGTAGTGTTCTTCTGATCTCGTTGATTTCAACAATTAAGGGATAACATAGCATCTCTCTCCATTGTGATTTCAGCATCCAGGTTCGATCGATTAATCGATTTCAGTCTCATTGATTTGGTTTTTGATTTCAGCATCCAGTGTGATTAATCGATTTATCGGTGCAGTGTTTGTGTTGATGATGTATTATCATAATATGATTCGTTTTTAATTCGTATTTGTGAGTGTTAGATTCGGTAATTGTGGATATGAAATAGCCGTAATTGTGGAGAGAGAGACAAATGCAAAATTTATATTTGTGAGTGTTTGATTTGTTTTGCATTTGTCACAAAATTTATATTTGTGAGTGTTTGATTCAAAATTACTTCATTTTGAAAGTAATATTGAATTCCTGATTTGTCTTTTAGTCTTAATCATAATAATTCAACGGCTCTGTTTGGTTGAGCAATTTTCAAAATCTGTTTAGTTTGGTGAAAACAAAAACTATCTTATAATAGCATGTATTATCTTATTTGCCATAATTTTCTCAGCTGAAGTTTAAATGACTATAGTGAGTCATTGATCCTGTTTGTGTGACGGTTGTCTATCTTTCCATAGGAAGGATGACAAACTGAAACTTGTGGTACCTTGTTGTGTTGTTGTCAGGACTACACCAATGACATCAGGTAGACTCCAAGAAAGAGGGTCGGGTTTGTCTATTAATTAGGGGAGGGGGGGGGGGTTGTTTTTTTTGTCAAATAAACATTGTTGAGTAGATTAGAAATTTAAATTGGTTTGCTTCAAAACTTGTTTCCTAGTCTGGCAGTGGGAATTTATAAATGTGTTAATCAAGAAGACGAATGTTGCCCCCATTAACTCTACCAATTCCTCTTTGCATATATTTATACAAAGGCTAAAGTTAGTGTTGATGTCTCACTTTTTAGATTTTTTTAAAAATATCCCAATAGTAATTACACGAGTAGTTATGCCATTAAATTTTTATTTTTTATTTTTTATTTTTTTCAAACCTCTCAACTGTTAGTCTTTTTAATTCATAAAATGTATCAATTTTCAAATTTTGACAATTCAATCATACGTTTCAAAATCTTATTTCTCTGGCGGAAAAAAAATTGATCGTGTGCAAACTAATGTGTGTGCCATTACATAATATTTTATCTACTATTTTATTGAGAGATTAATTTAATAGTCAATTGTTCATTTTCAACTGTTGCGCCTCTGAAGAAGCTAAGACATCCTGTTGTTGCTTATTTCTAATCCTGGGCCAGTTGGGAGTAGATCACTGAATATTTGAATATTGAGGTTTATATGTTGTTATATTTTTATTTGCATATGGTGGTTGCCCTGGCAGAATCTTTCATCTTTATTCCATTTCTCTACACATATTTCACAATTCCAATCTTGTCCTCTACTTCCAGGCTTGATCTGTTGTTATCTTCTAATAAAGAATTCCTGCTATTGCTTGTTTTTGACTTTTTTTTTTTAATATTTTTTTTATGAACTTTTGTATCATGAAACTCATTTGCTGTTGAGTTTGAGGATCAACATTTTGTGGGCTAAATGTGCACTTTCTTATTCATGGGGTAGCTTATTTCGTTGCCTCATAACTTTGAACATCATTAAAG
Organism: Camellia lanceoleosa; assembly: GCA_025200525.1. Taxonomy (NCBI): domain Eukaryota; kingdom Viridiplantae; phylum Streptophyta; class Magnoliopsida; order Ericales; family Theaceae; genus Camellia; species Camellia lanceoleosa. The sequence continues at coordinate 10,694,423 of CM045771.1, forward strand.
CTTTAGCAATAATCATTAGTTAATTTGGATCGATTTTATTACCTAGATATTTAATTGGAGTATGAAATTTTCAATTTTATTTATTTTTAAGCTTCAAGCAGATCCTTTCTATCTTACATTTACTCAGCTCAACCTTTGAAGGTAATACCCCATATCCCTTTCATTTTAATGCATTCTCGTACTATATCATTCATTATAATCTTCAATTGGCAATGGGCTGTGAATATTCCCAGAAAATAATTAGTCAAATATCAGCTATGTCATGTCTTCTGTTCCCTAATATCCTCATTCATCTATCAGACCTCACTGGGGATTTTTTACTGGTTCTAATCTGTAATTTCAGGCTAGTACCTAACCATTTCTTATACTATGCCTTTGGTGACTGCTCTAGCAACTAGCCATTGGATGAACAACTGCTGCCTAATAGTTCTAGATTTTACCAAAGCTTTATCCATTTCATGTTTTGTTTTTGTTTTTTTTTTTTTAAAATCCATTTCATGTTGCCTAGCACAAGTTCAGGCTACAATCTTGTTTTTTTGTTTTTCTTTTCTTGAATATTTATCTAGAGAACAACAGGGGTTAGACGTAGTCTTAGGCTCTATTTTTAGATCATGAATTTAGATTGAGAGAAAGTCAGAAAGCCCTTGCAAGAAAGATACATTAAACTTGAAAGTCAGTTTTGTGAAAGATTGCCTCACAAACTATCACTGAAACTCATTAAGAAAATCTCAAAAATTCTTGCTACCAAAGGTTCCAAATTTTCAAAAGCCTAAGAAGATGAGGACTCATTTTGATGTTTAGGCTGTGGTCTCAAAAATTTTGGGCCGATATTGGCGAGCCGTGGTTTTGTAGGTGGGGTTGGAGTTTTAACAGATCCGATCCGAATCCGATCCATTTACAAGCCTAGTCTATACTGGTGGTGGTCATGGATGTGAGTGTACATTTAAGTATATGGGTGTGTTATTTTGTAGGAGATGATGTGCAACTAATGACAAGGAGGCAAATGCAATTGTCTTTATAATATAAATTAGAGTGCTTTTGAACTGCAATATGGGTTGATTGGCTATAATAGAAACAATTACCAACTTCAATGAATATTTATGCACATCATCATTAAAAGTGATTTTCTCTTCAGAATTAGATTACTGTTTTTAAAATAAATTTATACCCATAAACATCTCGGGTTTTAAGAAACTGTGCATTTCTGCATTGTCCTCTGATAATTGAATGAACATGTTTATGAAAGTGTATAGGACCCTACAGATCTGCATTTCTTATTGATAGCATTTTTGTGGTAAAAATTGTAGTCTCTGTTTTGACCGTGGATTGAATGAACATGTTTATGTTGTTGGTCGATTCTAGGTAACTCCACTAACAAGACCGGGCATGCAAGTCTAGTGAGGATTAGGTAGCACAAAGGTGTTGCTTGAGCATTCTACCACATTAACAAAGACACCTACAATGGTCGATTGATACGATTATCGAAATTTTCAAGAACCCTCTACCCTTATAGCAGTGTGAGTTCCAATGCTAACGCTTGTTAACTCTGTACAGTGAGTTTAATTTTTTGACCATAGATTGTTATATTATAATTTGATTGGTATATGATTTGCCTATGGTTTGTGTTTATTGCTTTTCAGTTATCAGCAATTTGATCTTGTGACATTAAGGAGTGATGGGGTTTTTTGTTTTTTTGGTAAGAAGAGTGGTTAAATGTTTAATTGTTAGTAATTGCTTTTTTGTGCCTGACACAGGGTTGGATTTTAGTTTAATCTTTGTTAACTTTTGAATATTGATAGTGAATTTTGGATGGCTTTGTGTACTAAGATTTATGTGTGATTGTTGCAGATACTACAATTGGCACATTAAATTGCAATCTATTAAATTAATCTGTCATTGGATAATTTTTAATTGGTAATCTATTTGAGAGTTTGGCCTATTCTATGCAGGTTCTGCAAGCTTGTGTCGATTTAAAACTTGCGAGCTCTCTGCTAGATTTTGAATTCCATTTCAATGAAGTCCTTAAGAAGAAGATGCGATGAGTTTAGTTGTTTTGTTATGTAGATAGATATAACTCCAATTACAATCTATTCATTGAATAGTTGAATGTTACAAACAATGCTTATGACACTAGCTTTATAAATTGGAAATGATATTTTTGAAATCTCTGTCAGTTTATGGTATACAATCAAGATATTACATACTAATGAATTAGAGCATAGTATTTTTTTGTTATTGAAATATCTTTTGATTAAGCCTCTTTGAATGTGATGAGCTTCTTTTTTTATTTTTTATTTATTTATTTATTTTTGTAGTTGAATTTTAATTTGGAGATGAACAGATAGTTTGGTGATATGTTTGATATTTTCTGTTTGGTTGTTAAGAAATCAAGAAAGGAATATAAGTTGATGTTCATACTAGTATTTTTAGTAGTATTTTTAGAGTAATTGTTACAAATAAATAAATAAATAAATAAATAAAATAAAAATATCAAACTTTTAGAGACCAATTTTAGTTGTCTCAAAAAAGTTATAACCTTTACACACCACTTTCATTTGTTCCAAAAACTAAAACTTTTAGAGACCACTTTCATTTGTCCCAAAAACTAAACTTTTAGAGACCAATTTCTATTGTCTCAAAAATTAATTTTTGTCTGGATTATAATTAGACTTTTAGAGACAAATTTTGGTGGTCTCAAAATCAAAACTTTTTGCAACCATATATTTTTGTCTTTAAAAGTCTATTTATAGTGACAAATGTAAAATTTTGTCTCTAAAAGTCATTTTTTGACTTTTCTGGACGGGCCATTTGGGACAAACTTCGCAATGGAGAAAATTGGTTGGCAAAAGTTTTTCCCAACAAATATTACACTTTTAGGGATGAAATAAATCTGTCCCTAAAAAGCTGATTTTCTAGTAGTGTTGATTTGGTGAGGAGTAGCTGTGAAACTGTATGGAGCTGTGGCTTCAACTGTAGCTCTACTGCTACTGATGCAGAGATGAGCTGAGCTCTGTACTGAGCTCTGTGGCTTCAACTGTGGGCGACTGCTGCAGATATGGGTTGAGGGCTGAGCTTCTTCTGCAGCTTCTGTAGATACATTATCATGCCCCCTCAAGCTGATGGGAGAGAGAAGAACCATAAGCTTGGACTGGAGGTAAGCAAAGCGTGAAATAGATAGAGGCTTTGTGAAAATATCAGCCACCTGATCAGAAGTGGGGATATGGCAAATGGTGAGTTATTTAGCAACTACCCTCTCTCTGACATAGTGATAATCCACCTCTATATGTTTAGTTCTAGCATGAAAAATAGGATTGGAAGACAAAGAGATGGTAGAGATATTATCACACCACAATGTAGGAGAAGACGAAGAAACATGCAGGTCAGAAAGAAGCATTCCAAGCTAGCTTAACTCAGCAGCAGTGTGAGCCAAGGCCCTATACTCAGCTTCTATAGATGATCAAGCCACAGTAGACTACTTTTTAGCAGACCACGATACCAAATTTGGACCAAGAAAAACACAGAACCCAGTAGTGGATCTTCTATCCAGGGAATTACCAGCCCAGTTAGAGTCGAAAAAAGCATGTAGTGTAAGAGGGCCAGGACTAAATTGAAGGCCATATCCAAGAGTGCCTTTAAGATATCAGAGAAGCCTTTTGACCATAACAAAATGTCGAACCAATGGTTGGTGCATAAATTGACAAGCAAAATTTATAGCAAAAGCAAGATCTGGTCTGGTAATGGTGAGGTATTGCAGACCTCCAATAATACTTCGGTAGAGAGAAGGGTCGGAACAAGGTAAATCATCATTAGGAGAAGAAGTAGCAGCTTTGAGAGCCATAGGAGAAGAGTATGGCTTACAGTCATCCATACCAACTTTAGCAAGTAACTCAGAGGCATACTTGTGTTGGGATAAGAAATAGCCCATAAAAGAAAAGGACACAGAGATGCCAAGAAAGTAATTAAGCAAACCAAGCTCCATAGCAAAAGTACCATGCATTTGATGAATCAAAGCAGTTATATAAGAAGAATCACTACCAGTTAATAAGATATCATCAACATAAATGAGGAGAGTAGTGATAGAGTCTGCTGTCTTCTTGACAAACAAGGATGAGTCACAATGACTAGAGATAAAACCACAAGATAGTAAAAGGAAGAGAAGGTAGAAAACCATGCTCAGAGAGCCTGTTTGAGACCATAAAGAGCTTTATGCAATTTGCAGACTAAGTGAGGATGAGAAGCATCAATGAAGCCTTGAGGTTGTTGCATATAGACTTCTTCCTTGAGGACACCATGCAAGAATGCATTGGATATATCAAGCTGTCTAATAGACCACTGAAAATGTAGAGCTAAGGACAAAAGAACACGGACTGTAGGTTGCTTTGCAACAGGACTAAAAGTCTCATGATAGTTGTCACGACCCAAACCCGCCCCTATGGGTTTAGTACGAAGAACCGCCAAGAATCCGAGATTACCAAGGCCTATATGATCGGAACAATAATGAGTCTGAGGGCATGGCGGAAGCCAAAACAGTAATTTAAACAATGTCTAATGAGCTGTGACAGTCTGTATGCAAAAAGACTTTTCATTCATATGCACATTTATAACAGAACAGTCTATATATACATGTGCAATCATTCAGAACAGGGACCTAATCCCTATTATAACAGTACGGTACAAAAACATTCAGTCTATACAGTGTTACAAAATAGATACAGAGACAGATAGGGGAAACTAAAACACCCCAAACCTGTAGCTTGACAGGTTCGGAACCTCGCAGTGAGGCACAGTGGTTGGCTTTGACAAAAGGGACTCTAACCCACGCTCCTAGCTCCGGTCTGGTGCCTGAACAATTACATATATATATATATATGAGCAGTGAACTAAAGCCCAGTGAATAACATAATGCGTAAAGAGGTTAAGAATGAATGTCCTTTCAGTATTGAAAACAGTCAATTGATTCAGTATATTAGTCATTCAGTCATAACAATCATATGTGGTACATCCATTAGCATAGCAATACAGTAAACAGTAGGTCTTAAAAGACCAAACAGTCAATGATGGCCATCATAACAGTAAACAGAAGTTCCAAGATAGGAACTAACAGAGATCTCTATAACAAGATGGCAAGATGTGATAAAGAGTTACTATGGATGCCACAATCTGATTCGAGAATAGAGGACATATATTCATTCAGTTAACAGTATCAATTCAGAAACAGTACAGTTTAACCATTCAGAAGATATTCATATTTGAACATATCTTTACACAGTTATTACTCATAGAGTTTTAGGCTACAGGTAAGCTAGAGCGCGTCCTCAGATGCCAACCCTACACAGTTTACAGGATGAACACACACTAAGTTCACATTCGAGAATCAAATACTTAGTCCCTACTTAGACTCAGTGTGGTTCTACATCTATATCCTCATTAAGATGTCTTAAACTAGGCCTAAGAATGCCTAGGATGGAATGAGGATGCAAAGATGCACTTTAAAAACATTTTTAGAATTTTCAGAAAATAGGGGATCTGCTCGAGCGCAGGTTACTCCGCTCGAGCGGACATGCAAACAAAGGTTTCCGCTTGAGCGTAGACTTACCCGCTCGAGCGTACTGTAAAACAGTCAAAAGTGCTGGATGTGTGAAAATCACGCTCGACTGGGTGCTCGACCCCCGCTCGAGCGTAAGACACAAGGTCCTGCTCGAGCGTAAATTATCCCGCTCGAGCGGACTTCAAAATAGTGCAAAGTGCTGGGAGCACGAATTTCACGCTCGAGCGCCAGTCACCCCACTCGAGCATGAGTTCAAAATCTGGAATTCCCAGATTTGAACCTCAAGCTCAAAATCAACCTCAAATGAATCAAATTCGATTCCTTTGGGCCCATTTCCTAGAAAACACTTGTAAATACATAGTATGACATGATTTAAAGCTCAATTTGAAAAATCAAGGCCCAAAGGTGAGGGAATTAAACCCAATTTCAAACCAATTTTCAAGAACATGATTTCAATTGAACATGCAAGACTTTAAACAACTTTCAAGCTTCAAATAATTGTTCTAGTGAGCCAATCTTTACAAAACATGATAAATTCATGCACTAGAACTCTAATATGAACATGCAAGTAACAATCTTCCATGAAAACAACTTCAAACTCATCAATATAGGCATGCATGCATGGAATGAGCTTTAATTCAACATTATAAGGCTCAATCTAGGCTTAGATCACTACGGACACAAGAACCATGCATGAATCAATTCAAAAACAAGTTCAAGAAGGTGGATGTTCTACCTTAAGTCTTGAATACAAGATGTACAAGCTCAATTTGGCAAAGAACCCTTCAATTCCTATAATTTCCAAGCAAATCTCCAAGTTGAACTCAATTCCTCTCACTCTCTCACTCTAGTCGGCTAGAACAAGGAAATTGGCTAAGGAAAATGTTGTGTGAATGTGTACTAAGGCTTCAATAGGTGTTGGCTAAGTGGCCCACTCAATGGCAAGGTTGTAAATAAACCTAACTTATGTAATTTAGCTCATTTTAATCTAATTTAATCATACCAAATCACATTTCAGGTAAATATGCCATAAAATCACGTAAATTATAATTAACACATATCACTAATCAATTTCAGATTCGGCCGCCGATAAGGCCTCCAATTTGCAGTTTAAACATAATGCATGAACAGATAATTAGTCAAACAAATAGACATGCATTTAAACTAGTACATTCAGTCAGTCAGTTTAGTATTTCAGTCGATTCAATTACTTATCATAATCAGTCTCAGTTTAGCAGTAATCAGCGGTTAACCAGTAATCAGTGGTGAGGGTTATTACAATAGTCTAGACCCTCGGTTTGAAGAAATCCTTTAGCTACTAACCTAGCCTTATACCTAGTAATGGATCCATCTGAATTTCGCTTGAGTCTATAAACCCATTTGCAACCAATAGCAATTTGTCTAGAGGTAAAGGCACAAGAGACCAGGTGCCTTGTCTTTGCAAAGCTTGAAACTCGTCGAGCATAGCTGCCTGCCATTTAGGCGAGGTAGTAGCAGCTTGAAAAGTATCAGGTTCAGTAGGAGTAGAAGAAAAAGAAGTGAGAAGACAGCTAGCAGAGAGGTTGAGACTTAGACCTGGTGAGCATGGGATGACTGTTTGAGGTAGAAGAAAGAAAATATAACTCAATAGAAATGGAAGAGATAGGAATTGTGGGAGCAGGATCAACAAGTTCAACTTGGACATGACTAGAAGAGGGAGACAGAGGAGAAGCAGATATAACTGGAGAATCAGATATAACTGGAGCAGAGGAAATAGGACTTTCAACAGAGATAGAAGGGACTGGAGGAGAAATGACAAAGTGTGGATCAGCTGAACTAGTAGCAGGCCAAAAGAAAGTCTGAAGATGTGACAGAGAAGGAGGAGCAGACTGAGGAAGAGACTGAGACTGAGACTGAAAAGGAAAATGAGCCTCTTCAAAAATAACATGCCTAGAAACAAAGATGTGGCCAGTGGTAACATCAGGACATCTGTACCCTTTGGTAGAAGGAAGATAACTAATGAAGACACAAGGTATAGACCTAGGCTGAAGTTTATGAGTTGTGTAAGGACTAATCCAACGAAAACACCTACAACCAAATACTTTGAGGAAGGAGTAATCAGGTGAGTGGTGAAACAAAATTTCAAAAGGAGTAAGATCATTGAGCTTGGAGTGGGAAGCCTATTAATAAGAAACACTGAGGTAGCAAGAGCATCAAACCAAAAAGACAAAGGAAAAGCAGACTAATGCATGAGAGCAATAGTAGTTTCAATTAAGTATCTATGTTTCCTCTCAGCTACCCCATTCTGAGCAGGAGTATGAAGACAACTAAGTTGTTGCTCAATGCCCTTATCCTTTAAGAACTGTTGAAATTTATTTGCTAAATATTCCCCCGCATTATCACTTATGAGTACTTGAAGTTTAATATTAAATTGAGTCTCAACAAAGGTCTTGAACTCAACAAACTTAGAGAATACTTCACTTTTGTAGGTAAGAGGAAATAGCCAAGTAAACTTACTGTAATCATCAATGAAAAGAACATAGTACTTAAAATGTGAAACAAATGCATTAAAGGGTCCCCAAACATCAGAGTGAATAAGAGCCAATGGTTGATTTACGGTGGAATTTGAAAGATGAAATGACAACCTATGACTCTTAAAAACACAGCAATGGGTACACAGCTTATTGTCACTAGAACTAGGTACATTAGTAGGCAACAAATTTTGAGATACAAGAAATTGCAACTTATTACTAGAAGGATGTCCTAATCGATTGTGCCAAGTTGTCTTGCTGCAGGGAGAAGAAGTGAATGACTTGAAGCAAGTTGTGGTGAAAGTTACAGGAGAAACAGATGAAGCAGACAGAGGATAAAAGCCAGCTGAGTGAGGACCTTTATGCAGGATTTGCTTGGAAATCTTGTCCTGTATAATGAAACAATCAGCATCAAAAGTAATGGTGCAATTGTTGTCCTTTATGAATTGATCAACTGACAAAAGATTTGCAGAAAGGGAAGGAACATGAAGCAAATTTTGAAGTTGAAAAGAGGTACATGGTGTAGGAAGCAAACCATTACCAGTGTGATAAATAGGTAAAGTAGAACCATCTCCTATAGTGACATGGTCGGAACCTTGATACGGCTGAAAATGAGTGAAATTATTAAGATCATTAGTGAAATGATTGGTAACTCCAGAATCTAAGAACCAATTTGAACCAAATGCAAGTGCAGTTGTGGCAAGCTGAAGTTCCTGAGCAGTAGAAACAGTTGGAGAAGAAGCAACATAGGCTTTATGTGAGCCTCTTGCTTGTGAAGAAGAGGATTGAAAAGCTTGATCCATTCTATGCCAGGAATCCATGGCTGAGTGGTTTGGTTTACCACAAATTTGACAGATCAGTCCATGTTGACTTGGAGAAGTGTTATGTTGATAAGAGGGATGTTGATGAGAGGGAGGATTCAAGAATGATGATGAAGTAGACCTGCCTTGTCCTCCACTTCTGGAAGTATTTTTATAAAATCTGCTTGAATTGCCAGAATTGTTACCTCTATATCCTCCTCTAATGTAACCTCCAGAACTACCTCTAGAATTAGTTCTCGTAGTAGCATAAGCAAATGGAAGATCTGATGTGTGAGCTTGTTTAAGAGAGCCTTCAATATGAATGGACTCAGAACACAATAAGGAAGATAAGGTAGCAATAGAGATAGGTTCAGGTCTAGTATGAATGAATGTTTTAAAAGCATTGTACTCATCAGGTAGTCCATTTAGAGTAAGTAAAACCAGATCTTCATCATGAATTGGTGAGCCATCAAGACTTAACTGATCAGCAATAGTCTTGATTTGATAGAGATAGTCCTCCATTGTTGAATTCTTTTTGACAAAATGACTGAGTTTGGTTTTTAATTGATGAACATGTGATATGGACAATGAAGTCAATCTGGTAGCCAACGTAGTCCACACTTCATTACTTGTGGTACAATGAAGAACATAAGTGAACATGGACGAAGACAAAGTAGCAGTAAGACAGCTAAGGAGATGTGCATCAATAGTAATCCATTGTGTGTATGCTTGATTCATCACAACATTACGATTCTCATCAAGAACTGTGGAAGGAGGACAAATCTCTGATCCATCAACAAATCCAAGTAGATTTGTGGCTCGTAAGATGTTTTGGAATTGATTTTTCCATATGAGATAATTTGTAGAATCAAGTTTTGTTGGAACAAATGAATTCAGATTTGAGATGAGCAGAGTGAGATTTGACTGTAAAGAAGAATTGATAGTTGTACCAGTTGAAGTAGCTGCCATTGTTGTTGATCTTGCTTGAAGATCTGCCATTGTTGATCCTTGGTGAAGATTCACCATTGTTAGCTTGAAGATAAATCTTTTGACGCTCGTAAGAGCTTAGAGTAGCTCTAATACCATAAAGAGGAAATGCATCTTAATCTTCAATATCACAATATCTTCAGTACAACTATATTTATATACAATCAATAGTAGCTCTAGTAACTAGTGAACTAACTACGGTACAGTTATCATAACAACTTCCTAACTAACAAACCATTTATATGTAAACACGTGCTTTATAACCTATAACAACTCTAACTGATTTGGTGAGGAGTAGCTGTGGAACTGTATGGAGCTGTGGCTTCAACTGTAGCTCTACTGCTACTGATGCAGAGATGAGCTGAGCTCTGTGCTGAGCTCTATGGCTTCAACTGTGGCATCAAGGCAGATATGGACCGAGGTGAGCTTCTTTTGCGCTTCAGAGATACACTATCGGCCCAATATGATTCAAATTTTGATCAGAACCTTTCTGCTTCATCATCCTCACTTTAGCTTTTGCCTGGACACAATATATATAAGCCGTTCGTCAAACCTAACACTGATTTGATTTATAATAACAAAAATCAATGAACATAACACATATACCTGCCCAGTGAAAACAAATATGAGCAGCATTAAAAGATGAAACTTGATGTAGACAATATCCAAGGTCAAAACATAAAGAAAATCACAGGTTTAATATATATCTCAACTGGAATGCCATCATTCTCTTGCCATTCCATGTTTGTGGCTTATTTAGGAAACATTTGCTTCATTAATACAAATAATAATTGCCATGTGAAATTGTAAGCAATGCATTTTAAAAATGCATTGCTAATAATGAATAAATAAGATTACAAGAAAGGCTTTCATAAAATAAAAAAAAGTATAGAGATGAAAAATATTGAGACACCAAATAATAGCTGAAATCCAATACAGAAGAACCCACAAAAACACACAAAGAAAGTAAAGAAAAGGAAAAAATATTAGAGTTCTTACCAACATTTTAGCTTCTCTTTTCCCATCGAGAGGTTGCTTGCCACATTGGAGTAATTTGGAGTAATTTGATGAAAAATAATAATCAAATACATTAATACTGAAAAGATTAAAGTACGCTAGGAGTTTAATTATATCTCTATCAGAGATCTTCCTAAGAGACAAGGTATGCTACTAGAAAAATTTTCAAGGTTTTCCATGATTTTGCCTATTGATGATAGCAATAAGTATTAAATGCGGGACCGCCATCAAATAACTACTGACTAAAGAGCTACAAATATCAAACTATCCATTCCTTGTACCACAACCTCTTTGAAATGCCACCTGAAGAACTTAGTAACCGATTAAAGAACCAGAGTTTAAAAATAGATGAAGGAATTTGTGAGCATAATTTGACACTTTATTCAATAAAAGAAAGTTGCCAATAGGAAAATAATTAAATTGCATCCAATCTTATCAAAATCTCAAAAGGTGTTAATAACACAAGACGTTGTGCCTGAATACCTACAATCAAGTTCACTAAACCACGCAAGGCACAAAAGCAGCATAAATATTTTAGGTTCTTTGAATAGATATCAACTTTGTTTTTACGAAGTAATTCAATTTCATAAATGAATCAAATGTTTGAGCACTACTACATTTCAGGAGATTTTCAGGGACAATGAGGCATGGTCAAACCATTCAACTAAACCATGTTCTGATCAATTAAATGAATAATAGTCTCCAAGATGGCAACATTAATTCCTACACAAAAGTTCAACATTAATTCCTACACAAAAGTCCCATATCGCCTGCTTACTATTAAGCATATAAGCGTGAGGGCACCCTTATCCCAATAGCTAGCTTTTGGATTGAGTTCTACCCATGACCGTGTAACATGGTATCAAAGCCAGAGTACTCAGATATGGGTAGGGTGCGTGTCCCTGGTCTACACATCGCAGGTGCTGCCGAGTGAGCACGCTGGGCGTGAGGGAGGGTGTGAAGCAAAGTCCCACATTACTAAAGTAACATTAAGCATATAAGCGTGAGCGCACCCTTACCTCAATAGCTAGTTTTTGAGTTGAGTTGTACCCAAGACAGTGTAACAGGCAGGCCATCACTCAATTCATCCCTAGAGGAATTGTATAATGAACAATTAAGAATTGAGATCTTACCATTCTAAAAACATCCACCGAAGAAGATCCCATTCCTGAAAGCATCAATGCAACCTAATTGTCATTAATGAAAACCGTCAATTTTTAACTATTTTAGTTTTTATTTTTAATGAACTTGACAAATGAACAAAGTTATCATGCACAGTACTAAGGCATACTTTTAATTTGAGATGAAGATTTTCTTCCTTTTTTTTTTTTTTTTTTTTTCTAAAAGTAACTGACAATGTCATATATTAGAAGATAAGTTTTGAAAGATTATTTGGTCTCTTCAAGGTGTCCTGATGAATTCATCTCTACAGTAGAATATCAAGCAAGAAAAACTAGTCTCTAATATCAAAAGATATAACTCATAAAAGAAATTATGAATTCTATGAAACCAGTGAAACCCAAATAATATCATGTAAAAAAATGCAAGTCATGCCCAGATATTTGGGTTTTTTGGGTGATTTTTGGGCCTGAACCCATTTTGAAAATGATGTTAAATCCCTTGGATCTGCAATAAAGATAATATTTAAACTTGAAAATAGATAACAGCAAGCCAAAAAATCACAAATTCTGCAAACTAGAAAGAGATTCAACATAGTGATATCAGATACACATAAATTATTGTAAAATAAGCTGCGAAGCAATGAAACTTTAAGCGTGTGCCTTACATTTACTCTTTCTTCCCTCCGCATTTTGTCTTCAAGCAAAGATAGTTGTGCAGTAGAATTCCAATGGATGTAATTAACTGGGCTGAAATGAAAAAGAAGTAACTATCTAACTATCTAAAGACATCCCCTGCACTAACTTTTTAACACGTGACAAAAATTCTATGATTATTGATTATTCAGATCTCATCAAGAAACCATAAACCAGCTAATGTACTAGGTTTCAGGAGCTAAAATATGAAGAGGTCTTGCCAAAACCAAAGTCCAGGTAGGTTCATCTAGCACCTACTTCACATTAGTTCGAAACTTGCTTAGAGTTGTCCAAAAGTGACAACATCCATTAAAAATATTCACATAAAGTGTGAATGACAAAGATCACTGGGTTTTCCCTTACCTTAAATCAACTAATATATGTACTATAAATGCAGGGAAGTTGATCATTCTTACAAGTTAATGTAAATTCTATAGAACAATTACACAACAATTGTAAATCATGAAGAGCAGACTCAAAAAAAGATAACCACCAACTCTCCAAGATTCTTTGGTCTATTTGTTAAAGTATGTTTGAATGTTAAGAGAAATGTGTAAAAGAAAAATAAGTATATTACCTAAAGATAATTGGCAAAATATAGAGAAAAAAGTAAGATAGAAATATCAGATTCATTCCTTGAACACTAAAAAAATAAAAAATCTTCAAAAATGACGTCTTGTTAAAATAACAATGCTTTGTGTCTCTAATCTATGTCACTAAATGACAAATAAAAGTAACAACTTAAGAGCTATACAATAGTGCAAAAAGGGTTTGATTCATTTTTTGCCAAACTAGATAAAGTTAATACTCGACGATTGAAGTAAAATGCCTGTAATTTTTTCACTTTCTGACAGTACGCCTGAGCAAACCATAATTAGTGCATCACAACCATAACCATTGATCAGGAACTTACCAACTATCTATTGCTTGTTGAACTAATTCAAGTTTCCCACACTGACTATATGCTCTGGCTCTTTCAAAATCTTCCTCAATGCCAAATACATCTGGGGCTACATTGGCACAATTTTCACAACCGGTGGACAAAAATTGTTATATTGTAATTCCAAAGGTATCATAACTCATAGATTGCTACAGAGGATGACACTAACACGGCTATATATCAAGAGTAAGTCGAATCCCTTTAGCCTTGTTTCTACACTCCAAAAAAATTAAATAAAGATCTTGTTAGGACCCCCTACTTGTTGTCAAAATCCGTGGGAAAACTTGGGTTTAATTGAGTTGTAATTTTCTTATGTTCTTGGTCTTCCCGCTCGAGCGGGGAAAGTGGCGCTCGAGCAGAGATTCCATTCTCGCAGTATTTTACTCGTCAGCAAAATATACTGAGTGGTGTGTTTTTATGCTCGAGCGTGGGATCTTCCGTTTGAGCGTGAACCCTGGTTTGGAACACGCGATATAGAGTCCCCGCTCGAGCGTCCATTTCCACGCTCCAGCGGACCTCGCGATCTCGACCTCTATAAAACCTCAAGTTGCTCCAAATCTAGGATTACGTTTTCTAGATCTTCTTTAAGGGTTTTAGGGTTTTCTTTTGGGGATATTTTTCTGGTTTTCCTTGATATTTGATTGAGTTTGAACTCATGTTCTTATAAGCACACATCAAGGAGTTTGTTTGATCTTCTTTGAGAGTATTCTTCTTCGGTGGAATTCGAAGATTCAAGCACAAAGTAATCAAAGGAGTTTGATGCAGTGTGCAGTCGTTGATTCGACAATAGATGTTGTGGATTCAACATCAATCTAATCAATTCTGAAACGAAGGTTGCGGTGAAAGACATACAGAAGATTTGAAGACAAATTGGAAGCGTTTGGGTAATTTGTTTAGTATCTTTATAATATTTCTTTCTTCAGTAGTGGATTGATTTGTGGCGTTTCGCCCATGATTTTTTTTTTTTTTTTTTATCACAATTGAAGGTTCTTTAATTGTGGTTTTTCCACATAAAAATTGTTTGTGTCGATTTATTATTTTCTAAAATAACAATCTAAATCCCTTTCATACATGCTTGATGATTTAGATTGTGAGTTTTAATTGGTTGGGAAGTGGAACAATTAAATCTTGATCTAATCACAAATCACTTAAGTTTTCTCAATTGGTATCAGAGCAGGTCACTTTTTGTTTTTATCAAAACTATAGGAGTGTGATTTTGTGTGATTGGTGATATGGATTCAATTCGCAAAGGTAACTCGACCCATTGACCTTCGTTACTTGATGGTACAAACTATTCTTATTGGAAAGCTCGTATGAGAGCGTTTTTAAAATCTATTGATGAGAAAGTTTGTCACTATGTGATCTATGGGTGGAGTGAGCCTATTAACACCATTGATGATGTTGAAATTCCCTAACCCCTTGATAAATGGGACGCATTTGACTATCAAAACTGTTAGGTTTTTATTTTTGGCAATCCCGTTTGACAAAACTCCTTTCAGTTGTACTTGTTTTCGCTTTTTTATTTCTGTGAGGCTATGAGTTTTTAGATGCGAATCCAACCCGAATTGTACCCTGCAAAGAAGTTTGTGATGTTAATTTTTTCAAGATTGCCAATTCGCTGACTATGACGGGATCGAGTTGCCTAGTCAGCTCGCGGGGGTCCAGGGGGCAATGCCCCTGAAACAAAATGCAAAAATGCATTTGAAGTTGCTTGTCTGCCCTTGCTTGGTCAAGCGAAGGAGTCCTCGGTCAAGCGAAGGCTGTGTCTGTAGAAAACCTGAGAAGGACTGTTGTACGCTCGAGCACAAGTTTCATGGCTCGAGTGAAGCCTCTTTTGAAAAACACGCGTTTTTGGTTCCTTGCTCGAGCGAGAGAGTCTTCGCTCGAGCGAACATCGCGATTCAGATTTTTTTAAAAACGTGTTTCAGTCAGATTTTAGGGTTACACCTCCAAATCTTCTTCTTGGATATTAAGGTTTATACCTGGGGCTATTTTGCTAGTTTTCTCTAATGTTTGATTGAGTATTCAACTCATGGTTTAAGTAGTATACATGAAAGGATTGTTTGTTTATTCTATACAAAAGAGAGAGTTGTTCTTTGGTGGATTCTGGAGAATTCGAGCCTGAAGCTTTGGTGGATTCTAGAGTGGCTCATCGTCGTGATTTGACGTCGGTGTTGTGGATTCAACATTGGGCAAGACAATTCCGAGGTGAAGACGGGGTTAGAAGAGGCACATTGGGGTCGGTATGCAAAAATGCATTCGAAGTTGCTTGTCCGCCCTTGCTCGCTCGAGCGAAGGAGTCCTCGCTCGATCGAAGGTTGCGTCTGTAGAAAACCTGAGAAGGACTGTTGTACGCTCGAGTACAGGTTTCATTGCTCGAGCGAAGCCACTTTTGAAAGACATGCGTTTTTGGTGCCTCGCTCGAGCGAGAGAGTCTTCGCTCGGGTGAGCATCGCAATTCAAGTTTCTATAAAAACGTGTTTCAGTCAGATTTTAGGATTACGCCTCTAGATCTTCTTCTTGGATATTAAGGTTTATATCTGGGGCAATTTTGCTAGTTTTCTCTGACGTTTGATTGAGTATTCAACTCATGGTTTAAGTAGTATACATCAAAGGATTGTCTGTTTATTCTATACAAAAGAGAGAGTTGTTCTTTGGTGGATTCTAGAGAATTCGAGCCTGAAGCTTTGGTGGATTCTGGAGTGGCTCATTGTCGTGATTCGACATCAGCGTTGTGGATTCAACGTTGGGCAAGACAATTCTGAGGTGAAGACGGGGTTGGAAGAGGCACATTGGGGTTGGTTCAATTCGGGCGTGGATTCGCTAGGTAATTGAGAGAACACTTGTGTAATTCCTTTATATCTTCTTAGTGGATTATTTTGTGGCTTTTGCCCGTGGTTTTTTATCACAACTGAAGGCGCTCCAATTGTGGTTTTTTCACGTAAAATCATTGTGTCGATTTGTCTTGATTGTTTGATTGGAATTGTTGTTTACTGCTTAAAATTGATACACAATCACAAATCAACATCTAGGGGATTTCTAGATTTTTCAAAAACTCGAGTTGGAACAGTAAGGCTCTCAATTTCGTTTTTTGCTCCGTCACACTTGAAGAGTTTCGTCGTATTTGCACGTGTGAGGTAACAAAAGAGGCTTGGGACATTCTTGAAACGATTCACGAGGGTACTACTTTTGTTAAAGGTCAAAACTTTAACGTCTCACCTCTGCCTTTGAAACTCTTTTTATGCGTGATGATAAGACATTTGATGATTTTTATGCTAAACTTAGTGACATCGTGAATTCCTGTTTCACACTCGGTGAAAAAATCCCTGAAGTTAAGGTTGTTGGAAACATTTTGAGGTCTTTACCCGAGAGATTCCAATCAAAAGTGACAGCTATTGAGGAGGCTCAGAATGTTAATACCCTGAAGCTTGATCAGTTGGTTGGAAACCTGCAGACTTATGAAGCCCACCAGATTTCTAAGAAAAAACAAAAAGATAATGTGGCTTTCACTAGTGCTCATGAGACTGCAAAAACTCCCGTGACTGAGTTTGATCTAAAGTCCGAGATGACGGCTATGTTTACTAAACAATTCAAAAAAATTTAAAGAAAAAGAAGCCTAATTTCAGAGACCCTATTTCAAAAGATAAGAGTAATGACAAAACCAAAACTTTTCCACCAAAACTTGCACCAAAAACTGAAAAGAAGATTGTAAAGGGGCAAGGGGTCAAGTGTTATGAATGTCAAGGGTTTGGACATATTGCTTTTGAATGTCCATTGAAAAAGAATCGAAAGAAAGTCTATACAGTGACTTGGGATGATGAAAGCGGGTCAGAGCAAGAACTAGAAAAAATTGAATCCGGTGAAGATGGGGATAGTGCTTTCATGGCATTCTGGTCCACTTTTACTCAACCTCCTCCAAAGCCAGTGGAATTTGGTCGTGGTCAGAATCTGCACCGTGCTCCTACCTTTGATGGGAGTAATTACTTGTACTGGAAGATCAGAATGAGGGCGTTTCTGAGAGCTTTCGACCCTGAAGGCTAGCAAGCCATTGAAAAGGATGTTCAAAGTACTGACAATTCGAGCAATCAGAGAGTTTTGATTATTGTTCGTGAAGCAATTTCTGATGAACACCTGGGGTGCTCACTGCAAAAAGGTCAAAGATGCATGGGACATTCTGAGTTAATTTCATGAAAGAGGAGAGTCATTTTCACCATCATTTATCGCCTTTCCTGCCTAAGTTGCTCGATTGGATGAGGTCCAGGAGAAAGAAGAGCAAAAAGAAGATGATGAAACATTAGAAGACAATGATGAGATTGGTGGTGATGATCTACAACAAGCTTATGAAAAGCTTTTTGATGAATCTCTGAATTTGTCCAAGATCAATGACATACTCACTCTCAAGCTCAAAGCATGTGAAAGCGAGAATGTCAAGCTAAAAGGAGAAATTGCAACAGCAAAGCAGAATGTCATCAAGATCTCTAATGACAGGCAAGACCTATGTGGGAAACTTCTATCTTGTGAGACCGAAAGGAATGAACTTCTGAAAATATATGCCACATATGAAGAGAAGATTGAAAGCCTTGAGATGTCACAAGCTACATTGGAAGAGATGGTTTGTCATAAAGATGAAGAACTCAGAATTGCTAGAGCCACAATTGCCATGTGGAACAAAGGTTCCAAGTCATTAAAAGACATCCTTGGGCCTCAACAAATGAGTTGTGACAAAAGTGGGCTAGGCTGTGGTAGTACGATAGCCCACAAGGAACAAGCCTCTACTTCTCATGACCTGAAAACTCAAGCAAAGGGAAAGCTGAAGGTGCACCAAGGTGATTCCTCTTTTCATCTGCCTTATGGGGGTAAGATCGACAAAATGGAGGTAAAACCTGTTTTTGTTTGTCATCATTGTGGTAGGTATGGCCATATTCGTCCTTATTGCTTTGAATTGTTTGGTAAGGTGTCTCAAAAGGGTAGAAATTCTAATACTTTTTGGGTTAGGAGACAACCTTACATGTCTAGACGGAACACCAAGATGCATGAGGGTGTTCACAATGCTAGGACATTTACCAAGACCGCCAGTCTTGATTTTGTTAAGACCAAAAAGATATGGGTGAGAAAAGATGACTTGACTTGCTTAGTCATTCACACTGCTCTAAAAGCACATGACTCACACATGTGGTACCTTGATTGTGGATGCTCTCGTCACATGTTAGGTGACAAATCCTACTTCACCTCTCTTGAAAAATATGAATGGGTACTTGTTTTTCATGGGTAAATTTCTTAAGAGAAAAATCTTGAAAAATGACTTGTTACCATCTCCAAAGGTAACAATTCCACCTTCTCCAAAGGTACCTTTGGAATTGTTACCTTTGGAGAAAAAATGACTTGTTACCTTTGAATTGTTACTTCACCTCTCTTGAAAAATATGAAAAATATTAAGGCCACCAACAAGTAATGCATTTTTTTAACCGTTGATGATTTTACTCGTTTTTCATGGGTAAATTTCTTAAGAGAAAAATCTGATACGTTTGATGCTTTCTAGGCCTTAGTCCTTAAAATCCAAAATAAACAGGGTGTTTCTATTGGGCGTATCATAAGAATTTGAATTAATCATGGTCGTGAGTTTGAAAACAGTTCGTTTTCAGATTTTTGTGATATGTATGGAATTAAACATGAATTTTCAGCACGTATTACTCCAAAACAAAATGGAGTTGTTGAGAGGAAGAACAGAGTTGTTCAAGAGATGGCTAAGGTCATGCTCCTCAGTAGGAGAGTTTCTCCAAAGTTTTAGGCTGAAGCCCTAAATACTACTGTTTATGTCATAAATCGTGTGTATTTAAAGCCCGACACTTTACAAACTCCATATGTGAATTGTGGAAGGGATTGAAACCTAATGTAAAATACTTCAAAATTTTTGGGAGTAAGTGTTACATTTTCAAAGATAGAGAGCCTTTGGGCAAATTTGACTCCCGAAGTGATAAAGGTATTTTTCTAGGGTATTCAACTACTAGTAGAGCTTTTCGTGTCTATAACCTGCAAACTTCATCTTTAATGGAATCGATCAATGTAGTTATAGATGACATAGGTTCTCCTACTTCTGCGATAAATGAGGAAGAAAATGGTGAGTCTCCAATCCTAGATATTGAACCACAAAGTCAAAAAGAAGCTGAGATCCAAGCACAAGAAGTTGAGACAACATCAACATCTCAGGTAAGTCAGAGTCCAAAGAGTGTATAGAGAGACACCACTTTTGATGCTTCTGTCACCACAAGTCCAAAGTTTAAACCATCAGCAAGGGTGAAATTGAATCATCCAGCTCAACAGGTGGTTGGAAGTGTCCGGATCGAATGAAAACCCGAAGACAAATTTGGGATGAGGTATCTCATATGTGTTATCTTTCATTACTTGAACCTAATAATATAAAAGAGGCCTTACTAGATGATAGTTGGGTCAATGCTATGCATGAAGAATTAGGTCAATTGGAACGTAACAATGTTTGGACTCTTGTTCCCAAACCTAGAGACACGAATGTGACAGGTACCAAGTGGATTTTTAAGAATAAATCTGATGAGAATGGTACTATGGTTAGAAATAAAGCTAGGTTGGTTGCTGAAGGCTACACACAAGTAAAGGGTGTTGACTATGATGAGACGTTTGCCCCAGTTGCATGTCTCGAATCTATTCGTATTTTACTTGGTGTTACATGCTTTCTTGGTTTCAAACTGCTTCAAATGGATGTGAAAAGTGCCTTTCTGAATGGGTACTTGAAAAAAGAGGCTTATGTTAAGCAACCAAAAGGGTTTGAGGATCCTAAATATCCAACCTATGTCTACAAGTTAGACAAGGCTTTGTATGGGTTGAAATAAGTCCCCCAGGCTTGGTATGATAGACTCACTACCTTTCTGCTTGTAATGATTTTCAAAGGGGTAATGTGGACAAGACTTTATTTGTGAAACATACTAAGTCTCATATATTTGTTGCACAGATTTATGTTGATGATATTGTGTTTGGATCTACTGCTGATCATTTTGTTAAATACTTTTCGAATGGCATGACACATGAGCTTGAGATGAGCATGATGGAAGAGTTGTCTTATTTCTTAGGTCTTCAAATTAAACAGTCTCCTTTGGGTATGTTTGTTTCTCAGACTAAGTATGCCAAAAACCTTGTCTCTAAGTTCGGTCTAAAGTCGGCCAAACATGCTCGTACTCCCATGAGCACCAGTCTTTACCTTTCCAAAGATTCCTCTGGTACTGATGTTGATCCTACTCTGTATAGGAGTATGATAGGGAGTCTCTTGTACCTCACTGCCAGTCGTCCTGACATTGCATTTAGTGTAGGTGTTTGTGCCCGTTACCAAGCCTGTCCTAAAGAGTCTTATCTGATTGCTGTCAAACGCATCATTAAGTATGTGAATGGGACATTGGGATATGGGATTTGGTTCTCAACTGACACTATAGTTGAAATCATTAGTTTTTTTGATACAGACTAGGCAAGGTGTGCTGATGATCATAAGAGCACATCTGGGGGTTGTTTTTACCTTGGAAATAATTTGGTTGCTTGGCATAGCAAAAAGCAAAATGTCATTTCTCTTTCGACAGCTGAGGCTGAGTACATTGTTGCAGGGAGTTGTTGTGCACAAATGCTGTGGATGAAGCAAATGCTTCATGATTATGGAATTGACCAGAACACTCTTACTATTTTCTGTGATAACACAAGTGTCATTAACATCTGTAAAAATCCTATCCAATATTCTCGCACCAAACACATTGACATTCGTCATCATTTTATCCGAGAGTTAGTGGAAGAAGGCCTTGTTGTTCTTAAACATGTACCTACTAAGCATCAAAAAGCTGATATTTTTACAAAACCCCTTGATCTTCTTTGGTTTGAGTTCCTTAGAAAGACCTTGGGTGTAGTGCTCAGTTACCAGGGTGTTACCTGTTACTGGAGGGGGTGTGAGTGATTGCTTTTATGTGTACTTAGATGCTATAATCTCATTTTCATTGATTCTTGTCATCCCCACATTTAGAAAAATATGAATACCTCTTATGCTGCTTGCTAGATTTCATTTTTCATTGTTCATAGCTCATTCTAAATACCCATGCTCATTGACTTTGTGGGGGCCGAATAATGGGGGTCGTAAATAGGCTGAGTATATGAACTTGGAGAACTGGAACGTATGTATAGTATTCGGCTTCATCCCACATCCAAATCCTACCCTATTCAGTCAAATAGCTGAATAGGGCAAGGGCCGAGTAAAAAGCAATTCGCTACAAAGGAAGCCAAATGACAAACAGAAAGTGGGCCTAATCCTGAGGCCCAAGAGAGAAAGGATATAAATAGAAGAATATCAGCCAGTAAGAAGTATGTGAGAACTATTTTGCTTAATTTAGAATACAAGTAAACTTGAGTGTAAAGACTGACTTGTTCATCGGAGTACTAATTCCGGCACCCCCGACCGCAGTGTTTATTCCTTTTCAGGTGACTAGAAGAGGATCACTAGCGTCTCCCAGGATCAGAAGAGTATTTCCAAAACCACTTCTCCATAATTGACGCCGTTTGTGGGAATACTCAAACACATCCATGGCGGGCGTAACAGAAGACCCTCTGATAGTCACTGATGAAACCACACAGAGAGATGACCTCACTCCATCAAACATGCTTGGACCGGAGACCATCCCCGTAAGACGCGCTCTGAACTTCGCCTCATCCTCGACTCCAGAGCATGAAGCAATGCAAGCGATCGTGGAACAAGCAAAGCAAAATGAACAAAGGTCGGAGAACATGATCGCAGAGAACGAACGTCTCCATCAAGATTTGGCCTTGGAGGTGGCGAAGTCCAAACAAGCTACACACCAAGGCCCGGAACAACCTGTGAGGGCAGGTGGTCAACGATCTCGAGCTCGACAACAAGATACTGATAGCAAATCTGACTCATTATCCCCGGAGCCCAAGAAGAAGGGACAATCTGAAACTTCCAGTTCTTCTGACGAGAGTCCCCGTATAAGGCATAAGCGAAGAAGAAACAGTTCGGATGAAGATCAACACGATCTTTTTGTACGACGGATTGCAAAGGCAGTGCTACCTAAGAAATTCAAAGTACTGTCATTCACCTTGTACGACAGTAAATTGGTACAAGATGGCTGGCTACAACAGTATGTCCGAAAAGGCAACCCAACCAAAGCAATAGCCTTGAGATAGGATTCACCTCCGCTCGGCGTGATCTACATGATATACAGCCTGCCAATGTCATCGGCGGTGCATGCAATTCAGTCGAAGTCTAACCCTCAAGACCAACTAACTCCGGCTAAATAGCCCCATGAAGCCGAGGTTATTACTTTTGATGATTCAAATTTGGCTAGAGTAACACTGCCCCACATTAATCCCTTGGTAATTGAGTTACGCGTAAACCGATTCATAGTTGAGCACGTACTCATTGATCCGGGGAGCACATCGGAGATTATGTGCTATAAGACATTTACCAAACTCGGCTTCTCCGAATCGGATCTCTCTCCGGCCTTTTATCCACTATTCGACTTCAATGCCAATCTAGAGTACCCATTGGGAAAAATCAGATTACCCGTTTGAGCAGGTTCCCGAACAGTGGATGTGGAATTCTTGGTCGTCAAGCTGCCGTCGCCGTATAATCTCATCATGGGGTGATCCTGGTTGCATACTATGCGAGCCGTGCCAAGCACCTATCATCAGCTGCTACGCTTCCTGACAGAACGCAGTATTGAGCAAATTCGTGGCTCCCAGAAATCGGCACAAGCATGTTATCTCCTTGTTGAAAAAAAGCCAAAGGAACTATAGGTGAATTCCATTGAGGTGCCGGATCAAGAGAGCCTCGACGATATTGGGCGGCTCCCAAATAAAAAGGCCACGGAAGGCTTAGATCGAGTTGAAATCGATGGAAGCCCAGACAAGTTCTTCATGGTCGGCGCCTCCTTGAATCAGGCCGACAGACAGCAGCTAATCTCTTTCCTGCTCAACAACCTCGATGTCTTTGCATCGACTCCGTATGAGATGCCGGGTATAGATCCATCAGTTTCACAGCACCATTTGAATGTCGATCCTAAATGCAAGCCGATCATTCAGAAAAGCCAGCGGTCAGCTGTAGAGCACACTACCGCTGTTGTTGAGGAGGTTGACAGGTTGTTTGACGTCGGGGCAATTAGGGAAGTGACCTACCCTACATGGCTCTCTAATATAGTGGTGGTGAAGAAGAAAAATGGGACTTAATGAGTGTGCGTCGATTTCACGGACTTAAATAAAGCCTGCCACAAGGATTGTTTTCCCCTACCCAAAATCGACCAACTTGTAGATGCGACGGCATGCCATCAACGCATGAGCTTCCTCGATGCTTACAGAGGCTGCCATCAAATCGCCATGCATCCAGAGGACCAGGACAAAACTACATTCCTCACCCCAAGAGGAACCTACTACTACAAAGTTATGCCTTTTGGGCTGAAGAATATAGGGGCAACCTACCAAAGACTGGTCACCGCCATGTTCAAGGAGCAACTCGACCACACTATGGAAGTGTACATTGACGATATGGTGGTCAAGTCCAAGGAAGAACAGAATCATATAACTGACCTAGAAAAGACATTCAGCATTCTACACAAATATAAAATGAAGCTGAACGCTTCCAAATGTGCGTTTGGGATCGACTCTGGCAAGTTATTGGGTTGCATTGTCAACCACCGAGGAATCGAGGCCAACCCGAGGCAAATCACAGCAATCTTGGAACTTGACTCCCCTCGTTCAGTAAAAGAGGTTCAAAATTTGATGGGGATGGCCGCCGCACTCAACAGGTTCATCAGTCGGTCTACAGATCGCTGCCGACAATTTTTTCATACACTACGGCAGGGCAAGGCTTTTGAATGGTCCACCGAATGCGAAGCCGCTTTCAACGGACTCAAGACCTACCTCCGCTCAGTACCACTCTTGACAACACCCGCTGCTGGTGACCTGCTCATTTTGTATCTGGCAGTTTCCGACAAGGCCGTCACCGCCGTACTGATAAAGGAAGAGTTGGGGGAGCAGCGGCCAGTGTATTATGTGAGCAAGGCAATGATTGACGCTGAAACACGGTACCTTCCGCTGGAAAAGCTCATCCTAGCCCTAGTCATGGCGGCAAGAAAACTGATGCATTACTTCCAGGGACATAGTATTGGGGTGCTAACAGATTATCCCCTCTGATCAGTACTACGAAGTGCAAAAGCATCAGGACGTGTTTCCAAGTGGGCTCTTGAACTCGACCAGTACGACATTCAGTTTCTACCTAGAACCTCAATCAAGGGATAGGTACTTGCCGACTTTGTTGCCGAATTCATTGGGGGTCTTTCCGATTTCAAGTCCGATGAGATTCGTCTGGAGCCCAACTGGAGAATTTATGTTGGGGACATTTGGTAGTTGTACTGTGATGGATCATCCAATCAGCGGGGCAGTGGAGCCGGAGTTGTAATCATGGCTCCCGACGGCGCAATAATTGAGCAAGCTATCAAGCTCAGCTTCGAAATGTTAAACAACGAAGCCGAATACGAAGCCCTTCTAGCCGGTTTGCGGAATGCACATCTTCTAGGTGCTCGGCATTTGCTTGTATTTTGTGATTCAAAACTGGTGATCAATTAGCTAAAGGGGGAGTACGCGGCAAGAAATGACCGTATGGCGGCTTACATGAAAACGGCCAACTCCTTGCTGGAAAAATTTGACCATCATGAATTGAACCAGATAACACGTGATCAGAACACACATGCAGATGCCCTTGCTTGCCTAGCCTCTACCATCAACTCAGAAATTAAACGAACCATTGAAGTAGGTTTCATCCCAGAGCCGAGCATTGGCCCTTCGGAGGAAGTCCAGGTCAATGTTATAGAATCTGGACCGAGTTGGATGGATCCCATTGCTGCATTCTTGTCTTCCGAACAGCTCCTAGAGGACAAGAAAGAAGCGCATAAGCTGCGAAACAAAGCCCTGCGATACTACTTGGATCCGCAAGGAAGGCTTTATAAAAAATCCTTCTCTGGTCCATATTTGGAATGTGTACACCTAGACAAAGTCGAAGATCTTCTAACTGAAATACATGAAGGCAGTTGTGGCACCCATTCTGGTGGGCGGTCCTTGGCCCATCGAGCCGTGACACAGGGGTATTACTGGCTGACAATGAGAACAGATGTCGAAGGCCACGTGAAAAGGTGTGAACAGTGCCAGAAGTTCTCTCCTTTGACCCACCTACCTACTGAAGAGCTGAGCTCCATAACCAGTCCTTGGTTGTTCGCCCAATGGGGACTTGACATCGTCGGACCACTGCCTCGTGCCCCAAGTAACAAGCGATTTTTGATTATCGCGACATATTATTTTACAAAATGGGTAGAAGCGGAGACACTAACCCACATCCGAGATACCGACGTGAAGCATTTTGTTTGGAGAAACATCATAACACGGTTCGACATTATGAGAGCACTTATCTCAGACAACGACACCCAGTTCGATTGTGGCGTCTACCGTGAACTGTGCAGCAAGGATGGTATACGGCCTTACTTTTCCACGCCGGCTTATCCACAAAGCAATGGTCAAGCTGAAGCCTCTAACAAATCCATCTTGGACGGCATCAAAAAGAGGCTGGAGAAAGCTAAAGGCAAATAGGTCGAAGAATTGCCGAGTGTGTTGTGGGCTCAACAAACTATGCCGAGGCGGTCTACTGGGGAAACGCCGTTTGCTCTATGCTTTGGAACCCAAGCAATCATACCCCTGGAGATCAGCCTCCCAACCTTGAAATCGACAGTTTTTGATATGGGCCAAAACGACATGATGCTAGCCTTGGATTTGGTTTTGATTGAAGAACGAAGAGACCGTGCCCTCGCATCCATGGCGCAGTATCAACAGCTGCTTGCTAAGTCGTATAATCAACATTTTCAGCTACGTCGCTACTTACCAGAAGAGCTGGTCCTGAAGAAGGTGCTGCCAGCTGCCAAGAAACCGGCTAATGAAAAATTGGGTCCTAACTGGGATGGCCCCTATCAGATTGATTCGATCGTAGGAGTAGGGGCATATTGGCTCAAAGACATGTCAGGAAGGAGTCTGCCACGGCCTTGGAATTCCACGCATTTACGCAAATTTTATCATTGACCCAACTTGTGGGACATGATGCTTGTTCTGAGCAGTCTGCCATGTACATCTCTTTTTCTGTAATACAAAGATCCCTATTTACTCACTACAAATTGCAGTTCAATCGGTGTTCCGAAAAAGCCTCCGGATTCGGAGCGCCCATCGGCGAATGACGCCTTTGGGCCGAAAAAGCCTCTGGATTCGGAGCGCCCTTCGTGGATATCACGATTGGCCAAATAAATTCGGATTCGGAACCCTATCGGCGCAAGACGTCTTTGGGCCAAAAAAGCCTCCGGATTCGGAGCGCCCTTCGTGGATACCACGATTGGCCAGATAAAGACCTCGGATTCAGAGCCTCATCGGAGCATGACGTCTTTGGGCCGAGTAAGCCTCCGGATTCGGAGCGCCCTTCGTGGATATCACAATTGGCCAAACAAAGTCTTCGGATTCGGAGTGCCCATCTGCGAATGACACCTTTCGGTCGAAAAAGCCTCCAGATTCGAAGCGCCCTTCGTGGATATCACGATTGGCCAAATAAAGTCTCCAGATTCGGAGCCCCATCGGCGCATGACGCCTTTGGGCCGAGTAAGCCTCCGGATTCGGAGCACCCTTCGTGGATATCACGATCAGCTATAAAGACTCCGGATTCGGAGCCCTATCGGCGCATGACGTCTTTGGGCTGAGTAAGCCTCTGGAGTCGGAGCGCCCTTCGTGGATATCACGATCGGCCATAAAGACTCCAGATTCAGAGAACTATCGGCGCATGACGTCTTTAGGCCAAAAAAGCCTTCGGATTTGGAGCGCCCTTCGTAGATATCACGATCGGCCAAAAAGACTCCGGATTCGGAGCACCATCGGTGCATGACGTCTTTGGGCCGATTAAGCCTCCGGATTCAGAGCGCCCTTCGTAGATGTTCGGGCCGTGCGTAACATAATGATGTCGATTAAATACTTAATAAATCAAGCCGATCAATGTCCATTCAATCTTCTGAAATACGTTTATTCAAATATTTATACAATAAAACACATGCAAGCATGTGTGTGCCGAACAAAAATTATAACAAAACATTGAAAATAAAACCTTTTTATTCGACCAACCAATAATTACATAATTTTAGACGCAATCCGCGTTTGAACATTACAACGAATATTTTTATGCGGCGTCTCCCTCATCATCGCTCTTTTCGACTTCAAAGGCGGAAAAGGGCAAATGATCACGATGGTACAGCGACAACGCCGAATCGACACCCTTTGCTCGGAGAGCCTCCGCGGCCTGAAGTGCCGCGATCCAACTATGTTTAAAGTCCCGATTCTCGCATCGACAGACCTCCTCTGCAAGTTTCTCTTTCGTTTTGTCGATCCCAACCTTCCGGCCCGAATGGAAGCCTTGCCTATAACTCTTGGCCCTCGCATTTTCTACGGCAAACATGCTTGCCGTATCTCGGTCGGCGATGGCATGACTCCATAGCTGTTGGGTCACCCTCTCCTCCACAATCGAGTTAGATTGACCCGCCGCATGCGGCTCGGCGGTTTTAGCCTTCCTAAGTTTCCTAAGCTCACGCTCGGCTTTCTCCGCATGAGCCTTCGAACTACGGATCTGTTCGTCCATTTTCTTTATCTCCTGCCGCGCGGCGCGCAGGCACATGTCTACTTCATAGGCGGTGTACAGCCTCTTCACTGCCCCATGGATACCTTCTCGAAACACTTCGAAATCTTGTCGTCCAACCATCGATTATTGGACTTCCGGTGAAAGATCTGTCGAGCAAACTCGACCGCTACACCTGGATCATTGATGATGGAATCTGCCTCAGTCATCAGTTTATTCCCCACGAACACCACAAAACTCAATGGTTATGGCGTCGCGTCTGGCTCATTCCTCAGTCGTGGTCGCGGAGAGCTTTCCCGTTGTTGCTTCTTTCTTCGGGGTGATCTGCTTCGACGGCTTGGAGGTTGACGTTTTTCCCTTTCCTTGGACGTCCATCCTCCCATGCGCGTAGGCTCGCTGCTGCGATTCATCGCAGTATCTAGCTCAGCCAGTGTTCGTCCTCCTCCTCTGCTGTTGAAAAACAATCTGTTTGACATTCGCCCTTGCCCCAAGCTAGTTCAAATCAAGTCTGAATAAAAATAAATGGACTCACTGGCGTGAACTCACCCCATTTATTCGTATGTATGCAGCACTTCCGAGGCAATGTCATTAATGCCAAACGCCAGAAGCCCGATGCCGATAGATGTATGCCGCAGCCATTCCACGAACTAGGCCTATTTGGCTAATGAAGCTCGTGCACTGGCTGGGGCAAGGGCAGATTTATTAATCTGATTGGCCAAATATTTAAGCCCCATGCTGATAGATTTATGCCGCAGCCATTCCACGAACTAGGCCTATTCGGCTAATGAAGCTCGTGCACTGGCTGGGGCAAGGGTAGATTTATTAATCTGATCGGCCAAGTATTTAAGCCCGATGCCGATAGATATATGCCACAGCCATTCCACGAACTAGGCCTATTCGACTAATGAAGCTCGTGCACTGGCTGGTGCAAGGGCAGATTTATTAATCTGATCGGCCAAGTATTTAAGCCCGATGCCGATAGATGTATGCCACAGCCATTCCACGAACTAGGCCTATTCGGCTAATGAAGCTCGTTCATTGGCTGGGGCAAGGGCAAATTTATTAATATGATTGGCCAAGTGTTTATGCCTAATGCCGATCGATACTTGGTATTAAAAACAAAGTGTACCCATCTTGCAATCAACAACAATATCATTCATCAATAACAAAAGCTAGCACAAATAACAGCAAGGCAAAAAATGAAATTGGGCACAAATTGTAGCCATTTTACCCATGAAAAGTACCAAACAAAAAGCTGTAAAAATACATTTGAAAACTCCTAAAACAGTAAGCAAAAAACAAAACAGCAAGCAAAAAAGGTGTCACCCAAATTAATCCTCGAAGTCACACTCCAGCGGCTCAATATCCACTTGCTCGTATGGAATTGGCATAGCCAATGTCACATTAGTAGCAGCAAGGGCTTTGAGCTAGCCGTGTTTGAATCCCTGATTTTCAAATTTGGAGACTTCGTCTACATATTCGGCAAGGGCAGCACTTTTCCCAGCCTCTAATGCCTTAGAAGCCTTCGAGTCGGCCGCTTCCTTTGCCTTCTTTATTTCCTCCAACTCAGCCTCCAGTTTGGAGACCGCCTCCTGGGCCAATTTCAGCGCCCCCTTGCTCGCGTCCGCCCTCCTCTCGGCAGCTAATCTCAGTTCCTCCGCATTCCGTGCCCTCTTCATCTCGGCTTCGGCCCGCGCGCCTTCCATCTTCGCCCTTAAAGCCTCTAGCTCGGCCCTGCTCCTTTGGCCCTCAACTTCCGTTTGAAGACGGTCGAGCTGTTCGATGGCGTCATGATGGCGACGGCCCATCTCCGCTATCCTTCCACGGTCTGCAAAACAGGAAGTTAAGACCAAAATAGTATTTGCACAAAGTGAAAAGACAAAGTCAAGATTTACACCAAAAGTGCCGATTGCGCGACCAATACTATTGACACCAGATCCGGCTTCGCCCGGAAAGCCGCTTTGTCAGCCGGTAGTGAAACAGATGTAGCCATGCTAAGCGCGACCGCTGGATCTTTAATTACCGAAGCATCAGAAGGGATCGGCGTGTTTCTTATCTTCGGTTGAATAACGAAAGGCACGATCACATCTGATTCCTCTAAATGAGGTCGTTTGTTGGTGCGGTTATCTTCTGAGTCGGCCTCAACCTCGGCAGAGTGCTTCCCTGCCCTTAGTTCAGCCTTTCGATCGGCCTGCACAACCAACTCGGCCTCGGCACTTCGATTTTCTGCCGTCCCCTCCTCAATAACAGGCAAGGAGGGCTGAGATTCGCCAACAGGCAGAGAGGGTTGAGTTTTGGTAGCAGGAGGCACTCCGGTTCGAAGAGCCTCTGCCCCTTCATCATGCTACCATCCTTTCCGCGTTCACCTTTTTGGCAAGTTGTGTGAGGCTTAACCCAGCCATATCTTCGGGGTAAGCGCTAGGAAGGTCCTCCAGACCGTAACAAATGTCGTCGAGTGGAAGGTCCTCTTGGCCCGAAGTGGATGGAGGGTCGGCTGAGTTGAGGCCGGCTTCCTCAAAGGCTAACTGCAAAGCCTCGTCGACTTCGGTTTCGGACTGATCGGACTCGGCAACCTCAGCTACTTCTGGTCGTTCCAAATCGGACCCCTCAAGACTGACTTGCCTGAAATTCTTGAAATCAGTCAGGATAAGGGCGGTAAGAAACTTCTCACCTTTCGGAACTGGGATGTTCTCTGCCACCGAGAAGGTCGTATAGGTCGGCTCGTAGCGGAGAAGAACGTGGGCTGCCCTCCCCTGTTTTTGAAGACTCGGTCGGCCGAAATATCTGAGCACAACCTTGATTTCTGATAGAACGGCGTCGTTGGTTGAAGTCAGGACTTTCTTCAAATCGTTCCCTGTACAAGCAAAGCCATGAGGTCTCAAAAATGAAGCTTTATGAATATAACAAAAAAATAAATAAAAGAAGCTACACGGCCACCTGGTTCACCCCTTCGTCTAGGAATAGGATCAAGGCGATCCTCGCCTTCGCCGAATTCCCAATTACCTTGGACACCGACCATAACATCATCGACTCGCTTCCCAGAGCTGGAAAGCATAGTCACTAGTTGATGGTTGGTGTCCCTGGCCCTAAGAAAGTAACGCCCATGCCGACCAGAAGACTTGGCCAAGGCATAACAATGCCGAATAGCAGGAATGCCAAGGTTAATCCTAAGGCGACGGTTTAGTACGATAATCCCCATTACGATTCTAAAAAAATTAACATTGGGTTGGGAAGGGATTAAACCCCAATGGCAGAGCACAGCCCTAAGGAGTGGATGAAGTGGGAATCAGGCTCCACCCTCTGCGATTGATAGGAGAGGGAAGACGATCGTGGATTCATCAGCCCTCTCCATATCAAGGGTGCTGTCTGTCACGAATGACAGACGAACGTCATCAGGAATGGAAAAATGGCATCGGAAGCCAGAAATTCGATCCGAAGAGAGGAGATCTTTCAGGTGTTTTGCCATTTCCTACAGTTTACACAAATACTCGAAACCAAAAACAAACCAGGCAAAAGGACTTAGAACAGAGAGTGAGAGAACTTACGAGAGACGAAGAGGATAGTAAAGGAAAGGAAGTTGCAGAGATAACGCGGAAGACAGTCCAGCGGCAAGTATCTGAAAGCGTGTGTATTTGAAAAGACGTCAAAATTTTAAATCATAATAAGTAGAAGTACGAAGGGGCGGGAAGTTGAAATGATGACTGGGAAGCGTGTCTTCAGACATTTGCATTGGAATGGGATCAGCCGCCAAATTTCGGCTCTGACTTTTCGAGTTCGAAACCAAACACTCTAACCAACTGTCATTAGTGGAATGTTTGGGAGGCAATTGTGGGGGCTGAATAATGGGGGTCGTAAATAGGCCGAGTATATGAACTTGGAGAACTGGAATGTATGTATAGTATTCGGCTTCAGCCCACATCCAAATCCTACCCTATTCAGTCAAATAGCCGAATAGGGCAAGGGCCGAGTAAAAAGCAATTCACTACAAAGAAAGTTGAATGACGAACAGAAAGTGGGCCTAATCCCGAGGCCTAAGAGAGAAAGGATATAAATAGAAGAATATCAGCCAGTAAGAAGTATGTGAGAACTATTGTGCTTAATTTAGAATACAAGTAAACTTGAGTGTAAAGACTGACTTGCCCGTCGGAGTACTAATTCTGGCACCCTCAACTGGAGTGTTTATTCCTTTTCAGGTGACTAGAAGAGGATCACTAGCGTCTCCCAGGATCAGAAGAGTATTTTAAAAACCACTTCTCCACAGACTTCATGATCTCATTCTGTACACATTCTTGAGATAAACTGTTGTAGGGGTTTCCGCATAAGTGATCAAAGTTCTCCATAGACCACTAACAGTGTATCTTTTACATTATTGGAGGAATTGACCTATACTGGTATATCATGGGTGATATTGAGTCTCTTAACTATCTACCATCGTTTTTCACTTTCATGTTTCCTCCCTCGGTTCATTGAAGTCCGAGCATTAGGAAAAGGCTGCCTCAGAGGCACCAACCAGGCTATCTTTTTTGATTTCATGCTTATCTAGTTTGGTCTCCATACTCTTGAGCGTGCAAGCCACCAGTGAGTGCCCACAGAAAAGAAAAGTCACATAATATATATATATATATATAAAAGGGGACTCATTGATTAAGGGGGAGCCTCCGCGCTTCCTCAACAATACCCCTTAATTCCTAGTGGTTTGACTTTTCTCTGTGCTGTTTCGCTACTCTTGCCGGAGGTCCAGCCATCCGATCACTATTAGGATTAACTTTAGCTCTGTAGCTTCACAAGGATTGCACACACACATATTCATTATATGAGCTCTCATGTTTGTTTTTGAGTTGTGCATTCTCATGTAGCTTATGATCATTGATTAAATTTTATCTGATTTGCTCATGATTTTGTGGTTCATAATTTCAAAATTTGCAAGTTTGTAGGCTTCATGGGTTGTGGATTATCCCATCTTAGTGTCACAATCTTGCAATTATGCTCACCTCTTTTTTGTTACAGGTCACACTTCTCAAGTACGAGTTGGTTTTATGTGCTCATAAAAGGTGTTTTGGTTATTGGAGTTTTGTTGTCTCCACTCGAGCGGAAACTCTCACGCTCGAGCGTAGTTTTTATCCCTCCATCACTTTTGCAGAGTTGTTCAATATTCAAAGAAGTTTTTGGCGCATGCTTGAGCGTTAAAACCCACGCTTGAGCGGACTAGTTTTTTATAAAAATCCTTCTCTCGTCTCTTCAGTTCAATTTTTTCCCCAAATTCGATCTCTCTCTCCTAGGGTTCCTTGGCGACTCTGTGATTGTCCCCCCTTTGGCTATTGATTCGTGTGCTTCTTTCAGTACCTTGTTACTCATACTCCTTGGTCGTCTCAGGTATGTATCTCTCAGATTTTGTTTGTTTTCTTCTATTTATTTGTTTTTGATTGTCTCTTGTTCCTCTCATCTTCATTATCCATACTTGTTCGCATTGTTTGAGTTTTGTGTGTCTTGTCTATTTCTGTTTATGGTCTGATTGGTTTAGGTATTTTTGGTTGTAATGTGATTATCGTTATGGAATATTAGGTTGTGCATTTTTTATTTGAGTTATGGGATATTGAGTTGTGTCTTTGGTATGATCACTGCCTTATGTTCTAGTGTTTTTTTCATTCTATCTATCAGGTTATTTGGTTATGGTCACTATGTTCTCATTGGCTATTCAAATTTGCATTCTGCTATATTTTGATCTCATTGAGGGCTGGTCATAT
Organism: Camellia lanceoleosa; assembly: GCA_025200525.1. Taxonomy (NCBI): domain Eukaryota; kingdom Viridiplantae; phylum Streptophyta; class Magnoliopsida; order Ericales; family Theaceae; genus Camellia; species Camellia lanceoleosa. The sequence goes on from CM045771.1 coordinate 10,728,502, forward strand.
TGATTCATACTGCTCTTGGCTATTTAATTTTGATAGATTTGACTTTGTTACTAATGGTTTGTTTCTGTGTTTTTTGGTTTTAATTCTTGTCTTCGGTTGGGGGGATTTGTGGCTTGTTTCATTTGGGTAATTCTTGGTTTAGTCATGTCCACTTCTAAGTGTAAGAAGTGTTTTTTGGTTTTAATTCTTTTCTTCGGTTGGGGGGATTTGTGGCTTGTTTCATTTGGGTAATTCTTGGTTTAGTCATGTCCACTTCTAAGCGTAAGAAGTCCACTACCTCTCACCCCTCTTTTAATACAGACCGGTTTCCCTCGGCTGACAAAGCCAAGTTGTTTAGAGAGTCCTATCCTTCACGGACTGTTCATCTTGAACGCAATGTTCTTCCAAACACTTTTGATTCCATTCACATTCATCCTTTATTTGATCCTTTGGGTGGGGATTTGGTTCTTTCCTTCTCAGGTCGTCAAAATCTTAATTCGGTGCAGGAATTTTACTGTAATATGGAGGGAATTGATAATGTTGGTCCTTCGTTCAAAACATGGGTTAGGTCTAAGTCTATAACTGTTACTCCTGACCTTATTCGTGAGCGTTTGGGTATTAGTAAAGTCTTTCCTATTTTCTATCATTTCCTTGTTCGACCCACATGTGATTTCAACGAGGTGGCCACTGCTTTATGTGGTACATCTCGTTTGTGGCTCCCGGGCTCTTTGATCAAGCAAAATGAGCTCCTTCCCCAATTTCGCTTACTTAATCTTATCGTGTGTGCCAACATCATTATGACCACCCACAGCTCGGAGATAAATCAAGAACAAGGTTTTGTCATTTATTGCATTGCTCACCACCGTTCTATTGACCTTGCCACCTTGATCATTCAAAAAATAGTTGCTGCTTTTCAGTGCAACAACCTTGGTCTTCCTTACGGGTGCCTCATTAACCGGATTCTCGCCAAGTTTGAGGTTCCCTCTTTTGATAAGGATGACTTTGCTTCTCCTTCCAGCCTTTCACCAAAAAGACTGTCTCGCAGAGTTAGTCTCATGTCAGGGGGGCCCCTACTGGAATGGGTAGTTCAGGTGCAGGTAGAGGGGATACTGCTGTGGCCAATGAGGTAAAGTATGATACGGTTGCTGCAGGAGAGGCTCCTGGTAAGGGGGAGCAGTCCATGGTCTCCCATTTTGATCGTCTGGAGGGCCGGATGGATATGTTCGAGGCCAGGCTTACTAATCTTGAGACTATCGCCGACGCTCAACTCACAGCATTGGAGGCCTCATCCAGGCGCATTGAGGAGTCAATTGCACAGTCCTCTTCTCATTTGTCTCAGATTTTGTCTCTTCTACAGATGTCGTCACCTCCACAGCCACTAGCTCAGTGACCTCTGTTTTATTGGCTAGTATTCTTTTTGCACAGTGATATCTCTTGATTTTTGTTGCACAATTTTCTCTCTTGATTTTTGTTTATTTTTCCCTTGTGTTTTTTCTTCCAGACAAAAATGGGGAGTGGATATTAGAGATACTTGATGCATGCATGGATATTGGATATATTTTTTTAGAGATACTTGATGATACTTGAAGCATGCGTGGTTATTATTTTTGGATATTGAGATGTTAGTGTTTCATTAATATTGGGATTATTTTTGGACATTAAGATATTAGTGTTTCATTGATATTGGGATACTTTTGTTTAAATATATATATTTGGCTATTTATCCAGTTCCACAGTTTTGGTTTGTATGGTTGTTTCCACAGGTTGATTGTTCAAGGATTAAGTGTTTCATGTTCGCATTCAGCTCTTGTGTCTTGTGGTTTTTGATTGTGTTAGTTAGTGTGTTTTGGGTTTGTTTGTTAGGAAAATTGTTAGATCAGTTTTGTCCGGGATTTGACAAAAGGGGAGATTGTTAGGACCCCCTACTTGTTGTCAAAATCCGTGGACAAACTTGGGTTTAATTGAGTTGTAATTTTCTTATGTTCTTGGTCTTCCCATTCGAGCGGGGAAAGTGGTGCTCGAGCGGAGATTCCACTCTTGCAATATTTTGCTCGTCTACAAAATATATTGAGTGGTGTGTTTTTACGCTCGAGCGTGGGATCTTCCACTCGAGTGTGAACCTTGGTTTGGAACACGCGATATAGAGTCCCGCTCGAGTGTCCATTCCCACACTCAAGTGGACCTTGCGATCTCGGCCTCTATGAAATCTCATGTTGCTCCAAATCTAGGGTTAAGTTTTCTAGATCTTTTTTAAGGGTTTTAGGATTTTGTTTTGGGGATATTTTTTTGGTTTTCCTTAATGTTTGATTGAGTTTGAACTCATGTTCTTATAAGCACACATGAAGGAGTTTGTTTGATCTTCTTTGAGAGTATCCTTCTTCGGTGGAATCTGAAGATTCAAGCATAGAGTAATCAAAGGAGTTTGATGCTGTGTGCAGTTATTGATTCGATAATAGATGTTGTGGATTCAACATCAATCTAATCAATTCCGAGTCGAAGGTTGCGGTGAAAGACATACAGAATATTTGCAGACAACTTGGAAGCGTTTGGGTAATTTGTTTGGTATCTTTGTAATATTTCTTTCTTCAGTAGTGGATTGATTTGTGGCATTTCGTCTGTCGTTTTTTTATCACAATTGAAGGTGCTTCAATTGTGGTTTTTTCATGTAAAAATTGTTTTGGTCAATTTATTGTTTTCTGAAACAACAATCTAAATTACTTTCGTACGTGCTTGATGATTTAGATTGTGAGTTTTAATTGGTTGGGAATTGGAACAATTAAATCTTGATCTAATCACGAATCACTTAGGTTTTCTCAAATCTAAAAATCGCATTCACCAGACAAGGAGTCCACTCACAAATGAAAAATTAAGTAATAGAAATCTCATAAGCATTAAGGAAAAGGCTTTTGTGTTAGTTACAGCGTCATTTATCTTCACAGAGGAGATCATTTTCAAACAATTTTCATATTAGGTAGTTAAACAATGCTGAAACCAGAAACGCTAAAGAGGTTTTCAGAAATTCTCAGGGGTAGCTAATGTTAGATTTCAAATGTTACAGGGGAACCTGTATTAAACATAAACGTCAAGGGGTGTTAGTGCAATTTACCCATATATATATATATATATAAGCAACGCGTGATTAGGTAAAGAACTACATTTAGTTTTTGGCATAATTGTATAAATTGGTTGCCTTCAAGTTCAAACCCATAACCTCAATAAGAGTAAAATAAATAAATGGGCCCATAATAATTAAAATTTCATAATCTTCTCGTAGAGAATTCCTAGTCAAACAAAACACTTGAATAACATCGACGTGTGATTTTATTCCTAGTAATGTCATCCAAACATAACCTAAAGTTTAGCATTGAACAAAAATTGTTGGTTGAGAAATGGGAAATTCTCATTAACAATGAGATAAATAAAAAGGACAAATATATATTGTAGTCCTTAAAAGTATGTTTACCATGTTACTTTAGTCCTTCAAATTTCAATTTTGCCTATTTCATTTATAAAATTTTCAATCTAAGTCAAATTGGTCTAATTTCAAACAGTCCTCTAAATAATTAACCGAATAATTATAAAATACACATATTTTCCCTAAAGTATGCATTATGTGTCATTTTGGTCCCATATTTCAATTTTATTAGTTTCACAGCTAAACACTATAAGACCATGCTTCATCTTCATCATATATATTATATGCTTAGGGACCAAAGGGACAAAACTAAAAACTGAAGAAAAAGGTGATACAGAGTGCACATATTTTAGAAAACCACAAGTATAGTTTACTACTGTTGTGTAAACGAATTAGACAGTGCATTTGAAATTAGACCAATTTTGACTCATTTGAAATGGGTTATGTCTATTCAAATTTTATTTTCTAATTTGCAGTGGGAGTGTGAGTTGATGACATTTTTATTTGGAGTAAACTGTAACAGAGTTATCAGAGATACTTACCTGAGCCTTTTGCTGTTGAGGTTGAGGAGGTCCTCTTGATCATCAATTCCAGGACTTCCACTGGATCCTGCTGCTGCATCGTAGTCATTGTCATTAAGGTCGTCTCGTATTCTCTTCGATGTAGTAGCACTACTAGCAACTTGTACTCCTGCTGATCTGTCTAAGTCTCCATGGAACACACCCATGTTGTTGTTATCTTCAGAGTTGTGTATGCTCAATGCTTGTTGTTTAGCTTCCTTGTATACTAAACGGACACCGAACTTTTCAACCTCAACAAAATTCTTCCCTTGCCATCCATTTTCGCCAAAGCAATATCTTTCAGCTGCTTTCAAAGCCAGTTGATATTCTCCTGATGAACAATCCCGACAGACTCCAAATATATAAATAAGCTTGGAATTCAATTCCATCCTCATTTAATTGCTCCATATCATCTTCCATGTTTCTCAGAAATTCACTGCGTGAGACATACCTCACTGGCAAATTTCCAAAATCCACAGCTGGAAGACTTGTGATTTGACATTTAGAGCATTTTGTGATTATCCTGTGAGTACCAAGGCTCTTAAACCTCATAGCAACAAGCAAAGGCTTATATTTATTGCTGATTCCAACAGCAGCGAAAGCAAATCCCACGAAGCTATTGTTAAACCAACGTGGAGGCAACTGAAAAGATATCCAACACCCCCTACTTTGATGGCTGAACCACTTTGGAATCTCTCTCCCAGGTAAAATAATGCTAAAACAATTCCTCCCACAAGAATTTCTCTGAACAATAGAGATTGGTCACAACACAATCAGTGGCTAGCGGCTCCAAATTTTAGTTAGAGTAAACTTCCAAAATCTTAAATTATAATTTGTATAAAAAAAAAAAAATCACATTTATCTATATCTATCATTCACTCTCCTAAATCTCTTATTTTAAAATTGTGTTTGGCTTTTCTCATGTTCACATCATAATATGATAAAACTTGAGAGGTCGTGGGCCCCACCACAACTCTCATTTCGATAATATGAACCGTTCATTTTGTAAGGCCTTCAATGTATATTATCTATGAAAAAATTTAGTTCGATCCAACAATTGTAACATTTTCATTTTATCATCTTTGTCTCCGAAAAAATGGACGATATCTTCACTCTCTCGGCACCTTTTTTTTTTTTAAGTACATATCTTGAGTATTCAAAATATATAAACTTTCTCTTTTTTTATTGCAAATCACAATACGTAATACATTGTAAATCCGATAATAAGTTATCAAATAAAGTATATCGGAGAACAAAATAGATCTCAAAAGGGATAAAAAGAGCCATCACACAAGGATGATAAGAATCTCCACGTAGGGAAAAAAAAATAAACTTCCACATAGGAAGGATAAAGTCTCCGTGAAGGGAGGAAATCTCTACGTAGAGATATTATTGTAATTTAAAATATTAAAATACTAACATCAAAATAAACTTTTTTATGATATGTTTGGTATAATTTTTTTTATTATTATTAACTTTAACAAATAAATAAGTTACAAAAATGTTTGGTATAACTTTTGATAATTTGTGAAAAAAAATGAATGTTTTATTAAATAAGTTGTCACATGTTTTTTTGTTGTGCAAATATTCAGAATATGTTTAAAAGTTATCATTACGACAAAAAGATGAGACTCTCTTGTCGCTATGTATTTATTGGTTTTAACTAAACTTAAAAAGTTTCACATTGTAACTAAAAAAAAAAAACATTATTAATCTGGCCAAATGAATTGAAAAAATCAAATAGGTCATAATCTAAAATTCCAACCAAACACCTTTAGTTATTTATTTATTTATTCTTAAGAAAATAAGTTATATCACACTACAACAAAAACACACTTTAGTGGCACTATACTAGTGGCACATTTTTAGAAAATGCCACAAAAAATGATATTTAGTGGCACGTTTTTGAAAAATGCCACAAAACGACAAACATAAAAGGCTCTAGTGACATTTCAATAAACAAGTGTCACAAAACTATAACAAAAACATACTTTAGTGGCACTACACTAGTGGCATATTTTTAGAAAATGCCACAAAAATGATATTTAGTGGCACGTTTTTTAAAAATGCCACAAAACGACAAACATAAAAGGCTCTAGTGACATTTCAATGAACAAGTGTCACAAAACTATAACAAAAACATACTTTAGTGGCACTACACTAGTGGCATATTTTTAGAAAATGCCACAAAAATGATATTTAGTGGCACGTTTTTTAAAAATGCCACAAAACGACAAACATAAAAGGCTCTAGTGACATTTCAATAAACAAGTGTCACAAAACTATAACAAAAACATACTTTAGTGACACTATACTAGTGGCATGTTTTTAGAAAATGCCACAAAAATAATATTTGGTGACACATTTAGATAAATGCCACAAAGCCACAAACATATAAGGCTCTAGTGGCATTTCAATAAAGAAATATCATATCAATTTTATGGCATTTTATAAAATAATAACATAAAAAATTATGTTCGTGACATTTACCAACAGATGCTACTAAACTTTAGTAGCAATGACATTTTTTAAAAAATGTTAGGACACTAGATAAGTGCAAATTACTTTTTATGGCACTTACGTGAAAAGTTTCATAAACAAATATTTTATAGCATTTTAAGAAATGCCACCAAATTAAAAACTTTCCAAGCTTATGATGGCATTTTTGAAAAAATAAAAAATGCCAATATATTTTTAAAATTTTTACAATGCAGTAAATGATTATAAATAAATAAATTAAACTCAATATACAATATAAAAAAAAAGCATATTCGGCGACTAAATTTCCTGACCAAAAAAAAATTGGTCGCTGAAAGTATAGCTTTCAGCAACCAAAATAGCATTAGTAGCCAAAAGTAAAGCTTTTTGGTGACTAAACAATTTTAGTAGCCAAAAGTCTACAATTGGCGACCAAAACTAAGTTTGGTTGCTGATTATATGGGTTTTAGTGACAAAAAAAATTTTAGTAGCCCAAAGTAAAGCTTTTTGGTGACTAAAAAAATTTTAGTAGCCAAAAGTCTATAATTGGCGACTAAAAAATAAGTTTTGTCGCCAAAAGTGGTTATTTTTAGCGCGGGAGAACTAAAATCCTAAGGCGGGAATTAAATTTTTTAGCGACCAAAATTTTGGTAGCTGAAAGTGCATCTTCAGTAACCAAATCCGATTTTGGTCGGCAAAAGTTAAGTTTTTTAGCAACTAAAAAATAATTAGTAGCCAAAAGTATAGAATTGGCGACCAAAAAATATTTTTACTCGCCAAAAGTGGTCTTTTTTTATTTTACTAGTAAATAGTTTATTTTACATAAATTATGTTCAATAAAATAATTATGTTTATACATATACTTTTATATTAATATAGATGTATGTACTATATAAATAATATATGTTGTATATATAATCATACGGTGCTATAGAGGTGTAGTGGGAAGAGTGTCACTACAACATTTTCTTAGTTTAGTGACATTTGAAAGTGTCACAAAACTATTCTTCTAATGACATTTTTTGGACTTGTAGCATTTTAAACAAGTGCCACTTCTATTGGTGCCACGGTAGATACAAGTGACACGGTAGATACTTGCAAGTGTCACTGCACCATCGTGGTTAAAAACTTTCAATGATATTTTAATGTCATGGTAGATATTATTTGTGGCACTATCAAGTGCCATTAAAAAAAGAGTTAGTGACACTTATAAGTGTCATTACACCATCAAGACTAAAATCTTTCAATGACACTTTAATGTCATGGTAGGCACTATTCGTGACGCTATCAAGTGCCTTTCGTGATGACAATTCGTTGTAAAACAATTTGATCCGCTCTTGCGGAGACTCGAACCGCCAACCTCCCGCACCATAAACCTTATACATCACACTCTTCCCACTACACCTCTATAGCACCACATGATTATATATGTAACATATATTATTTATATAGTACATACATCTATATTAATATGTATAAACATAATTATTTTATTGAACATAATTTATGTAAAATAAACTATTTACTACCAAAATAAAAAAAAGACTACTTCTGGCGACTAATTTTTAGTCGTCAATTTTATACTTTTGACTACTAATTATTTTTTAGTTGCTAAAAAACTTAACTTTTGTCGACCAAAATCGGATTTGGTCGCCAAAGATGCACTTTCAGCTACCAAAATTTTGGTCACCAAAAAATTTTATTCCCGCCTTAGGATTTTAGTTCTCCCGCGCTAAAAATGACCACTTTTGGCGACTAAACTTATTTTTTAGTCACCAATTGTAGACTTTTGGCTACTAAAATTTTTTTTGGCACAAAAAACCTTTACTTTTGACTACTAAAATTTTTTTAGTCGGTAAAACCCATATATAATCAGCGACCAAACTTATTTTTAGTCGCCAATTGTAGACATTTGTCTACTAAATTTTTTTAGTCGCCAAAAAGCTTTACTTTAAGCTACTAAAAATTTTTTAGTCACTAAAACTCATATAATCAGCGACCAAACTTAGTTTTAGTCGCCAATTGTAGACTTTTGGCTATTAAAATTGTTTAGTCGCTAAAAAGCTTTACTTTTGGCAACTAATGCTGTTTTGGTCGCTGAAAGCTATACTTTTCTGCGAGCAAATTTTTTTGGTCTGGAAATTTAGTCGCCGAATATGCTTTTTCCTGTAGTATATATTGAGTTTAATTCATTTATTTTTAATCATTTACTGCATTTTAAAATTTTAGAAAATATATTGGCATTTTTTGTTTTTTCAAAAATGTCATTATAAGCTTGGAAAGTTTTTGGCTTAGTGGCATTTCTCAAAATGCTATAAAATATTTGTTTATGACACTTTTCACCTAAGTGCCATAAAAAGTAATTTGCACCTACCTAGTGTCCTGACATTTTTTAAAAAATGCCATTGCAACTAAAGTTTAGTGGCATCTGTTGGTAAATGTCACGAACATAATTTTTTGTGTCATTATTTTATAAAATGCCATAAAATTGATGTGACATTTCTTTATTGAAATACCACTAGAGCCTTATATGTTTTGTGGTTCTATGGCATTTTTCTAAAACATTTAATGCCAATTTTATTTTTGTGGCATTTTCTAAAAACATGCTTTTAGTGTAGTGTCACTAAAGTGTAAATTTGTTGTAGTGACATTTTTATTGTAGTGAAATGACACTTTTTTTAATTGAAATGTCACTAGAGCCTTGTATGTTTGTGGCTCTATAACATTTTTCTAAAAAATGCCACAAAGTATTCTTTTTGTGACATTTTTTAAGAACATGCCACTAGTATGGTGTCACTAAAATATGTTTTTGTTGTAGTGTTGTGACACTTGTTCATTGAAATGTCACTAGAGCCTTTTATGTTTGTCGTTTTGTGGCATTTTTCAAAAACGTGCCACTAAATATCATTTTTGTGGCATTTTTTAAAAATATGCCGCTAGTGTAGTGCCACTAAAGTATGTTTTTGTTGTAGTGTTGTGACACTTGTTCATTGAAATGTCACTAGAGCCTTTTATGTTTGTCGTTTTGTGGCATTTTTCAAAAGCGTGCCACTAAATATCATTTTTGTGGCATTTTCTAAAAATATGTCACTAGTGTAGTGCCACTAAAATATGTTTTTGTTGTAGTTTTGTGACACTTGTTCATTGAAATGTCACTAGAGCCTTTTATGTTTGTCGTTTTGTGGCATTTTTGAAAAACGTGTCACTAAATATCATTTTTTGTGGCATTTTCTAAAAATCTACTACTAGTGTAGTGCCACTAAAGTATGTTTTTGTTGTAGTGTGTAGTGTATAAGGTTTATGGTGCGGGAGGTTGGCGGTTCGAGTCTCTGCAAGAGCAGATCAAATTGTTCTACAACGAATTATCATCACGAATGGCACTTGATAGTGTCACAAATAGTGCCTACCATGACATTAAAGTGTCACTGAAAGGTTTTAGTCTTGATGGTGTAATGACACTTATAAGTGTCACTAACTCTTTTTTTAATGGCGCTTGATAGTGCCACAAATAATATCTACCGTGACATTAAAATATCATTGAAAGTTTTTAACCATGATGGTGCAGTGGCACTTGCAAGTATCTACTGTGGCACTCGTATCTATCGTGGCACCGATAGAAGTGACACTTGTTCAAAATGCCACAAGACTAAAAAATGTCATTAGAAGAATAGTTTTGTGACACTTTCAAATGTCACTAAACTAAAAAAATGTTGTAGTGTCAAATGTTTATTGTGATTAGCCTAAATAGTGAGATCTACATATTCATATAGTGTCTAGGAGGTGACAATGGATAATTATTCGGCAGTTTTGAAATACCATGTGATATGTAATGTGGCAAATCAATCACGTGATCAAAAGTTTTTATAAGTGAGACATACTAACATACTAACTCAACTTTATTAGGTAATTAAAAAAGAAAAGATGACTAAATTTATATGTTATAATTTCTCATATATTAAAAATATCACATAAATAAAATCACATAATATTACATGAGTATAAAAAGAACATTGAAAAAATTACAAATTTGCGGCATTTTTTTCGTAATAATTATAGATTCATCATGAAAAAAATTTATGACTTTAATTATTAAAATTTGTAAAATTTATTATGAATCTATAATTATTTTTTAAAAGTACTACTGATTTCTTATTTCTCCAAAACAATTCCAAAAAAAAAAAAAAACAGAGAGAGGCAACTATTTGTGATTGGTGCAAGATTTTTTTATTATTATTATAAAATAACTGAAGTAGCACTCTGTTGTCTCTAGCCATGAGCTAGCAGAACACTTGTCTACAAAGAGTGTTTGTTTTCAAAGACAAAGCGTGGAATTGGACTCACAATATCATATTTGTTTTGAAAATTTGTCATGGGATTAAGAGTTCAGGGACTATGAAACCCCCCCCCCCCCCCAAAAGAGAGGACTAGTAATCCCATGGGAGAGGTGGTATTCAAATCCAATCCTATGGGATTAGAGATAAAATTACTATTTTGTCCCTTATTTTACAAAAATAAACTTGAATATTAAAAAAATAATAGTATAATAATACATTTATATGCAAAAAAAATCAACATAAACTACTATATTAAAATAATATGGTATCAAAATATAATTTTTAATATTAAAATATATCAAAAACACCAAGGGTATTTATGGAATTTCATATAATTAATCCCATTATAGAATGAGAAAACAAACATAAATTCTTGCTATTCCGGTGGTTATCAAACAAATATAATTTTTCTTAATCCCCTCATTAACAGTCCACACACTAAGGCCACGTTTGTTTGGCAGATCATATTAGATTAGGATTGTTAGTGAGGGGATGATTACTGAAGAGATTGTTAAGTGTGGATTGTTAGTGAGGAGCTTAGTAGCAGGAATTGTCGAAAGGGGAGACAATTCTCGTCTAGAAACGCGATTCAACAATTCGTAGCAAGATTCGTGATAGAATCACGGATCTAACTGGATGGGAGTGATGGCGCCACAGAGAGAGAGAGAGAGAGAGAGAGAGAGAGAGAGAAGCAACAGCTGCTAGGTTAGGAATTATAAACATGAGAGTTGGGCTTGGGATTCTTCTTCTTCTCCTCTCCCTCTCTGTTCTTTTATTTTATTTTTGTAAGAAAATAAATAAAATAATTTTTAACAAAAACATTTTAAAATAAATAGATTAAAAAAATAGTATAAATATTTTATAATAAATGAACAAAATCTAATAAAAGTATATAATTATAGTATTTTAACATATGATTTTTTATAGTACTTTTTCTTTTAAAAATTTATAACATATATTTTCATTATCATTAGAGAAAAAAATATATAATCTTACAATATATTTTTATATATTATATTATTTAATATATATATACAAACGCTCCCTTCCAATGCTTCTTGGAATGTCTATGATTCCTCGATCTCGCTCCCGCTCCCACTTCGTGCAACTAAGGTGAGGAGATTAGGTGAAAGTGTGTTTGTTTTGATGATATAGTGTGGGAGATGGTTAGCGATAGGATTGTTAAATTATTACTAAGCCGCTCAGACTATGAAGCCGACCTTCTAAATCATCACCAAACATGTTGTGGATAGAACCCACAGCAAACCTACTCCAATCCGGCCGTTAAAGCGGCCAAACAAACGGGACCTAACAATTTTTTTTACTAACAATGCCCACACTAACAATCTCACTTAACCTAACTCTGAAAACAAACAGGGCCTAGAGTAAAACAAATAGTAGGTAATAATAGCAGATGGCATGAAATATTTATAGCACCTTTCAAATTTGATAAGCATAATCTTTTTTTCACAAGTCATAGAAGGACAATTTTGACAACAGATGGTAAAAAGCAAACCTGCTTGCACTATAACAAAGTGCAAGCACCACTTATAGTATATATCAATGTTGATACACAAAGAAAAACAAAAACAGTGGACTTGCTCTTGCATGATTTTTTTTGGGGACAACTACAAAAATATATATATATATATATATTTTCATGGCTTGAGCCTTCTAACAAAATAAACTTTGAATTTTTAATTTTGTCAATTTAAAGCATAATCTTTTAATTTGTTTTTAATCTAAACTACTAGCATCTTTTTATTAAGTAAAATCGATGAAAATATAGTATTTTACTTATTAAACTCAATGTAGATATTTATAAAATGTCCAAAATATTCTTTTTCATTGAGTTTAATGACTAAACTAGGCAAATAATTTAGATTGAAATCAAATCAAAAGTTTAAGATTTAAATTGACAAAATTAAAAATTTAGGATTTATTTTATTATAAGGTTCAACTCTAGGGTTTTTTTTTTGCAATTTTTTTTTAATTGAAAAAACTCATTGCAAAGTGTTCAAAGTAGGAGTGATTGGGTGTTCAAAATTGCAATGGGAGAACTTGTTGAACATGTATATTAGTAGTAAAAAAAAAAGGCATTTACACACAAGTCCTAATTTATAAACTTATACTCTATTAAGTCCTAACTAAGATTTTTTGAACCTTCAAATCCTATTATATTTTTAATAGTCAGAATTTCCCTTCAAACAATTATTATTCAGCATTTATGATTATTTATAAAAGAACATGATAATTTAACATTTATTTTAATTGTCAAAACTTTAAAATATCAACTTTTAAATTGAAAAAAAAAAAAACTATGTTTTTTTTTTAAAAAAATTAAAAAAACTAAATTATTTTTTTTGTGCAAAACTAAAAATTGTGTCTATAAAGAAGCATGATGATGGAACATTGATGTGCAAAACTGGAAAAAAAAATTTAAAAATTAAAAAACTAATAATGTTCTCGATTTTATTGGATAGTTGAATCAAACCAACAAGTAGAAAGGCAAACACGTTTATTCTCATGTTTTGTTTGTTTGTTTGTTTGTTTGTTTTTCCATCAGTTAGTGAAACAATTATCTAGAACATTACTATGCAAAATTGATAATGTTCTTAGTTTTGAAAATTGGAAAAAACTGATAACATTAAACTTAAAACTGTAAATAGGATTTTTAGGTAATTAACTTTAAAAAAAAAAGATGGGTTTTTAATTAGCAAAAGAGGAAAGAGAGAGAGAGAGAGAGAGAGAGAGAGAGAGAGAGAGAGAGAGAGAGAACCTGAAATTGATTTAAAAGAAAATTTTCTATCCGGATGTTCTTTTGCTTATTCTTAATCAATTTGAAGCAATTCTTGAAGGAAAGTATGGAAAACTTATTGCATTTGGATGAACTCCATATTGTTCTTAATGATGGGCAATCATTAGCACATAGGTCCCTTATTTCAGATGAAATCTCTGGCAATTCTTGAAGCTTCTTGCAACCATTCAAATACAAGCCCGACAGCCTTGAGAGTTGATTCATGCTTGCAAGTAAACTTTCCATATTGTTTCCACTTAGATATAAATGTCGCAATGAGTAGATGTGACAATGGTTGTGGGGATAGATTTTAAATTACAGCAACTGAGATCTAGTTTCCATAAAGACTCTAACCCTGACAAACCTGCTAATTCCAAAGCACTAGAATTCTCTCTCTCTCTCTCTCTCTCTCTCTCTCTCTCTCTCTCTCTCTCTCTCTCTTCGTAAAATGGAAGGCAAAAATAAAGAACTCCATGAATTAGATGCCATTCCTTTACACCCTTGTAAGGATAGTATTTTAAGCTTCTTCAGAAGTCTAATGGAGGATGGGAGTTGTCTAATTGCAGTCCAATCTACACGAAGCACTTTCAAACAATCCAGATCACACATGTCTTGTGGCAGTTTGTCAAGTTTGGAGCAACCAGAGAGGTTTAAATCTTCAAGAGCTTTCAACTGACAAATGCTGTAGCACTTGTGTCCTTCGAAGCTTTTGGGAAGTGTATTTGAATCCTTTATTTTATTTTGGGAATCTTTAGTGTTGTTGTATCTTAGTTTTGGAGGAGTACAAATCGATTTAAACTTGGTGGGATTGCTTGTTCACGCTTGTTTACGTTGAAAAGTTGTTTGGGAACTTAAAAATCTTGTTCTGGGGTCGACACCGGTCTTGATGGTGTCGACACCTTCCTTTTGTTGTTGGCCTCAAGGGTCGACACTAGTCTGAGAAGGGTCAACCCTTGTCCTGAAATTGCTTGCTGAAATTTGGTGTCGACACTAGTCTGAGAAGGGTCGACACCTTACATGCTGTCAAACAGAAGTGTTCTAGCTTTTCTTTATAAGGGTCGACACCTGTGTTGCAAGGGTTGACACTTGTGAACTTTTTTCTAGATTTCAGTCCGGTTTTGGCCATACTTTTTGGGGATTTTAACTTGATGTTTTGGGTTGACTTTGGGACTTCATTTTACTTTGACCTAGCACTATAAATAGGTCCCTCACTTAACCTTTTCTTTACTTTTTCTTCTCTTTTTCCCTCTCCAAGCCGTGAGTCACTCTCTCTCTCTCTCTCCAAAATCACTTTTTGCTCAAAGATCTTTAGATCTACTCACTTGGAAGCATCTCCTCGCCTTGCTCCTTTGAGATTAGGTGTAGAGCTTGTCAAGAGCTTCGTTTTGATCCAAGTAGAAGTTGGTTTCGACATCTTTGGAGTTTCAACCTTGTTTTGTTCATCTTCTTTTCGAAGCTTGAGGTAGGAATTTTCTACACTCTCATATGGTTTTTAACTTAGTTATTTGTTATTGTGTATAAATAATGGGATTTAGTTATAGTTTGGACAAATCTAAGATTTGGGTGTGAAATGAAAAGAAGGGTTTTTGATGAATATGGAATAAATGGGCATGGGGTTTGAATATAAGGTTATGTTGTACCAAAATGGTTGATTTTGGTTGATATTTAGAAGAATGGGGGTTTTGTCCTAATTTGATTAAATCATTATTTTGTATAAATAATTGGAATTGACATTGAAAATGTGAAATTGGATGATCATTGATATAGATGGTGGAATTAGATATGAATTATCTCACACCATTAGAAGTTTTGAATAAACTATTTATCTTGAGATTGAATATCTGTTTAGAAATAATTGTATTGGGTTGTTGGTGGAGGATAGCTGTGATTGTTATAGAAATTGCATGAGAATTAGGTGATTTAAAACTAATCCATTGTTGGTTGTCATCGAATATGATTATGTCTTTATATACAATGTATATGTATACTTGTTTGGGAGGAGATGGAGGATATACTCCATATATGATTATGTCTTTATATACATTGTATATGTATACTTGTTTGGGAGGAGATAAGGGATGGACTCCATTGAAATTAAGTTGGCCGGAGTGTCTAGGGTAAAAATCCCAAAATTCATGATTATACATGGGTGCCGATTCTTGCGAACAAAATGTTCGTAAAATGGAAAATAGAAGTGATTGTATGATGATTATGCTGATTGAAGACTTATTGAGTTGTAGTCTCAATTTGGTCGTCTGAATGAAATGGACTATTATTATGAAGTTGAATTGAAAGATAATGGACTTAACTCATGAATTGAGAAGTATAGATGAATTGGAAATGAATTGAAAGATAATGGACTTAACTCATGAATTGAGAAGTATAGATAAACTGGAAAGGAATTGAAGGAAAATGGATTAAGGTTTGAACTTAGTATCATATGAATATGCAAATTGGTGGATGTTTTAGTACCAGCATTGTTTATGCATATGGTACTTATACGTTTATGCATATGGTACTTATATCTTTGCTAAACCTCATATATTGTGTTAGATTATTTCTACTGGGTTGTGGCTCACCCTATATGGGAATACCATTTTCAGGTGTAGGTGATATGCTTCCGTCAAGGCAATAGTGTGGAGGGACTTTGGGGAAGCAAGAGCTTCTTTATTGTGTTTTATTATATGTATAGCCAAGAGCTTTATTGTAATGAGCCGTGCTCACTTTTGTGTAACCAAGTATTGACTTCGAAAGATGTAAGCCTACAAGGCATTTAACTGTATGTTAAACTTTTATAAACAAACTCTGATAAATGAAAGTATTTTATTTTTGTTATATCTTCCGCATAATAGTTGGATTTATATTATTATTTTGGGGGTGTTACAAATGCTTTCCGGAATACTTCTCAAGTTTTTACAATTTCTCAGACTAATAAAACCAAGGTTGGTAAGATGTCTAACTGAAGGTGGAAGTTCACTGATACCAGTCCCATCTAAACGAAGCTTTGATAAACATCTTGTATATCCCATGCTGACTAAAATGTTGACAAGCTTTGAGCACCTAGAGACAATAAAAACTTCAAGATATTCCAATTGAATGCCACATGGAAGACTCTTGAAATTTTTGCAGTCCTTCAAATTCAAACAAATAAGCCTTTTGACAACTACAATGGATGGATGAAGATTAACCAAACCTGTACAACCTTCAAGAATCAATCTTTCAAGATTTAGGACCCCTTTGAAGTCTGGGCTCTTCGTTAGGTATGTCGAGTGACTAAGATTCATGATTCTTAACTTGTCTAAATGCTGTTGAACAAAAATAAAAATAAAAATTACGAAAAATATATTGTGTCAAGGACTTTGCACCTTATTCAAAGTAATTAAAGAAAATGCATATCCATACCATTGTTCCCTCCCAAAGTTGTTCAATGTCGCTATAGGTTAAGTGAAGTTTAACAAGATGCTTTGGTTGAAATGTTGAAGGCACGTATTTCATAGGGTACCCTAACCAATCAAGATATCTTAACTTGTTAGAAAGATATTTGAGGTCTTCTGAGAGGTGCATACAACAAATTTTGAGAATCCTCAAGTTCGACATCTTTGCAAAAGCTTTAGGCCTCAACTTCAATTGTTTTAGAAACCGAAAGTCCTTTGAATCTAGACCATTTGGGTCAGGATATTGTACAACTATGCCTTCCACTTTTTTTATTCCCTAATAACCACAAGAAAACAAGAAGGAAATAATATTAAAAGGCTGAAAATTCATGCAGAGCTAGCTTTTATTAATTAAACAAGTTTTGAGTGTTCATGCTTTTTCTATAAGACATCTTACCGTATTGTCCATCAGTACATGTTTTATATCTTCATCACGCCATAACCTAGAACACTTTCCAGGCTCTTTAGGTGATTACTGGAAAACAATATACCACCCTAGTTCTTGTATCAAATCATGCATCAACAGCTTATGTCCAGAGATAGTTATAAGAGAATTTTTAATAAGAACATCTATTCCAATAATTGGGTGGAAGCCACGACTTTCTAGTATTTTGGTTATATCATTTTTGTCCATCTCTTTGAAAAAACATGCAATATCTAAGAATATTTAATGCTCTTGCCAATCCAATGCATCGTAACTTATTCTAAGTACTTCTTGAACTTCCTTCATAGGGCTTTCTTTTAGTCTTTTTAATGAACTTTCCCATTCTTTTTAATGAACTTTCCCATTCATCTTTGTTTTGACCACAAAGAAAAGAACCTAAAACTTTGAGAGCTAAAGGAACTCCTTTAGCATACTTTACCTAAGACGTACAAGCTCTCCATAGCCTCCCATTTGCTGGTGTTTTTGGAAGGCTTTCAATTCGAAGAGTTCTGTAGCTTCATCGTCTCTTAATTCCTCAACCTTATAAATATGCGTTATGCCATATCTAGTTAAAGCATGTTGATTTCGAGTCGTTATAATGATTCTACTTCCAAAACCGAACCAATCGTGCTCTCCTACCACATTTTTGAGTTTGGTTGATTCATCCACATCATCGAGCACAATAAGAACTTTTTTATGACATTCCATGTTCCTTATCATATGTACTGCACGACCATCACTTCCTACTTTCAAACCCTTTTCCATTAAGATTTCAAAAATGAGTTGTTCTTGCAGAGTTTTTAATCCACATTTTTTTGAAACTTCTCTAACATTCTCAATAAAGCTGTAACCTTCAAATTGGCAAGAGATACAATCATAAATAGCTTTGGAAATAGTAGTCTTACCTATTCCACCCATTCCCCAAATCCCTACAACACGAGCATCCTCCACCCCTAAACCTAGCAATTTAATCACTTTCTCCATACGAGAATCCATCCCAACTAAATCTTCCCCAATGCTTGAATGTGTATGACTTAATTTTCTAAAAAGTAACCCGACAACTTCTTGGATGAACATTGATTCAGACCTCCAAATTTAGGGGAATAGTAATAAATTTATTCATCAGAACTCAAAAGCGTTGTAAGAAGGAAAAATGTCATTAGTTTGGTCAAATATGATTGATTTTACTCATTGCAATTGAAATCTATATATAATATAAAGAAAGGGTGTTTTTAGTGAGAAATCTTGTGAGAGCTTCAATATCTCATACTAATTTTCTTGATTTTCTTAATTTTAGACAATTAAAAAAATCTCCATTAGTTAGCTTTTATTAAACCATATAAAAATCAAACTCTAATTAGTTTATGATTTATTTGACAATTCCACATCAAGAAAAGAAGGAAAAAGTGAGATTTTTTACTCATATAAAGCAAATCTTATACTCCCATTTAATATTGTAGTGATGTGCATGTTTCAATTCAATATAGTTTAAATTTGAAAATTTTAATTAATTAATTTTTTTGTAAGTTGGTTGGTCTTTTGACCTAGCCAGTTAGGCTGCATCATTTTTGATTTGACTGATTCATTAGTTTAACTGTAATTGTAGCGATTTTTTCAAAATATATTGATTAGATTTGTTTGATTTGAAATAAACTAAAGATTGATCTAATTAAAGATTGAACGACTGAGATTGCTTGATTAGAAATAAACTTTCCGCCTAAATAATTGTTAATTTTTATTTCATAATCCTACATTGAAAAAAGAAGAAAAAAATGAATTGTTTTACTTATATAAAGTGAACGTTAATATTATAGTATTGTGCATGCTTTTCAAGACAGTTTAAATTTTAAAATAAAATTAAAATAATATTTAAAAGTTTTAATTGATTAATTTTTGTATAAGTTGGTTGGTCTTTTGACTTAGTCGATTAGGCTGAATCATTTTCAGTTTGATTGATTCACTAGTTTAACTGCAATTTTAGCGGTTTTATCAAAATATATTGGTTAGATGTTTGATTCGAAATAAACTAAAGATTGACCTGATTAAAGATTGAACTACTGATTGCTTGATTAGAAATAAACTTCATGTCCAAATAATTGTTAACTTTTATTTTACAATCCCATATCTGGAAAAGAAGAAAAAAGTGCGGTGTTTCACTTATATAAAATAAACCTTATGCTCCTATTTAATATTGCAGTGATGTACATGCTTCAATTCAAGATAGTTTAAATTTTAAAATTAAAATAAAACTTAAAAATTTTAATTAATTAATTTTTGTATCAGTTCATTGGTTTTTTTATTTAACTGATTAGGCTAAACCGTTTTTTGTTTGACTGATTCGTTGGTTTAACCGCTATCTTAGCGGTTTTATCAAAATATATTGGTTAGATTTGTTTGATTCAAAATAAACTAAAGATTAGCCAAATTAAAGATTAAATGATTGATATTGTTTGATTCGAAATAAATTTTCCACCCGAACAATTGTTAATTTTTATTTTACACAATTCCACATCACGTAAAGAAAGAAAAAGTGAGTTGTTTCAGTTATATAAGGTAAACATATGCTCCCATTTAATATTGTAGTGTTGTGCATGTTTCAATTGAAAATAGTTTAAATTTTAAAATAAAATAAAATTTAAAAGTTTTAATTAATTATTTTTTGTATAAGTTGGTTAGTCTTTTAACCGATTTTACTAACGATGGGGGATTGACCTATAAATTCCATTTAGCTGACTTGTGAACCTTCCAGTCCCAAATGTGTTGTAATACTCTTAGAAGTCCCAATATGATATGATTTACGTTTTTGCCCATAAGGTATGATTTTTTAAGTATGAGGATTGCACATATTGCGGGCCTACCACATTTGGGAAAACGCACTATTGTCCTTTATTGGTTGGTACATTAGTTTTGGACTACCCATATCACCCACATCCTAGGTTGGGCCAAAACATATCCAATGTAAAAGCCCTTAGATCCACATCGATTTCAGGTGAAGCCCACATTGGTAATCAAGACATATAGACTATCAAACCACACTGGAACAGGTCATGAGCGATGATCAAAAGGTCTTCCCGTCATTGGATGATTGGTGAACAAATTCAATATCGATTGCCAAGCGACAACCCTCCATACCCCCCATCGGCGTGTCTGTTGTCAAACATTCAGTCCAGTTGTGGAAAGCACAAAATTAAATAATAAATTTCATTCCAATTCGAAATATGCAAATTTTAGGGTTTTGCAGAAAATATATCGCATTTGATTTGGTCTGAAATCCCATATGTGAGTATTGGTATGGCAACCACATAATCGATTCACATTTGTAGATTTTTTTGCGATTTGTTTCCAGATTTGCAGGGATTCAATTGTCGGTGAATGGCGATGTGAGCGGTTTCGTTACCCACAGTAATTAGAAAGGAAAAGTTATAGCGATCCCGGGTTTACCCCTTGTTGTATAGTGATCCGGACATGTGTCCGTGGATGTTGGTAGTGGATTGTTGTCCTGTTTACGTCCTTTCATATATTGTATTTGAGTTATAGGATGTGTTGGGCAGGTTTGTTTCAGGTTGGTGGTGTTTGGGAGCCAAGGGTTCCGCCTGTAATTTTGTCCTTCGCCGGCGAGTTGGTCGCTTCAGCGAGAGTTGAGTTTTGTGTCTGGTGGGTCGAGCAGAGCGGCCGCTCAGCGGCGATCGCGTCTGGCTGACTGAACACCATGATTTCGCTCGAAGCGGCCGTTCTTCGCCGAGCGATCTGTTCGATCTTCGCTCGGCGAGCGGTTCGTCGCTTCAGCGTCGCGTCTAGTTCTGGAACTGAAGGGGTCGAGCTCGGCTCGAGCGAGCTTTTCTTCGCTCGGCGAAGTTTCTAGGATGTTGGCTCGGCGAGACCTTCTTGGCTCGAGCTACGGTTTCAGGTGCGGTCGCTCGGCGACCAAGTCTTCGCCGAGCGAGCCTGTTTATATCGATTCGGCAATGGCGAATTTTAAGTTAGATTTTTATAAACTTTTGATCCAATCCTCCAGATCTGAGAGCTTCTCTCTCTAGCTTTATATTCTCTCTAAGGTTTGATCTATCTAGGATCATTTCCTTCCCATCTTGCTTTGTTAAAAAGGTAGAGGTTGACGAGGGCTTCGATTTAATCTGAAAAAAGTCGGTGTTTGGAGCATTTTGATCTTTGGGTCTTCATCTCCTTTTGGGCTTAAACTTTGAGGTAAGGATATCCTACTCCTCTTTATGGATTCTGTCTTTAAATTTTGACATTTTGATGTGTTGGGGATAGTTGCGTAATTTTGGGAAAGTTTGGGGCTTTTATGCAATTTTATAAAAGTTCGGGGTTTTGTTTTAAATAAACCTATATGTACGGTTGGTACATAGAAATGAGATTAATGTGGAATCATTGATGAAAATGGAACCTTAGGGGTTGAATGTTAATTATGGAAAATGCTATAATTATATTGTTTAATTAATTGGGATAATTAATTGTGGAATTGAGATGTTGATTATATATCCATTGTGCATTTATTTTACATTTAGAAATATCTGCTTTGGGCTATCGGTGGAGGATAATCTTGATTGTTGTAGACAATGCATGATGATTAGGTAAATTAAAACCAATCATTGAAATGTGTCATTAAGAATGACAGTTGAAGAATACATTAACTTTATGTATTGATTTGTGATGTGTATAATTGTTGTTTATATGCATTGTGTTGTGTTGGAGAAGATAGGGGATGTACTCGCGGTTTAGGGAAGATAGGGGATGTACCTCTAACCCGGATGTTGATTGGGAGAAGATAGGGGATGGACTCCGTAGATAAAGCTCATATGCTTGTCTTGGGAATGTGATATAGCTAGTATGCATATCTGTGGAAGTAATGAAGTTGTAAGTGGTTAATATGAGCTGTTGTTTCATATGAGTTGTGTGGCGTGTTACGAGCCATGAGTTATAAATCGAGAATTTAATGAAAATGGAGAGTGAATTGAATATAGACTTGAAGGTCTTAGAATTGTAATGTGTTATGAAAGAATGTAAAAGTGTTGACCATCTATCAACTGTTAATCTTTTAGTCATTATTCATAACTGGTTTAGTGTATTTCTACTGGGCTGTGGCTCACCCTATATGGGAACATCATTTTCGTGATGCAAAGATGCCACCTCCAAGGACTTAGCTTGGGAGGCTGGTGGCGGATGGACTTTTGACTTCTATTTACTTTTGATGTGTTATATGTAACCTCAAGCCAAGGGCTTTACGTGTATTAAGCTAGAGCTCTCTTGATTGTAACCAAGTATTAACTTGGAAAATTGTAAGCCTTTAAGGCATCCGCTTTTATTGTTTACATGTAATACTTTTGTACAGAACAGTTCAGTTAAATAGAAGAAGGTGGACTTTTATTATGTTGATGCATGTTCGATTGTTGGGTTTATTGTCATTATTTTGAGGGCGTTACAACTTGGTATCGAGGCGCACGGGTTCGAATACTTTAGTGCGTGGGAAGTGATTAGGAACACAATGGGTTTGTCTCGCATGATAGATACTCAGAGTAGTGTCATATGCTATGTGTTTAATTGATAACATGTTTATGTGATTATTTGGGTATGGGATTTAATTTCTAGGATGTTGATTGGATCCTTGGGTTTCTGGGAGTCTTGTTGGAAAGGCACTTGATCAATGCCGTTTCTCACAGGAACTCTGGTAACGCCTCGGGACTATCATTATCAAGAAATGGAATTGTAAGTGCTTATGTGTTTATGTGCTTACGTGGAGTGAATTATTGTGGTCCATGTTTTAGGACGCGAGTGTTTAGTTATGGCACGTTTATAAATGTGCTAACGCTCGTGTTACCTTTATTAGGATGTCGGGGCGAGGAAGAGGTGGAAGCGTGGTAGGCCTAGGAGGCGGGATATGCCTTTCTGGGATGAGATTCCGGCTCGAGAAGGGGTTGGTCGAGCCAATGTGGCCGAGCGATGAAGGCCGAGCTATGGGCGCTCTAGCCCGAGAGATAGCGAGGCGTTCGAGTCGATGGGTATTCTCGAGCGAGAATCGGGCTCAAGGTTGTTATTGCAGAATCAGGACCTTCTTTTACGAAGAGGAGTTCTTCCGGTGTAATTCGGATGAGTTTGTGGGTGATCCAAAAGAGCCGATTAAAGCTGATGAATGGCTCGAACAGACAACGAAGACGTTTGAGATGCTAGGCATCGAAGACGAAGTACTGAAGGTGACCTTGGCATCATTCCAGCTGAAAGGGGATGCGGGTCAGTGGTGGAAGTTCGTGAAGGGTCGTATTGATGGCACTTGGAAGGCTTTTGTTGACGCTTTAGGAAGTTCTTGTCTCGGTATTGCTCAGGAGAAGTTGAGGTCGATTCTGCCACTCAAGCAGGGAGGTTTATCGATGGCGAGTTTGAGGCCTCATTCACTAGTTTGTCGAGTTTGCACTGAATTGGTGGCGTCCGAGGAACGCCGTTGCATTGAGTTTGAGAAGAAGTTGAGGCGGCCTCAAGTTGAGAATGTGGGGTCTATGTTTGGGATTATGGGCGATGGTTGATCTGCGGCTCATCTTGAGATTATGATCTTTGGAAGAGGATGAAGGCGAAGGCTCCAAGAGGAGTCGAGGGACAGGTGATAGTAGGAGACAGAGGGGTTATAACCCTCGGCCAGTCTCGAGGTGGAGTTTCTAGGTCGACTTTCCCTGCGAGTCTGCGAGCTCCGGGAGGCTCGAGGAGAGTTTACTTGTTACAAGTGTGGCCGGGTCACAAAGCTTGATTTGCCCTTGAAGGCGGAGGTCGAGGTGCATCTTCTTCACCAGCCGAGGTCGAGTTTGGGCGGCAGCCCTTGTCTGTGCTCGGTGTGGGCGGCTGGGCACTGAAGAGGTTCTCGCCTGATTGAGTGCCACCAGAGGCGTCTGGTTCTAGGCGAGCGAGGATTTCAACCCGGCTCGGTCATGCGAGGCCTCGAGGGCCAATCAAGAGCCGTCATCGGTCGATCTGTGATCTTATGCTCCCGAGGGTGGCAGTGGACGAGGTCCTCTGGTAGCGTGTATCTTTGTTGCAGGATTTGGTACCAACTCCATCAGTAGTGAGAGGTACTTTTTTGTTTTGCAACTCGGTTGCTAGAGTGTTGATTGACACGGGTGCATCTCATTCTTTTGTATCTGCTGCATTTGCATCTGTGTTGGAACTGGAGTTAGCACTTTTAGCATCTCCTATTTGTGTTGTGTCACCTATTGGGGGTGAGTTAATTTTGAGGCACGGATGTAGAGGTTGTGATATAGAGGTCGACGATCATCGACTTCCCTTTCCATTTGTAGTTATGCCCATGAAGGGCTTTGATGTTATTTTGGGTATGGGTAGTTATCGTCATACCGGCTGTTATTGATTGCTACCGCCAGAGTTACTTTGTCAGATGGCGGGGAGTTTTCCCATTTCTTAGGAGACCGAGTTGGTAGTGTTGTGCCACAGGGGTGCGGTCCGCGAAGGCGGAATGAGCTTAGTAGTTTACTTGCTAGTTTTGAGGATAGTGAGTGTGATGAGACCCAGATTGAGTTGCCAAGGGTAGTTTGTGAATACTCAGACGTCTTTCCCGAGGATCTTATTGATTTGCCACCCCACCGAGAGACAGAGTTCTCTATTGATTTAGTGCCCGGCACGGCGCCGATTTCTATGGCACCTTATCGTTTTGCACCGGCAGAGTTGATTGAGTTGAAAGTTCAGCTCCAAGAATTGCTAGATAAGGGCTTCGTTCGCCCTAGTGTATCGCCGTGGGGAGCACCGGCCCTCTTTGCTAAAAAGAAAGACGGTGCCTTGAGGTTGTGTATCAACTACCGGAAGTTGAATCGGGCTACGGTAAAGAATAAGTACCCTATGCCCGTATAGATGATTTGTTCGACCCGGTTGAAGGGTTCCCGTTGTTTCTCTAAGATAGATTTGAGATCGGGTTACCACCAGTTGAGGGTCAGAGAGGAGGATATTCCGAAGACGGCATTCCGTACGCGGTATGGCCATTATGAGTTTCTGGTGATGCCATTTGGGCTCACCAATGCACGGCAGTCTTTATGGACTTGATGAACGGATCTTCCGGAATTCTTGGACCGTTTTGTGGTCGTTTCTGTGGACGACATTCTTATCTATTCACCCTCAGAGAAAGAGCACGAGGAACACTTGAGAGTGGTGCTTGAGTCGCTTAGAGCCCATAGGCTGTATGCCAAGTTTGGGAAGTGCGAGTTCGCTAAAAAGTTAAGTTCTTAGGCCATGTAGTTTTAGGGAAGGGGTGTCTGTTGATACATCCAAGACCGAGGCAAGTGCAAGATTGGGCACCTAAGAGTGTGTTTGAGATCCGCATTTTACGGGATTACGGGTACTACCGTCGGTTTGTGAAAGATTTCTCGAGTTAGCTTCACTGTTGACTAGGTTGACTTCGCCAGAGTCAAATTTGTATGGAGTGAGACTTGTGAAAAGTCGTTTGAGTTGAAAGTTAGATTGACCACCGCTCAGTCTTGATTATTAGGAGGGGTTGGGTTATCAGATCTATTGTGATGCCTCACGAGAGGGTTTGGGTTGTGTGTTGATGCAGGAGGAAAGTGGTAGCTTATGGCTCACGTCAGTTAAAAATACACGAGAAGAATTACCCTACACACGACCTAGAGTTAGCGGCTGTGATCTTTGCCTTGAAAATCTGGAGGCACTACCTTTATGGTGAGAGATTCGAGGTGTTCTCGGATCATAAGAGTCTGAAGTATCTGTTTTCACAGAAAGACTTGAACTTGAGGCAGAGGAGGTGGATGGAGTTCATTGAGGATTACGACTTCGAGTTGCACTATCACCCAGGGAAGGCCAACGTTGTGGCCGATGCTCTTAGTAGGAAATCCATTAGTGATGTAGCTTGTGTAGCCATCCGAGAGTGGGAAATGTTGGGGGCACTTGGCGAGTTTGATTTGCTTCTGGGCGAATCCGTTGAGGCTGCCTTGTTTTTGTTGTTCTTGTGACCTACTCTTGTGACTCGAGTGTTAGAGGCACAGAGAGGTGACCTTGAGGTAGAATCCCTCGGAGAGAAGATCTCGATTGGGAAAGTTGAGAAGGGTTTGGTGGTGTATCCCGACTTGAGTGTGAGATCCGAGACCGCTTGTTTGTCTGGAGTCTTGCCGAGAGGAGGTACTCAGGAGTTTCACCATTCGCCTTGCAAAGGCATCCGGAGGTACTAAGATGTATCGATTTGAGTCGCGGTTTGGTGGCGGGGCATGAAGAGATGTGGCGATCTTCGTGTCTAAGTGCCTTACTTGTGACAAGTGAAGGCCGAGCATCGAGGCGCCGGGTTTGTTGCAACCCTTGCCTATTGCGAGTGGAAGTGGGAGCATGTCACTATGGACTTCGTTGTAGGTCTTAGGGACTCGGCGGGGGTAGTGATGCTATTTGGGTGGTTGTAGACCGGTTGGAAGTCGGCGCACTTCATTCCTATCTTGGCGTGAGAGATTCGGTAGATCATCTTGCCGACTTGTATATCCGGGACATAGTGAGATTGCACGGGGTCCCGATGGCGATTGTCTCGAGATAGAGATCCTCGTTTCTTTGCTAGGTTGTGGCGAGTTTGCAGAGTGCTTTGGGCACTAAGTTGACCTTTAATGCGGCTTATCACCCTCGGTGACAGGCGATCGAGCATACTATTCAGATCCTTGAGGACATGCTTGAGGTTGTGTCCTTGATTTGATGGGGCGTGGGAAAGGCACTTGCCATTGGTGGAGTTGCCTATAACAACGATTATCGATCTAGCATCGGTATGGCACCGTTTGAGGCCTTGTATGGCCGACCTTGTAGGTCTCCGGTTTGTTGGGCGAGGTGGGTGACACACCTTTGTTGGGTCCGGAGTTGGTTAGGGAGCAGCAGAGAAAGTTGAGTTTATCCGTAGGAGGCTTGTTCTGACCAGTCGTCGAAATCTTATCTTGACCGTAGGAGGAGACCGTTGGTGTTTGAGATAGGTGATCATGTCTTTTTGAAGATATCACCTAGGCGGGGATTGATGAGGTTTGGGAAGAGAGGGAAGTTATCCCCTCGGTTTATTGGTCCTTTTGAGATCCTTGAGAGGATTGGCGAGGTTGCTTACCGTTTAGCTTTGCCGCACAGTTGTCCGGAGTTCATGACGTGTTTCATGTGAGTATGCTTCGGAAGTATGAGCCGGATCCATCACACGTGTTGGATTGGACCGATTTGGAGGTAGATGAGGATGCCTCGTATGAGGAGAGACCGGTTCGGGTCTTGGATAGGCGGGACCAAGTCCTGCGTGGCAAGACCATTCCTTTGGTGAAGGTTTTGTGGAAGCATCACGGAGTGGAGGAAGCCACTTGGGAACGTGAGTTGGAAGTCCGCGAGAAATATCCGGACTTGTTTGTTGATTTGTAGTCATGTAATGAGAAGTTGTAATTTTGTTGAACTTTGAGAACATTGTATGTGTCTTGAGTTGTAAAACATGGTATACGTTTTGATTTAAGGAGGTAGTGTAAAACTTGCCTTAATGTGAGAATTGACTATAATGTTGCATGTGTTGGCTCTATTATAGAATTGGAGATGTATCATGAAATTTTGTTATGATATGATTTGTGAAACCATGTATATTGAGAATGGTTGGAAAGTGGAACAAGAAATGCATGTAATAGATGCGCTTGAAAATGTATATTGCGAAATGCCTCTTGATAAGAGATGGATGACCGGTAATGGGTCGAATTGTTAAATATTGTGTTATGACATTGTTTAAAATGGAGAAAAAAGAGACTTGCTTTTCAAAAACTTGTTTTAATTTAGACGGAAATTCTTTAAGGGAGGTTATAGCGATCCGGGTTTACCTTGTTGTATAGTGATCGGACATGTGTCCGTGGATGTTGGTAGTGGATTGTTGTCTGTTTACGTCCTTTCATATATTGTATTTGAGTTATAGGATGTGTTGGGCGGGTTTGTTTGAGTTGGTGGTGTTTGGGAGCCAAGGGTTCTTGCCGAAATTTTTGTCCTTCGCCGGCGAGAGTTAGTCGCTCGAGCGAGTTGAGTTTGTGTCCGGTGGGTCGAGCAGGCGGCTTGTTTCGAGCGGCGGCTAGCGTCTGGTGAACTGAACACCATGATTTCGCTCGGCGGTGTTCTTCGCTCAGCGATCTGGTCGATCTTCGCCGGCGGCGGTTAAATCGCTTCAGCGTGCGTCTAGTTGCGAACTGAAGGTCGAGCTCTGGCTCAGCGAGCTTTTCTTCGCTCGGCGAGTTTCTAGGATGTTGGCTCGGCGAGACCTTCTTGCTCGAGCTACGGTTTTACGTGTGCAGTCGCTCGGCGACCAAGTCTTCCTTCGGCGAGCTTTGTTTATATCAGTTCGACAGCAGCGAATTTTAAGTTAGATTTTTTATAAACTTTTGATCCAATCCTCCAGATCTGAGAGCTTCTCTCTCTAGCTTTATATTCTCTCTAAGGTTTGATCTATCTAGGATCATTTCCTTCCCATCTTGCTTTGTTAAAAAGGTAGAGGTTGACGAGGGCTTCGATTTAATCTGAAAAAGTCGGTGTTTGGAGCATTTTGATCTTTGGGTCTTCATCTCCTTTTGGGCTTAAACTTTGAGGTAGGGATATCCTACTCCTCTTTATGGATTCTGTCTTTAAATTTTGACATTTTGATGTGTTGGGGATAGTTGCGTAATTTTGGGAAAGTTTGGGGCTTTTATGCAATTTTATAAAAGTTCGGGGTTTTGTTTTAAATAAACCTATATGTACGGTTGGTACATAGAAATGAGATTAATGTGGAATCATTGATGAAAATGGAACCTTAGGGGTTGAATGTTAATTATGGAAAATGCTATAATTATATTGTTTAATTAATTGGGATAATTAATTGTGGAATTGAGATGTTGATTATATATCCATTGTGCATTTATTTTACATTTAGAAATATACGCTTTGGGCTATCGGTGGAGGATAGTCTTGATTGTTGTAGACAATGCATGATGATTAGGTAAATTAAAACCAATCATTGAAATGTGTCATTAAGAATGACAGTTGAAGAATACATTAACTTTATGTATTGATTTGTGATGTGTATAATTGTTGTTTATATGCATTGTGTTGTGTTGGAGAAGATAGGGGATGTACTCCGCGGTTTAGGGGAAGATAGGGGATGTACCTCTAAACCGGATGTTGTTTGGGAGAAGATAGGGGATGGACTCCGTAGATAAAGCTCATATGCTTGTCTTGGGAATGTGATATAGCTAGTATGCATATCTGTGGAAGTAATGAAGTTGTAAGTGGTTAATATGAGTTGTTGTTTCATATGAGTTGTGTGGCGAGTTACGAGCCATGAGTTATAAGAGAATTTAATGAAAATGGAGAGTGAATTGAATATAGACTTGAAGGTCTTAGAATTGTAATGTGTTATGAAAGAATGTAAAAGTGTTGACCATCTATCAAGCTGTTAATCTTTTAGTCATTATTCATAGCTGGTTTAGTGTATTTCTCTTGGTGTGGCTCACCCTATATGGGAACATCATTTTTCAGTGCAAAGACATGCCACCTCCAAGGACTTAGCTTGGGAGGCTAGTGGCGGATGGACTTTTTGACTTCTATTTACTTTTGATGTGTTGCATGTAACTTCAAGCCAAGGGCTTTACGTGTATTGAGCTAGAGCTCTCTTGATTGTAACCAAGTGTTAACTTGGAAAATTGTAAGCCTTTAAGGCATCCGCTTTTATTGTTTACATGTAATACTTTTGTACAGAACAGTTCAGTTAAATAGAAGAAGGTGGACTTTTATTATGTTGATGCATGTTCGATTGTTGGGTTTATTGTCATTATTATGAGGGCGTTACAAAAGTAGCCCTCAAATCCCACGAAATCAACGTCTATTTGGGAAAAAGTCCTAGTGTAAGACTAGGGGTTTTGGTATTTAGAGGGTGGGTAACATTTGTGGGACATCATGAACATTTTCTTTGCTCCCACAACGAAATATTTTTGCTAGAGTTGTTGTGTGAAGGTGTAAACCACCCTTATCCCAATGACGATGCCGAGGAACAGTGAGTATATGTATCTGTGCTTTTATGTGTTTGGTGTCGTGTTTTTGAAATGTGGTTTGGTGGGTGTGTAGTTACTGTATCCATGTTTTGCATTTAGGTGGGATGTACATGATGTAGTTCGAGGGTGTGAGGGGTTTGGTGTAGTTAATGTTAATGTTGCTAGGGGTGCTGCTGTGTGGTTAGGGGGGTGGTGTGTGGTATGTAGGATTGAATGTGGTGGGGTAGGGAGTGATGTTCCTTCCCAAATCAGAACCGTAATCAATGGAATTGCCATACCAGACAAGTAAGTTACCACACAGAAACAAGGGCAAAACAGTCGCATAATCCACCCAAAATCAGCCAAATAGGATCTTCCGAGTAACATTACCAACAAAATGGGACTTCCAAGAGTATTAAAAATAAAGAAGGATCTCTTGGTCCAAAACCCTCTGAAATGGGATTTTCCAATAATTTTTCCTTTTATGGATATATATATTGTTTTATTTCTAAAAGGTATGTTTAAGTTTTATGACAAACTTTAACAAAGAATAAACTAAAACTAAAAAATTTATAAAATGAAATTTATCAATATATATTTTTTTAATTTATTCTATTTTTTTGTATTTACTAATTAAATTATGACATCTATTTCTTATTGTAAACTTAAAATATACAATTAATAATATAATAGCTGCAATATATATTCTAATACAATAGTTAAAATTTAATTCATTCTAAATAATTTTTCTATAATTTTTAAATAAATTTTTTTATTATTATTTAATTTTAAAATTATTTTTAATTATTTATTTAGCCCGTGCAGGTTCATATGCTAGTATTTCTTATTACAAAGTATATGAGATAAAGATAATAATAGATTAGCACATAAACATATATATATATATAAATAACTCAATTTAAAATTTATGATACATTATTTTCGTTTGGAATGTAAGTTGACTTTTTGATTTTTTGACTTTTAGTTTGGGATCGATTTTTTAACTTTTTAAACTTTTTGTGAGAAAAAATAAAAATAAAATAATTATGAGTTGATGTAACAACTTTTAACTTAAAAACTAAAAAACTTATTTTATTTTATTTTATTTATTTATTTATTTATTTATTTAACTAAAAAAGCCCAACCTCTTCAAAACTAACATACCAAACGGCCACATTATTTTATTGAAAAAAAAAAATGCAAGTTACCTAATGATATCAGGATAAGGCCATCCTAATAAATTGGCAACTTGCTCTAAAGCATTCCTTCACCTTTGAACATTCTCCATTCCCAGAACTCCCTGTTTGGAAACCCATTCATCAAATACCTCCCCAAAACTCCCTCTTTGCCTTCTCACTTCTGATGGATCCACATGATAGAATATCGGATAAACAGTTGTGTTGCTGCATTCAAGTGCCTCCACAAGTTCATCCAAACACCATCTCGAAGAAGCATAATTCTTCGATAAAACTATAATTGAAAACCTCGATTCTCGAATCGCACTCCAGAGCTCCGGCAAAATCGATTTTCCACTCTCGAGCTTTTCAACGTCTTTGAAGGTGTGAATCCCCTTATGAGCCAACGCAGTGTAGAGATGACTGACGAAGTTGTTGCGAGTGTCTTCGCCTCTAAAGCTCAGGAACGCATCGTATGTGTATCGAGGTCGAGATGAAGCCATTGTTTAACTGTTTCGTGTAAGAAATTACTAGAAAGATAATTGGGAATTTGATAACAGAAACAGAAACTAGGATCTCACCCTTTCTCTCTCTCTCGGGTTTTTTTTTTTTTTTTCTTCTAATGTGACTATCCTATTTATTGCAATGAGTAATGCTAGAGACCCCTTTTTGGAAGACCCCACAATCCCATACTGATCCACACCATTCATGATGTGGACTCCACACATATATGAGTGAGCCCCACACATCATGAATGGTGTGGATCACTATAGAGGTTGTGGGGGTTCTCCAAAAAGGGGGTCTCACTCATTTTCCTTACTGCAATACGCGTGTTGTCTTACTTTCTTGGTAGGTATTTATTGTTCCTCTGCTTCTTTGCTCTTTCCTAGTTACTGTAATTACGCATTTTCTTTTGAACTTGGCATGGAGCATATGTACCAATTGATACACTAATTAGTATATTAATATATCTTATGTCATTATTATTAATCTCACCCGTTATACAAATTATAAATACGTAAAATCTCTAAAATTATGTCACATCATCTGTCAATACACTAATTAGTGTATCAATTGATACATATAGCAATATTTTTATTTTATTGAATTCATAATTATTTTATTTAAGTTATATCATTTTGATTTAGGTCATATCATTTTTTTTATTATATTATTTTAATTTTAACTCATATTTCATTTTATAAAATATCAACAAGTATATGAAAAATGAATAAGACCACCAATTATGGAGATCCCCATGACTCTAATAACATGTGGACCAATAATGTGTTTGTGTTTTTTTTTTTTCTTTTCTTTCTAGACCACAGCTGAGTGAAGATTGTAAGATTATATTTTTTTTTTTTGGAGTTTATAGCATTATTGAAAATATATTAATTTGACACTTTCTAAACAATCAAAAGGATTTAAAAAGATGAATGATTAAAAGAGAAAAAGCAAGAATAATAAAGAAATAAAAAAAAATCGTCGCATATCTATCTATACTCATATATAAAGCAGGAGGTATTGAACAGTGTTTTTTCGTCCCTTATGAAATTACTTATTTACCCTTTCGTTCAACTTCCAAATTCAGCTACTTAGGAGATGGTATAAACAAAATAATATAAGGATATAAGAGTAATTTTGATGTCTGCTGAATTTAGGACAAAATTAGACAAAATGTCTTTTTACCCTTATTTTTCCAATCTTCATCTGTGCGTGGCTGATTCTGGTTCACATAATGTGGGGTAATTTCGGAAGGAAATTTTACATTGAATCATCTCTTCATTACATTGAATCAGTCACAGGTGAGTGGAACCCACTGTTTTCACCAATAACAGCTAGATTTGCCCCTGGGACAATGAATAATTTCTCCAGCCACAACTCTTAATAGTCTCTCTTTCCCTTGCTTTCTCTATTCTCCCTCTCAAAACCCTTCACAATTTTTCGATCTTCAACCGAAGCGATGACGGAATGCTAACTCAACCCCATTTAGCTCCCTATTGAAAACATTAAGTCTCAAAAGGAGTTACAATTTTTTAATCTGAAATGGAATCGCGATTGATGGCTAATTAGTTAATTTTCCTTTCTTTCTTTCTTTTTTTTGGTTTGTTTTTGGTTTTCTTTTTGCAAGATTGTGGCGTTGCTTTTGAAAGTTTAGATAATAAGCAACATAATTTTTGGATAAGTATATCATGTACTCTCTGTTTCTATCTGATAATCTAAAATTTCTACATCTAAGAAAAATAAGTTATTTAAATATATATATATATTTGAAGTGAAAATTTATGCACCCAGAAAAATGATATAATGAAATTGTGTGTGCTAATTTCTGACCATACTGCCAAACAGGTATTCAGCTGGAGAGCACAGGTAGAATAGATCTCGCTCGAACAACCTGTTACAGAAAAATAAGACTTCGGTGGTGGTTTATCCACCTGGGGGCACTCCGACGATCAAGTCAGTACTCAGTTATCTCTCAAAGATAGTAAACAGTGCTTAACTCACAAGCCAGAATACAAAAAAAAACGTACCTTTGACCCACGAGGGTGCCTTACTTTTATAGCCAAGACTAACCTGATCCCTGTAGAAGCCTAGCTTCAATGGACTCTGGCTCAATGCTCATCTTGGACTCCCAGCCAAATAGAGATAAACTCCATAAGAGCCTTATCTTTGTCTAGACTGAGGTCCTCCCCTATTCTGGGACTCTTGTCCCTTATCCGTTCATCTCGGATTCCGGTATCTCCACAGATAACCTCGGCCTAGCCGAGATCATCTCGACGCCATGACCAAGACACGTGGCACCTCGGTTGACACTTCCGTGTCAGCTTGGCCACGTGTTGTCATTCACAAAATATGCCCCCACAAATACCCCCTAAGTTCTATTACCTCGGCATACTGAGGTGATGGAACCTATATCCTTTGTCCATGTAGCACATTGGCTAGGACTTACTCCATCCTTCATGACCGAGATCATCACACATCGGCTTTATATAACCAAGGCCCAAGAACCAAGATCTTCAAGTTTCTTAATCGAGATCGTCCCTCTAGTCGAGGTTCTCGCTCTATTAAATCAAGAACTCCAAGAGTTCTATCTGCACATGAGATGTCACGCACGGTTTCTCAACCGTTTTTGCCACTCATCTTTTTCTCATTGATCTGTACCTGACACGCGCCATCAGGTCGCGTCGCTTTTGCGCGCGCCGCCTGACAGGCACGTCGTCCAAGGCACATTCATTGTGATTTTGCTGCCTTCTCGTGTTTTAATAAAAACACTTTATCTCTCTGTCTCTTCACTTTCGCATCCTTCGTTTTTCCTCTGAGTTCAAGTTTTTTCTCTCTCTAAATCCTCCACCTCCATTGCTATCGAGCTCTCTGCAACTGATTTCGTTTTTCTCCTTCGGCGAAGCATTCACCATTCTGCTCCATTCACCATCATCGTCTGACTTCGGCATACCTCATGTCGGCGTCATTCTCTTCGGTAAGTCACTGTTTTCCTTCTTTTCAGTTTCAAACTCTGTTGCGTTTGTTTTTTGCCATTGTGAATCCATTCATGTTCTTCAATCCTTTCCTGTGTTTTAAATTTCATCATTCACATGTTGAGCATGTTTGTTTGCGATTTCATGTTTGTCCAACTCGTATTTGGGTTTACATATGCACACACATATTGCTCATACACTTGTTAATTTGCCATTGTCCTTGGCTTTGCACATCTGCACACACTTTATTCAATGTTCTTGAATTTTTATTTGTTTTCTTAAGTCTGAACCATTGCTCTTTTCTGTTTTTTTGCTTTATTTCTAGATTCATGTCTTTGACTCCTGTATTTGTCTACATTTAGGTTTGGGTTTTGATCTAGAACTCTATTCTTTAGGAAAACTAAACCAAAAACCTCCTTAGATTCTCAGAAACCTTTACTCCAGTGCTATCTAGGGTTTAGCTGAGGTCCTTAAACCCACACCAAACATTCTTTTTCGAAATTTTGCCTTAATCTTCATAAGCCGACATCATGGGTATGTTCAGGTGGAGAGTCGACAGCCCTTCAAAGCTAGAGTACTTTAGGAATGAGTTCTCCATCCCAGCCGATGTCCATCTTAGGTTAACTGGGGAGGAGGACTCTATCATGTCAGATGAGGATTCCATGCCCTTCCCAGTGGTAGCCTTTATAGAGTGTGGACTTTGGTTCCCTCTAGACATCCTTTTCCAACAAGTCCTTCACTATTACAAGCTTAATCGAATGTAGCTAGCTATTAACTCTTATAGAGTCATTAATGGCATAATTGCCCTAGCTAGCCGAGAAAACACGAGGATAACACTAGCCGATATCCAATACTGTTATACCATGTGTGGCTTGAAATCCAAAAAAGGCTACGTCTATTACCTTAAGCCGAGATCTACTGAGTACAAACTCATAGCCGACCTCCCAGACTCCAACAATGGTGCTGGAGATGATTATTTCATCGTCTCAGGCAACTGAGAGTTCTCACTTAATGACGACCTCCACCTCTATCCTTTGAGCCGAACAGTGTTTAAAGAGGGTAATGGTAAGAACCAATGTCACTTTACATGCTTTTAAGTCTTTATTACTTTATTCCTTTTATATGTTCTAATGTTTGATTTTTGTACTTGCAGCTCTTCCTCAGCCACCAAAAGATTTACAAAAAACCTTCTACCCCAACAAGGACTTTAAGAAGCTGCTGGGCTTGCCAATTGATTAGCGTAAAACCCCTCTGCTGCTCAACTACATTCCAACCTACAGATCCGTATTGCCTGAGGTACCCAAGAAAAGCAAGTCTCCACCTTGAGCAACAACTCCCCCTAACACTTCATCACCACAACCTGATCAAGCCTCAACCTCTGATCCAGCAGAGCAAGCATTAGCATCTACTCCACAACTGATTCCTCCTGCCCAACGCCGACGCCGAGTTCCAATTTCTGCCCTTGCCGATAGAACTTGTAGCCGAAAACGCCAAAGTACTGAGGCGTCGACTTACGATCCAGCCAACCTGTAACACGTCCGCGAGGGACCTCGCTACAGTTCGGACTCCCCTAGTGTCACTGTTCTTAATCTGAACCAAAGAGTCCAAATCTGGCAAATCGTTTTGAGAAAAATAGATTTTGAAAAGAAGCGCCAAACATGGACTGCTTTGCCAGATACAGAGTCGCCACCTAAATATTTTTTTAAAATGGGAAATTTAGGAAACCCTGACTCGGTGCCGAAGGCCACGTGTCCGTCATCACCAAAGTTGCCTCGGCTCGGGAACTTGGGTACGATTGGGGAAGGTCAGCTATGAGCACCCCCTCTCGCCCGATCCGAAGATCGGCCTCTACTAACCGTGATATCTAATTTTGAAATCTTATGTGTTCTTATTCCGGTTATTAGCCTAGAATTACTATGTTATGCGCATAGCAAACAAGTATAGACTAGATTGCCTAATTTGAAAACAAGCATTGCATATCCGTTTGTTTTGAAAAGCGCTTTGGAATTTGCTACTCGCAAGTAGGCTAAAACACGGATTTCAACGAGTTTTTCCAACTCAAACAATCCAACCTTCACCCACAGGCATTCAAACAGTTTATCTCATATAAACAGTTAGCCACATGGTAAGCATACTGTCATGGCAACATTCACACGCATGCGATATGCTAAAGCATAAATACTTACATTGTACTCCGTGCCAAAACAAAAAACTGTGTTGCAAGAAGATAGACTACCCAGTTAAAGTCTGTGAAAACCAGGTGGTGATTTCAGAGGTGATATACAAACAATGCAAATGTTACAGTGAACAGCCCCAAACGAAAAATTCAATTTCAAATGGTGAGGAACAAGAACAAGAGGAGCGGTCTGTTGTGGGGAGCAAGAAGGGTGAAGATGAAGCTTATGTGGAGGGCCACGGTGGAGGTGTGCTGGACATCAGAGGTGTTGAGAAGGCAGGGGGGTCGACGGTAAGACAGGATGACCATACAGCCACTGATGGTCGAGATAGGGAGCTATGTA
Organism: Camellia lanceoleosa; assembly: GCA_025200525.1. NCBI lineage: Eukaryota > Viridiplantae > Streptophyta > Magnoliopsida > Ericales > Theaceae > Camellia > Camellia lanceoleosa. The sequence goes on from CM045771.1 coordinate 10,766,085, forward strand.
TATCTAAGGTTGAGAAGACTATCATGTCTATAGGTCAATCGGACTGCTTGCAGAAGCAACCAGGAGGTAGAGGCGAAGCTTGCAGGTCTTAGTCAGTCAAATCATTGCTAAATCCTATTCAAGTTCAAAATGAAGGTAATTAGATTATTGTAGACGGTATTGTTACTCCGAGGTTTTATGAGGAGTCTTAGTGGGCTAGAGAAAGATGTACCTGGGCTTAATATAGAGGTGTTATTAAATAAGGTCCATGCTATAGAGTGTGGAAACATTCTAGGCCATAGATCATCTGAGTTAAGTGACCCAAAGGATCAGCCAACACAGGAGGGTGAAGCCCAAACCAGCAAGGGGAAAGCAACCCAAGTCAGTGGGGATAAGGAGTCTCACAGAGGGATATACTGTAACACTACAGTGGTGGATCAAAAGAGAAAAAACATCACAAAAGAGAAAGTAAGAGGGATGGTGAAATACCAGAGAAAGAAAAAAGGCAACTTACAAATCGGGGCTGGTTCAGTCATGAACTTCAAGAAATGGGCTATATTTAGGTCGGCAGCTACAACTATTTCTTTATCCATGGCAAGCAAATCGGGTTCTGGCCAACTGCTCCTAAATGAGGCAGAAGCATCTTTGCAGATTGGGAAGTTACTTGGGATGAAATATAAAGGTAAGGATGAGGAAGTGCTCAGTAAATTAATGGAACTAGAAGTTAAGGATAAGGAGGTGCTGGGGAAAGGGGGTAGTAAGGCAGATTAACCGTATCTGTGTAACAATGCCCGCAAGGGACCTCGGCTATAGTTCGGACTCCCCTTTTTTTGTTGCGGTTCTTAATCTAAACCAAAAAGTCCAACTCTGGCAAATCGTTTTGAGAAAAACAGATTTTGAAAAGAAGTGCCAAACATGGACTGCTTTGCCAGATACAGAGTCGCCACCTAAATATTTTTTAAAATGGGAAATTTAGGAAACCCTGACTCGGTGCCGAAGGCCACGTGTCCGTCATCACCAAAGTTGTCACGCCCCAAATCCGCCCCTAAAAATTTGGGCATGACCCATTCGAAATGGACACCAAACCTGTTAAATATTATCTATGGGGCCTGAACGGAAGCATTTAATATCATATAATAGTATAAAATAATATCCATTGAGCTACCACTACTATGCGGGATCACGCATGAGAACATAATGCAGATAAATATACATTGACGTATATCTGGAGATAGCTAAATACATATACATATACATCTAGCTTAATAAACACTTAGGGTACAAATTAAAACTTAGCAAAACTCCATAACTTGAACGGTCAACGCCTAAGAATCTAGATACTCAAGGCTTGGCAACTGGTAACGGAAGCCACAGGTTAAGGTTGACCCCCAAGTTGAGTGCCTACAGAAACAGACATAAAATAAAGTGAGTCAAGCTCGTTGAATAATAGTAAGTAAATCATGTAATATTCAACTCAAACAATAAAGTATATAATCAGAGAAGTATGTGGTTAACTACATTACGAAAAGATGTCTCAAACACACATGGGTCTAGTTTAAATGTGAGCGACTTATCGGCCCGAAATAATGAATAGCCTTTCGGCCTGAAACGACCTTTGACCCGAGAACATACTACTATGTACGTATATCTTTTCAACATTTCATTCTCATTGAGTTCCAATCAACACATATGCTAATATTGTAACTGACGGAAATCAGAATGTCATTAACGAACATTATGTCACAAGACATACATCGAATCACACAGAAGTTAATATCATGTTATGCCCACATTCTAACGTGAGTCTCGTAATAATGTTAAACATTTACATGCGTATCATAGATTCTCAACGACTTCGGGTCCATGTGTAACACAATGGAATATTCTTAGTTTCATACAGATATTTGGTTTAAAGATAAACATAATTACGTTTATTCATTAAATTGCTTATAGATAATAGAGAATTATTATTCATCATCGATGAGCAGGTCATTTCAAAGTCATACCGATGTATGCCGACCTTTCGACGTTCACATTGACTTTCAACCATCATAAATGTTTGTGTAACATGTTAGGTGTAACACTTATAAGAAACAGAGCGTTAGTGATAATAATTATCGATGCTAAATAAAATGTATATCTTTGTACTATTACTCACAGTGTTTAGATGCTTGATCCACCCCCGTAACTGACCCTACACAATTCATCATATTACAATATTAATCAATTTCCAACATTATTCAACACGACATAATCCATCAAAAGTCAACATCACTTGGTTCATTAACGCCATTTGCAACTTAACATAATTCAAAATAAATCCTGGAATCTCATTCCAATATTCTACAACCCAGTTCATATCATCTATATCATGAATAAATTATTTCCCCAATTGTCCTTTCACATTATTACATAAATTCCAACATTTATAACAAAGTTCATTCGCTAAATTTAAACATAATTTCGAAACATCTCAGAAATCCAATTAAACTTGTACACGTATAATTCAACCCACCAATTCCATGATTCTATGTTTAATTTGGACAAACTCAGTATTTATCATCACCAATTAATCTAGGGTTTCAAGAATAATGAGGGTTTTTAGCAAAAGTTCAAACTTCTTAAATCACCACTTTTAATTCCAATTTTCCCAATGATTCTACACCTAGGATTCACAATCCATCATTTAAACTCATCAATTGAACCCTCAATGCTTCAAACCCGAAATTCCCCAAATCTCATAATTTACTCTATATGCTCAAAAATACAAATTTGAACATCAATACAATGGAAATACCACAAATCAAGCTCTTAATGTAAGTATTGAAGAGTATTAGAACCCTTACCTCAAGAATCAACAAAAGAGCAAGCTTGAGGAGTAACCTTTCGCAAATCCAAGTTTCAATCGGTTAAAAACATTGATCTCTTCTTAGTCTCCATTCTTGATGTAAAAACCATGGTGGATTGTTGCTCAAAATAAAGGAAATCAAGGTTTTGAGGCTAGGGTTTCGGAGGATTTCGGACATAGGTGAAGAGGGAAGAAGAGAGGGGAAAGAAAATGTGGAAAAATATCTCAAAATCCCGTTTTTTAAGCTGCTGTCCCGTAATTCCCGCTCGAGCGGAGAAATTCCCGCTCGAGCGGACCTATTTTCAGCACAGATCCCGAAACTTCAAACAAGTGTAACTCTCCCATCCGGACTCCGTTTTAGGTCGTTCTTGTGCTCAAATTGAAGCCCCGGAAATAAGCTTTCCAATGGTTCTAACCTCACATTCAAATTCAAAGTGTGGAAAAAGAAAAGGGCAAACGAGTGACGGTTGGTCGTAAACAATTATTCCAATTAAAGTTTTTAGTCCCATCTTACTTTACCATCATCTTATCATCTCAATTAATATCCCAAAATAAGGTAAGGACATTTCAAATACAGTAAGAAGAACATAAAAAATGAGTCCACATGCTTCAGAATCAAACTTACCCAGGCGACCCGCTCGAGCGCGCAGACCAACAAAGTCGTCCGCTCGAGCGTAAACTCCCCCGCTCGAGCGGAGAACCACAACTCGAGAATCTCGAGGCCATCAAAATTGCTGGAAACCCCAAAAGTCCGCTGAAGGGCTACCTCCGCCGGAGCGGAGGAAAGGATTTCTGGGTCGTTACAAAAGTTGTCTTGGCTCGGGAGCTTGGGTACGATCGGGGAAGGTCAGCTATGAGCACCCCCTTTCGCCCGGTCCGAAGACCGGCCTCTACTAACCATGATATCCGATTTTGAAAATGTTATGTGTTCTTATTCCGGTTATTAGCCTAGAATTACTATGTTATGCGCACAGCAAACAAGTATAGACTAGATTGCCTAATTTGGAAACAAGCATTGCATATCCGTTTGTTTTGAAAAGCGCTTTGGAATTTGCTACTCGCAAGTAGGCTAAAACACGGATTTCAACGAGTTTTTCCAAGTCAAACAATCCAACCTTCACCCACAGGCATTCAAGCAGTTTATCTCATATAAGCACTTAGCCACATGGTAAGCATACTGTCATGGCAACATTCACACGCATGCGATATGCTAAAGCATAAATACTTACATCGTACTCCGTGCCAAAACAATAAACTAGTTAGCAAACATGCATGTCCTAGTTCATGTTAAGTGGCTAATGCAACACATGCAAAATGTGATTAGGATAGGCTCGGCTAATCTACGATGACATGTGAAATGTTACAATTATCACGTATTCAATTTGGAAATTGAAATACAATGCAGTTAGCGTGATGTACTGAGCCCGGTGCATGTAAGACAAATGCATGGATGCACGCATACATTGCATAAGGTATGCTAATTTTAAATATGCCTTAATCTACCATCATAAGCAGGTAAGTAAAAGGGAGAAAGAAGTGGGGTTGGAAGACATACACACACGAACCCACACTTATTACAGATTTGCCCTTGCTCGAAGGGACCAAAAGAATATACAAATTAATTAACTACGAAAGCTAATTAAATATTACAGATCAATTAAATTAACTAAACAAATTAATTAATCTAATTAAAACAGTAAAGCCCTTGGGAAGCGGGTCAGATGCAGCGCATGCTCGGGACTTGCTCGGAATCGCACTGCCATGCATAGTCTGCCTCTGTTTTCCCTGCTTTCTTCCTCTGAAAACTGCCAAAGTCTCAGGAATGCCTCTCAGGACACTGGGGGATACCACTGGCTGAGTAGAATTACCACCGGCAATAGGATGTGGCCATCGGCATAAAATGAATCCATCAGCTGAGGACTTACTGCCGGCCGGCAGCAAATGTTGCCGATCGGCAAACAATGCCTGCAGAACCTGCAACTCACAGCAGCAGAGGGCAAAGCTTGCATGGCAATACAATTCAAACAATGTATGCACCAATCATGCCCCCTATCAAGTTTGCGACTCAAAGGGGTATGTGCCTCGATTCTCGGGCCACCAATCACGCATTTCCATGCATGATGGCCTAAAGAATCAAGTGTGCACTTTCATGTCAAATGAAATGCAAACCAAATCAAACAAAACAAGGCCCAATTCCTATCACCAAATCAAGGAACAAGGCATGCATGCAAGATGCAATGCAACCTAGGCATGCAAGCTAAGGATGCAACATGGCATGGCAAGGCACTTATGCAAGTATACAAGCAAACATGAGGCAATGCAAACTAATGAAAAGGTGGACTTAAACATGATTTAGGCGGCTCTAAATAGGCCTAAAACAGTGGCCAAAATGCCCAAAAATGAAGGCTAAACACACATACACATGTGCACATATTGTGCTCTAAAGCTTAAGCATTAAACTAGCAACTTTCAAGCACACTTAAAAGAGGCTATGATGGATAATTAGCATGCGATATTAGCTCTGAAAATCATGTCAAGATGTGGTGCCAAACCAACTCAAATGAGACAAGCATAAGCATGCAAGCATGGTCCAAGTACTTAAGGCAAGTCATGGAGGCTTGAACCAAGGTCAATTCCACCAAGCCTCACAAGGCTAAGGAGGCTTAAAACAAGTCAAAAGAAGGCTTAAACAAAGCCAAGGGTGCACCTAGATGGCATCTAAGTGGCTCAAATCCAAAGGCATACGTAATGACCAAAACATGGAGCATGCAACACAAGCTTTCAAAGCAACAATGAAGCCTCTAAGGCAAGTATGCAAACAAGTTAAATGGACTGAAATTTCATGCTAAGTGGTTCCAAATCACTGAAATAATGCAAGCAATGCATGCTATACACTTATGCACTTAAGGCCAACAAGCCAAATACACAAAGGGGCTACACAATGCATGCTAGGGTCCCAAACAACCTAGGACAGACCTTATACATGGCAAAACAAGCACAAAAGCTTCACAAGACTAAGCCTAAACATGCTAGAATAATGGTTAACAACCTAAGGCATATTAACGCAATAACAAGGCATTACATGGCATATATGCAAGACATGCATGGTGTACCAAAACCAACACACAACAAGGTTATATCATGGCATAATAAGCATGGAAAACAGCCATGGCATGATCAATACACACTCTAAAATGATGCTCCCTCAAGAGGCCAAAATGGGTCCTTTCAAGGACAACAAGGAAAGGGGGTGGCCCTCCCCTTTTGGAGACTTCAAGGCACCATCTCCACCACTGAAATCCCTCAAGATTTCAGTGGTGAAGAGGCCCAAACACAAAAGTCTCGAAACTTGCACAAAATAGCACAAAAATGGGGCCTTTCAAGGCCTAAGGGTGGTCAAACACACCCAACCCACAAAACACTCTTAACAAACAATCAAGAGGGCCTAAAAACAGAACTTTTTTGTATTATACACTAAGCACAAAAACAGCTCTAAGATAGGTAGAAAAGCAATACAAAAATAGGGAATAAAAGGGAAGTTTCTCACCCTTGTAGATCACCTTCACAAATGATGCTCCAACAGCCCTCCTTGGCTTGAATCCAACTCCAAAGCACCAAAACCAGCCCCTTAGAACCTCAGTAGCCAAAGGAAGGTGAAGCACTAGGTGTTTGTGTGCAATAGTATGGACTAAAACACCTAGACCACAAAGAGAGAAAAAGAGAGATAGGAGATATGTATGAACCCTAACCCTAAAGCCAGAGCTTCTCTCTGTGTTTTTCTCTCCAAAATTCTCTAACCTCCATACCAAGAAAGGGACCCTCCTCTTATGGGCAACCAACTTGTAAAGCTTATACAACAAGATTACAAGGAGGGCATCCCTCCATACACGTGTATGGAGGGGAACCAAATGCCACACAGCTGTCCTAAAATATCTGCAAAAGCAGATGAACAGTAGTCGGCCGGCCAAAAATGTCATTTTAACAAAAATGACTGCCGATCGGCAACAAAGAGTGCCGACCGGCCACATACATTGCCGGTGGCAACAAAAACCAGCCGGTGGCCTCTACCCACTGCCGGTGGTGTGTGGGGATGCCTCACAAGGCATTCCCTGCCCCTCCAAGGCAAAACACAAGTGTTTGGTGCAAAACCAGACACAAAACGGTCGAGTTCGGAGATCACGAGGCGAGGCGTGGCGAGACCTCGGGAACTCGAAACGAACACAAACATGGATAATCACCGAGTGTTCAAGCGGTGACGTCCAAGTCTTGAGGATGGTCAAAAATGGGGTGTCTCTGATTTGCCCTCTTTGTGAACTCGAAAGTCATAACAATGGTGGGAGTGAATGTCAAAGCCCAGAGACGACCCATTTTTGACAAGGCTGAAGACTTGGACAAACATGCAAGACAAACAAGGTATGTGCCCGAAGGCAGGGGCAAAATGCAACTGAAAATGCTAGAAGCCGAGCATAACTTATGATCATGCAAAGAAAGCTGCAACAAAGCACACATGCAACAGTTTTAAGCTAGCATACACCAGACTACACTACAATGCAGAAAAGATGTAAGAGAATTATGTAATTCTCTATACGTCTCACGCGGAGGATACAATACCTATGCGGCTCGTCTGGTTGCACCGACCTCAAATGAATTGTACATACAATATCGTGCCTAAAAAGAAAACAAACTTAACAGGTACAACGTCGTTAGCAACATGCGTGACAATGCAAATGAAAGCAAGACAACGCAGGTCACAAGGAATGTAAGACAATGCAAATGAAGCACGCATGCTAATGCAAATGACAACACGCATGCCAACGAAAATGTGACACGCATGCCGATGGAAATGAGGCACACATGCCGATGAAGAAGATGGGGCACACCTGCCAATGGAAATGGGACACGCATGCCGATGAAGATGGGGCACACATGCCAATGGAAATGAGACACGCATGCCGATGAAGATGGGGCACATATGCCAATGGAAATGAGGCACACGTGCCAATGCAAAATAAGGCACACGTGCCAATGAGAATGTGGCACACGTGCCAATGAAAATGAGGCACACGTGCCAATGCAAATGAGGCACACGTGCCAATGAGAATGAGGCACACGTGCCAATGAGAAATGAGGCACACGTGCCAATGCAAATGAGGCACACGTGCCAATGCAAATGAGGCACACGTGCCAATGCAAATGAGGCACATGTGCCGATCAGAAATGAGGCACACGTGCCGATGAGAAATGAGGCACACGTGCCGATGAGAAATGAGGCACACGTGCCAATGCAAAATGAGGCACACGCGTGCCCATGAAAATGAACTGCGTGCCAATGCAAATGAGGCACCGCGTGCCAATGAGAATGAGGCACACGCGTGCCAATGAGAATGAGGCACACGTGCCAATGCAAAGGCACTGCGTGCCAATGAGAATGAGGCTGCGTGCCAATGAGAATGAGGCACCGCGTGCCAATGCAAATAAGGCACTGCGTGCCAATGCAAATGAGGCACACGTGCCAATGAGAATGACGCACACGTGCCAATGCAAATAAGGCACACGTGCCAATGCAAATGAGACACACGTGCCAATGAGAATGAGGTACACGTGCCAATGAGAATGAGGCACACGTGCCAATGAGAATGAGGCACACGTGCCAATGCAAATGAGGCACACGAGCCAATGCAAAATGAGGCACACGTGCCAATGCAAAATGAGGCACACGTGCCAATGAGAATGGGGCACACGTGCCAATGCAAATGAGGCACACGTGCCAATGCAAAGTGAGGCACACGTGCCAATGCAAAATGAGGCACACGTGCCGATGAGAATGGGGCACGACAACGCGAACGATGCGCGAGGCGACTTATGTATTGAAATACATGACAATGCTTGTAAAAAATGCAATGACAATGCATGAGAGATGTGCATGACAATGCAAGGGGTGCGTATTACAACGCATGTAGTATGTGCGTAACAATGCAACTGTGAGGCACATGATAGCGTGATGTAATGCACCGAAATAGTGCGATGAACGCGTGCGACGCACACGGGGCAACTTTTGAATCTTGTAAAAGGCAAAAAGGATACCAAAGGATACAACATTGTATGAGTTGGAGTGCTACGCACAGAAGACGCGGTCCGAGGTCAAAACGGAGGCCGGTTGAGCGTCGGAGATACACTTTCTTGCACTTTCTTGAGCTACAAAGACCAAAAACTACCCATATGGCCTAAACAAGGCTATGGGAACACCACCGGCCGGGAGGGGAAGCCACCGGCTGTCCACCGGCTGCAAAACAATTTCATCAGCACAATATTACGCGGTGGCACAAAATGTTGCCGACCGGCAAAAGTTCTGAGTCAGGCGGATTCGACATTTCACCATGGGTGTTTTAAAATAGGGTTTCTAAACCCTATTTCTCACTTCCTCCTTCGCCGAAATTCCACATCCTCTCTCTCTAGAGTGTTTTCCTCTCCTCTTTTCTCCGTTTCTTCGCGTTCTACGCCCATTTCGTCGTTGGATTTGCGATTTTCTTTGCGTTTCGGACATTTTCAACCGAACAAATCATTGTTTCGGTGCCTCTTTTTCCATTCCCACCTTTTTGGGGTTTGTTCCCCTCGCTTTCCTCTTGATTTCCGTACCCTTTTCACATCTCGGCTTTTCTGGCCATTTTCGACCTTCTTGGGGGTTGACTTTTCGGTTGACTTTCCATATTCCAGCCCGATTTTCATCCCTCCGGCTATTTTCTCATCATTCTTGACATGGCCGATGACATTCCATGCGGTGGGACTCCCTCGGATCACGAGATGGATCCCGGGGTCGAGCTCCTACCTTTGAGCGAGCGCTCGTTCGACCCGGCGACCTACCGGCCGGCGATTCACGTTCTGCCACCCGACGGACTGCGCCAGTTCAGGAGTTTCGACATGGCGTTGGATCCCGAGCTTCTGCTACGTGAGCCTGCCTCTCACCTATCCTTCGGCGCTTCCGAGGTAAATTTTTTTTTTTGCTTTATTTTCTGCAATGTAGAACTTTTTAACTGTCAACTGCCATAGCTGATTGCATTCTTTAATTGCTTTAGCTCAGATACTCTGATACACTGTGTACTGTAGTTGATCACAAACACACTAGCAACAGATATCTATTTAAGAACGACACATGCACACACACTACACTAGCCTTAATCACCCAAACACACGGCACACACCGTTTTTCACTGCAAACTCACCAACACCCAAAGATTCTGCTAAATCAAAAACTTGCACGCATGCGGTTGCCTTTGAACCACTCAAACACGCTGACGCATCACACGTTGTAGTTCACTGTAAGCACACCGGCACCCGGTATCTGTTTGAATCTAAAAATATGCACGCATGCCAAATTTGCACTGATTTTGACTGTTTCTTCAAAACTGTACATTTTATATTGCTTCGCAACTACTTGTTTGAAAACAGGGAGATTCCAATACCATCCGCGGGTATGGGAACACTGTCGCTCGTGAGTGGTACGCCGAGCTTCCCGACGCAATTTGCCATATTGTGGACCAGGCCGGCTTTGGCGCATTTTGCAGAGGACTCTCCAGGCTTACTACATGCAGACCTCTCATCGCCGCTCTGGTGGAGAGGTGGTGGGACACCACCGATTCATTCCATTTCTCTGTGGCAGGGGACATGACGATGACCCCTTACGATTTCTCGATGCTCACAGGCATCGGGGTAGGGGGTGATCCGATCCCCTTTGACATTGATATGGACGAGTGGACCGCGGCTCAGGTCTACTTGCTCGGCGCGGCACCGCCTCTTGCGCGTCCCGGCTTCGTCCGATATTCCTGGTTCGAGGCGCAGTTCAGGGTCCAGCCCACCCTTGTCGAGGCAGCCCCGATGACTCAAGAGGTCGTGGAGAGATACGCACGCGGCTTCCTCATGTTCTTGTTTGGGACGACCATTTTCGCCGACCGGGCGAACACCGTGCCTCTCTGCCTGCTCAGCACACTGGAGGACGTTAGGCATATCTTGCATTACGACTGGGGTGACGCCGCTCTGGCCACTCTCTACGGATATATGAGCTCAGCTTCGCGAGCTGACGATTTGCAGGGCTCTTGGCGTGTTTGGGAGGTACATTTCTTTTTCTGCCTTCCATTTCTGTTCTATATTTTCTGTACTCTGCACACTGCACACACTGTAGTCTGCTTTATACTTGTTGTATACTGTACACACGGCACACACATACCTTTACTACACTAAGCACCTGCTTGCTCTGCATACACACGGCACAATACACTGCACAACACACGGCTCTGCTATTTCTGCTTTTATTCTATATTCTGCTTTATCTGATAAATGCACTGGTATTTACCTTGCAGTTGTGGGTTTATGCCTACTTTCCTAGGCTCGCTCCCGTACTGGAGACGGAGACTCCTCTGGTCGTCCCCTTTTTGCGTCGCTTTGACGGGAGATGCACCCGGAGGCTGCGAGAGACATTTAGCTTCTTCCGCCGCTTCTTCGACACCATCACCCCCGCAGAGGTATGTTTTACTTGCAATTCATTTAAGCTTCGTCTTTCCACTGTGTATTTCAAAAACAGTAGATAACAAACTCTGTTTCATTTTCAGATCACCTGGCAGCCTTGGGCTCCTTTGCCAGCCATGATGCGGGATCGGTTTGCCGGTGCCAATGAGACTTTGCGTTTTCGGATTCTGTTTGGAGGCTCGATGCATCGGGCTTGGTACTGGCGGCGTTTCTATGCTGACCACAGGTTTCTCGGAAGCAGATAGTCCCGGTGCACCCTCCTGAGCATATGAGGGACACGGAGAGATTCACCGCCGATCAGATGGCGGACTACACCATTGGCTGGGAGGCAGACGATTTTAGAGGCGAGGGTGATTACTCGGAGTACGTCCGGACCTTCATCATGCGACCTCTGAGCGGCGGCCGCCGAGCGGAGAGAGAGACTGGCCAGCTGGCCGGAGTAGGAGCGAGGCTGGAAGGGAGCCGAGAGAGCTCGAGTCCGTGGCGGCGGAGTTCGTGAGGCGGGGACCGGTTGGCCTGCTCTGCCCGCTTCATTGACTTTCAGAGGGCAGGGTGGGGCGACCTACCAGATCCCCTTTGCTCCCCCGCCGGCTGATCATGAGTTTGTCGGTGTCCCCGACTTGCCTCCGGTATGTATTACTGCATTCTTGTACAGTTATTTCATTTCAGTTTATTTGGTATTCCATAGAATATTGATGCATCTGATACTTTTGCAGGTGTCTTCTAAGTATACCCGGCAGTCATTGGAGATGAATGCCTCCATGATGGGGATGCTACAGCGGACCTTCGACCTCCTAGCCCTTTACAGCATTCCGGTATGTTCTTTATGACCACAGCCTCAAACCATACACAAACTGTTTTATATAATCTGATGCATAACACGACACCTGATAAACTGCTCACGGCATCTGACACACGATACTCACACTGCGCATCACGCGATTCCGCTCACATACATACCTTGTACTCATACCTGCATTACATCTTGATTCTGCTCACGGCACTCATACTTCATACTCGCCTGCGCATTACGCAGCGATTCACTGCTCACGGCACCTGTACTCATCGCCTGCGCATTCTATATTGATTATTTGCTCGGGGCATACATACCTTTATGCGCGCCTGCGCATTCTATACTGATTCACTGCTCACAATACTCTGATGCATTTGCCTTTCAAGGTTTTTCAGCCTCCCTTCCAGATTCCTCCGTGGTGGCGCTCATTGAACCTCCCATTTCTACGGGATGGCGAGTATATCCCGCACCAGAGGAGAGTGCACTCATGTCGGGAAGCGGCTCATGAGCTCCGATTCGAGATAAGTGCGAGGCGAGCGGCGGAGGAGACCGGTGATGACTCGGACTCAAGCTTAGATGGCAATGCCCCTGGTGATGCTCCTGGTGATGATGCTCCTGGACCTTCGTCCAGGAAGAGGACTAGGACAGACTGATAGCTCCGGAGCCATTTTTGACATCCGTTACAGATTTTTGCTGTTTTTTGCATTTTCCTCTTTTGTTAGTGGTTAGGGTACTTTGTACTGCCACAGGCAGATTTTGTTTCCAAAATTTATGTACTTGAAAAGATTATGAACTGAAACAAACTTTTTGTCCGAAAAAGTGTTTACATTTGCGCATTTCATACCTTGCACTGTATTGCATCATATTACACCTCAAATGTAAATGATATTGATCTGTTGTCTGAAAATTGAGCACTTGCACTATGATAATCAGATAACCAACCAACTAACAGCAAACAATTCATACAAACCACTGCTCAACCTGGACACACAGCCCATACTCTACTGGGGATTGATCTGCATACAACCCACAATACAGCACTCGGTTCATTCCGCACACAGCAAACCCTGAACAAACAGTCCCGATCTAACAAGACGGACCACAAAAGCTGACACGGTTGCAGTTGAAACACACTCGGATGTCCCAAATTTTCCCTTTCCTTCTCCTGCTTCGCACGAATGTTAGAGAATGGCATAGCATTCTAAGCACAAACAATTTTTTCGAAATAAAGAAGGGTTTTCAACCGGGGTATCGAGCCTACCACAGAACACAGCAGAGGGACTCAAACAAAGAAACAAAAGGCACACGACCTAACATAACGAGACATGCTCGGAAAAGACTCAAAACAAAAGCTGAGACCGACAAAGAAAAAGACACGACATACAGACGTGTTTACAAAAAGACCTCAAATCTCGAGGAGCCAATTCCTCCGGGTATTATTTCCCACCCTTTCTGATTTGTGATACTCACATCACTCGGCCCTCAGGCTCGGTTTTTCTCTCAAAACCCTTTTCTTACTTTTCTCTCAACTTACACCTCTCTATTCTTTATTCTCTCATTTTTCATCCCTTCCCAGAGCGGTTGATGGGTAAACGAGAGGTTGTGGGCTCATGCCCTATACAGCAAGCTTGCAGTCACTTCTTCTGGTAGATAGGGTGCCTTTCTGGCGAGTATGTTGATGGCGGGGAAAAGACAGAACACCTGACTTAATTGCGCCCCTAGTTCGTCATTTTGACCATTTTTTGTTTTCTAAAAAAGTTTTGACCAAAATGAGAGTTGGATTAACACACTTGTTCGATTTTTGATTTGAAAATCATGCAAGTTAGGCTGTGAGCATTGAAATTTTTCCTTTTTAGGTCCAAGAAGGTGGTCCGATTTTTGGAAAATGAAATAGTTTTCAAGAAAATAGTCAACTTCGGTAAAAAAATTTCAAAAACTATTTTTGCAAACAATCTACGCTCAACGAGCGCGGAACTTACCCCTGAGATGCGCAACCTTGGATCCAGAGGTAATGGAAAATTGCCCCTTGCTAAAAGGGGGGGGCATGGCAACGGAAAGTTGCCCCTGGTTTGGACGTCAATCTCAGGGAAACTTGCGGTAATGCATGGCAACAGAAAGTTGCCCCTTGTTTAGATGGTGCCGCAGCATGCTGCAAACCAGTCCTCGTCGGTGATGATCAATCCCTCGGATGCGAAGAAGATGAAGACGATCTGAACCAATATATGTACACAGTCACCTTGAAAGCGTTGATGGTCGGATTTCAAGGGGAAATTGGCTGCGTGGTTCCGGTTGAACCAATATATGGACACAGTCACCTTGAAGGCGTTGGTGGTCGGACTTCTGGATGAAGCTGCTTATGTAATTCTGGTTGTCACACCGAACTTTCGAATTCAGGGGAGGCAAAGGATGATCAAAACCATGACATGGACTGAGACGCTATGGAAGTGTTTGGGGCTGGACTTCAAGATGAAGTTGCCTACGTATCCCAAACATGGGAATCAGGCCTTACGTAGTTCCGGTTAAGGTACACTCAGGTATTTTAACCTTCACTGTTTAGGCTCTAACTTTTGCCAAGGTGCCCAATGCGGGTTTTCGACCTTGCGAGCTATGTTTTTCTTCTGCTTTTTCTTCATTCTTTTCTTTTGCATTTTCATTTCTTTTCTTTCTTTTCTTTTGCTATTTTTTTGTTCTTTTCTTTTCTTTTTTTTGTTTTGTTTTTTGTTTCTTTTTTGTATTTTTCTCTTGCTCTAACTTTTGCCTGGGTCGCCCTTCCGGGTTTTCGGCCCAGCGAGCCTCTCAAGGGTAAAAGTGTAACAAGTCCATGCCAAATGGTTTTGAAATTGAAGCCCTCTGTATTAGGGAGAGTGACTACTGCGTTGATTTGCAGAAGAAGCCATCATAGCTGCTTCACGAGCTTTGCCTGGTGGGATCTGATCTTCTTGATCTAACTTTGGTGCCTCTTGCTCGAGGGTTGCTTCAAATTGGGCCACACAGGCCTTACACGGCAGTTAACTGTTGAAATGTTTTGAACGGATTCCGGGTTCGAAACAGATAAATTGAATCTCGAGGCTGAGAGCGATCCTAGGCTGCACAATCTCAAGAGCAATTCCACACAGGTCTTCACGAGACTGCGCAAAACATTTTGTTTTTGAAAATTTCTAAGAAAGCGAAAAATCGCTCGCGCAGAAGATAGTATGGAACCAGTCTGGATCGAGCCAGGGTCCTTCCCAGTACTCACGCTGACAGGCATGATTTCATTCATTAAGGGCTTAGCACGCCTCTCTTTCTCTCAAAATGATCAAAATTTTGCAAAACCCGAGGAATTCCTTCCTCTTCGTTTTTATCACCGCAGTGTTCGAAAAGGTTTTTTATGAAAAGTTTAGGTCATTACAACGATGTTTAAGGCACAAGAGAGTAGGTGGTATGTACTATCGTTCCATTCACATCCTCTGGCACAACTAGCTTAAACAAATCTTGAAAGCATCGAACGCAGGATTCAAATTTTTATTCAAAACTTCCAACTGCAACTGGCTCCTCAACAGAGACAGACTCAAAAGGAAAACAAAAGGATAATTTACAAAACGGCATTCGAGGCAACAACCCCGGAATCACCTGGTATTCTATACAAAGGGGACTGACTCGCTACAACAAGATAGACCCGTAAGCAAAAGGACTGACTCAAGACAACGAGACAGACTCAAAACAGAACAAAGACTGACTCGACACCCAAGCCAGGTTTTACAAAACTAGCATTCGTAGATGCTCAAAAATGCGTGCCAGACGCCACGTCAAAAACACTGGGCGCCGCTCACAAGTGGTCCACCCTTATCACATACTCACAGTATCTGTGTCCTCAAAATCCAATAACTGAGTAGTAACGGACTTGGCTGAGGTGGGCAGGAGGATAACTTCGTTGTCAATCAAATCTTGCACCTCATGATGGAGGCGGAAACAATTGTCGGTAGCATAGCTTTGTCTGGTGGTACGCATGATTGAAGCGAGGTCATGAGTAGCAGGGAGATTCTTCGAGAGAGGCCGAGGCTCCAGGGGTTTAAGGTGTCCCCTCTCGGTAAGGATCTGGAGTGCCTTGGATAATGGCATGTAGAGAGCATGGAAGACCCTGCGCCCTCGGGGCAGGTATTTCGTATTCTTGCTGGACGCACCAGCGAAAGGGTTGGCAGGTGTGGCCTTGACTTTCTGATCCTTTCCGGATGTAAGGTTGGGAGTGGAAAGAACTATTTTGGCATGACGGGGCCTATCCCGGCTTTCTGGCTGACTTGAACTACCCTCAGGCGGAGTGGGGAAAGCGTCCTCCACAGCTTTTGTCACAACTGTAGATATCTGTTGCTTGTTCATTCCCCCGGCTTTCAAACCCTCGACTGCCCACAGTAGTTGTTCAATAGGATCGGCATCTGCCTTCATCTTGCCTTTGTCTTTGGCCTCAGCCTGATCTAGGATTTGGGTTGGTGCTGATACATCATTGCCATAGCTGGAGGCCATCTCCGGTTGGCTAAGCTCAATCACAATCCGTCCCAACAGTGGGGGCTCCTGGGGTATAAAACTCCCAGCATATGGTGCGGCTGGTGGCGAAGCTGACATTCCATAGGCGAGATCCGCTACGGATCTTTGGAGATCACCTATCATACCCATTAGCTCGAATGTGGTGGGCTCGCGAGCCTGATATAGCTGGGGGGTCCAGACCGGGTGCGCAATCGACGATCTGGGTGGATGCGGCACATCGACATTAGTCTCACTGTGTAGGGTGATTCCTTGATCCAACGCGGCCGTCATGACCACGATCTCTTCTGAATTCTGCGTCATCATAAATCCTGCTTCAGCAAGGAGAAACACTAGCTATTCTGGATCAACTCCCTGAATCTCTGAACTGAAACGGAAAACAAGCAGTATTTCAGCCCCAAACAGATCAAACATAGGTGTAGCTGAATAACTGCACTCTACTACTGATCACTGTTCCCCAGAATCACTGTTTGAAACTGAACTGATACCCGCAGACATAACTGATTCTCAACAACACTGATACTGGTGCCGTCGAGCCTGATACCCAATCTCGCAAACTGATATGTGTGTTCCTGTACAGATACACTCTAAAAGAACATAGTAGCTAAATGAGAGCCAATATACCGCTATGTTGGGGTAGGGTTTCCCTGCCCTATTTTGTCAGGAGCTAGGGTTTCACTATCCACGCAGCGGCTTCAAACAACCTATATCGGGTAAGCAACCTGTCCTAGTTTGGAATGGTCACTATGGATTCCGATATGCACTAGGTCGAATGGTCAAAAAAGGGGTGCCCCGGTAAAACCGGGGTTTGTGCTCCCATACTGGCAGAGCCCGCAACCGGTCAGCCTTATGGTCATGCCTTGACAAGACAAGCCTCCAGCAAACCGCTCAGGAATGGCAGATGGCCAACACGGTGTCCTAGGCGCACCAATGCACATGCAATGCAAAGAAACACATAAGTGTAGTCAAAACAGGATATCACGAGTTCGAGTCAAGCTCTCTAAATTCCCCAGCAGAGTCGCCAGAAACTGTAACAACGCCCGCGAGGGACCTCGGCGCTACAGTTCGGACTTCCCTTTTTTTGTTGTTGTTCTTAATCTGAACCAAAGAGTCCAACTCTGGCAAATCGTTTTGAGAAAAACAGATTTTGAAAAGAAGTGCCAAACATGGTGCTTTGCGGATCTGAGTCGCCACCTAAATATTTTTAAAATGGGAAATTTAGGAAACCACGACTCGGTGCGAACGCCACGTGTCGTCATCACCAAAGTTGTCTTGGCTCGAGCTTGGGTACGATCGGGGAAGGTCACTATGAGCACCCCCTTTACCGGTCAGCCTCTACTAACCATGATATCCGATTTTGAAAACGTTATGTGTTCTTATTCCGGTTATTAGCCTAGAATTACTATGTTATGCGCACAGCAAACAAGTATAGACTAGATTGCCTAATTTGGAAACAAGCATTGCATATCCGTTTGTTTTGAAAAGCGCTTTGGAATTTGCTACTCGCAAGTAGGCTAAAACACGGATTTCAATGACCTTTTCCAAGTCAAACAATCCAACCTTCACCCACAGGCATTCAAGCAGTTTATCTCATATAAGCACTTAGCCACATGGTAAGCATACTGTCATGGCAACATTCACACGCATGCGATATGCTAAAGCATAAATACTTACATCGTACTCCGTGCCAAAACAATAAACTAGTTAGCAAACATGCATGTCCTAGTTCATGTTAAGTGGCTAATGCAACACATGCAGAATGTGATTAGGATAGGCTCGGCTAATCTACGATGACATGTGAAATGTTGCAATTATCACGTATTCAATTTGGAAATTGAAATACAATGCAGTTAGCATGATGTACCGAGCCCGGTGCATGTAAGACAAATGCATGGATGCACGCATGTATTGCATAAGGTATGCTAATTTTAAATATGCCTTAATCTACCATCATAAGCAGGTAAGTAAAAGGGAGAAAGAAGTGGGGTTGGAAGACATACACACACACCCACACTTATTACAGATTTGCCCTTACTCGGAGGGACCAAAAGAATATACAAATTAATTAACTACGCAAGCTAATTAAATATTACAGATCAATTAAATTAACTAAACAAATTAATTAATCTAATTAAAACAGTAAAGCCCTCGGGAAGCGGGTCAGATGCAGCGCATGCTTGGGACTTGCTCGGAATCGCACTGCCATGCATAGTCTGCCTCTATTTTCCCTGCTTTGCTCCTCTGAAAACTGCCAAAGTCTCAGGAATGCCTCTCAGGACACTGGGGGATACCACCGGCTGAGTAGAATTACCACCAGCAATAGGATGTGGCCATCGGCATAAAATGAATCCATCGGCTGAGGACTTCTTGCCACGGCACAAATGTTGCTTGGTCGGCAAACAATGCTGCAGAACACAGAACTCACAAAGATGACCGCAAAGCTTGCATGGCAATACAATTCAAACAATGTATGCACCAATCATGCCCCCTATCAAGTTTGCGACTCAAAGGGGTATGTGCCTCGATTCTCGGGCCACCAATCACGCATTTCCATGCATGATGGCCTAAAGAATCAAGTGTGCACTTTCATGTCAAATGAAATGCAAACCAAATCAAACAAAACAAGGCCCAATTCCTATCACCAAATCAAGGAACAAGGCATGCATGCAAGATGCAATGCAACCTAGGCATGCAAGCTAAGGATGCAACATGGCATGGCAAGGCACTTATGCAATGATACAAGCAAACATGAGGCAATGCAAACTAATGAAAAGGTGGACTTAAACATGATTTAGGCGGCTCTAAATAGGCCTAAAACAGTGGCCAAAATGCCCAAAAATGAAGGCTAAACACACATACACATGTGCACATATTGTGGTCTAAAGCTTAAGCATTAAACTAGCAACTTTCAAGCACACTTAAAAGAGGCTATGATGGATAATTAGCATGCGATATTAGCTCTGAAAATCATGTCAAAATGTGGTGCCAAACCAACTCAAATGAGACAAGCATAAGCATGCAAGCATGGTCCAAGTACTTAAGGCAAGTCATGGAGGCTTGAACCAAGGTCAATTCCACCAAGCCTCACAAGGCTAAGGAGGCTTAAAACAGGTCAAAACAAGGCTTAAACAAAGCCAAGGGTGCACCTAGATGGCATCTAAGTGGCTCAAATCCAAAGGCATACGTAATGACCAAAACATGGAGCATGCAACACAAGCTTTCAAAGCAACAATGAAGCCTCTAAGGCAAGTATGCAAACATGTTAAATGGACTGAAATTTCATGCTAAGTGGTTCCAAACCACTGAAATAATGCAAGCAATGCATGCTATACACTTATGCACTTAAGGCCAACAAGCCAAATACACAAAGGGGCTACACAATGCATGCTAGGGTCGACCCAAACAACCTAGGACAGACCTTATACATGGCAAAACAAGCACAAAAGCTTCACAAGACTAAGCCTAAAACATGCTAGAATAATGGTTAACAACCTAAGGCATATTAAGGCAATAACAAGGCATTACATGGCATATATGCAAGACATGCATGGTGTACCAAAACCAACACACAACAAGGTTATATCATGGCATAATAAGCATGGAAAACAGCCATGGCATGATCAATACATACTCTAAAATGATGCTCCCTCAAGAGGCCAAAATGGGTCCTTTCAAGGACAACAAGGAAAGGGGGTGGCCCTCCCCTTTTGGAGACTTCAAGGCACCATCTCCACCACTGAAATCCCTCAAGATTTCAGTGGTGAAGAGGCCCAAACACCAAAGTCTCGAAACTTGCACAAAATAGCACAAAAATGGGGCCTTTCAAGGCCTAAGGGTGGTCAAACACACCCAAACCACAAAACACTCTTAACAAACAATCAAGAGGGCCTATAAATAGAACTTTTTGTATTATACACTAAGCACGAAAACAGCTCTAAGATAGGTAGAAAAGCAATGCAAAAATGGGCAATAAAAGGGAAGTTTCTCACCCTTGTAGATCACCTTCACAAATGATGCTCCAACAGCCCTCCTTGGCTTGAATCCAGCTCCAAAGCACCAAAACCAGCCCCTTAGAACCTCAGTAGCCAAAGGAAGGTGAAGCACTAGGTGTTTGTGTGCAATAGTATGGACTAAAACACCTAGAATACAAAGAGAGAAAAAGAGATATAGGAGATATGTATGAACCCTAACCTTAAAACCAGAGCTTCTCTCTGTGTTTTTCTCTCCAAAATTCTCTAACCTCCATACCAAGAGAAGGGACCCTCCTCTTATGGGCAACCAACTTGTAAAGCTTATACAACAAGCTTACAAGGAGGGCATCCCTCCATACACGTGTATGGAGGGGAACCAAATACCACACAGCTGTCCTAAAATATCTGCAAAAGCAGATGAACAGTAGTCGGCCGGCCAAAAATGTCATTTTAACAAAAATGACTGCCAACCGGCAACAAAGAGTGCCGACCGGCCACATACATTGCCGGTGGCAACAAAAACCAGCCGGTGGCCTCTACCCACTGCCGGTGGTGTGTGGGGATGCCTCACAAGGCATTCCCTGCCCCTCCAAGGCAAAACACAAGTGTTTGGTACAAAACCAGACACAAAACGGTCGAGTTCGGAGATCATGAGGCAGGGCGCGTAGCCGAGACCTCCGGGAACTCCAAACGAACACAAACATGGATAATCACCGAGTGTTCAAACGGTGACGTCCAAGTCTTGAGGACGGTCAAAAATGGGGTGTATGCAATCTGCTATGGTGTTTTGGAGTGTAAATTTGTGTTAATGAAGATCTTATCCTGGAACATTAGAGGGTTAGGCAAGTCCACTAAAAGGAGAAAAATCAAAAAACTTCTATTTGAAAGGAAGGTGGATGTGGCACTATTTCAAGAAACAAAAAGACTTGTTATCACTGAGGAGTTTGTCAGATCTTGTTGGCCTGGTGATCAGATGGCATATATGGCTGTGGACTCAGAGGGTGCAGCTGGTGGACTACTGTGTATCTGGAATCCACAAGTGTTTCAGCTTTTGGACTGCTGTAGTAACAGGAATTTTATCATTTTGTTTGGTACTCTCTTCACTAGTCTAGCCTGTGTTATTGTAAATGTATATGGTCCAACTGATGGTGCTAGAAGAAAAGGGTTATGGGAAACTCTGAAGAATTTAAAGAGAAGTTTTATCAACCCTTGGTGCTTGGGGGGTGATTTCAATGAGGTTAGGAATTTAGCTGAGAGGGTGCGTTGTTCCCAAAGGAGTGGAGGTGTGAAGGATTTTAACGAGTTTATTGATAATATGGAAATGTGTGACTTACCAATGTTGGGGAGAAAGTTCACTTGGTGTAATCACTGCTGGAAATTAAACTTTTAGTGGCGTTTAAAAAACACCGCTATATCTATCAAAAACGCCGCTAATTCCTTTTGTGGCATTTAGTACCAAACGTCGAAACTGCGGCCGTCACCGTAGCTTTGCGACGTTTTAAAAACATCGTGATATTAGTATAGGAGGCGTTTTAAAAAACGCCACCAAATGTCCCACTATACACACGCTGACGTCACCAACGATATTTAGCGACATTTTTGAAATGCCGTCGTATCTGTTTTAAAAATATGACCGCTACTATTAAGGGTTTAGGAGGCGTTTGTAGAAACGCTGTCATATCCTTTTTTTTTTTTTTTTTTTTTTTTGAAATTGTGCTAATTGTATTTGATTAAATTAAAAAGAATACCTGTAATAAAACTAACATATAAAATATTAACTCCCATTCAAATACCTATAATAAAACTAACATATAAAATAATAACTCCCATTCAAATAACAAATGAAGCATTAATTCAGTTTCTTATTCAATTAATATCCAATCACCATTACCCACAAAATAACATATCCAAAATCCAAAAATCATGTTTCAACATTAACCACAAACTAACATATATCCAAAAATCATATTTCAACATTAACCACAAACTAACATATATCATTAACCACAAACTAACATATATCTAAAAATCAGGTTTCAACATTAACCACAAACTAACATATATCCAAAAATCATGTTTTAGCATAGAAGCTGTAGTCATCATTGGTTTACATGCCTGCATCAGAACATAAACTGCAATCAGATTTACCAAAATAAACACAAATTGAAGAATTTGTACCCAATACTTATAAACAATACTTAAAACTTGAAGAAGCACTAACAAGAAGATTTTATCACATACCAAGAAGCACTATAAAAAAATCAATGCATGTACAAAGGTTTACCAATAACATTAGCCACATGACTCAGCCCATCATTTGTCCAAAGCTCTAGGGGAATATTATAGAATTTCATCGGAATGTGCACAAAAGAGAATTCACTCTTAGTCAAATGCATGTACAACTGCCATCTTCTCACTAAAATTAGTCTACTTCCAAAATAAAATGGCCCAATTTCAAGAATTTTCCCCATATCTACTTCATTTTTAATTTGAATATAAAGAAGACATTGTCAAGAGAATTTTTATCCTCCGTGACACTGTTTTGTCTCAATTTTCAAACTATTGTCAACATATAAAGAACTATTTATTGTGAATTAACAAGCTCCCCAGGTGTAGCAGAATAAAGAATGTCACAATTGTAAACCAACTCTACTAGCATACTTATGCTCTATGTTCATGCACACGATTGCTATACTCCTTTACATATCTGCCCAACCTCCCAATCAGGGCATACTCAAGTTTCAAAGAACTAGTTCTTTTCTGGAACAGCCTCCAAACTTATGCTCCATTCACCTAGAAAAATATCTCAAATTAGACTTGGGGATTACCTCGTAGGTTTATTCAATGAACTTCTCAGACACCTAAAATTATTCTCTAGACTTCAAATCCAGTTACTTATTGGCAAAGCTCTTCCATAGAAGTGTCACATTGAAACAAACATAGGCTTTTGTAGAATTAAGCAAGCTAAACATTAGTACCCATCTCCCTCCCAAAATATTAACACTTTATTGTCAATTTCAACAATGACAAGAATATCTCCAACCTAAACAAACTCAAGGAATATATATATTCCCAGCTCCATTCTTCCCATGGATTTATGGCCCTATCACCCTAGTGGTGCCATACAACTTTTATTTTACATTTTTAAATACTCTCAATCATGGTGCCAGATAAACTTAAAACCCCTTGAGTTAACAGTTTAAAATCCAGAGTTTCCCATAAAACGGTTCAACAAATCCATAAGACAGTTCAACTAACCTTATGATGATGGATTGATTTACTTCATCTGCATGATCCATGATAAAAGTAGAGTGAGCAAAACAAATTCTTTAGTAGCAAAGTATAAATAGATGAATATGAGCCCTCTTTTTTTCTTCAAAATCCCTGCAAGTACTATTTAACTCACCTCTCATCATTTTGTTATAGGCAGTATCTGCTATAGCAAAAACATGAGGGTTGTCAAAAAGCTTCTCCCTGTAAGCTGTGATAAAATCATTTCCAAAACAATGGACATCTTTGAAGGGATTGATTGCTATTTAAACAGGTCCTGCTTTACTCTACAGAAAACAAGCACAAACATAGGTCAAATGAGAGGAAAAAGGAAACTTAATTTGATGGGAGGGAAATTAAGTATCACAGTCATGCATACATAAATAATATCATGGCAATATCTATACTGAAGGTTGTGAAAAACTGATGGCTCGTTCAAATAACTAAGTTGTTGTTCTACAGTGTCCCTTTCACAATGCCAAAATCACGACCCATATATATTCATGTAAATACATGAACCAAAAAAAAAAAAAATCACAGAATAGGTGAACCTAATTTCAAAGATTGTCAATTTTCCATCTCCAAAAATACCCAAATTTAGTCACTTGTCACAACAGTAACAACCGAAACCCTAATTTCAGAACCAACAATGCCCTACAAATCAAATGAACATAAACCACGAACTAGTGATGTTAGTACTTTTACCTTGTTAGTTCCTTTTCTTCTCTTTCTTTGAAAGGTGAACCTATATTTAATAAGAGCAAGTATTGTAATTAATAAGATATGGTATTTGTCAAAAAAGCTTTGATTAAATGATTGCTCACCTCTTGGGATGAAAATGAATGAGATTGTTGTTGATGTGACATTGGCCGAACAGTGGGATGACTAGTAAGTGAATCCACAACCTATCATTCAATAAGAGGCTTAAGTTGTATATTAGCTCTAGGCAATTTAAAGTAATAACTAGTAAAAATAATTAAAATACCTGCTGCCTATGTAATAGGTTTGATGGTGCAACAACTGGATCAACAGGCACGCCTGTAGCTTGCAATTAAGATTCCAAAAACTGAATTCGTGACTAAAAATCTGTGCGTATAGCCTGAATTTGTTTCTTCATCACGTCATTCATCTTCGACTCGAACTGCATTTGATACCGTTGAAGTTGCTGTTGAACTTGTTCTTGAACTTGAGTTTGGAAGATACGATTTTGCTCTTGTGACCGCCTATATCCGCCTCCAAAAACATCAGTGGGAGATGGTCCCAATCCAAACGTCCGAACATGGCCAGGTCGCTCTGGGCCCATAACTTGTGTGAAGATTTGCTCCTGTAATGCTGCAAGGTCAATAGAAGATCCCTCCATGTGCTCCGTTAACTCATTCATTTGAGTCTGCAAGTTTGAATTCAATAATTAGTCTCCAATATAAATATAAATCATATTAAAAGTCCAGAGATAAAGTAGTATCACATACCATAACATCATTAACTGAATCACTATTTGACGTCCCATCTTTCATGTATGCGGCCATCCACACTTGTGAATGACTAGCCGGAACCCCATTGTTCTTTTTTGTCTCCTGTAAATGAAAGACAACCAAAATCTTAAGATAAATAAGAAAATTAAACAATTAAGCAATTAAATATGTGAACAAGTTAAGTAAATAAAATAAACAACTAAGCAAATTAACTCATTGAACAATAAACACTAGGGTAGTCAATTACTATTTGACCATTGTCATAGTGGAGGGAGAAAAAAAGTAAGACAAAAAATAATATAAAGCCAGAATATAAAAACTTTAGTATGTATCTTTAACTTTCACTAGGATTGAGACAATCTATCTGCAGGGCTTTGATAGAATGTGCCAAAACAAATAATTATAATGGTTTGTATCCTAAAAAGGGATTAATTTTATCAATGACAAAGACAGTGTAAGCAAATTTTGAGAGAATAATTATACCTTTAGTCGAACTACTGAGAAAGGCTTTCGGCCTGTTCTATGATGTAATGTATTCTTCTTCCGGATTTTTCTATTCTTCTTGCTTGATTTCTATCAAATATGAAATTTATTTAAGATGTTATAAAAAATTATCATATATAAACATTTTTTCACATAAATAAAATTTTACCGATGCACTCTGAGTGCCCCAATAGTAAACCAAATCATTCTTGAAGGGTTTGTATCCCATTGTTTTCACTCGACTTTTCCAATCTCTTCATTTCTTCTCGAATGAAGCCATTATTGTTCTCTTCATGGATTCATCTGCATCTGTATGAGCCTGCATTACAATTATACACACTTGTAATATGCAATGTCAACTACACTTGTAATATGCATTTCATATGGAATACAATTGTAACTAACATTGCACCTTTTCAACTTATTTCATATTAAATATCCATATATACCTTTATCTCCCTCCATATGTTATCTTTGTTTTGTTTTGGGACATAATGCCAAGTCGTAAAAGTGAGTGGTGCAAGACTCCCATCTCATGCCAAAACACCCAAATGTGAAGCAAGAGATGTGTACCCTTTAACTACTTGATTCAACTCATTTGAAACAACTTTTAAAACGCCATCTTCACTAGTACCCCATTGATCATGCACATATGTGGGACCCCTTGTCTACTTTTGTGTGGCTTGACTTGAGCTAGGACCTACAAAACATGATGTGAAAATGATAAATATTCAATTCTCTGCAACACAGAAATGAGCTAGGAAACAGTATGAGTTGTGTATGAATCACTGACTAAACTAACTAGCAAACAGTATGAGTTGTGTATGAATCACAGTAATATCTTTCTCCTTTCACATCAAAACATACTGGACAGTCTTGTTTTGTTGATGCTTCCGTAGACATGCTAACAAGCACAGATCTATTGGGTCTCCATGATTTTAAACTTTTCTCTGCAAAATCAAAACGATTCTCTCTAAAATCATGCAAAAAATTTTGACTACAACCAATTGATTCACTGATTTTTTAGATTACTAGGAATGGCCATTGGTCAATCCATTTCTCATTTTGTCATTAACACTGTCATTAACAACACTACGATGAGTTCAAATTTCAGTAATCACTGTCCAGTTCTGTTTGACATCAAGATTCCATACTAAACATCATTACTATCTCAGATTTCCTCTCACAAAGCCACAATGGAAGGGGGGAAAAGAATATGTGTGGCACAAGCAAGTCCCACTTGTATAATTAATGTGGCTAAAATGCTAAAATAGGAACAACAACAACACTAATGTATTTAGCAAAGGTTCAGCCAAGTACCAGAAATTTATACTAAAAACAGTAGTTCTCAATAGAGAGACAAACTTATAATTCAATAAGGAAAAACAAAAAAATCAATCCAAGTATAAACATTCACATTGTCTACTCTAAACAGGAGTCTGCTGTCACTACTCGCTACATTATGGCACCTGTTGAACAGATGAGATAGATACTACAAGCTGCTATAAGGACTTATAATTGAAAGGTAAATCATCATGATAGGAAAAGCTATGCTTTGGAGAAAAATTATGTTTGAATAAAAGTAACATAAAAAGGAGGCAAGCATCAAATTCTTAAACTTGCATTAAAGTAGATATTTAAATCAGTGTAGCAATAGTCCAATAATCCACACATGGTAAGCTACATATTTGAGCTATGTGTTTGGATAGAGCTTTCAAAGTTTATACATACCAGCTGAAACAGAGCCATGTGATGTACTACCACTACGTGATGTGGTAGAAAGATTGCCCGGTGTATGCCATGATGCCGGTGGATCGGGTATGACTCTCATCTTGAGTGTGTCCTGAGTCTCATCTGAACTAGAACTACTAGAGCTTGATTGCTCACTTTCACTAGAAGAACGGTTGGAGCTAGAACTCATAGATAATATCTATAAAACAACTACAAACATAAGAGTAAGGACATGATAATCTATAAAGAAACTGCATTCAAAACAGAATAAGAGTACATGAAAGGTAAAAATGGTCATTTAAAGAAAGCTACAAAGGTATAAAAGCAAAGATTTTATTAATATGAATATCTGTACAGAAAACACAAACGTAAAAGTGAATATGCAACCAATTACAATATCATATCATTTCTTCGTCATCTTCAAATTGTGCCTCTGTCGATACTTCAAGAGGTCCAATAGTTTCATCAACAGTTGTGCCATCAATATCTTGCCTAACTCAATCCATGTCCTCCTCACAAGTGAAGGAAGCTACATCTAACTTTTGATCACCAAATCCTTCCACTTCACTGTGATGCAGTCCTTCATCAATAGTTGGTTGTTCTCCATACACCTCATACAAGTCTTTAGGTTTCATCTTGAGTACAACATTCCAATCTTCATCAACAGAATCATTAACGTAAAAGACTTGTTGTGCTTGAGATGCCAGGATGAATGGCTCATCACTGTCATGTTTCTTCGCATATAACAAGTGATTGAAATTAACAAGTGTAAAACCAAAATCATCCCGCTTCAATCCCTTATTGTTATCAATCCAGTTGCACATGAATAACATGTATATATGGTCGTGTGAGTAATACAATTCAATAATATCTGTCACATATCCATAGTACGCTATGTCACCTTCCACTGGATTAATGTCTTTCGCACTTGCACAGCTAGAAGTCTTTGCCGTCACCATAACCCCACTATTCTGAGTTTTTCTTCTCAACTCACAACTCCTAGTATAATACCTAGTACCATTAATTATATACCCATTAAATCTGGTGGCCTTTTGGCTGGGTCCCAAAGCCAAAATTTTAATCTCATCTGACAATGCTACATTTTTAGTAGCTAACAGCTCTGCAGCCTATTTTTAAAAGAAAGTTATTAATATTAATTATTAATTAACAACTTCAAAAATATAGAAACACATGGATTACAAAAATATAAAAGACTTCTTGTGCTTGACATGCACTTACATGAGAATTGAACCATTTGGGAAACTCATCATTGTGACGACAATCCACATCAAAATCTCTGAGATGACGATGTGACCGCTTAATAAATTCACGATGTTCCCTACACAATTAAACTACTTGTAAAATGCAAGATAATTATAATTGGTATAAATACATTCACGATGAGACAAAGGTTGTGTCTATCTTACTCTTGATATAGGACAACTACGGCAATGTTAAATAACAAATACCGATGAGCCTGTACCCATGTTGTGTTATCAAGCACAAGCCCTTTTCCTTTTCCTAAAGCCCGCCCCATTAATATCTCAGGATTGTCGCTAACATCACAACTCCTTAACGGTCGATGCAATTTTGACTCAACATCATGCAAGTACCTTGAGCAAAATATCATACATTCTTCGACTAAGTATCCCTGTGCAATTGACCTTTCAAGATGACTTCGATTACGCATGTATGATTTAAGCGTCATAAGGTACCTACAAACAAAAAGATGCATACATGACTTCCAAGTATTAACAAGCAAATATATACAAAATGGACATTGGAGTAGAATCACACACCTTTCTACAAAGTACATCCATTGATATTGCACCGGACCGGCAATCTTTGCTTCCTCTTCTAGGTGAATGGGTAAGTGCTCCATTATATCGAAAAATGAGGGAGGAAAAATTCTCTCAAGATGGCAAAGTGTAAGAGCAATTTAGGAATGAAGACGATTTAGACCATCCACCTCTAGGATTTTGAAGCATAACTGCCTGAAGAAATTGCTTAACTCAATTAATGGTTCAACCACTTTCTTCGGTAACAAAATTCTCACTACTATTGGAAGTATTTGTTGCATGAGTATATGGTTATCATGACTTTTTAGTCCAGATATGCTATGTTGTTTTAGGTTAACCCGACAAGAGATATTGGATGCGTAACCATCTAGAACTTTGATATTCTTCAGAAGTGTACAAAATAGACTTTTCTCTCTATTGTTCATGGCAAAACATGCAGGAGGCAAATAATACTTGTTCCCAACCCTTTTCTGAGGATGTAGTGCCTTCCGAATTCCCATATCTTCCAAATCTCGACGAGTATTTAAATTGTCCTTCCTTTTCCCATCAACATTTAATATCGTCCATAATATATTATCACACACGTTCTTTTCAATGTGCATCACATCAAGATTGTGGCGAATCAAATTATGCTCCCAATATGACAGCTCAAAGAAAATACTCTTCTTCTTCCAATTATGACCCGAGTCCTCATTTTCCTCCTTTTCTTTCCCCTTTGTATTCCGTTTGCTAGATTGTTGACGCTTAGAATTCAATTTGAACTTAGGGCCTAGTTGTCGTAGCACATTAGCCCCTGATAACTGAGTTGGACATGGTTTGAATTCATGAGTGCCATCAAAAGACGCACTAGCTTTCTGGAATTTGTAACCCCCATTCAACCAGCGATGATGCCCCATGTAACATAATTTCCTTCCGTTCTTCAAATATCGAGAACAAGTATTGTGTTACAACAAGGACAAGCTAAAACACCTTTCGTGCTTTCTCCAGAAAAAATTGCATAGACAGGAAAATCATTTATAGTCCACAATAACACAGCATGCATTCGGAACATCTGATTAGTTTTCATATCATACGTGTCAACACCGTTTTCCCACAATTCTTTCAATTCATCCACTACAAGGCGTAAGTAGACGTCAATGTTATTTCCAGGTGAAGAAGGACCATTGATGAGCAATGTCATTATCATATGAGGTTGTTTCATGCACAACCATGGTGGCAAATTGTATGGCATCATAATAACTGGCCAACTGCTATGAGAGACATTCATTGCCTTAAACGGATTGAATCCTTCTGCTGCTAAACCCAGTCTGACATTGCGAGGCTCACTCGCAAACTTGGGATACAAATTATCAAAATTTTTCCAAATTGGAGAGTCAGCGTGATGTATCATTTTGTCGTCATCAATTCGGCCCTCTGCATGCCATCTCATTAAAGAAGATGTTTTGGATGACATAAACAATCTTTGAAGCCTTGGAATCAATGGAAAGTATCTAACAATCTTCTATGGAATTCTTTGTTGCTTCTTCTTAACATCATTCTCCTCCCCCTCAAACTGTTTGTATCTAGGCATATGACACACTATGCAATCATCCATACCAGCTGTTTCTTTCCAATATAGTGAACAATCCCTTGGGCATGCATGTACCTTATGATAATCAAGGCCCAAGTCCCTAAGGAGTTTCCTAGTTGCATAAAATGACTTTGGCAAAGTTTCACCCTTTGGGAACGAATCCTTCAAAAGCTCAAGTAACATCGTGAAAGACTTGTCACTCCATCCACTAAGGCACTTGATGTGCAATAACCGAACAATAAATGAGAGTGTTGAAAACTTCTGACACTCAGGATACAACTCTCTTTCGGCCTCTTTCAATAAATTGAAGAATTTTTCGATTTTCTCATCTAGACCTTGTTTAATACCAGAACTTGCAGCCTCATGAATAAAGCTTGGTGGAGGAAGTCCAAATCCTTCGAATAGCATTTCATAAGTTTCATCACCATCGTTCGAATCAGTTTTCCCGACATTCACATTGTGTGGCACAGGCGATGACAAATTCTCCCCATGAAAAATCCAACTGGTGTAACTTGGAAGAAACCCGTTGATCATTAAATGTTCCCCTAACAGGCCTTTCTCTACCAATTTGACATTACGACACCGTTTACATGGGCATGTGACTTCATTCAACAACGACTTATTTTCGCATGCAAATTTAATAAATTCCTTAATCCCTTGTATGTATTCCGAGTGCAACCTATGCTGATTTATCCAACTTTTATCCATCTGACTCTATCTTACACTACAAATGTCATTGCCAAATCAACAAAGTTCAAAATTACCGTTTCATTTTAATTAATCTTAACCTCAATTAAGTACCTTATAATGCATACGACATGACATCATTCACCTCTGACTGGTCTCTAATATGTTGGTTCATCCTACTTTCCCATTCAGGAATGCACGGTCTATATTGTAAAAAACAGTTCATACCACTCTGTTCATCTCTAACGAAATTTCGGCAGCATCTCCCCATGGTTCTCCAAATACACAACATAGACTAGGTGTACTGCTACACCTTGTCTAGTATGCACTCCGAGAACACAAGGAGTTGCTACACGAAATCTCTATGAGATGGACTATAAGCAGTAGAACTACTAATTACAATACAGACTTATGCTCCTTAACTGTCCAAACTGGACAATCCAAGAAGAGCTTCATCAAAGATGACTAGGTATCTCTAATGAAGATTCTTGGATGGGTCTAAGGCTATTTATGCATGCATGCACCATTAATGATTGCATCCCGGTGGTGCAATCTAAATTAGTGCTATCAAGCCTACTAGAAGCATATCTAGTATGAAGCATATTAATGAAGAAACCAAAAGTTTCTGCAATGCTCTTGATAGATTATGATAGATTCAAGAAATACATTGCTCTCTCAAATCAATCAATAATAGAATAATTTTGGCAGGAACTCATAGATGTGGGAAGTTCAAACCCACTACCCAAACCAATAAGTGTACCAAAGCTCGAATACTTCTGATGATGATGATGATGATGATGATGATGATTCAAAAAACACCAAAGAGTAGCCACCAAATGAGGAATCACATTCACAATCACAATCACAACCACAATCACAATCACAATCATATTAGTTGAGGAATCACCATCACAATCACAATCATAGTTATCCACGTTAATAACTAGAATCACAAAAATATTAGACTCATGTGAGAAGATTGTCTAGCTCTCTGATTAATTTATCTTTTCCTAACTTTTTGGCCCTTGTTAACCCCGAGTACATAAAGTCCATGCTTCATATGTGTCAAGTAATTACCAAGCACAGGCACTGAATGGCTCTAGAGTTATGGTGATTTTAAATAACAATTTCAAAATATGTACTAGTATCAACAATACTATTATATGAGCTAATATCAAATAATATCGACCAATATATTAACAAATATTAAAAACTTTAAGTCTTGATTTAGTTTAGTATATATTGACTGATATTTAAAACTCTGATTGTAAGCTTTTGAAGACTTTTTTCTTTTTGTTTTTGTTATGAAGAAGAAAACTACAAAGAGAGAGAAAAAAAACCAATGAACTGAAGTTATTATATTACTAATTAGAAAATGTTGAGAGATCTATTTTCTAAGATAAGCCAATGCTACATTCTGCTATCCTAACTGTTGGTAAGTCACTAAAATTTATCTCAGAACTGCATCCTTAAGAATACAAGAGGAAAGCAAGCATTACCTCTTAAATGCAAAGATGAGTACTTGCAAGGTTAGATTCAAAGTCTACCACTCAAGTACAAGCTGGTGTTGGTCCTCTTGCAATTTACAGATTGCCTGAGGATAAAATGAAAGTACCTATAGTTAATGCAAAAAATAAATAATAAAATAGTTTGACTAAACCACTATTTTTACCTCAAGATAATACTTCAGCAAAAATGCTAGTTT
This sequence comes from Camellia lanceoleosa, assembly GCA_025200525.1. Lineage (NCBI taxonomy): Eukaryota > Viridiplantae > Streptophyta > Magnoliopsida > Ericales > Theaceae > Camellia > Camellia lanceoleosa. The sequence goes on from CM045771.1 coordinate 10,799,431, forward strand.
AATTCGAGCATGTCCTGGAGTTAGTGCAGCTATATCTGAGGAAACCAAGGAACTAACTTAAATAGGTTCACATATGTTGGTTGAGAATGTTTCTAGTTCTCAGCCTAGCTCTGTCACTACTCTTGTGATTCAATATGTTATTGTTGCAAATCTTTGAATCTCATATCATTGAAGTCAGATGATGCGATCAATGTTTGACAGATGATTCCAATCACAAACAAAAGGAATTCATATATATGATATATAGCATTAAATATATGCAAAAGAATGTGAGCTGGAAATTTGCCAACATAGAGTAATATCATCAAAATTGAATTGACTAATAGAAAAATAGAATTAATATTTCATTCTCCATAGTTTCTTCTTCTAAAAAAAGTAATGAAATAACTAGTGCCTGATGCCAATACAGTAATTCTTTATTTTTCCCAAAGACCACAAATAGAGCGAGACATAGAGAGAGAGAGAGAAAGAGAGAGAAAGAGAGAGAGTACCGATTACAGTTCAGAAACAAAGTAGACTATTCAATGGAGGTTGAAATGCGAGTAATCGAGGGGTCAGAGTTCAGAGCTGAATCTTCAAAATCGCTTCAATGCAGCTTCGAAATCGCAAGCGATGGAGCTTCAAAATCGTGTCGATAGAGCTTCGATCTGAATCTTCGATGAAGCTTAGATCTGAAACTTCGATGGAGCTTCGAAATCGCTTCGATGGAGCTTCGATCTGAATTGATCTGAATCTTCGATGGAGCTTAGAGAGGGTTGAGAGAGAGAGAGGGAGAGAGAGATCTATGCATATGTATTAAGGGTTAAGAGAGAGAGAGAAAGGGCTTTGATTCAAAATAACGTTTCACAAAAGGAGGTGCGTGTTCTTGTTCAAAAAAAAAAAGACGCGCGTGTGGCAACCGCATTCGGAGGCGTTTCTAAATGCCTCCCATTATAAAACAGTGTCGTTTTGTTTAATAGAATACGCGGCGTTTATAAAATGCTATTAAATACTAATAACAGTAACGTTTAAAAAAACATCGTTAAAAAAACACCACCAAATCCCCTTTTTCCTGTAGTGAATTCTCAGGAAGGTGTCAAATGGAGTAGGCTGGACAAGTTTTTCCTCAGCCCAGATTGGATGCAGAAGTTTAATCTGAAACTATGGGGATTACCAAGAAGGCTTTCAGATCATAGTCCTATTTTACTAATGGAAGATGAGAGGGATTGGGGCCCAAGGCCTTTTAGGTTTCTAAATGCTTGGACCCTTCATCCGAATTTTAAAATTTTTGTGCAGAAAATTTGGGCTGAATCTCATATAAATGGTTGGGCTGGATTCAAATGTTTAAGGAAACTGAGTTTACTTAAAGCAGCATTGAAAAGTTGGAACCTTGAGGTTTTTGGAAAGGTGGACTTTAAACTCAAGCAATTAGAGAAGAAGATACATGACTTGGATTTGTTAGCTAAACAAAGGCTACTTACTGAGGCAGAGAGATCTAGACTTAGGGAGGTAAAAGGTGAAGCATGGAACTTGAGTAAAATGGTAGAATGGTTATGGTTGCAGAAGTCTAGAGCTAACTCTGGTTATTAAAAGGGGATAGAAATACAAAATTTTTCCATGTCATGGCTTCCACAAGAAGGAATAGGAATGCATTGCGCTTTATTGAGGTTAATGGGGCCTTGAAAGAAGATCCGAAGCAAATAAGAATTGAAGTGCTTAATCACTTTCAGAGGTAGTTTGCAGAGTCATGGCTCAATAGACCATGCTTATCCGATCCTTCTAAATCTATTGGGGATGAAGAGGTGCGAGTTGCTTTGGAAGCTGAGTTCACAGAATCTGAAGTTGTGGCAGCTCTTAATAACTGTGATGGTGACAAGGCCCCTGGGCCTGATGGTCTTAACCTTATGATGTTCCAAAAGTGCTGGAAAATAATTAAAAGGGATGCGATGCAGTTCATGAGTGAGTTTCATACCAACTCTAAGTTGGTCCTCGGTAGTAATAGCTCTTTTGTAGCTTTGCTTCCAAAGAATGAAAATCCTTCCTCTCAGTGACTTCAGGCCTGTTAGTCTCATTGGATCATTGTACAAAGTGTCATCCAAAGTTTTTTCTAGTAGACTTAAAGTAGTACTACCAAAGATCATCAGTGAATCTCAATTTGCATTTATAGGGGGTAGAAATATTCTTGATGGCATCCTGGTTGCTAATGAGATTGTTGATGGTTGGAAAAAGAAGCAAAAGAAAGGCCTTATTCTAAAGCTCGATTTCGAGAAAGCCTACGATTCAATTAATTGGGAGTTTCTTTTCTCCATGTTATCAAATTTTGGATTTGGCTCAAAATGGATCAAATGGATGAAGGAGTGTGTCTCAACTGCTAAAGTCTCTATCCTGGTAAATGGATCACCTACAGCTAAGTTTAGCCCCCAAAGGGGGCTTAGACAAGGTGACCCTCTATCCCCTTTTCTCTTCAACATTGTAGCTGAGGGTCTTAACATTTTGTTAAATAGAGCTGTCCAGGCTGGATTGATTAAGGGTGCTTCAGTTGGTTCAAATGGCCTTATTATTACTCACTTACATTTTGCTGATGACACAATTTTGTTTTGTGAGGCAAAAGGAAGGAGGTGCTAAATATCAATAGAATTTTGAGGTGTTTTGATATTTTGTCTAGGTTGAAGATTAATTATCCTAAGAGTGCAGTGTGTGGGGTTGGAATTAATGAAGAGCTCACCAAAGATTTTGCTGCCATCCTAAATTGCATTCATCATAGGTTACCTTTGAAGTATCTAGGAATGCCATTGGGTGCTAATCCAAGGAGAAGAAGGACTTGGCAACCTGTCATTGAAAAATACAAATCAAAACTAGCTTCTTGGAAGAGAAGGCTCCTTTCTTTCGCTGGTCGGTTGATAATGATCAAGTTTGTGGTATCTTCATTACCAATTTTCTACCTATCGTTGTTTAGAATGCCTGCAGGGATAGCCAAGGAGATTGATAGGATTCAGTCTAGATTTCTGTGGGGGGGTGATGAACTTAGAAGGAAAATTCACATGGTAAAATGGGAAGACATCACCCAAAGCAAAAGTAACGGTGGTCTTGGCAACAGAAAAGTGAGAACCATGAATGAATGTCTTCTTCTCAAATGGTGGTGGAGATTTAGGAGTGAATCTGGTGCTCTTCAGAAACAAGTAATCCTTAGCAAGTACCCACAGTTTGGTGGGTCTTGGTGGCCAGTCCAAGATGCAAATTCCAGGTCATCTATGGTGTGGAGGGATATTTTGGGGGTAGCTATTAAATGCCCTGAATTGCTGGAATTCTTTAAGGCCAACTCAAAGATCATTATTGGGGATGAGAGGCTCACAAAATTTGGGCTGGATCTGTGGCTTGGCAGCGACTGTTTAAAAATTTTATTTCCTTGATTATTCTCTATGTCTATTCATAAAGGTAAATTAGTGGTTGTGGTTAAGAGCAGGAGTAATGGAAATAAGGAGTGGGATTTGGTTTTCAGAAGAGTTTTGTTTCAATAGGAACTTGAAGAGTTGAGGAGGATGAAGGAGCTACTGCAAACTGCTCCTGTTCTCAAGAATGGTGTGTTAGATGGGTTGTTTTGGGCTGCAGATAAATCTGGAGTCTTCACTGTTGATTCTGTCTATAAGTGGAGTGAGCTATCTCCTACTCTCCCTACAAATTTGGGGGATCTCATCTGGAAGAATGCTGCCCCTCCGAAAGTGCCATTTTTTGGTTGGTTAGCATGGAAAGGGAGGATCAAGACTACTAGTTATTTGCAAAGGATTGGTGCACTTAATGCTAATTTTGATGCTAATTGTAAATTCTGCAGGAATGAAATAGAAACTACCACTCATGTGCTGCTGTGTTGTCCATTTAGTTGGCGAGTTTGGTCCAATATCATTGGCTAGTGGGGTGTATCTTGGGTGTAGCCGGGCTCACTGACTGGACTTTTTCAGTGGTGGACTGGTTATAGATGCAATAACAGACTGAAGGTACTCTGGAAGATAATCCCACTGGCAGTGCATTGGTCTTTATGGAAGCAGAGGAATGAAATCATTTTTAATGACTCACAAGCGGACTTGGAAAAGTTGTGTGAACTTATTAAAACACGGATTGCATTGTGGTTCAGAGCGTATAGTCCTTCTTTTTGTTATTCAGTTAATGATTTAGTGTTAAATTTGCAAAGTGTGAAATTCTGCATCATGCACTGATGGGGTATAACCTGTGAACTGCTACACTCTTTTGCTAATGCTGCTACACTGATGGGGTTTGGTTAGAGCCTCTCTTGGTATGTTGTTGTGCTGCCTTTCTGGTCTGTTATTGTTGTTTTGGTCTAGCGCATCATAAACTGTTGGGGTTTAACTTGTGATGGGGTCTGTTGAAATCTATTGCTAATGCTGCTATACTGATGGGGTAACTTGTGATGATCTCTCTGCTCTATTGGAGCCTCTTATTATTGCAGCTATTGTGTTGCTGCTAATGGGTTTTGCTGACCTGATTTATTGGGTTTTCTGTTCTAGTCTACTGGGGTTTGCTGATCTGCACTGCTGGGGTTTGCTGATCTAGTTTTTTGGGTTGTTCTGTTCTGGCCTTTGTTTTGCTTTGTTGCTTTCTTTTGTTTTCTTTGTTGGTTCCTCACCAACTAGGAGGTTGGAGCTTCGTTTAGCTCCAAGCTCCTCTTTATTGATGTTTCCTTCATACTTTGTATGGTTTTATCATCAATAAAGTCTTTCGTTTTGGCGATCAAAAAAATGTTACGATTTACATTTTTCTATCATCTTCTTTTATTAAATATAAAGAAAGGTCTAAATATTCTGAATTTTTCTTTTATTGGTAACAGTATTTATCAAATCAAACAACCAATTACAATTAAAAACAATTTTACATCTTATAACGGTCTTTCATTACAGGCATTTGACTCTCTCACTAGTTAGCAAATAATCAGCCAAACACGACCCAATGGTAGGAATGGTCCCTGACAGCCATTTTGTGCAATTTATCTACACTGTAATTTGACTAAACATGTAACTATTTTGATAAAGATGCTCTTATAGTTTTTTATTTTAAGAGTTTGTGTGTTGGACTGTTTGGTGCAGATTTTACTTATAATTTATTAGACATAAATCAACTATCTATATACTATCTACTACTATTTTAAAAGTTTGAATAATTTGAATGTTTTCTACTTTTTACATATTCCAAAAATATCCTCCCAAATGTTTTGGATTTAAATTAAATCACTACATCATGCACAAAAGTCATGAAAAGTCGTATATAAACTAATTTTCTTTTCTTTTTTTTCTTTGTAACGTTAACATTAACATTTATTTACATATTTAACACTAAAAAACGATCAATTTTCTATTCATCTGCTTCCAAAAGTCCTATAACAAACATGTCTCCCTATTTTTTGAATTTATGATTGAACTATAAAATCTTTCTGACCGATGTGAATATTTTGGGTTGAATCTTAAAGTTATTCATTTGTTCGAATCTACACAAAAATATTGTGAATGTTTTGGATTAAATCTTAGAGTTGTATACATCTATTCAAATCTACATAGAGGGAGATGCATCTGGTTTCATACTGAATCTCAAGAATGCACAGGCTATTTTTATACACTTTCTCTTTGTTTAAATTTATAGAATTGTATTATTTTGCATTGTACTTTAATAATCCACATCTACTGTCAAAATTCTAAATAACAATCACTTTCTTTGGTTTAATTTCTGAAAACCATTTTTCAATTTTGGATTGATTGATTTTCATATTTTTTTTTCATTCTTAGTGATTAGTGATAGTGAAATTTCTTCATATTTTATATATAATAATACTTTTTAGCTGTATATCCAATCTAAATATAATAATATTTGTAAAAAAAATTACTAAATACAAATAAATATGAACATATACTGATTTTTTGTATTTTATTCATATTTTCTTGTATTTAAAATATAATAATATTTGACATGAAAAAAATTTAAAAAATACAAAAATAAATTAGTTTCTAAATGTATTTAGATTAAAAATTATATTATACTGATAGCAATAGCAATGGGAATAAAGGAGTCCTGATAGAGCCTTTAAAGGATAGGATTTGACGATATCTAAAAGTTATTCTTTATAAACTTTTTCCTATTGATATAAATCAATAAGATATCCAGAATAGTATTTAGAATTTTGCATAAAAACTAGTTCAAATTTATTCTATATGTGAATCCACCATACACCAATTGAATCTCAACCACACCTTTTCATCCATGACAATTTTCTTGCTTTGGATTCATTCTACATGTATATCTCATAATACGCTAATTAAATCCCAACAATACTTATTGATTCATGACAATTTTTTTTTGACAAATTTTCATAGTAACTAGATGTCACGCCCCAAACCCGCCCCTAAAAGTTTGGGCATGACCCATTCGCAAACAGACACAAAACCTGTTATACATATCATATGGGGCCTGAACGGAAGCATTCAATAATATATAATAGCGTAAAATAACATCCATTGAGCTATCACTACTATGCGGGACCGTGAAGCGAGAACATAATGCAGATAATTATACAGTGATGTGTATCTGAAGATAGTTATGTACATATACATCTTCCTCATAGACATTTGGGTACAGACTAAATACAACTTTAAAACTTAACAAAACTCCAAAACTTGAACGGTTAACACCTAACAGCTTAGACACTCAAGGCTTGGCAATGGTATCGGAAGCCACGAGGTTAAGATTGACCTCGGGTTGAGTGTCTCTGAAAGCACGTAAAATAAAGTGAGTCAAGCTCGGTGAATAATAGTACGTAAATCATGTAATGTTCCACTCAAACAATAAAGTATATAATTGCGTAGTATATGTTTATTTACACTCTGTAAATATCATGAGTCGATTTCCTTAACAACGCAGCTTTAGTATGTACTGAGAGGATTCAAAATGTTCATATTTTCAAATAGCGAATAGCCATCAGTCCCATGATTCTGAGAATAGCCTTTCGGCCGATCATATGAGCGGCTTATCGGCCGAGAGATAACGACGCATAAAGCGTGACAGAACGCATAAAGTGTGAGGGTACAGAACTAGTAGAAGATAATAAGTTTGAAACCAACAGACATATCATGCTAAATCTTAAACGGAACGGATCAATAGACAATACGTATAACCAGAATAAATAAACAGAGCAGAACCACCCCAAAGTCATCTGAATATCGCCAGACCATAAACAGAATAATAAACAGAGCAGAACAATCCCAATTGATACACATACAACATTATTACTGACAGAAAGCTGAACGTTATAAACAGACATTAATAGTAACGACAAACATTAGCAGCAATTAAACATACATCCGACGTAGTAGTACTCACATTTCACTTGTTTATCGCGGACAACGGAATGTGCATTTTATCTATCGAAATAGTTGTCTCATAATTAACAAAGATGATACCAATTGCTTACAGATGCCAGAGGATTAATATACCATATAAATAGAACAGAATAGTTCCATAAACATACCGTTGTATGTAGCTTCCTCAACATTCATCTTGATTTACGATTAACTTAATGTTAATGAAATCACTTACCTGAAACAGGCGTTAATACCATAATCATTATCAGAAAATAAAATGTACATGTAGCGTACTATTACTCACAGTGATTAGACGCTTGATCCGCCTATGTAATTGACCCTACACAATTCATAATACACATAAAAATCGGGTCACATATCATTATTCCGTTTTTAACTAGTTTATTTCTCTTTATCCCATTTACACATCATTTGGCAATTCAACATGAATCAAATTAAATCTTTGAATCTCATTTCAACATTCCACACCCAAGTTCATGTCATCCATAGTCTTAATACATTATTTCCTTAATTTTTCCCTTCCATTATAGCATAAATTCTAATGTTTATAACAAAGTTCATTCGCTAATATTTTTACATAACAAATATCTCAGAAATCCAATTAAATTTATACATATACAATTCAACATCTCAATTTCCTTATTCTACCTTCAATTTGGGCCAATTCATTAGTTATCACCATTAATCAACTTAGGGTTTCAAGACAAAAATCCAAACTCCTCAAACCATTACTTCTTCTTCCAATTTCTCCATCTAAAGTTCATAATCCATCACCTTAATCTAGCAATTGCATCTCTAACATAATAAACCCAAAACCCCCAAATCACAAATTGGACATAATATATACAAAACTATAGATTTGTAGTTATATACACAACATACCATAAATCTACACCCAAAATACCATAAATCCATCAATCAATACAAATAAGATCTCCTACCTCAAGATTGAAAGCAAGGAAGCTAGGTCAAGAGTATCACTTTGAAATTCCAAAATCAAATCGGTTGGAAATGTTCATCTTCTTGTCTTCTTCACTTCTTGGTGGAAGATCTTGATCAAAACAAAGAGAAATGGTGAGGATTTGGGATCAAAATCCTAGGGTTTTCGGTCCTAGGGGGAAAGGAGAGAAGAGGGGAAAAGAATATGTGAAAAATTATCCAAAAATCTGGTTTAAAAGCTGCTGTCCCGTAATCTCCGCTCGAGCGTAGAAATTCCCGCTCGAGCGGACCTGTTTTCAGCACAGATCCCGAAACTTTGAACAGGTATAACTCTCTCATTCGGACTCCGTTTTAGGTCATTCTTGTGCTCAAATTGAAGCCCCAAAAATAAACTTTCCAATGGTTCTAACCTCACATTCAAATTCAAAGTGTGGAAAAAGAAAAGGGCAAACGAGTGACGGTTGGTCGTAAACGAATTATTCAAACTAAAGTTTTTGGTCCAATCTTACTTTACCATCGTCTTATCATCTCAATCAATATCCCAAAATAAGGTAAGAACATTTCAAATATACTAAGAAGAACATCAAAAATAAGTCCACATGCTTCAGAATCAAACTTAACCGGTGCCCTCGGCGCGGCCAACCTTGCGCCGGCCTTGAGATAACAAAAGTCGCTTCGGCGTAAACTCCCCCACTCGAGCGGAGAATCACAACTCCCAGATCTCAGCCGTCTCAAAATTGCCGAAATCCCAAAAGTCCGCTCGAGCGGCCACTCCTCCGCTCGAGCGGAGGAAAGAATTTCTGGGTCGTTACACTAGACTTTTTTATATATAGAATTAGAACAAATCTGAATCACACATTGACGTTTATAAATAAAATTTTTTGGTGTCTTTTAACTTCTCTTAAACCTTATTTAACTTTCAATTTTAATTTATAAGGACTCAATTTGTTTGAATTGTGTTTCACTTTAATTTCATCAATTCATTATCACATTGTAGAGATTGAAGTTGCGCCACACCATGAAATTCTTGTTCATTTGAAACTTTGACAGAAATGTATTTTTTTTAAAGGGTACTTACGTATAGGTGCTAATAAATGGACTTATTGTCTAATAGGTTCTATGGGAAAATTTTGTCATAAAAAAGTCACTAATTGTAATTTTTAGCGACATATATAAAAAATTAACACAAAAAAATTATTTTTAGCGACAATTTTGCCAAGACTTATTTTTAGTAGGACTTGATGGGAATTAAGTCCAACTATTAGGACCTATTGGTAGTTTACCCTTTTTTTTTAAATTCTATTTTGTGTTGAAGGTAGTTATAGTTGGATTGTTTTTCTTTGAGTCAAGATTATTATAATTTAATAAAAATCAAGTTTCTGAAATTTCTTATTAAGTTAGAACTCTATTGTGAGAATCCGTATTTAATTATTTTTATAAATGCATTATAGGATGTAAATAATAAATTAATCTGACCTAAGCTATTCAATATTGTATAGGTAAAAATTATTCCAATTTAATCACTAACAAAAATATTACTAGGAATAATAATTTTGTGAATATTCAATGTTTCTCGTTTGTAATTATGTTTGATAAAAGCTCAACTTAATAATTATTCTTACTAAATACCTTAGTTAAAAACTTCAATTAATTGACTTTAAGAGATCCACATAAATACACAATTACACAAATTTATCATCCAATTTAAAAACAAAAGAAAAATAGTAATGGGTTAGGTGCTTGATGGGAGGTTAATCACACCACCATTTGTATCGTTGCATGGCAAGTGATTAAGTAGGTTACGTTAGAAATTGGGCGCCCATGTGGCATGACCCTTTGAACCTTTTGAACCTGAACCTTATGAACCTTATCCATGTAAGTTTGAATTTTAATTCAAAACTTATTTGGATAACCATTCAGGATATCTATATCTATCATCTCAATAGATATGGATAGATGGATGGATAGATATTAGTGGTTATATATCTGATTATATATTTTAGATAATATATTGATATATCAGATACATATATCAGATACATTATGTTGTTTTTTACCCATAACCTTTTTTCCAGACTCTCTCTCTCTGACTCTCTCCCATTAAACAATGATCAAGCCATTTTGCATTGTGACTTGTGTGGGTGATACTCATTTTGTAGTATCACTCCACTGTTGGGTTCGTTGTTCAATTTCTGGAAGCACGTGATTTACCCCGCGAGGTTCTATCACCTAAAGGTATGACCTAAATGTTTTTTCCACTACGTTATAATACTTTATGTTTTACATTGGTATCAGAGCCAATATGGGTATTTTCGTGTTTATTTTTTATGCATTAAAATATATGTATATTTTTATATAAATATATATACATGATATATGCATGAATATTAATAAAGGAGGGAGATGTCCACTCTCGTTAGATTAAGAGCGTAAAATACCTCTTTTTTATGTTCATTAAATATCATTTTTAATGCCATAAATGTATTTATTTTGAAAAATGGAGTTCGGCAAGATCAAATTGGACCAAAAACACCTGGAAGGCGTAGCGTGGCACGCGTTCGCCATCTCGACACCATCAAGAACTTCCATGCCCTCCACGCTGCGTTGAGATCGCTACCGCTGCTTATTTGCGTTTTTCACGGGCACACCGCTTGATCCGCCGCTTGCCAGGCGCCGAGCCGTCAAGAGCCGAGTATGTCTTTGCGCCTTATGCTTTGGCTCCGCTTTTTCATGACTTAGTAAGCAGCTCGGGTACTAAGGCACTATTTCTTTTGTTTTAAATTCTGAATCGCGTTAAATAGTCATAAGTAATTCGTTATAGCTTTATTTTAAGCGTGGTTGGGACCATTAGACTCAAAATTAAATTTTCTATGTTCTGTAAAATTTTCAAAATTTTATGAAAATAAAAAATATTTTTCCTAAAATAATAATTCATTATTTCTGCTTTAAAATGCATCTGATGTTGCATGATTAAGTTTCTGGGTCTAATTTTTTTTTTTTTGTAGACCACTGTAATGGTTAATAATTATTGGTATGGTTATTGCATTTTATCAGATTCTGGAATATTTATTTCTAATTTTATGTGTGTTTATTAGTTATTTAAAATTCCAGAAAATACCAAAAAATTCCAGAAAATTTCAGAAGTGATATACTTTCTGTTATGGCATAATTTGAATATTAAATACAGCATATTGTTATTTTTTGCCTAGAGTTTCTAATATGTTGTAATTAAAATAGCATGATTAATTGTTATTTGTTTAAATTCCATTATTAATTGTGACATAGCATGAGTTGGTTGTGAATTTACATTACGATGCTATTGTATGGAATTAGAATTTTTTATCATGCTTTTAGACATGCCATAGTCAGTGGGAGGTTATTCGGTTGAGAGAAATCTTTGTAGATTAACTCCCGAAAACCAATATTTTGCGCATGAATTAACTTAAATTTTGGATAATTGTCACCTGTGGCGCAAGAGATGATTACGAGCATAGCGGATTTTCGATCTTGCGACTTGTGTAATATTGTTACTATTTATTTTAGATTTTTGCAGCAAAATTATATTATGCTAATCAAATTAATCCCAATGCGAATTTCTCTCTAAATTGACTTAGCTTATGGAAGTTAATTTGGTTGACCTAGACTTAGTAGAGATGTTCAAATGTGAACAATGTAATCCTATTCTTTAGATGAGCAAAAGTCTTGGAGACTTTAGATCAGACCTTAATTGAGCCAAAGTAAGGAAACATGACTCAAAGTCGCCCTAGTTTTGTTGCCTTGTTCGGCACAACAAAAAATTTGATGTGTGCGCTATGGTTAGCAGCACACTACGTAGTTTTAATTGGCTAGTTTTGGAGTTATGAAATTAGTAAACCCTCAATAGATCTATATATGATCTTGACTATTGAGCTACACGGATTGACTTTGTAATTTGACTTGTAAATAATGTTACATCATTGGATGAAGTAACATTCAAGAGTCACATCATCCAAGAAATGCGAGCTTAAATAAATTAGTCATTAAGTGTAAGACGAGTAGCTAGTATGAGCAGTGTTTTGCTCCCTACCCAATTATTGGGAGTGGATGGAGCAAAATTTCACGCACTATAATAGTGTGCATTAAAGTATCACTTGAAATTAAAAGATTAGCGCTTAGTAGCAGCAAAATCTATTAACACTAAGTGAAAAGATTAGCGCCAAGTGGCTACAGAATCTATTAACATTGCCAACTTGTCTAAGTCTGGACGATTACCATTTCCACACTTGAGTGTGAGACATGATGAGGTGCTTCTTTGTATGATTCCTTAGCTAGGCTAACGTTTTTGAATAACGTTTACCACAAAGCGCAAACGTTGCAGCATAGTAATGAAAAGGTCAAGGCTGACAAGGTTGTTATGACTCTAAGAATTTGACGCATCGCTTGTGAGAGCATTGTGTTAAATTAGACTCTTTAGCCTAATTCGCGCTTAAGTTACTTCAAGAGCTGTCATAGATTCATAGCTTATTCTCTCCTTCTTGTAGATAGTAAAATTAATTGCAAGTAACTATGAAGTGAGAAACAGAGATGGCAAGAGGAGTATCGTCATCTTTCAACTAGATGCAGTAAAATGTATGGAGAATAAAATTGACTTAAAGGTGCAGGGGATTAGCACTTACTAGTTAAATTTGCGACTTAGGCGCACTTGATATCTCCATAACATCTTTTTATGATCTAGTGAATATGAATTAGTCATGAGTCATTACCTAGTTGGACCTAAACCTTTAAAACTTGTCTTCGAGAACTCACACATTAGGATGATTGGAATTAGTTTATGACGTTGGTCATGAACCGATGGCTTATTATACTTAATCACATAATGAGATGATGACATGATGGTTTGAGTAGGCCCTCTCGAGCCCACTCGCTTGTGACATCATGCTCTCATGTGAATGTATAACTTTGTTCGCAATGGTTGTGCACAAGTAAGTAGGAAAGCCGTAGAAGGTCATTTGTATTGGCGCATTTAGTCCACTATGATATTTGTGACTAGATATGTGTAAGGGTATGATAGCTAAGCCTCAATCTCGACACATTTATAGATTACGATACGCATCTGAGTCAAGACTATTTGATCTCCATAAGTCAAAAGTTTTGAGATGAGTTTTGACATTGCACATATGAGGTCGAGATCAATTAAATAAGAGCTTTTGTGCTTTTAGTTTTGACCAAGGTGGTGAGTATCTATTTGAGTTTTTTTTTTTTTTAGAAAGCCCTGTGAAAAGAAATGGATGCTTAGAAAATTGATTATTCCTAGTACTCAACAACACAATGGTGTAGTAGAGATAAGGAATTAAATATTGTTAATGTTAGGTGGATAATGGCGCAAAATGTTTCCCAATTGGGAATTGCACTAGTTTGTTGCCTATATCCCTAACTAAGTGCCCTCCATATCAGATTTTACACTCCATTTGAGTAATGGGTTAGCGGAGAGCCGTCTATGCGCGATCTGTAACCGTTAAGCAGCTTATCTTTATTTTACTTCTCATAAGGTTGCGAAGTTAAGACCTGGGGTTCTATAGCGCATTATTGTATGCTGTCTTGTAAACACATAGGGTTATGTGGCACATTGTTGTATGCTGTCATGTAAACCCTCCGAGCCATGTTGTAGACACCCCATTTTTGACCGTCCTCAAGACTTGGACGTCACCGCTCGAACACCCGGTGATTATCCATGTTCGTGTTCGTTTGGAGTTCCCGGAGTTCTCGGCCACGCGCCTTGCCTCAGGACCTCCGAACCTGACCGTTTTTGTGTTTGGTTTTGCACCAAACACTTGTGCTTTGCCTAGGAGGGGCAGGGAATACCTTTTGAGGCATCCCCACGCACCACCGGCAGTGGCTAGAGGCCACCGGCTGGTTGGTGTTGCCATCGGCACTATATTGTGCCGGTCGGCACTCTTTTGTGCCGGTCGGCAGTCAATTTTGTCAAAATGACAATTTTGCCCTGCCGACTACTGTGCAGTTGCTTTATGAGATATTTTGAAGCAGCTGTATAGCATTGGTTTCCCCTCCATACACGTGTATGGAGGGATGAGCTTCTTGGTGGCTTAACTTGTAAGTTTGGTTGCCTATAACATAACCCTTCCTCCTCTTGGCTCAAGGGTTAGCAAACTTAGACATTTTAGAGAGAAAAGGAAGAGAAGAAGCTCTGGTTTTAGGGTTTGAGTTCTATATCTATCCTATCTCTCTTTTTCTCTCTTGTTTGTACACTAGGTGCTTTAGTCCACACTATTGCTCATCAACACCTAGTGTTTCACCTTCCTTTTCAACTGAGGTTCCAAGAGGTTGTCTTGGAGGTTTTTGGCTAGATTTGAGCTCAAGGAAGCAACAACATCAACATTTGTGAAGAGGTCTACAAGGGTAACAAAACTAGCCTTTTATTCCCCATTTTTGCATCTTATTTTTACCTATCTTTGAACTATTTTTGTGCTTAGTGTTTAATACAAAAAAGTTCTATTTTTAGGCCCTCTTGATAGTTTATTAAGAGTGTTTTGTGCTTTGGGGAGGTTTGACCCCTCTTAGGCCTTGAAAAGGCCTCATTTTGTGCTATTTTGTGAGAGCTCCGGGATTTTGGTGTTGGGGTCTCTTCACCACTAAAATCTTGAGGGATTTCAGTGGTGAAGACGATGCCTTGAAGTCCCAAGGAGGAGAGGGTCACCCCCTCTCCTTGATGTCCTTGAAAAGGGCAAGTTTTGCCTCTTGAGGGAGCATTGTGCTTGAGTGTGTGTTGAGCATGTATGGACTGTTATTCATGCCTAGGATATCATGATTTAACATTGCTATGTATTGGTTTTGGTCCCTTATGCATGCTTAGCATAGTTGCCATGTAATGCCTTGTATTGCCTTAATATACCTTAGGTTGTTAGCCTTTATTTGAGCATGATTTAGGCTTAGACTTATGAATGTTTTGTGCTTATTTTGCCTTGCTTTAGGTCTGTCCATGGTCGTTTGGATTGATTTTGGCACGTTTAATATAGCTCCTTTGCATTTGTGGCTTGCCGGGCTTGTACGCCTCAAGTATGTGCATGTGTAGCTTGTGTTTCTTGCATCATTTTGGTGGTTTGGAACCACCTAGCATGTCATTTCAGTCCCTTTGGTGTGCTTGTATGCTTGCCTTAGTTGCTTCTTTAATGCTTTAAAAGCATGTATTGAATGTTCCATGTTTTGGTCATTGTGCATGCCTTTGGTTTCAAGCCTCTTAGATGCCATCTAAGTAGCCTTTTGGCTTTGTTTTAACATGCTAAAAACCTGTTTTTAGTTGTTTAATGCATGCCATAATTGTCTTGCATAAGTATAGTTCAATGCCTCATTGACTTGCTTTAAGTCTTGGACCATTTGCATGCTTTGTTTGGTCTATTTTGAGTTGGTTTAGCACCACACTTTGGCATGATTTTAGAGCTCATGTTGCATGCTAATCATCCATGTTATCTCCTTTCAAGTGTGCTTGAGAGTGGTTTGTTTAATGCCTAAGTTGTATGCCTTAACATGTGTACATGTGCATGTGTGTTTAGCCCTCATACTTAGCATTTTGGCTACTGATTTTGGGCCCATTTGGAATGGCCTAAGTCATGTTTAAGTCCACCCCGTTGTTTGGTTTACATGTTTGTCTTGTAGGTGTGTTTGCATATTAACATCCTTACATTACATTGTCCATGTTGCATGCTAGCTAACATGTTTAGGATTGCATTACATCAATGCACATGCTTGGCCTCTTGAGATGAGCATGATGGAGGTTTGGCACCCTTTTATGTTTGTTTGGTTTGCATGCATTTGAGATTAAAAGTGCACAACTTGGTTCTTTGGGCCATCATGCATGGGAATGCGTGATTGGTGGCCCGAGAATCGAGGCACATGCCCCTTTGAGTCACAAATATGATAAGGGGCATGATTGGTGCATACATTGTTGGAATTACATTGCCATGCAAGTTTTTGCCCTCTGCTGCTGTGAGTTGCAGGTTCTGCAGATATTCAGTGCCGGCTGGCAGTGTTTAGTGCCGACCGGCAATCAATTGATAGCCGATGAGTTCATTTTGTGCCGGTGGCCACATATAGCAGCCGGTGGATATTCTGTTTAGCCGGTGGTGATCCCCAGCATCCAAGGAAGTAGTTCTGAGACTTTGGCGATCTTCGAGGTGCAAAGCAGGAAAACAGAGGCAATCTAGGCATGGCAATGCAATTAAGCGGAATCCAAGCGCGCGTGCATTGAGCCCCCGCCCCGAGGCGGTTTACTGTTTTTCCTTAGATTAATTAATTTGTTAATTTAATTAATTTGTAATATTTAATTAGCTTGCGTAGTTAATTAATTTGTATTATTCTTTCGGTCCCTCCGAGCGAGGGCGCAATTGTAATAAGTGTGCGTGGGTGTGTGCATGTCTTCCAACCCCCACTTCTTTCTTCCCTTTTATTTACCTGCTTTTAATGGTTAGTATTAGGGCACGTTTATTTTAGCATACCTTATGCAATGCATGCGTGCATCCATGCATTTGTTTACATGCATCGAGCTCGGTACATCATACAAACTGCATTGTATTTTCAATTTCAAATTGAATACGTGCATCGAATAAAGTGCATTTCACATGCCATTTTTAGGGTTAGCCGAGCCTATCCTAATTACATATTGTATGCGATGCATTAGTCACTCTAACATGAACTAGGACATGCATGTTTGCTAACTAGTTTACTGTTTTGGCACGGAGTACGATGTAAGTATTTATGCTTTAGCATATCGCATGCGTGTGAATGCTAACATGATAGTAGGCTTACCATGCGGCTAAGTGCTTATATGAGATAAACTGTTTGAATGCCTGTGGGTGAAGGCTGGATTGCTTGAGTTGGGAAACTCGTTGAAATCTGTATTTTAGCCTACTTGCGAGTAGCAAATTCCGAAGCATTTTCAAAACAAACGGATATGCAATGTTTATTTCCAAATTAGGCAATCTAGTCTATATTTGTTTGCTGTGCGCATAACCTAGTAATTCTAGGCTAATAATTGGAATAAGAGCATGTAATGTTTTCAAAATCGGATATCACGGTTAGTAGAGGCCGGTCTTCGGACCGTGCGAAAGGGGGTGCTCATAGCTGACCTTCCCCGATCGTACCCAAGCTCCCGAGCCAAGACTACTTTGGTTATGACGGACACGTGGCCTTCGGCACCGAGTCAGGGTTTCCTAAATTTTCCATTTCAAAATATTTAGGTGGCGACTCTGTACTCTGGCAAAGCAGTCCATGTTTGGCACTACTTTTCAAAAATCTGTTTTCTCAAACGATTTGTCGGATTTGGACTCTTTGGTTCAAGATTAAGAACCGTGACAATTTGAGTCCGAACTGTAGTAAACCCAATACGAACGGAACGGGACTTAACCCTCCCGGGATGCGTTCGGGGACGTCTACACATGTGCATATAGGTAAGCAGCTTTGTGGGAGTGTAACTAAGTCACATAAAGTTTTCTTAGTAAAGGTGACGTGAATAGAGTTTTGGAACTCTATAAGATAGAGAATTCTAAGCATAACGCTTTTATGTAGCCTAGTTGAGAGTGGAAAGAAATTTCCAATGTCCTAGGGACAGTGGGAGCAATGTGCCTCCTAATGGATTACTCCATTAGAGAAGAATACTCTACATTCTTAGTTGCGTGGTAGCGAATGTGAAAATTTTCCACGCCATCACTGGGTGATTGAGAAGGAAACATTCATGATTGCTCCGCAAGATGATAAAGCGCCTAGGATAATGCCAAAGGCTCTAGTCCCATGTTTTTAGAAAGTAGATCAATGTTGCGCAGTTTAAGACAAAGTCTTTGAGGATTAACCATTTTTATAATTTGGTTGACTTTCCATTATGACGCGAAACTGTTCTAAAGTTATGTGTAATTTGGATAGTCATTGTTGAGGCATAAAGCTCGCTAGATACCGAAAAGTCGCACCATTGAGGAAAGTGTAGACCATGAGAAGACTTCCTCCTGGGGACTGAGGTTATTTTGACTTAGGCTATGATTGACATAAGTTCGGAACATTGATTTGTGGACATTGTGACCCAACTTTCTCGTTAGAGAATTGGATAAGTAGATCCATAGGGATTTACCTTCTGCTTTTATGGTGAAAAGTTAGGAGCGCAAAAAGGTTGCTAGTTCCAATAAATCTTTTACAGCCTAAAACAGTTATCCAAATAGTGGTTCTTAGATTTCGTCAAGCCATAATAGGCTAATGATGAGCGATGAAAACCACTGAGGCATGATCAATGGTCCAAAAGAAGTTTTTCCTTACTTAGTCATTATGAGCCAGGAATTTATAGGGTTGTCGCCACCTAGGGTGGGCAGTCCTCTGTTTTAGATATGATGGACATGGGTGATGTAATTTATATGCTCGGATGTACAATCCTTAGGGATTGTTTTGGGAGAATTCCTGTTTTGTCTTCGATGACTTACATAAGGAATATCTTAGAACGATTCTAGATGCAAAATTGCAAACCCATTGACTTACCTATTGGTAAAAGCCAGAGCCTTAACTATTGAGTGAATCCTCAAATTGTCTTTGGGAGAAACAGATGACCTATATTCCTTGATCTTTTCTTATTGTGGGAGTCTAAAGTATGCTATGTGGGTGTATTCGGCATGATAAGTGTTATCTTTGGTTAATGGTCAACTGAGTTGTTTAGACATTGACCTTGCTCATTAGACTATGGATAGAATGCTTTACTAGTAGCATATTAATTTGCTCATTGTAAGATTTAATGCGCTAGTTGGGCACATCAAGAATGAACACAAATTGGTAACCAAAATATCTTTAGAAAGGTTATTGCGCAAGAGGTAGTGATCTTGAATCACTTCATGTGAGGCACACATGGAGGATTCTGTTGTATATGCTTATCGCAAGAGGTGCTGATAAGGCTTATGCTTGGAATCTAGAATTGCGCAAGCTGTGGTCGTGTTTTTTAGATCGATCACTTATTTGTTGTGAGATGATGGGATGTTGTCACTATTACGGTTTGTGTCATAACGATTAGCAAATGATGATGTCAGCAGGCAAGATTGGCTCACTCACACGAGCAATCGCCCTTGGCGCTTGGGAGCGAGCAAGGATGAGACTAGTGGTTTATTTTTTATTTGGAGCCAAGAGAGGCTTAAATTATCCACTATGCATGTCGCCGGAGTTACAACCAAGATGAGGTCGTATTAAAGACCAAACATGGATGTTAGTACCCACTTTCTATGTTGTGCCTGTTATAATTAGCCAGATGCGAGATCTCATTTGGCGCCCGGAAGGCAAGCAAATAGAGAATTCAGGTTAGGCGCTAGAAAGTGACTAGACTAATATCTGTACGGTGTGTCGAGTATGACGTCACTCTTTTGGAAGAGTTACTTCACCGTAGCATGCATTCATACTATATGTGCTTGGCGACCGAGTAATGAGGTGAGAGAATGGATCCCTATTTCCTCACAAACCCTGGCTGGGCAAGAGGTGGCCGAGTGTCGAGCAGGTACATCTGAGCGGCGTCCCACTCCTCCATATCAGTATCAAAGGGGATCGGATCACCCCCCACCCCGATGCCAGTGAGCATCGAGAAATCAAAGGGAGTCATCGTCATCTCCCCAGTGGCAGAAAGGTGGAAGGAGTCGGTGGTATCCCACCACCTCTCCACCAAGGTAGCAAGAAGAGGCACCTTTCGCGGTGGCGAGAGCCCCATGCGAAGCGCCAAAACCGGCTGGTCAACGATCCGTGGATTGCGTCGAAGCGACTCTATATATCCTCGGGCGATGTTCCCATACCCTCGAAAGGCATAGGAATCTCCCTGTGATAAAAAAAAGCAACAACAAACAAGCAATTGCGAAGCAATGTTAGAAATACACTGTGTGTGAAAACGTTTAGAATTTCGGAGATTGCAGTGCGTGTGCAATATGTGAAAGCCTTCAGAATTCAGAGAAAATACAGTGTGTGTACATATGTTAGAATGCCTTCAGAATTCAGAGAAAATACAGTGTGTGTGCATATGTTGGAATGCCTTCAGAATTCGGAGAAAATACAGTGTGTGTGCATGTGTCTGAATGCCTTTAGAATTTGAGAAAATGTAGTGTGTGTGCCTGTGTTTGAATATGCTTAGAATTGATGAATATGTAGTGTGCGGGCATGTGTTTAAGTTTAAACATATAACGGGTGTGGGTGTGCTAACAGTGAACTACAGCATGTGGTATATCAGTGTATCTGGGCCAAACAGTTAAAAAAAACAGAATCGACTATTGCAGTTAGGTATTCTACGTTGTGGAAAATGAAACGGGCAAGAGTGTACCTCAGAAGCGCCATAGGACAGATGTGACTTTGGCTCACGCAGCAGAAGCTCTAGTGGCACGCGTTGCTCATAGCTCCTGAAATGACAGAGGTTGTCAGGAGAAAGCACGTGTATCGCCGGCCTGTAGGTCGTCGGATCGAACGGCCGGATATGAAGAGGCAGGAGCTCGGCCTCAGGGTCCATATCCAACTCTGGGGGAGCCCTACCGCCTGGAATGTCAACTGCCATCTCAAGAATAGTGTGAAAATGGCCGAAAGTGTGAAAACCAGGCAAGAATGTGAAAAGTCAACTGAAAAGTCAACCCCGAGAGGGTGGAAAATGGGCGAAAAGGTCGGAGTCCGAAAAAGGCACAAAGATTGAGGTAAACTCAGGGGAAACAAACCCCAAGTAGTGGAAATCGAAAAAAGTACACTGAAATTGAGATTTGTTCGGTTCAAAAGGTGCGAAACAAGGAGGGTTTCGCGAATCGAACGACGAAAAAGTGACGAAAACAAAGAAGAAACACGGATCGAAGGTGGGAAAATCACCTAGAGAGAAGGGGGGAGGGTTTTCGAGCTTGGGCAAGTGAGAAAATAAGGGTTTGGAACCCCACATTTAAAGACCCATGGCCAATTGACAAAACTACCCTGACACAACCATTATTGGCCGGTCGGCCACATTTTTAGTCAGCCGGCTAAATATTTGGCCGATGGCCCGTTTTTGTGGCCGATGGATGGCCGGTGGCCTCTCCTGGTGGTCGATTTTTTGGGTCAGCTATGATGTTTGGGACCTCCATTCCTCAAGGCAGTGCAAGAAAGTGCATTTTTAGAACTCAACCGGCCTCCGTTTTGACCTCGAACCGTGTCAACCGTGTGCGATGCTCGGTACGCACAAGGTGTATCCTTTTTCGTATCCTTTTGTATCTTACAAAAGTCAGAAGCTGCTTTGATGGCGTTGCGTTACAATGTTTTGTCTTGCTTTTGATAATTACACGATCCTTGTAGCGGTCTGCACATCTCTTATGCGTTGTAGCGCACACCCGTCTTTCATTGCTATGCACTGTTCATTTGCATTGTCATGCATCTCCATGTCATGCATCGTCATGCACACCTCATTTGCATTGTCATGCATCTCTATATCGTGCATCGTCATGCACACCTCATTTGCATTGTCATGCATCTCCATATCGTGCGTCGTCATGCACACCTCATTTGCATTGTCATGCATCTCCATGTCGTGCATCGTCATGCACACCTCATTTGCATCATCACGCATGTTCCTTATCTCGCATTGTCATGCGCACCTTACATGCATTGTCATGCATCTTCCTTATCTCGCATTGTCATGTGCATTTCATTCGCATTGTCATGCATTTCCTTAAACATGCATTGTCGTGCATTTGTTTACTTTGCATTGTCATGCATTTCCTTATCATGCATTGTCATGCGTTTCCTTATCATGCATTGCCATGCGTTTCCTTATCATGCATTATCATGCATATCTCTCATGCATTGTCATGTATCTCTCTCATGCATTGTCATGCACTTCCTTGTCATGCATTGTCATGCATTTCCTTATCATGCATTGTCATGCATATCTCTCATACATTTCCTCATCATGCATTGTCATGCATTTCCTTGTCATGCGTTGTCATGCATATCTCTTTTGCATTGTCATGCATTTCCTCATCATGCATTTCCTTATCATGCATTGTCATGCATGTCTCTTCTGCATTATCATGCAATTCAGTATATGCATTGTCATGCATTTTCCTACCTCGTATTGGCATACACGTTTCATTTGCATTGTATTGCTATACACATTGCCTGCGTTAATTGCGCATGCTTTACTTACATGTGTATATATATTTTCAAGTGGTTACACATTGTACATGTTTCTGCGTGTGCTTTACTTACATGTGTTCATACCTTGCTTGCTTTACACATTGCATGCGTTTCCGCGTGTACTTTACTTATATGTGTTCATGCATCTTCCAGGAGGTTACACATTGCTTGCGTTATTGCGCATGCTTTACTTACATGTGTTCATTCCTACTATACACATTGCCTGCGTTAATTGCGCATGCTTTACTTACATGTGTATATATATTTTCAGGTGGTTACACATTGTACACGTTTCCGCGTGTGCTTTACTTACATGTGTTCATACCTTGCTTGCTTTACACATTGCATGTGTTTTTGCGCGTGCTTTACTTATATGTGTCCATGCATCTTCCAGGAGGCTACACATTGCTTGCGTTATTGCGCATGCTTTACTTACATGTGTTCATTTCTGCTATACACATTGCCTGCGTTAATTGCGCATGCTTTACTTACATGTGTATATATATTTTTAGGTGGTTACACATTGTACACGTTTCTGCGTGTGCTTTACTTACATGTGTTCATACCTTGCTTACTTTACACATTGCATGCGTTTCCGCGCGTGCTTTACTTATATGTGCTCATGCATCTTCCAGGAGGTTACACATTGCTTGCGTTATTACGCATGCTTTACTTACATGTGTTCATTCTTGCTATACACATTCCCTGCATTAATCGCGCATGCTTTACTTACATGTGTATATATATTTTCAGGTGGTTACACATTGTATACGTTTCTGCGTGTGCTTTACTTACATGTGTTCATACCTTGCTTGCTTTACACATTGCATACGTTTCCGCGCATGCTTTACTTATATGTGTTCATGCATATTTCAGGAGGTTACACATTGCATGCGTTTCCGCATGTGCTTTACTTACATGTGTTCATTCCTGCTATACACATTGCATGCGTTAATCGCGCATGCTATACTTACATGTGTATATATATTTTCAGGTGATTACACATTGTACACGTTTCCGCGTGGGCTTTACTTACATGTGTTCATACCTAGCTTGCTTTACACATTGCATGCGTTTCCGCGTGTGCTTTACTTATATGTGTTCATGCATCTTCCAGGAGGTTACACATTGCTTGCGTTAGCGCGCATGCTTTACTTACATGTGTTCATTCCTGCTATACATATTGCCTGTGTTAATTGCGCATGCTTTACTTACATGTGTATATATATTTTTAGGTGGTTACACATTGTACACGTTTGCGTGTGTGCTTTACTTACATGTGTTCATACCTTGCTTGCTTTACACATTGCATGCGTTTCCGTAGGTGCTTTACTTATATGTGTTCATGCATCTTCCAGGAGGTTACACATTGCTTGCGTTATTGCGCATGCTTTACTTACATGTGTTCATTCCTACTATACACATTGCCTGCGTTAATTGCGCATGCTTTACTTACATGTGCATAAATATTTTCAGGTGGTTACACATTGTACACATTTCCGCGTGTACTTTACTTACATGTGTTCATACCTTGCTTGCTATACACATTGTATGCGTTGTCGCGTGTACTTTACTTATATGTGTTCAAGTTTCTATTATTTCATACATTGCATGCGTTTCCGCGGGTGCTTTACTTACATGTGCATACTTATCATTGCTTCACACATTGTACACGTTGTCTCGTGTACTTTACTTATATATGTTTGTGCCTTCCTAGCATTGTTATGCTTGTTTCAAATCGCATTGATATGCATCCTACTGGCTTGCGTTGTCGCGCATGCCCTCCTTGCATTGTTTTGCATCCAATCCGCATTGTTATGAGTCGTCATTGGGTTGTATTGTCTTGCATCCTCCCACTTGCGTGGTCTCGCACATTACTTGCATTGTTATGCACATTTCACTTGCGTTGTCACGCACCTCTCACTTGCATTGCTATGCATGTTTTCTAACGATGTTGTACCTGTTAACTTTTCTTTCTTTTTCAGGCACGATATTGTATGTACTATTCATTTGAAGCTGGCATGACCAGACGAACCGCACAGGTATTGTATTCTCCGCGTCAAACGTAGCGAGAATTACATAATTCTCTTACATCCTTTCTGCATTGTAATGTAGTTTGGTTTTTGGCTTGCTTAAACTGTTGCATGTTATGCTTCATTACAGCTTTCTTTGCATGATAATAAGTTATGTTCGGCATCGTGCATGTTCCTTGCATCTTGCCCCTGCCTACAGGCACATACTTTTGCTATCTTATATGCTTGTCTAAGTCTTCGGCCTTGTCAAAAATGGGTCGTCTCTGGGCTTTGACACTCACACCCGTCATTGTTATGACTTTCGAGTTCTGTCAAAGAGGGCAACTGTAGACACCCCATTTTTGACCGTCCTCAAGACTTGGACGTCACTGTTTGAACACTCGGTGATTATCCATGTTTGTGTTCGTTTTGAGTTCTCGGAGGTCTCGGTCGCGCGCCCCGCCTCAAGATCTCTCAACTTGAGTGTTTTGTGCTTGGTTGTGGACCAAACACTTGTATTTCTGTTTTTAAGGGAAGAGGGTGGCTTGTTGGCCATCCCCTCAGCCCACCGGCCAAGGCATGATGCCACTAGCCATTTTTTCTTGCCATCGGCCAAAAGTTGTGGCCGGTCGGCACCTTTGTTGGTCGGTCGGCCACCCTTGTTGATAAATCATCCATTTCTGCTGGTCAACCCCTTTCCATCTGCTTTTGGCAAATATTTTATGCCAGCTGTCACAGCTGGCATCCACATTACACCCCCTCCATACACGTGTATGGAGGGATTTGCTTCCTTGTGTTAGCTTCTCCAAGAAGCTTAGGAATTGAATTCCTATAAGAGGGGAGGCCCTCCTCCCTTCTCAGAGGTTCTGGAATTTAGGGTTAGAGGTTTTATATCTATCTATCTCTATATCTCCCTCTCCTTTGATTTGTGTGTGTATTTGTGCTTAAAAGGGTGTTTTTGTTCACACTTTTGCACTAAAGCACCTCTTGTTACACTATCCCTTAGTTACAGAGGTGCTAAGGAGTTGTTTTCAGAGTTCTTGGGCTGGTTTTGATCCAAGGAAGGTGCTGGAGTGGTGTTCTTGAAGAGGTTCTTCAAGGGTGAGAAACTACCCTCTTTATTCCCCATTTTTGCACAAGCTTTTAGCCTATCTTGCATTTTGTTTTAAGCTTCGACTATAACTGATAAAAGTTCTGATTTTGTGTGCTTTAGAACTTTGTTTAAGGTCACTTTGAGGTTTGGGGTTGTCTTTCCCCTCCAAGGCCTTGTTTTAGGCCATACCTTTTGGCCATTGTCTTGGTCTTTGCATGACCTCTCTACCACTAAAATCTAGAGGATTTTCAATGGTGGAGAGATGGTTTTGAGGTCCTAAATAGGAGAGGGTCATCCCCTCTCCTTGTTGTCTTTGATGCTTACATAAATGGCTTATGTGGTAGCATGTGTGTTTAACTTGTTTTAGCTTTGTTTCAATATGTATTAGGCTTTGTTTTGCCATGATACACCTCTATCTTGAGTTTTTTTAGACATGCCTTGTATGCTTCATACACTTGTCTTGTAATCCCATGATTTGGCCTTAACATGCATCATGTTGTAACATGTGTTTTTAACATGATTTTGGCTCAACTCTATGAAGCTTTTAGCCTTTTTATAGCATGATTAAGCTCTGTTTTTTCATTGTTTTGGTTATGCTTGCATTGCTTTTTATAGCTACCATGTATTCTAGCTTGTTGGCTTCGGGTGTCCAAGCTTTTAGCATGCATTACTTGGACAATTCCAATGATTTGGCATCATTTGTTGTACTATTTCAGTCCATGTTTCATGCTTGAATATTTTCTTTCATCACTCCTTTAATGCCTTAAAGAGTTGTAGTCTTATGCTTCTTGAACGGATCATTGCGTATGCTTTCATGCTTAGGCTATTTGGATGCCATCTATGTGTGTTTTTGGCCTTGTCTCGACCTGTGTTGGGGCTGTTTTGAGTCCCTTTAACCCTTTGGGATTTCCCTTGTATGGCCATGGTTTGAGCCCTTTGGTTAGTCTTAGGCCTTGGACCTTCTTACATGCTTTGCTTACTTTATTTGGTTGATTTGGCATCATTCCTCATATATTTTCAGAGCTTAATGCATCGTCATATTCTCATATTTATCACATCTTGCTCATGCTTGAGGATTGTGCATGGTTGCCTAAGTGTTGGACCACTCACATGTGCATGATTATTTTGCATTTTCATGCCTCCAATTCTTGACTTTGGCCACTGATTTGGGCTTATTTGAGAGCTGCCCATTTTGGTTTAAGACCATTCCTGCATGTTGTTGCATGCTTGCCTTGCATGTTGTTGCATACTTGGCTTATTAACATGTTGTTGCATGTTTAAGTGGTAGTGTATTTGGCATGCATCTCTTGTTAAGTTGCCTAACATGTTGTCACATGTTTTCCTCACATGTTGTTACATGCTTGGATGTTGTCACATGCCTTGCATGTTTGTATGTTTGTCTAGGTTGCATTGCATTGCATTTGGCATGCTTGTTACCTTAACATGATCATGTTAGATTAGTTTTGCTTGCATATTTGCATCCCTTGCCTCTTGATCAATCATGATAGAGGTTAGGATATATTGTGTGTTTGTGTGCATTTCATTTGATATCAAATTGCACATTCGGTATCTTTGGTTATCATGCATCGAGATGCGTGATTGGTGGCCCGAGGGTCGAGGGCTACACTCCCTTGAGTTCATAACATGATAGGGAGGGTGGTCGTGCAAACATTGCTTTGAAAATGCATTGCCATGCCTTGTCTGTCCTCTGCTGCAGTAAAACAGGGTTCTACAGGAAGAGATGGCCAGTCGGCCATCTTCAGTGCCGGCCGGCTATGTATTGTTGGCCGATGGCCCCACTTTTGGTCGGTGACTAGATTTCCATGGCCGGTGGTCCCATTTCTTGGCCGGTTACATCCCTCAGTGCTCAAGGAGTGGTTCTGAAGCAGCTTTGGGACTTGAGCAGCTTTCAGAGTATAAAACAGTGCAAACAGAAGCTGCATGAGTATGGTGATGGATTTCCGAGCAAAGCCGAGCATGCATGCATTCCTCCCTCTTCCTGAGGCTGCTTTACTGCTTTCAGTAGCTTAATTAATCTGTTTAATTAGTTAAGTATCGTGTAATATTTAATTAGCTTGTTAGTTAATTAATTTGTATTATTCTTTCGGCCCTTCCGCGAGAAGGCGAATTTCGTAATAAGCGTGCGTGTGTGCGATGCATGTCTTCCAACCCCACGTCTTTCTCCTTTTTACTTACCCGCTTATGATGGTTAGTTCTAGGGCACGTTTCAATTAGCATCCTCATGCTATGCATGTTTGCATCAATCATCTGTATTGCATGCACCAGGCTCGGCGCATCATACTAACTGCATTGTACTTCAATCCCAACTTGAATACGTGTATCGAGTTGTCGCATCTCATATGCCATCTTAGATTAGCCGAGCCTATTCTAGTTGCATTTTGCCTGCGATGCATTAGCCATCTTAACATGGACTTGGATCATACATTTGATTACTAACATGTTCTTTGTTTTGGCTCGGAGTACACTGTGAGTGTTTATGTTTTAGCATCTTGCATGTATGTGAGTGTTAACATGACAGTATGCTTGCCATGAGGTTAATTGCTTATGTGATATAACTGCCTGAATGCCTGTGGGTGAAGGTTGGATTGCTTGAATTGGAATAATTCATCGAAATCCATGTTTTAGCCTACTTGCGAGTAGCAAAATTCAAAACCATTTCCAAACAAATGGATATACGATGCTTTGTTCCAAGTTAGGCGATCTAGTCTATACTTGTGTGCTGTGTGCATCACATAGTAATTCTAGGCTAATAACCGGAATAAGAGCACATATTTTTTCAAAACTTGATATCATGCTTAGTAAAGACCGATCTTCGGATCGGGCGAGCAGGGGTGCTCATAGCTGACCTTCCCCAATCGTACCCAAGTTCCCGAGCCAAGGCAACTTTGGTGATGACGGACGCGTGGCCTTAGGCAACGAGTCAGGGTTTCCTAAATTCCCCCGAAACAAAATATTTAGGTGGCGACTCTGTATCTGGCAAAGCAGTCCATATTTGGCACTTCTTTCTAAAAATCAATTTTTCAAAACGATTTGCCGGATTTGGACTCTTTGATGATTCATCGGTCTTGCATTGCACTCTGCGAGATTAGATACAGGACCGCGACTTTGAGTCCGAACTGTAGTGAGCCCAATGAACAAAACGGGATTCCCCCCCGGGACGTTCGGGGACATCTATAGTTTCTGGCGACTCTGCTAGGGAGTTAGAGAACTTGACTCGAACTCATGATATCTTGTTTTGACTACACTCATGTGTTTCTTTGCATTACATGTGCATTGGTCCGCCTAGGACACCGTGTTCGCCATCTACTATTCTTGAATGGTTTGCCAGAGGCTGCGTGCCATAAAGCTGACCGGTTACGGGCTCTGCCACGATGGGAACACAAACCCTGGTTTTTACCAAGGCACCCTTTTGACCATTCGACTTAGTGCATATTCGGAATCCATAGTGACCATTCCAAGCTAGGACAGGTTGCTTACCCAATTATAGGTTGTTTGAAACCGCTGCGTGCATAGTGAAACCCTAGCTCCTGACAAAATAGGACAGAGAAACCCTACCCCAACATAGGGGTGTTTTTGGCTCTCATTTGCTTATTATGTGCTTTTAGAGTTGTGCCCCTACAAGGAATGCATATATCAGTTTGCAAGTTTGGGTATCATGGCGTGCGGGCATCAGTATCAGTGTTTTGAGAATCATTTATATCCGTGGGTATCAGTTGTTGAGTAGTGATATTGGGGAACAATGATCAGTAGTAGAGTAGAGTTATTCAGCTATGCCTATGTCAGTTCTAATGAAATTGGACTGAAATGCTGCCTGTTTTGTCTTTCAAGGTTCAGAGACTTAGTTCAGAATAGCCAGTATTCTCCTTTGTTGAGGCAAGACCAGTCAAGGCTTACCGATTTATCTGATCCGTCCGTCACCGGTTACATCATCTCCGTTCAGTTCAGCGGACTTATGATGACACAAAATTCAGAGGAAATTGTGGTTATGGCAGCCGCATTGGACCAAGGAATCATCTTGCAGGATGAGACCAATGTTGAAATACCACATCCGCCTAGGTCGCCTGTTGCGCACTCGATCTGGACGCCCCAGTTGTTTCAAACTCATGAGCCCACCACGTTTGAGTTGATGGGAATGATTGGAGACCTCCAGAGGTCTGTGGCTGATCTCGCCTATGGAATGTCGGCTTCGCTACCAACCACATCGTATGCCGGGAACTTCATGCCACAGGAGCCCCCACTACTGGGGCGAATCGTAATTGAGCTCAGCTAACCTGAAGCTATCTCAGGCTTCGGCAATGATATGTCAGCGACAACGGGGCTTCGTACTGAAGTAGCAACCCAAACTGTCCACCAAGCTGAGGCTCGTGGAAAGAACAAGATGAAGGTAGACACAGATCCCTATGAACAACTCCAGCAAGCTGTTGAGGCTCTGAAAGCCGGGGGGTTGAATAAGCAACAAGTACTCGCAGCTGTGGCTAAGACTATGGATGACATTTTCCCTACTCAGACTGAGAGTAGTTCAAGCCAAAGGGAAAATCGAGATAAGGATCGTCGTACCAGAACAGTTCCTTCCAATCCTAACCCTGCACCCGGAAAAGATCAGAGAGCCAAGGCAGCACCTGCTGATCCATTTGCTAGTGTGTCCAATAAAGGACCACAGGCTTCAAAGTATCTACCTCGAGGGTGCAAGGTCTTTCATGCCCTCTACATGCCTTTGTCCAAAGCTCTTCGAATCCTCGCTGAGAAGGGTCATCTCAAACCCCTTGAGCCTCGACCTCTCCCTAGCAATCTCCCTCTCTCACATGATGCTACCCAGTACTGTGCGTACCATCGACAAGCTGGTCACACCACCGACAATTGCTTTCGTCTTCGCCATGAAGTGCAGGACTTGATCGACAATGAGGTCATCCTCCCGCCTAGCTCAGCAAAGTCTGTCACCACTGAGTTGTTGGACTTCGAAGATAATTCAAGTATGTGATCAGGGGTCGGACCACCTGTGGGTGGTGCTTAGTTTGCTTCAGATGTGGCGTGTGGCACGCACTGTTTTGAGCATTTGCGAATGCTGGTTTTTTGTCGTTTCTGACTTAGGTGTTGAGTCAGTTTTGTGTTGTTTTGAGTCTGTCTCTTTATTTTGAGTCAGTCTTTTTGTTTGGGGTCTGTCTTGTTGTATCGAGTCAGTCCTGTTGTACAAAAGTCAAGTGATTTCGGGGGCGTTACTTCGAACATCACTATTTTTATTTTGTGTTTATCTTTTTGCTTTCTTTTGAGTCTGTTCCCATCTCGGAGCCAGTTGTGAAGACAGTTCTGAATGAAACAGCAGTGGTTTTTCATGCTTTTGTGCTTGTTCTCGCTTTGAGCCTGTTGTGCCAGCAAGTTTTAGAATGAAATGGTAATACATTCCACCTGCTCTTCTGTGCCTTGAAATCATTGCATTTGACCTAAGTTTTTCAAAACCTTTTGAACATTGTGATGAAAACGAAGAGAAAGGAATTCCTCGGGTTTTGCAAAATTTGATCAATTGAGAGAAAGAGAGGCATGCTAAGCCCTTAATGAATGAGATCATGTTTGTTAACGTGAGTACTAAGAAGGATCCTGGCTTGGTCCGGATTGGTTCTACACTGTCTTCAGCGCAAGCGATTAGTCACTTTCTTAAAAGATTTCAAAAAATGTTTTGCGCGGTCCTGCGAAGGCCTGTGTGGAATCACTCTTGAGATTGTGCAGCCTAGGATCGCTCTTAGCCTCGAGACTCAACCCCCTTGCTTTCAAACCTTGAACTTGGATTCAGAATGTTCAACCGTCAACTACAATGTAAGGACTGTGTGGCCGGATCAGAAGCAGCCCTCAAACTAGGGGCAAGAAGATCAGATGTGATCAAAAGAAAGCTTGCAAAGCTAGATCAGAAACAGCCCTTGAACTAGGGGCAAAGATGTCAGATAATGCACTTGCAGAGTCAAAGATGAGTCTTTTCTGCAAACCAAGGAAGACTGACAAGAATGCCAAATCCTAGAAGGGAAGAAAGAAGAAAGTTTTGTTGAAGAACAACCGAGTTCCTATCCACAACACTAGGGGCAAAGTCAGCCCCCATTGAATGGACTTCTACATCATCAGTAGACAGCAGCCATTCTCCTGGATTTGGATGGCTTCGAGACCCTAAAACCATTTAGCATGGACAAAGGTACACTTTTACCCTTAAAAGGCTCGCTAGGCCGAAAACCTGAAAGGGCGACCCAGGCAAAAGTTAGAGCAAGAAAAAGAAGAAAAAAAGAAAAGATGAAGAAAGAAGAAAACAAATGAAGAAAAAATGAAAAGAAATGAGAAAAGAAGAAAATAGCTCGCAAGGTTGAAAACCCGGAAGGGCGGCCTTGGCAAAAGTCAGAGCGTAAAAGGAGAGGTTAATACCCGAGTGTACCTAACCCCCCGGAACTACGTAAGGCTTGATTTCCATGTTTGGGATACGTAGGCAACTTCATTTTGAAGTCCAGCCGTAAACACTTCCAATTCGATTATGTCCATGTAATGGTTTTGATCATCTTCGCCTTCTCTGTATCCAGGAGTTCGGTTGTGTTCGTCACTCTGAGGACTGATTACAGTTTGCTGCGGTGCCATCCAGACAAGGGGCAACATTCCGTTGCCATGAGTTGCCATTCAAACAAGGGGCAATTTTCCATTGTCGTACAATGCCGTTCAGACAAGAGGCAATTTTCCACTGTTATGGATCCGAGGTTGTGCATCTCAAGAGTAGGTTTCGTGCTCGTTGAGCAGTGAACGTTTGCAAAAACTTTTTTTTTGAGAATTTTTATTGAGGTTGACTAATTTTCTTGGAAATTATCCCATTTTTCCAAAACTGGACCATTTCTTGGGCCCCAAAAAAAGGAAATTTTTCAGCGCTCATAGCCTGACTTGCATGATTTCAAATCAAAAAGTTGAACAAGTATGTTAATCTAACTCTCATTTTGGTCAAAATTGTTTTAGTAGAAAGCCAAAAACA
Organism: Camellia lanceoleosa; assembly: GCA_025200525.1. Taxonomy (NCBI): domain Eukaryota; kingdom Viridiplantae; phylum Streptophyta; class Magnoliopsida; order Ericales; family Theaceae; genus Camellia; species Camellia lanceoleosa. The sequence continues at coordinate 10,831,978 of CM045771.1, forward strand.
AAAAATGGTCAAAACAATGAACTAGGGGCACAGTTGAGTCAGGTATTCTGTCTTTTTCCCGTTGTCAACATACTTGCTAGAAAAGGGCACTCTACTTGCCAAAAAGGGCACCCTATTCGCCAAGAAGGGCACAGCGGAAGCTAACAGAAAAGGGCTGAAAGCTCTCATATCCTCCGAGCAACGAGGTATCAAGCTAAGTGCGAAACACGAACTGGAATGGAGCAAGGTATTCCACTCCCTCATCCGGACAGATCTGATCACGTCCAAACTCCCCAGCAGAACGTCGTCAATCGATGTCAACTTTAGATTTGCTACACACCTAGTTGTAGCGTAACCCCACTGTGAGAAAGTTCACTGTTGTGAGCAGAAGAAAGAGAATCTAGCAGAACACTAGAGGCATGAACCCACAACTTCTTGTTTATCCATCAACCACCCAGGGGAGGGATAAAAAATGAGAGATTAAATAATAGAGAGATGTGCGCTAAGAGAAAAGTGAGAAAAGGGCTTTTCAGAAAAATGCAACCTGAGGGCCGAGTGATGTGAGAACCACAAATGAGGAAGGGTGGGAAACAATACCCGGAGAAACATGCTCCCTGTGCACATTTGAGTCTTGTGTTTTTGTTTTGTTTGTCTCGATTCTTGTTTTGAGTCGGTTCGAGTGTCAATAGATGTGTTTAGGTTGTTTCACCTTTGTTTTCCATTTTTGAGTCGTTTTGGCTGTGGTCAGTTGTAGACTCAATACCCAGCCGAGAATTCATTTCTCATTTTCAAAATAAATCGTTTTGTGCTCAGAGTGCTGTGCCATTCTCCACATTTGTTTCCTCACAAATGTGATATAACTGCCTGAATACCTGTGGGTGAAGGTTGGATTGCTTGAATTGGAATAATTCATCGAAATCCATGTTTTAGCCTACTTGCGAGTAGCAAAATTCAAAACCATTTCCAAACAAATGGATATGCGATGCTTTGTTCCAAGTTAGGCGATCTAGTCTATACTTGTGTGATGTGCGCATCACATAGTAATTCTAGGCTAATAACCGAAATAAAAGCACATATGTTTTCAAAACTCGATATCATGCTTAGTATAGGCCGATCTTCAGATCGGGCGAGCGGGGGTGCTCATAGTTGACCTTCCTCAATCGTACCCAAGTTCCCGAGCCGAGGCAACTTTGGTGAAGACGGACGCGTGGCCTTAGGCAACGAGTCAGGGTTTCCTAAATTCCCCCAAAACAAAATATTTAGGTGGCGACTCTGTATCTGGCAAAGCAGTCTATGTTTGGCACTTCTTTCTAAAAATCAGTTTTTCAAAACGATTTGCTGGATTTGGACTCTTAGATGATTCATCGGTCTTGCATTACACTCTGCGAGATTACATACAGGACCGTGACTTTGAGTACGAACTGTAGTGAGTCCAATGAACAAAACGGGATTCCCTCCCGGGACGTTCAGGGACGTCTACAACCGTGTGAGTCTTACATGTCATTATTGATATGACTTTCATTTATGTACCCTTTTGTGACTTTTGACTATGTCATAAGGTAAGGGGTTGATGTTCAGCTACTTTGGTATGTTACCTGCGGTCATGTATGATTCGGCCTTAAGGGACACCACTAGGAAAGCGGTCAATCCTAAACTAAATGGCATGAGGGCAAAGGGAAGATCATCTAGTATTACACCACTGTTGTATATTCACTGCCGACAACTCACATCGCTCTGTATGAGAGGCGGATTGAGTGTGAATATATTGCAAGAATTGAGAGGGTCAAACATGCTCTTTTTGAGGGATTAGAGATGTTTTCTGGACCAGTGTAATTAGATGGGTCTGGGGTATATGAGACACTATTTCTATTCTTTTTGGGTTGATGTCTCTATGCTGACTCATTTTGAGTTTCTAGTATAGAGCTCCCACATGCAGGTGTTCTCAGCAGTCATACAGTGCATTGGCTAGTATGAGATTGTTCATTTTTTGGGAGGATTGAGATAGAGATGTGGCAGTGTCATGCCAACTCATGTACGAGTGAGAGATGTTAGAAATTGGGTGCCCATGTGGCATGACCCTTTGAACCTTTTGAACCTGAACCTTATGAACCTTATCCATGTAAGTTTGAATTTTAATTCAAAACTTATTTGGATAACCATTCAGGATATCTATATCTATCATATCAATAGATATGGATAGATGGATGGATAGATATTAGTGGTTATATATCTAATTATATATTTTAGATAATATATTGATATATCAGATACATATATCAGACACATTATGTGATTTTTTACCCATAACCTTTTTTCCAGACTCTCTCTCTGACTCTCTCCCATTAAACAACGATCAAGCCATTTTGCATTGTGACTTGTGTGGGTGATACTCATTTTGTAGTATCACTCCACTGCTGGGTTCGTTGTTCAGTTTCTGGAAGCACGTGATTTACCCGCGAGGTTCTATCACCTAAAGGTATGATCTAAATGTTATTCCCACTGCGTTATAATACTTTATGTTTTACAGGTTATGATGAAAAGTTTTGGATATTGGAAGATTTGTTATCATAGTTTGTCATTAAAGGAAAACAGAGGACTAAGTGATTTGTGTGAATCTATATATGTGCATGCAACACTCTATCCTTGACTAATCCGAGAGAGAGTGAGAGCAAAGTTTTTTTTTTTTTTTTTTTAAATCTGAGAGTAAGGAAGTGTTACAAGGGAGAAAAAGGATAGAGAAAGAAGAAGGTTATAGCTTTACTACCATATCACCACCTCATTTCAACTTCACTGCTTTGAATTTTAGAGTAGGATCATTTCAAATTCTTCTTGGAGGTGGCCTACTTCTATCCCTGTGGACATATGTGACCTGATCCAGTCCACCGCTCAGGCTCTCATCCCTAGGTCTGGCCCAGATAAGATGATGTGGACTCTGTCTACTGATGGGCTATTTTCTATCAAATCTACTTGGAATGCTTGGAGAGTCTCCTTTGAGAAAGTTGAGTGGTCTAATTTGGTTTGGAGTGCTGTGGTTGTTCCTAACGCTAGTTTTATCACTCGGTTGGCCATCTAGAATAGATTGAATACAGGTGATAGACTGAGATTGTTTGGTATGTCCACTGTTGCAACTTGTCCTTTATGTCTTTACTACACCGAGGACCACTTTGAGTGTTGTGAAATCTTATATGAGTGCTCCTAACTTTCTCTTGCAGGTTTATATCAGTTGTTGGCACAATTGTAGGGAGTTCTTTGGTGAGAGCCTAGTGAAATGAGGATATATTTTTGGATTGGTTTTTTAAATATGGTTCTTTAACCTGTTCTTTGAGAGTGACTCTGCTTCTGAGTGTTGAGATTGTTTGTAGCACTTGTACCCTTTTAAAACTTTTGGGAAGTGTATTTAAACCATTTATTATTTTTGGGAATCTTTGGTTTTGTTATATCTTGGTTTTGGATGAGTGAAAATTTATTTAAACTGGTTGGGATTGCTCGTTCACGTTTGTTTACGTTGAAAAGTTATTTGGAAACTTGAAAATCATATTCTGGGGTTGACACCGGTCTTGGTGGTGTCAACATCTTCTCTTTTGGTTGGCTGCAAGGGTCGACACCAATCTGGGAAGGGTCGATCCTTGTTCTAAAATTGCTCACTGAATTTTGGTGTCGACACCAGCCTGGGGAAGGGTCGACACCTACTGTGCAATCAAACAAAGTGTTCCAGCTTTCTTCGTAAGGGTCGACACCCCTGCTGTAAGGGTCGACACCTGCGACTTTTTTCAAAATTTTCAATCCGGTTTGGGCCCTACTTTTTGGGATTTTGACTTGATCTTTTGGGTTGACTTTGGGGCTTATTTTTACTTTGACCCAGCACTATAAATAGGTCCCTCACTTAATCTTTTCTTTACTTTTTCTTCTCTTCTCCCTTCTCCAAACCGTGAGTTACTCCTTTCTTCTCCAAAATCACTTTTTGTTCAAAGATCTCTAGATCTACTCACCTAGAGTGATCTTTTCACCATGGTCCTTTGAGAAAGATTGTAGATCTCGTCAAAGGCTTCCTTTTGGTCTGAATGGTTTGTGGTTTCGTCGCCAATGATTTTTGGGTCATCATCTCTTTGCTTCAAGAGGTAGGGATTTCTTTGCTCCTTTCCCAATACTTCATTTATGGATAGACATGTGGTAGTTTTTATTGCATAAAAACCATATTCATTATGGATTTTCTTGAAAGTCATGAAAAGGGGATCTAGGGTTTGATATTTGTAAATGGTGTTGTTAAATTGTTTGTTGTTGAGTAATTTGGGAAATGATTTACTATGTTCATGAAGAAAAGGAGGAAGGCCTTAATTTGATATTATTGATATAATGGATTTAAAAGGGAGGGAGTTGAATAATCTTTATATTTTGCTTATATGGGTTGGATAATTGTATTTATATCAAAAGAAAATAAAAAAAAAGGAAGTAACCACGATGTTGGTTTTATTTTAGACTAATCACGTGAAGTTAGTTGAGTTATGGTTTTGATACCAATGGAATTGGTTTTGTAAAATAAAGAGGATGGATTTGGCTTTGATTTTGTAAAATGATGAGAATAAATTCTTAGAAAAATGGTTGGAGTTATGTGGATTGGAAAACAAAGAAAGGTGTTCTTTTGAAAGAAAATGAAATCATCACCCTTTGTAAATTGATAATGAACTTGAGGTCGGATTTTGGAACCTTTACATCTTCTCACTGTTATTGGACTGAAAGTTTTGTGAGAATTGGATTTTGTTTTCCTTTCGTATTAGATGCAGAAATGGATAGATATGAATGTAAATGGTGGAATTGGATATTTATATTCTCTCACCTATGAAAATATGGATAGTTTATCTATTTTGGAAACTATATATATATATATATATATGTTTAGAAATATCTGCTTTGGGCTATCGGTGGAGGATAGTCATGATTGTTGTAGAAACTGCATGATGATTAGGTAAATTGAAACTAATCAATTAGATTATGTCATTGAATATGACAGTTGGATTAAAACGTTGAATATGTAATTTAATTGGTCATTGTATTTGACAACGTGCTTTAATACATTGCATATATATCGTTGTTTGGAAGGAGATAGGGGATGGGCTCCATTTAAAATTAAGTTGGCCGGAATGTCCAGGGTGAAAGTCCCGAAACCTTGCATATATGGGTGCCGATTCCCTTGGATGAAAATTCCATAAAATGGCAAATCATGAAACCTTGCATATATGGGTGCCGATTCCCTCGGATGAAAATTTCGTAAAATGGCAAATCATGAAACCTTACATATATGGGTGCCGGTTCCCTCGGACGTAGTTCCGTAAAATGGCAAGAAAATTGAAGTGTTTGTGTGATAATTGTGTTAATTGAGAACCCCTAAGTTGTAGCCTCAGTTGGGTGCTTGAAATGTAATGAATTGGCTCATGAATTGAGATGAAATAAATTAACTTGAAATAAATTGTCATGAAATGAAGTAAGATTAGATTGACTAAAGGTGTATCCTTAGCTTAGCATTTTGTTTTAGAAAGGTGTATCATTGGCTTACCGTGCTTAAGGCAGGTAGAGCAGAATTCATTTATCACTATTGTCTCAGTGTATCTGGGTATATCATGGGTATGATGGTATTGTTCTAGGAGGCCGTGTTGCCTCAATTGTTGAAGCAGATAGTTATTGATGGCTTGATGTTTTCCTTTTATATTAAAGGCATACTTGTATTGTTATGAATGTGTTGGAAACAGACGTAAGTATTATGTTGAGATTGTGAAAAATGTGAAAGACTTTGATTATTTGTGGATATGTTTTGAAAGGCAAATCAGGTATAAGTTTGGAAAGTGAAAGAAAACGTAATGGGCTTGATGAAATTGTTTTCTTCTGAAATTTGTTATAATCATATGAATTTTTGGAAAAAGGTAATAAGAAGAAAGAAAAGTAAATTGCTTATGTCATTGAATGAAATGAACGATTTTGAGAAAAGTTCTTATATATGAATATTTCTGTATAAACCGTCTCATTATTTATACAGTATGAGACTAAGCATTCATGATCATAGCTATCTGTAAGTTGCTATTTTTTAGGATCATGTTGAGATCCCTACTAAACTTTATGTTCATCCCACGTTGCTAATCCTTTTTCAGGTGAACATCGAGATGTGTTTCAAGATCGAGGATCTTCTTTGCCTGTTGGCCATGGGGCCTTTTATTTGTAGGCGGAATGCCATTGACGTAAAAGGGTTAAACCCTTTCTTTTACTGTTAAAGATGTAAGCCTGCGGGCGATTTATTTAGTTATGTACATGTTGCATTTTCGGATGAGAGAATCTTTATTTATTCTTACAAATGATGTCAAGAGTTTTTGCATGTTATCTCTAAAATTGAATAAACTTAATGAATTTGGTAATGGATTCCGAGTAATAAAATGTGGGGCGTGACATTGTTAGTACATATATGAGTGAGGTTTGCCTCAGGTTATGTTCCATTTCCTCGTGTTTTTTTTTTTTTTTTTTGAGTGCGATTGTCGATGGGCAGCAAAGACTTTTACGCAAGATTCGGCCAAAGACATATCTGCTCCTATGGTTATCTTGGAAAGGGTCCTCTGTTGGTCTAGGTTGTTTCATGGTGATATTCTAGTTTCAAAGCTTTGAGACAGTCGTGCCATTTGTTGGTATTGAAGAAGGAAGCTTGTCTTGCTATCTTGGCTGCAAGTTGCGCCAGTCCAAGTACATATTCTCCTATGGACAGTTTTATGTGTTACTTTGTACTTATAGCTTTCTCTGGTTTCTTCTTTACTCTTGGGTACTATATGTCCTCTTTTAGATTTGTATTTATTAGTTAGCCTGCTTTGGATGTGTTGTGGGCCTCTGCTTTAGATGTATTTTCTGCGGGTTGTGCTGTTCTCTTATTTAGTGTCTTGTTAGTCCCTTTGTGTTGTTTCAATGCTGCTATTTTGCTCCTTGAGGAGGTGATTGGAGATTTTGTTTTGCTCTATTTTGGTCTGTTCTTGGCCCAATCTATCTTTGATGGGGTTTTGAACAGGGCAATTAGTTTTATGTTTTAGCTTCTGCTTCCTCTTAGGTTTATTTTGTATTTGTTTAGTTAGCTAGACGCTCGTGTGCTTCTGTGGCTTTGTATAGTTTGGTAGGTCCTGGGGTATGCCCCTTGTAATCTTGTATTTGCCCGTTTGTTGTTTTATTTTATGACTTATTCACCCAAAAAAAAGAAAACCTTCAAAACCTTCTCATTTTTTTTCTTCAAATTCAAATTTTATTCAAATGCCTAAGGCTAAAAATCTTGATAGAGTATTGTTTTGTAATTGCATGTGAATTTAATGTCATATATATATATTAGATGTTTGAAGATTATTTATAAATTAGTAGTATTAAAATCATAATATAATTTTGGTTTTAGGCTTGCATATGTAATTTATTATATTAAATAGGTGATTGAAAATTTTATTTGGTTTGATCTTATGGTTCTTAAATTTGCCAAAAATGTTGTATGAATTTTTAGACAATTTTATACTCAAATTTTCAAGATGGTTTCTCTACAAAATTGTTAAGAATGATGTTTAGATCACCTAGAAATTTTTGTATCAATTATTTTATCTTTGTACAAATTTATATAAAATTTTAATTAAATCTAAATTTTTAGACAAATTTTGCTTCATGTTTGGAAAATCATTAAAAATCCTATAATAGGCCAAATCTGGTATTTTTTAAGTTAAAAGTGAAATTTGAGAAGTCTAATTTCATCATCAATTTTTAGATATAATTTATAAATTTTAGTGTGAAATTATTTTAAGAAAATGTGATGAATCTATATCATATAATTACTAGTAATTTTGTAGAAATATTTATAATTTATTTTTGGAAAATTCTTTTTGAAAAATGACCATAACATGTTTGTTGAACATTCCTGAGAATTACATGAATTTTAGAATTGTACAAATAATTTATTTGTAATTTTACGTATGAAATTTATTTTCTGAAAAATTCTGGACAGGGTGGTTTGGGTTGTTCTAAATAAATTCACTTTTTGAATTTTTATAAAAAGATGTGTAGAAAAACAGAGAGGATATGTGACCCACAAAAGTACACTTTTTTAAAAGTGCACTTTTGTAGTTTAAACCCAAATGTAAAATTAATAGTTCATGCATGTGTGTTATTATGATTTATTTTAGTAATTAAAATTATTATTTCACATGATGACTTGAATTAACTGTTTACAATTGATGGATTATTGTAGAACGTATGTGTTAATATTTTCTGTTGAAAATTATATTAAAATGATATAACGTCAATGGTGATCTAATTTTATAATTATTAGTGATTATTATGGAAATTAATTAAAATAATCAACGGAGTGTATGAAATTAATGGTTGATGGTTAATATCGGTTGTTAAAAATTGTATTAAAATGGTATAATCTGATTTGTGATTTTATTTTGGTGATTTTGAATGCACTGGAAGAAGAACTAGACGAACATTATCATTTGCATATGAGACAAAATTAATTGGGTTCCAGTTGTGCTAAATTGAAATTAGACCCTTGCAAATTGAATTGTCTTTTTGTTTTTTTTTTGTTTTTCCTTCTGATTTTTCTTTGTTAACAGGTATCGTGCTATCACTAGTGCTATAGGTGCTCTGCTTGTTTATGATGTCACTCCACATGCTATATTCGTAAATGTTGAGACGTGGTTGAAGGAATTGAGGGATCACACAGGCCCCAACATTGTGGTAATGCTCATCGGTAACAAATCAGATCTCTGACACCTCGTGGTCGTCTCAACCAATGATGGTAAAGCATTTGCCGAGAGGGAGTCCGTATATTTCATGGAGATTTCTGCACTGCAAGCAACCAATGTGGAAAATGCATTTACAGAAGTGCTTAGTCAGATATACCGCATTGTGAGTAAGAGAGCAATTGAGGCTGGTGATGGTGGCACGGCTTTGTCTGCTCTGACTGAAGGACAGACACTTATGGTGTGTTTGTTTTGAACGATTAGGGAATGGGATTGGACTATTAGTCTCATCGGATTAATAGTCTATTGTTTGTTTCATTTTTTTTGCTCCGGACTAATAGTTTTCCCGGATTATTAGTCCCACAAATATGGGACTATTCTATCCCATGGGGTAGGATAGAAACATGGGATTAGTATCCCATGAGATAATTTTGTGAAATGTCTATTTTACCTTCCATACTATTACTTAGCAAACAATTAGAAAACAATAAAGTAGTCTTTTGAATATTTATAAATTATTTTTTTAGTATTTTTAATTTAAAATTATATATTAAATAAAAAATTTTAATTATAAATTATAAATTATAAATTAAATTTAATTAAAAATAATAAATAATAAATTATGACCTTATAAATTAAATTTTTTTAGTGTTGATAAAAAATTAAATTTACATATTAAATTAAATTATTTTTTTAGTGTTGTTAATTTAAAATTATATATTAAATAAAAAATATAAATTATAAATTAAATTTATTTAAAAATAATAAATTATAAATTATGGCCTTATAAATTAAATTTTTTTAGTGTTGTTGAAAATTTAATTTATATATTAAATAAAATTATTTTTTATTGTCGTTAATTTAAAATTATATATTAAATAAAAAATATAAATTATAAATTTAATTTGATTGAAAATAATACATTAAAATAATTAAAATATTGTGCAAAAAATAAAATAAAACAAATTTTTATTTAATCTAGCTAAAAATAATTAAAATATTAAAGTTATGTTTAATATTACTATTAGTTAGTAAATAATTGAAAATGATAAAATAGTCATTTGGGCATTTATCCTTCTCCATAATATCTCAAACAAACATTAGATAACTAAAAATAATCCAATCCAGACATCTAATCCCATGACTAAACAAACATAGGATACAAATTTAGTCCAACTAAATAGTCCCGGGACAATATATCCCAAGACTAGTAGTCCGATAGATTACAATCCCTCCTTATTCAGTCCGTCAAAATGAACGCACGGTTAATGTCAAATATAATGTGCCTGCTTGGAAGAGAATTGGATGTTGTTCGAGCTAGGGTTTGCTAACCACAAGAACACAACAAGGTGTATTTTCGCTAAATTTGTACTTAGATAAGAGCATGCATTAAACATAGCCCTGTTTGTCAGGGCTTAATTTCAGCTTTCAGCTTAATTTAAGCTGTTTTGATATGTTTGGGTTAGCTTATGCTTATAGCTTATAGCTTTGTGGAAGCTGAAAACTAGCTTATTCTGTGAGCTGGGTTGGATATGCTTTGAGAATAAGCTGGAAATCAGCTTAAGCTGAAAGTTATAAGCTATAAGCTGTTTTGGCATAAGCTATAAGCAGCTTCCCACAGCTCTACCAAACAGGGCCATCATGTAGGATACGAAAACAAAGCGCATGGATGTGTTACAAATACTGTAAAAAATGATTGATGTTATTCTCATTTTTATTTTTTGGGCTTTTATTATTTACCTGTATATTTACATTTGCATTGATTTTCCCAAAACTTCACGCTTGCTCTCACATTATTTATTTAATTTTTTTTTATTTTTTTATTTTTTATTTTTTTTGTTGTTGTTGGGGTTGATAACATGTGTCATATGTAAGATTTTCATTGTGCCATGTTTTTCGGGGTTGTTGACTCACTTATTTATTGAATTTTTTTTATTCTTGTTGGGGTCGATAACTTGTGTCAGATGTAAGATTTTCGCTGTGCCATGATTTTCGGAGTTGTTGCCTTGGAAGGAGTTGACATTTTAGCTTTAAAAAGGGCAGATTATATTAAACCCTCTCAAATTATAGGTTATTTTTATTTTATCCCCTTAATATTTTAAATCCAATAATTACTCCCCTTAAGCTATTTAAATTTGAACATTAAATCTTTTTGTTAGTCATCTGTTAGATATTTGATTAAAAATTATCAAATATTATGCATATGATGATTATATTAAATTTTTACAAAAAATAAAATAGGGTAATTTAATCATAAAATTTAATATAATCATTATGTGCACAGTACTTAACAATTTTTTTTGTTTAACTATCTAACAGGTGACTAACAAAAGGATTTAATGTTCAAATTCAAATAGTTTGAGGAGAGTAATTGTTAGTTTAAAACATTAAGGAAGTAAAGTGTAAATAATCGATAGTTTGAAGAGGTTTAATATAATTTGCCCTTTAAAAATTAGAAACATGCAATATGAGATCAACACTTCTATGAAAAACACTTAGAAAAAGTGTTCTAAGGTGTTCCAAAATATCTCGAGCACAAAGTTGATGCAAATGGAGATCGAATGACATTATCTTATCATCATAGGAATTTCAAGTATGTAGGATAAAGCTATGTCATCAACCTATAAAATGTAAAACTTAAAAAGATCACTTAAGAAATGGCAATATAAGAAACTAACATGTTTTCCTATATCAAATATATATATATATATATATATGTACATATATTTTTTTAAATGAATTTTAGGTAATCTAACAAATCCAAACTCTAAATTTAGATAGTGATTCCAAATTTTAACTAAACTGGAGGCTGAGTTCCAGTTGAATCCTAAGTCAACCTAAGAATAAATTTACAAGAACTGTTTTTCTAGCATTTTAAAGGTCCAAATTTGAGAGCCACATTCATTCTAAACCTGTTAACCCACTCAATTACACCCATTTGAAAACTGTTCAAATCTATAAACAAGCCTAAATAGATTAGACATAAGTACTCGTTTAAACTACCAACTCCTCCCCACCATCTTCCCTTTCAAAAGATTTCCTGCATCAAAATTGATTTAAAAACCCCTCCATCATTAGCAAAATAGTTCAATAAAATAAATGTGTTTGTTAAGTTTATTTGTTCAACCTGTACTCAATTTTATTAAATGGACGGGTTTGGATTGAATTATTTTATTACACAACTCATTAATTGACACCAAAGTTTCATGAACTCAACCAAATGCAACTATTTGCATATACATCATTCAGATATGACATACAAAAATTTACATCTTAGGCAGTCGGTTTAAACATAACCATCAATAATAAAGGCAGGAGAAGAAGCATCATTACTTTTTCTTTTTTTTTCTTTTTTATTAGCAAACAAAGAAGAGAATTTTATTAATCATCAAAAACAAAAGCATACAAAAAGCAAAGACTACAAAAGAAAAATGCATCATTGTCAAAACACAAAGAACAGAGTTAAAGCGATTCCAACTCCAAACACATGTTGGAAAATTGGTTTTATTACACTTATTTTGGGCCAACTTTGAGTCCAAAATTGAGTGGGCCCTAAACATCTTTTGGGACGGGTCCGAAGAGGTGACGTGTTCCTTGCCGTGTGGTAAGTCACACGGTGAAGACGGTTCGTCAAAACCATTTATGAGTGAATGGGAAGTTGACGTCATTTTCAGGTTCGAGGAATGGACATTTAAAGATTTAAATGTAGGTTTCTTTTTAATGGGTTGTCCTACATTGAAACTTTAAGAGAGTTTTTTTTGTGTATATAAGCTCTAGACTACAACACTTAGGTTGGGTCCCAAAGGGCACCCCAAGTTTGTAGAAGGGAGGAGTTATGGACAAAGTGAACCTTAAGCCAAACCACCACACACAAGCGCGCGCCGCCGCCATTGCCCGGACGTGTCGGGTCGGTTCTTGTATTAATTTTTTGGACAAAAATTCTTTTGAATTTTTTCAAAAATTATTGTGGGAAATTAAGTGAAATTTGAATTTAAATTTTCCTCCTCCAGTCCATTTTATTCCTAACAGATTAAATAGTCCATATATTTCAAATCTGTTTGAACCCGACAGATTCAAATCTGTCCAGGTTTTTGAACTGCATCTATTCATAACAGTTGCATATCTGTTAGGCAGTTTGAACAGATTCAAAACTAAGGTTAATCAGTTTTTCAATCTGTTGTTTCGGACAGATTCATTTCAAAAGCGCGACGATTCTGAGTTCAAATCTGAAGCAGTTTCAAAGCCGTGATTATCTGTTGAAACAATCCTAGATTTGTTTAAAATTCAAACTCTACATGTACAGTTTGAAAATGCACATGTTCAGGTTATTTTCATACCTGTTCGGACAGCATTTTGTGCCTATAAATACTTGACACTTCCAGCAGTCTTGGTATCCGAAAATCAGTCAGAAAAACTTTGTTCTTGCTGTCTAGATTTTATTTGTTTACATTATTCTTCATATTAGTCATTTAGAGAAATATTTAGAGAGTTATAGAACACAATATCTTAGTTCGCCGGATAAATTTGTTTGGAGTGCTACTATAAATTTGTGAAGATCATTGTATCCTGGGAAATTGACGCCACTCAACCGTAAGCACCGTAGCGGGCCGAATCTGTCTTAAGGACAGAGTGTCACACACTCGACTTGGTCTTTTATTTTTCCATTTGGTTCGACAAAATAAGTTCTGTAAGTTTTTATTTTGTTTTGTTTCAGTTAGTTTCAATTTATTTTATTTAGACAAAAGATTGTTCCAACAATCTTAAGACAAATTCGAATTATTCTGTTTACAAAATTTTTCGTTTGTTTTCCTTTTTCTTTCTTCTTTTACAAAAATTATTTTCTGTGGATTTACAAAATAATATTATGGTTGGAAAAACAAATAGTGATTATATGCTATTTGACAGATAGTAGTAATATATTGTCTATTTTCTTTGAAAACTAATAGTAATATACTGGTATCATTAACAATTCAGAATATATATTTGTGAAATTTTTTCAAAAATTAATTTTAGTTTTTAGAAATTATTTTCTGAATTTTCATTAATTAAAATTCTATTTCAGTATTTTAATTATTGAAGTGTTACAGAAATTTAATTTTCTGTGTGGAATTAATTTGGTTAAATAAAATTTTATTTTATTTCCAAATTAATTGAAAAATAAAAGTTACATTCTTGTTTCTTTTATTTTTTACAGAATTTAATTCTGTGAATTTGGATTAATTTTCTGTGTAGTATAAATTTTAATTATAATTTAGAATTCATGGCTACTGAAACAAATGTTCAAACAAGTACTACTGTGGTGGCTGCAATTGTGCCAGCCCCCTCTCCGGTTGTGACAGTACTGGTAAATCATGGTGAAAAGCCAGAGAAATTCTCAGGAACTAATTTTAAAAGATGGCAACAGAAAATGTTGTTCTATCTTACAACTCTAAACCTAGCTCGTTTCCTCCGTGAGGATGCTCCTATTCTAAAAAAAGATGAAACTGACCAGCAAGTGGTTGGTGCAATTGATGCCTGGAAACATGCTGATTTCCTTTGCCGAAACTATATCTTGAACGGACTTGACAACACATTATACAACGTCTACAGTCCTATCAAAACAGCAAAAGAACTTTGGGAGTCTTTGGAGAAAAAATACAAAACGGAAGATGCTGACTCAAAGAAATTTGTGGTTGGCAAATTCCTGGACTTTGTAATGGTTGATTCTAAAACTGTGATCAGCCAAGTTCAAGATCTCCAACTCATTCTGCATGACATTCATGCAGAAGGCATGTCTCTCAGTGAATCCTTCCAAGTTACAGCCTTAATTGAGAAATTACCATAAGGCTAGAAGGAATTCAAGAACTACCTCAAACACAAGCGCAAAGAAATGTCTTTGGAAGAATTAATTGTGTATTTGAGGATTGAGGAAGACAACCGCAATTCTGAAAAACGGGCTGGTAAGCATCCTATGGAGTCTAAGGCAAATGTGGTGGAACATGCTTCAAAAACTAAGAAACGGAAGTCTTCTGGAGAAAGTTCATCACAGGGCTCTAAAGGGAGGGAAAATAAAAAGTACAAGTTTAATGGCAAATGTTATATCTGTGATAAAGAGGGACATCGGGTCAAAGATTGTCGTAGCAAAGGCAAAAACAAAAGAAGAACAAGCAAGAAGCCTGCTCAAGCCCATATGGCCAAAGTGGACAATATTTCCAATGGTGTAGATGACATCAATCTTTCTACAGTTGTTTTTTAGGCAAATCTTGTCAGAAATCCTAAAGAATGGTGGGTGGACACTGGTGCTACTCGCCATATCTGTGCCGACAAAAAATGTTCACATCTTATTTAACAGTGGACAATGGTGAACAACGTTTTATAGGCAACCCCTTAACTTCCAAAGTTGAAGGACAAGGGAAGATTGTTCTGAAGATGACATCTGGAAAGGAACTCACTCTCAACAATGTGCTGCATGTACCGGACATTCGCAAGAATCTTATTTCCGGATCTTTGTTAAGTAAGAATGGGTTTAGGCTAGTATTTGAGAGTGATAAATTTGTATTTAGTAAGAATGGGATGTATGTAGGAAAATGTTGCATGTCTGATGGCCTTTTTAAGATGAATGTAATGACCGTTGTACCCTCAGTTATTAATAAAAATACATTTTCTTCTTACTTGCTTAAGTCTTCAAATTTATGGCATGGTAGACTAGGACATATTAATTATGGATCTTTACGTAGATTAATTAATATGGAATATTTACCTAAATTTGACATTGATTCAAATCATAAATGTGAAATTTGCGTTGAGACAAAATTATCTAAAACTCCTTTTCATTCAATTGAAAGAAGTACGGAACCACTTGAATTAATTCATAGTGATATTTGTGATTTTAAATCAATTCAAACAAGAGGTGGGAAAAAGTGGTTTATCACTTTTATAGATGACTATACTAAATATAATTATGTTTATTTAATTCGAACCAAGGATGAAGCTTTGGTAACTTTCATTTAATATAAGAATGAAGTTGAAAATCAACTTGGTAAAAAAATCAAGAAACTTAGAAGTGATAGAGGTGGTGAATATGAATTACCTTTTGGTGAATTTTGTAAAGAACATGGAATAATTCATCAAACCACCGCTCCTTACTTACCTCAGCAAAATGGAATTGCTGAAAGAAAAAATAGAACTTTAAAAGAAATGATGAATGCCATGTTAATAAGTTCTGGATTACCTCAGAACTTGTGGGGAGAAGTAATACTTTCTGCTAATTATATTTTAAATAAAGTACCTCAAAAGAAAGTGAATCAAACACCTTATGAGTTGTGGCATAAAAGAGTACCATCCTACAAATACTTAAAAGTGTGGGGGTGTTTGGCTAAAGAGGCTATGTCCAGTCCTGAAGCTCCTTTATGGAAAGAAGCTGTCAATAATGAAGTTTAATCCATCTTGCAAAATCACACTTGGGAATTGGTGGATTTGCTACCAAGTTGTAAACCTTTTGGGTACAAGTGGATTTCAAAAGAAAAATGAAAGCGGATGGATCAATTGACAAATACAAGGCAAGACTTGTGGTCAAAGGGTTTAGACAAAAAGAAAGTCTTGATTACTTTGACACATACTCACCAGTTACTAGAATAACATCCATTAGAATGCTAATTGCTATTGCGTCTTTATACAATTTAGAAATTCATCAAATGGATGTGAAAACCGCTTTCTTAAATGGTGAGTTAGATGAAGAAATTTATATGGAACAACCAGAAGGTTTTTTCGTTCCAGGAAAACAAAAAAGAAAGTGTGTAAATTGGTTAAATCATTATATGGTTTAAAACAGGCGCCAAAACAATGGCATGAGAAATTTGAGAAGACAATGATGTCAAATGGATTTAAAATTAATGAGTGTGACAAATGTGTTTATATTAAAAACACAGACAAAAGTTATGTCATTGTATGTCTTTATGTAGATGATATGCTCATCATAGGTAGTAATAATGATAAAAAACTACCAAGAAAATGTTGAATAAACATTTTGACATGAAAGACATGGGCATTACTGATGTAATTCTTGGTATGAAAATTACCAAAACATCAGAAGGATATGCTTTGTCACAATCTCATTATATTGAGAAAATACTTGACAAATTCAGCAAAGACGATGGTCATCTTGCTAGAATACCTGTAGATGTTAATTTGTTTCTATCTAAGAATGTATAAGAAAGTATTTCTCAATTAGAGTATGCCCAAATTATTAGAAGCTTAATGTACTTGATGAACTGCACTCGTCCAGATATAGCTTATGCAGTAAGTAAATTAAGTAGATATACGAGTAATCTGAGAGTAGAACACTGGAAAGCAATTATAAGGGTTCTAAGGTATCTCCAATTTACTCGTAATATTGGGCTGAATTATACTAGATATCCAGTAGTACTTGAAGGATACTGTAATGCAAATTGGATATCAGATACTAGAGACTCAAAGTCCACCAGTGGGTATGTCTTTACTCTTGGTGGGCGACTGTATCTTGGAAATCTTCCAAACAGACTTGCATTGCTAGGTCTACTATGGAATCAGAATTCATAGCTTTAGAGCACTCATGAAAGACCAGGTTGTTCAAGGCCAAAATGAACACAATAGTGAGAACTAAACTGTGTCTGGGGATATACTGTGTGAGTTCCATTGTCTTGGTTTACACAAACGGCTGAACAGTTCAAGACATTATGTTCACTGATTAGCTAGTAAATCCGATAGTGTCTCACAAGGGAAGGTTCAAAGCCAAAAGCTACCTATCCTTTGCAGAATATTTCCAATTTCTGTACTCTCTGTAATTAGATCATGTTGTTGCATTTTCTTTCCGTCAAATTCCATTCATGTGTGGGATTGTTGGAAAATTGGTTTTATTAGGCTTATTTTGAGCCAACTTTGAGCCCAAAATTGAGTGGGCCCCAAACGTCTTTTGGGGCAGGTTCGAAGAGGTGACGTGTTCCTTGCCGTATGGCAAGTCACATGGTGAAGACAGTTTGTCAAAACCATTTATGAGTGAATGGGAAGTTGACGTTATTTTTCGGGTTTCATGAATGGACATTTAAAGATTTAAATGTGGGCTTTCTTTTAATAGGTTGTCCTACATTGAAACTTTAAAAGAGCTTTTTTGTGTATATAAGCTCTAGACTACAACACTTGGGTTGGGCCCTAAGGAGCACCCTAAGTTTGTAGAAGGAAGGAGTTATGGACAAAGTGAACCTTAGGCCAAACCACTACACCTTGGCGATGTCTGCATTGCTGGCTGCCCGTCCGTCCGTCCCTTGGTGTGAGTTGTGGGTCGGGTCGGTTCTTGTATTAATTTTTTGGACAAAAATTCTTTTAAATTTTTTCAAAAATTATTGTGGGAATTTAAGTCAAATTTGAATTTAAATTTTTCTCCTCCAGCCCATTTTATTCCTAACAGATTAAACAATCTATACATTTCAAATCTGTTTGAACCCGAACAGATTCAAATCTGTCCAGGTTTTTGAACTGCATCTGTTCATAATAGTTGCATATCTGTTAGGCAGTTTGAACAGATTCAAAACTAAGGTTAATCAGTTTTTCAATCTGTTATTTCGGACAGACTCATTTCAAAACTGCCCAAGCAGATACAGGTTCAAATCTGGACAGGTTTCAAACTGTCTAGCAGTTATCTATTAAAATAGTGCCAGATCTGTTTAAAATTCAAACTATACATGTATAGTTTGAAAATGCACCTGTTCAGGTTGTTTTTATACCTATTCGGACAGCATTTTGTGCCTATAAATACTTGACACTTCCAGCAGTCTTGGTATCCCAAAATCAGTCAGAAAAACTTTGTTCTTGCGTTCCAGATTTTATTTGTTTACATTATTCTTCATATTAGTCATTTAGAGAAATATTCAGAGAGTTATAGAACACAACGTTCTAGTTCGTCAGATAAATTTGTTTGGAGTACTACTACAAATTTGTGAAAATCATTATATCTTGGGAGATAGACGCCACTCAACCATAAACACCGTAGCGAGGCGAATCTGTCTTAAGTACAGAGTGTCACACACTCGACTTGGTCTTTTATTTTTCTATTCGGTTCGACAAAATAAATTATGTAAGTTTTTATTTTGTTGTGTTTGAATTAGTTTCAATTTATTTTATTTACATAGAAGATTGTTCCAACAACACACACACACCAAAAAAAAGAAAATTAAAAATTAAAAAAAACTGCACTGCTACCAATTTAGGCCAAAAACACTAGCAACTAATCACATCATAAGACATAAACCCCCGAACGTCACCTACCACCGTTAAAACAAAATGTAACCTGCTGCAAATTCGATATTAAATCATTCACCGAGAAGAACATATCAGATGAATGAAGCTTTACCAATAAAGCTACTCTTACTTTTACAAGCTCACACAGTTTACCCGGACTCGGTTGATGGCTATTAAAGATGCAATCATTTCTATGCTTCCAAACAGACCAAAGTACCGAACAGAACAATTTTCCAAACCTATAATTCAAACTTTCTAAACTTAAACCTTAACTACCATTGTAGTAAGCCTCCCACTGACCCTGGTATTACCCATTGAAACCCTCCACCAACTCATCATTTAAGACCCAACTTTCTAACCAAAAGGGCAAAATAGTAGAATACGATTTAGAGTTTCAGCATCAGAATTACTAAACACATAGGCAGTGTTAGCATTCAAAATCAGCATGCCAATTCTTTGCAAAAACTCTTAATTCTTCCTTTCCATGCTAATCAAGCAAAAAAATTGAGCTTTATGAGGAGTGACATTATGCAACAACATCCCAAGACAAGAGACATTCAGCCCAAGGGTAGACTCAGACTATAAAGATTGAATGCACCATAAACTGACCTAAGGATGAGGCAACTCATCTAATGTGATCAACAAAACCAACTCTAAGAATTGGAAAAAGCAATAGAAATAATACCACTCCAAATCCTTGAAAAAACAGAAGGTCCATAAGATGGGAACCATCTACCTCCCTCAACTCTGTAAATGCTGCTGTTATGAGAGTAGAAAGAGAGGAGAAAAGAGAACTCTTTGTATTCAATCTATGTTAATGAATACGTACACACTCCTTTATGTAGGAGAGCAGATAAGTATATACAGAGAATATACTATAACAGATAGGTACAAATAATATCCTAATATATCTTAATATACTAGATATACTATAGTAACACCCCCCTTCAAGCTCAAGGTGGTAACGCAGATATCAAGTTGAGCTTGGAAAGTAAATCAAAAAATTATCCTGAAGTATGAGCCTTGGTAAAGATGTCAGCAGTCTGACCGATAGAGTTAACAAAGATAAGACGAACAGTGCCACTAGTAATGTGTTGCCGGGTGAAGTGACAATCAATCTTAATATGCTTGGTGCGATCATGGAAGATATCATTATGTGCAATCTGAATAGCACTATGATTGTCACAATAGAGGGTAGTGGCAGCAGGATGGAGAATTCTCAAATCAGTCAGAAGCCAACGAAGCCACACAAGCTCTTTAGTAGTATCCGTAAGAGCACGATACTCAACATCAGTACTAGAACGAGCAACAAGAGTTTGCTTCTTGCTACGCTAGGTAATGAGAGAATCACCTAAGAAAAAGCAGAACCCTGTAGTAGAGCGGTGGTTAGTAGGATCCCGGGCCCAATTGGCATTAGAAAATGCATGTAGTTGTAGAGAAGAGTGTGCTGAGTAGTGAAGACCATGGAACATAGTGCCTTTTAGATAGTGCAAAATGCAATCTAGAGCATCATAGTGCGGACAGCGAGAAATAACCATGAACTGATTGACAATGTGAACAACATAGGCAATGTCTGGATGAGTAACCGTGAGATAGACAAGACTGCCAACTAGCTGACGATATAAAGTAGCATCAGATAATAGGTGACCATCAAGAGGTGTGAAACGAGTCTGAGGATCAACTGGAGTAGTAGTAGCCTTACAATTGGTAAGACCAGCATGAGCCAAGAGATTATAGATATACTTGGCTTGTGTTAGAAAGTAACCAGAAGGATCATGAGAAATTTCCAAGCCGAGGAAATAGCTAAACAAACCCAAATCTTTCTTCTCAAACTAGTGACTGAGGAACTGTTTGAGACTAGAGATACCCATTATGTCAATGCCAGTAATGATCATATCATCCACATAGAGAAGAAGAAGAATAATGCCATGTTCTGTCTGACGTATAAACAAGGCAGAATCATAAGCACTGGAGGAGAAGCCAAAGTCATGAATGGTAGAACTGAACTTGGCAAACCAAGCACGAGGAGCTTGTTTCAAACCATACAAAGTACGACGAAGTTTGCAAACTTTGATGGATGGAACAGAGGAACCAAGTAGAGGTTGCATATAAACTTCCTCAGTGAGATCACCATTGAGAAAGGCGTTTTTGACATCCATCTGAGAAAGACTCCAGTGGCGAGCAGCAGCAACTATTAATAAGCTACGAATTGAAGTAAGACGAGCAACATGAGCAAATGTTTCCTCACAGTCAATCCCATACTCTTAAGTAAATCCCCAGGCAACGAGACGAGCTTTGTAACGTTCAATGGAACCATCATAATGAGTTTTGATCTTATAAACCCATTTACATCTAACAACAATCTTGCTAGGAGGAAGATCAACCACATCCCAAGTATGAGTTTTATCCAAAGCCTGCAGTTCATTAGTCATAACTTGCTGCCAAAGAGGGTTAGGACAAGCCTCATGATAGGAAGTAGGTTCATGAGTGGAAAAAGCAGTGGAACCAACAATATAATCACGAAGAAGAACAGATGGTTGTTTTACCCGAGTGGAATAATGATCTGCTAGGAGAGATGGTGACGGGGAGGGAGAAAGCTCCACGTGAGATGATGGAGGAGGCATAGGACCATCGTTAGATACATAACCTCATGATTGATGGTAGGCATAGGCAGCTGTGAAGGCAATGGACCGAAATCTACATCAAATTCAGGTGACAACAAGTCTATAGAAAGATTAGTAAAAAAAATAGGGAACGGGTGGACTGTGGTAGATGAAACTTAAACAAAGTAGAGAACATTTTGTGCTCCCAAAAAACCACATGATGAGAAATATAAAGACGCTTGGAGATTAGATCCCAACAATGATACCCTTTATGTTTATATCATACCCCAAAAAACAGCAAAGACGAGAACGAGGTTCTAGTTTAGTGTGTTCATGAGGTTGAAGGAGAACAGAACAAGCAGAGTCAAAAACTTTAAGCGTGGTGTATGTAGGAGGAGAACCATATAGACGTTCATAAGGAGAGAGATTGGCTATGAGAAGAGTAGGCACACGATTTATGGTATACATAGCAGTGAGAACAGCTTCCCCCCAAAACTTTTCGAGACATGAAGAGGAGATGAAAAGGGCTCGAGTAGTGTCTAGAATATGACGATGCTTTCTTTCAGTGTGACCATTTTGTTAGGATGTGCCTGCACAAGAACAATGAGATTGGGTACCATGTGCCCGAAGAAAGGAAAGAAAATCCGAATCCAAGTATTCCATAGGGTTATCAGAACAAAATATTTTAATAGTTTGAGAAAATTGAGTATGGACCATGGCAAAGAAATCATAATAAATTTGTTTAAGTTCAGACCGATTTTTGAGAAAAAAAATATCCAAGTATAACAAGAAAAATCATCAACAAAAATCACAAAATATCTAGACCCCCCATGGTCGGGGTGGGGGAGGGTCCCCAAATATCTGAATGCACAAGAGCAAACGAGGCAAGAGAAACAGAATTACTTTTATTAAAAGGTAATGAAGGCTGTTTAGTAATTTGACAAGGTAAACAATCAACATTTTCAGAACCAACACGACCTAACCGACCACTAGAAACCAAAGTTTTTAAATGACTAAAAGAGACATGTCCTAAATGACAATGCCAAAGATGAAAAGAAGATATAGAAGTAGAAGCAGCGGAAGGGGCAACAGAAGCAACAATGGATGATGTAGATGGAATGCAAAGATGAAGAAGCTCGAACAGACGTCCATGCCTATGGCCTATTTGTAGACACCCTATTTTTAACTGCCTGTAAGACTCAGACGCTTGGCTCAATGCACTCAATGATTAAAGTTGAATTGTGAATTTGCAGCGATTCAGAATCAATCAGGCTTCCGAAACAACCTCACATCTTCACCGTTTACCTTGTTTGAACCCATAAGTTTCATTTTTGGACCATTTCTCACCCTGAGCTAAGTTTGAACCAAAAAATAGGGGAGGCCATCAAGGCCCGGCCGTGCATCAGTGATGGTCGGCCGGCCTTCGATGGCGATAACATTGTTCTGGGCGGGAGGTCGCTGGCTGTCCATTTTTGAAGATATTATCACCTTTTGAGCTCAAATTCTATAAAATTGAAGCTCTGGAATTGTTTTGAGGGTTGAACAAAATTCTAGAAGTGATATATACACCTTGAGAGCTCTTGACTCCTCCTTCTTCCATTGTAAGGCATCTTTGAGCTAACCTAGCTTGCTTATACCACCTATACACACCATATACAACCTTGTCTTACCACCCTAAAGCCTTGGTTGATCTTGGAGAAGTGTAATTCAAGCTTGATAGTGCATTGAAACTAAGTTTGAAACATCAACAACATGCTTACTTCTTGAAAAGTATAAGCTTGGTTTCTCTTCTTTTATCTTCATTTCTATCATTTACTTCATACTTCTTGCTGTTTTGGATTGATTTGAGCTTGTTTGAAGTGTTTGGAGTTGGGTTTGAAAAGTTACCAGAAGGGTAGAGAGAGCTTGCTCTTTCTATACCTTTATTTATAACTCAAACCATCTCCTTTTCACTCTTTTCCTTTGGTATTTACACTGATTTTCAGAGCTTTTGAAGGCTAAAACCATGTTTTGAAGCTTCAAAAGTAGAGGGGTTAGCCACCCCTCCTTATCTTTGTTTACTGGCCTTAATTCTAATCTTCATTGTCTAGCTTTTCAGCCCTTTTCTTGCATGTTTTACCTCTGATTTTCATGTATTTAGGGCTGTTTTCAGGTTGTCTAGGTCTTTATAATTGGTTCATGCCTTGTTTAATACACTTGTGGTCTCATTAAGTTGGCATACTTCTTGTTTGATATGCTTTCTTTGTTCATTTTCCATGTTTGGAGCCTAAGTTTACTAATCAATCAATCATTCTGTATCTTTCATTCTTGAGAATGGTTTCAACCAATTGAGGTTGTTTAATGCATGTATAGGAGACCTACACTTAATGGCTTAATCTCTTCAGAGATTCATTGTCAATGGTGTAGTCTCCTTCTCATGTTTTAGAAGGACCTCTTGTTTGACATCACTTGTTGTTTAGAGGACTTTAACATCACATTTGGACAAATTGACTAATGAATGGAAATGACCTAAACAATTGGCTTAAAACTTGGATCAACACACTTAAAGAAAATGGCTTAATACCTTGAACTTGGCCGGATGTTATGCCAAATTTCTTGTGTCAAGGGTCATCAAGTATCAATTCATAGTGTTTTTGATGTCCTTGAAGCATTTTAACTTCCTTTTTTGAGTTCATTCCATGACAAAAAGGGAGGGGTGGTCCATTTGCATTTCATTCATTGATTTTTTTGGTCCAAAATGATACCCAAGGTCATCAAGCGATCATATTGCTCATTGATGGTTTTGGAGTCAATCCAAACCTTCTCTTGAGGTTTTCCTATGACAGAGAAAGAATAAAGGACAAACAGAGGTTGAAAATGCTCTATCTACACTGATTTCACCTCATAGCATAAAAACAGAGTTTTGCACCAAATCAATGCATGGCTGGCCTTCTGTACGCCCAACCGACCATCAGTAATGCACGGCCGACCCTTGGTGTGTGGCCAGCAATGCAATTTTGCAAAAACAGAGGCAATGGCTGAAGGTGAAACAGAGATGGTCTGGGCAGACAAAGTAGCTTTCAAACGACGTGCATACTACCTCTATCTATCTTCCTTGGTACACATAATCGAATGCATTTGATCGTTTAATTGTTTCATTAGCATAATGAATTGTGTTGTAATATTTAAATAGTCTAATTAGTTGTAGCTAATTATTTGGTGTCGTGATATTTAATTAGCTTAGCCTAATTAATTTCTTTTAATTAGTTAGCTTACTAGTTAATTCATTCAAGTGTTGTAATAATAATTAGTTGATTAGTTACTAGTTATTCATTTTGGTTTGTAATAATTAGCTTAATTAGCTTAGCTTAGCTTTAATTAGTTAGTTAGCTTTATTCATTCAGACTCTCATTCGTGAGAGCAAAATGTAATAATGTGTATGTCTTCCAACGCCACGTCTTTCTCCTTTTTATTTATCCGCTTTCGATGGTTAGATTGGAGACATATTTCGAATAGCATATCTTATGCTTGCATCCATTCATTTTGTATTGCATGCACCGAGACTCGGCGCATCATTCAAATTGCATTGTCGTTTCAATACTTCGATGAATACATGCTTAGACCACATGTCTTGAATTCATATGCCATATTAGTAGGAATCAGGCATTATTGCATGTGTTGCATTAGTCATTTAGCATAGTTAGGAATCATGCATTTTTTTAACTTTATTTTCTTTTGGCTTGGAGTACTAGGTAAGTTTTTAGTGCTTTAGCATACTTGCAGGAGTGTGAGTGATTGCCATCACTAGCATGCTTACCATGAGGCTAAATGCTTATTTGATAAACTGTTTGAATGCTTGTGGATGAAGGTTTGTTGCTTGAATTGAAACGATTCACGAATGTACATTTTAAGCCCACTATGTCTAGTGGCAAATTCACAATTTTAAGCCCACTTGAGGTGGCAAATTCAAAGCATTTTCACAAAACAAACATGAAATTGAATTGTTCCAATTCGGGCAAATTAGTCTATACTTGCTTGTGCGCATCACATAGTAAAGCTAGCTAAATAACCGGAACAAGAACACATAATGTTGATAAAAAATCATATCATGATTAGTAGAGGCCAATCTTTGATTGGGCGAGCTGGGGTGCTCAATTCACGACCTTCCCCCCTCATACCCAAGTTCCTAAGCCGAGGCAACTTTGGTGATGATGGACATGTGGCCTTCGGCACAAGTCATGGGTTTCCTAAATTTCTCAAAAATAAATAAAACATTTAGGTGGTGACTCTATATCTGGCAAAGCAGTCTAATTTTCGCATTTTGATCCCAAAATCGATTTTCCAAAAGGTTTGCCGAATTTGGACTCTTTGGTGTTTATCAATTTCACATTACACTTGTAGAGTAGATTCAAAACCACGGGAGTTCAAACTATAAGGCTTTCTTTCAAACCTTCCGAAAGGGAGCGCGAAAAAGCTGAGCTACACTATTTAAAGGATCTAATTTGTTTGAGGGTCTTGCACCAAACAACCATTTGCAGAAAAAGTGACAGTGAGACCAAGTTCACACAATTGACCAATAGAGATAAGGTTTAATTTAAGAGCAGGAATGGAATAAACATTAGAAAGAGATACAGTGTAAGTAGAAATTTGACCAATGTGACTAACAGACATATAAGAACCATCAACAGTATGCATACAGGGAACAGAAGAGGATGATGAGATATAAGAAAATATAGTATAATCAGACGTCATATGATTATAACAGACGGAATCAAAATACCATGAAGGATTACCTGATGTGATCGAAAGAGCAGGAGAAAGAAGAGTGCTATAACGATCCTAGTTTTGACCCGACACTTGTGGTAGTTCGGACTCGGGCTTATGGTTTCTGAGTATCATTCATTGTCTTTTACTCTTTATTCCGCATTAAATTTGGTTATTTGGACATGTTGAGTGTGTTTGGAACAGGTTGGTTGCTTAGTTTTCAAACCTTGTGCTGCCCAAAATTTTGGTCCTCCGCTCAAGTGGGCTTTCTTGTGCTCGAGCGGGGTTTGCAAACCCTGAGTACTTTGCACGTCTGCAAAAATAGTGGAGGGGTGTTTTCTACACTCGAGCGGCGTTTCTTATACTCGAGCGGGTGGGCGCTCGAGCGTCCCTTCTTACCTCGAGCGGTTTGTCTGTTGTCTGTAAAAGTACTAGAGGTGTGTATTATGCGCTCGATCGGAACAACTTATTGTGTCTAATGCTCGAGCGTCAACTCTTCCACTAGAGCGGACTGTGTGTATATTAGATCACGAAAATGACTTTCTACATCACTTTTTCAGATCTTTCCTTCTAAAAACCCTAAAGTGAGACCTTTTCTCTCTAAAATACTCTCTCTCTTTCTCTTTACTTTTTCTCCTTGATCCGTTGATCTCTCTGCCCTTGTGTCTTTGAAAAAAGGATAGAACATCTCAAGATCTACACTTTGATCCGAATAGAGTTGAGTTTGGACATCTTTGAAGTTCCTCCTTTGCTTGGCTCATCTTCTCTTCTTGAGATAGGGATTTTCTACACTTTCATATGGTTTTTAGCCTAGTTATTTGTCTTTGTGCGATAATGGTGGAATTTGAGAGTGTTTTGAGCAGACTTAGGGTTTGAGTGTGAAATAAAAAGATGGATTTCTAAGTGAATGTGAAACAAATGATTATGAGGTTAAATGTGAGGTTATATTGTGGCTAAATACTTGATTTGGGCCATTTGGGTTAATATTTGGAAGAATGAGAGTTTTGCCCTAAATGGGTCAAAGTGTTATTTTGTATAAATAACTAAAATTGGTAATGATAATGTGAAATTGGATAATTTTTGATATAAATGGTGGAGTTGGACACGAGTTGTCTCTCACCTATGGAAATTTGAATAATTTATCTATCGAGAAGATTTTATATCTGTTTAGAAATATCTGTATTGGGCTATCAGTGGAGGCTAGCTATGATTGTTGTAGAAATTGTATGAGGATTAGGTAAATTGAAACTAATCTATTGTTGATTGTCATTGAATATGACTATGTTTAAATACATTGTATATGTATGATGTTTGGGAGGAGAAAGGGGATGTACTCGTTTGGGAGGAGATAGGAGATGGACTCCATTGGAAATTAAGTTGGCCGAAGTGTCCAGGGTAAAAGTCCCGAATTATTATGTATACATGGGTGCCGATCCCGCGGACGAAATTTTCGTAAAATGGCAGATTTGAAGTGTTTGTGTGGTAGTGTATTGAATTGGAAAACCACTGAGTTGTACCCTCAGTTAGGTTATCGAAAAATGATGAAATTGACTCATGAATTGAGAATACTGAATGGACTTGGAATGAATTGAAATAAAATGTATTGGGATATGAACTTGGTGTCTTTCGGTTATATAAATGTGGAGATTTTGTCATCGGTATTGTATATGCACATTGTACTTATATCTTCGTTAAATTTCATATATTGTGTTAGATTATTTCTACTGGGCTTTGGCTCACCCTATTCGGGAAAAACCATTTTCAGATGTTGGTGACATGCCTCCGCCAAGGCAATAGCTTGGAGGAATACATGGGAGCGAGGGCTTCTTTATTTTGTTATATATTTTTGTATAGCCAAGGGCTTTAAACTGTATTGAGTTAGGCTCACTTTTGTGTAACCAAGTAATGACTTGGAAAGATGTAAGCCCGTAGGGCATCAATTTTGTCAATCATCAACTGGTATTACATGCTATAGATTCAGGATGTATATTTATGAATGTATATCGCATGTATTATCTTTTGTAACACGAACTCTGATGAATGAAGGCATATCATTCATGTTATCACTTCTCTTATGAGTTGGATTTATTATATTATTTTTTGGACGTGACAAGTACCGAATTTGGCAAGCACCTGCTAGATAATGGACTCAACATCATTCATAGAAAATGATAGAGCAATAGGAGCAATAGAGTGGGGAGTGTAAGAACTCTCTGAGGTAGCAGCACCAGTAGTAGCAAGACAAGAACCATGAGCAGATTTGGACTGATGCCCAAAACGTGAAGACCCTTTCCAGGATAAAAAAAAGTAGGGGGAGCCCGAGGACAATTGCTTTGAAGATGACCCGGAACAGTCTTACGGCAAGTCAAGCATTCACGAACTTGGCACTGAAGTAAAGAATGATTGGCACGTAGGCCACGGTTGCTACAATAAATGCATAAGCTAGGAGGCTATGAAGATGAAGAACCTCGGGATAATGGCGTAGTAAGAACATAATCCAAGTGTTGAGTTTTGAGCATCCCAAAACGAGTTTCTTTTGACAAGAGTTCGGTAATGGCTTGCTCCAAAGTCAGTAAGGGCAGACGATGGAGCAAGAAAGCACGCACAGGTTCAAAGGTGCTATGAAGAGCCATAAGAAACTGCAATAGCTGCTGATGATTCCTACGAACAATAAATAACTGTGCATCCTCCGAATGTGCCCAAGTAGGTTCAGAAAGAGCCAATTGGTCCCAGATAGATGACATCTGGGATAAAAATCATTGATGGACTGACCAGGCTCATGGCGCATATGATGAAGAGTTTGTAGGAGTTGATATTGGTGAGCATGGCCAGTAGTCTGATAGCGTTCCTTCAAGAAATCTCAAATTGCCTTAGTAGGAGACACAATAGAATCATCATCTTGAAAGCATCCAAACTGAAGGTTAATGGAAGGAATAGAAGTAGCCCAGAACCATATGATAATCTGGTAGTTCTTCCCTTCCCATTCATCAAGACGCTAATCGAAAGTAGATGCAGTCTCTTTTTCTTCCTAGATGAGTTTAGAGAGAGCACTAATGATAATACGCCAAAGCCGCTTCCCTTTGATGAATCCAGAGAGAGCTTGAGCCTAGAGAACATAGTTGGACCCATCAAGTGTAACAAAGACGGAATGGATGTTGTCAGAATCATCCATGATGCTCAAATAGGGAAAAAAATAAGAAGAAGGTGCTTTGTAGAGGCTAATTTTGCCAAAACATAACACGTCAGCAGATTCAGAAGGCCAAAACAGTTGGGATATGGCTGAACGGACCAAAAACACACCCAAAAAGGCACGTAAATGGCTGTTCAAAGTGGGTTGACCAATCTGGTCAACTAAGGCTGATGTCACAGTAAGGAGATGATGTTAGCGTGCGTGACGTACCTTAGTAGAGAAGCGCGCGTCGCACATTAGCAAGAGGAGCAGCAGCGACGCACGAAACCAGGGCTAACATCAACTGACGTCAGAAACACACGGCTCACGTTAGCAGATGAGGCCTCGGTGCACAATAACGCGAAACAAGTGCAGAAGGCGTGTGAAGCGCGTAGGAAAATGGTATAGCGCGTTTCCAAGATTCGGCAGTGCCTAAAGGCACGCGGATCATCAGATGATGATGAATCTGGTGGCGTTGGCTTCGTCTTAAAGAGACGAAGAATGTGGTATAGTACAATCTTTGAAACAGGAAGGGACTAGATACGCAGAAACCAACGTGAGCAGGAAGCAATCGCAGACGAAAAAAAAAAAACCGTGAAGAAGAAGAACAAGAGGCTAGGAAAAAACCCTAAGCTCTGATACCACGTTATGAGAGTAGAAAGAGAAGAGAAAAGAGAACTCTTTGTATTCAATCTATGTTAATGAATAGGTACACACTCCTTTATGTAGGAGAGCAAATAAGTATATATAGAAAATATACTATAATAGATAGGTACAAATAATATCCTAATATATCTTAATATACTAGATATACTATAGCAACAACTGCAAATCAAATGTTTCCATAAATCATTGTCTTCAGATCCAAATCTCTACCACCACTTCACCAGCAAACAATCATTTACATTGACACGTGATATCACATCACCACTTAATAGTGTAATTTTTTTTATCTTTTCAACTCATCCCATTAACATACCACATTTATATTATGGAATTTATCATGCTTACAATGGAGATTATGATTGAATGACAATACAAGGTGTATAGGTCTATCAACAAATTGGATTTTATCCAAATTCGTTAAAGAAAAAATCTAATTCAATAATCTGATAATTCAAATCCGTTTAATCCAATTATTAATGGATCAGATATGCAAAACTCCAAATCGATTATCAATTTTTATAATTTTTTTTTAAAATGAAATAAGAGTTAAAATTTTGTTTCTTTTCCATTCTCATTTTTTATCTTCATATATTCATCTACATATTCAATATCCAAACTCTTCCTAAGGCCTATTTGATTAGAAAGAAAATTGATATTGGAAAGTGAAAATTGTAGGAAGTGAAATAAAAAAAGAAAAATAAAAACGAAAATATATAATTTGTTTGAAAGGATGAAGATCTACTTTTTTTGGGATTATTAGAATATAAGCTGTCCAAATTTTTAGCTATCTGTGGTTTTTTTTTTTTTTTTTTTCCAAATTAGAATTCATGTATATATATTTTTATGAAATATTTATGATTTTTTTAGTTTAATTTACATTGTTATAATATTGGTGATGAATCTTTCTCAAATTCTATTCCATTATGGTTACAAACATAATTTTTAGAATCCTCAATTTGCATGAAGGAAACATAGTTTGAAAATTAAATAAATAAATAAATAACTAAATGGATCAGATTCAGGTTGTGAAAAGCCAATATGTTTATAGATCTACACATGTAGATGTTGTTGTGGTATTACTGTTGAAATAAATTTTTTCTCCTGTCCTTGCATGTTGAACAATCTTCACTATATTTAAATAAATTAAATTCTGTTATGTACTAAGCAACAACTAGAATATAAAGAAATAAAGGAAATGAGAGAAAAATGTTTGATTACAAAAATCAAACTAAAAATAGAATTAAATAAATAAAAACAAATTTTATTTTGTTACCAAAACAAAATTAAAATCTGATTTAAATAAATAATAATAATATCATAAAATAAATAAATAACGTACTTGATTAATATCTTGAATATTATTCTGATCAAGTCTAGTGTTTAACACTGTGTCTTTAAGACAGATTCGTCCTCTCCACGGTGCTTTCAAAATGTGGACGTCTATCTCCTAGGATGAAATGATCAACTACAAACAATAGCAGCACTACAAATTGTTTGCCTAACGAAGATACTAAATGTTTATACTCTTTCTCACAAAAATTAAATGCAGCAAAATGAAGAATAAATTTGCAAAGGTGAAGTACGAAATTTTTGAATTATGTAAACATCAAATGAGGGTTGTCCTATTTATAGATGGATTGGTGGCTGCAAGTTTTGAATTAAACAGGTGCAAACCTGTTTGAACAGGTATGAAACCTGTTTGGTTTTGAATTAAACAGATTTAAATCTGTTAGGTTCAAAATTCAAACAGATAAAAACGGGAAGGGACCTGTTTGGGTGTACAAAAAAATCGGACCAGTTTATTTCCAGAATTAATTTCAATTTTGGATTTTATTTTTCCAAAAAATAAAATTAAATTCAAATATTTTTTACTCAAAAAGATAGGTCTTGGGCCGGACAAGCCCAACCCAACCTCATACCACGCACCTGCGCCCAAGCCCAAGCCTAGCCGACCGGACGGACGGACGGCGGCGGCGCGCGCGCGCGTGTGTGGTGATTTTTGGGTTCAATGGGTCTAGCCCGTTTTGCCCATAACCTCCCTCTCTAAAACACTTGGGTACCCCTTGAGGCACATCCCAAGTTCCAATCCCATACCTTATAAACCCATTCAAAACTTCCCACCAAATTAATGTGGGACAAGCCTTATTCAAACCTTTAAGGATTTTCCACCAAAACTCCATTTCCATGAAGCATACTTTGGCTTCAATTTCCCATTCACCCGGTAATTGTTTTGAGCAACCAAATATACCACGTGAATCACAACACGGCATAGAACGCGTTACCACTTTGACCCGCGAAAATCGACGTTCGGGTCCCACCTAAATAATATACCAAAGTTAGGAAAAAATTATGGTTTTACCCAAAATTTTCCAACCATTTCCAACAATCCCCCACATGAATGGAATTTGATAACAACGGAAATGCAACAATATGCAGACTTTATCGAAAGAGTATAAGTCGAAAGTATCTTACATCAAGATAGGTAGCTTTCAGCCTTGAACCTTCCATAGTGATAACCTATCAGACTTACTAGCTAACCAATGGACGCTATGCCTTGAATTGTTTAGCCGTTTGTGTAAGCCAAGACAATAGATTTCACACAAAATATCTTCTAACACATCTTAGTTCTCACTTTTGTGTTCATTTTGGCCTTAAACGCTCTTGGTTTTCATGAGTGTTTCTAGAAAATTTAGCCTTTTTCATTCTCATAGAACCGGCCCCAGTTCGACACTCATATAGGTGATTCTTATTGTAAGTATATATTTATACTTGTCTTGATTTTTACACCTAAATCAAGATATAAGTAATCATTAAAAGCAAAGCTTATCCTTATACCCTTGCAGACAACACATGTTGCAGATATCACTCTCACCATAAGAATGGGTAAGGAATTTTAATCCCTTGGTGATTTCTAGCGAGCCACACATAACTTAGTTGTCCCTTTGAACTTAGTTCTTGGGATCTCCAGTCATATAAGTAGGGTTACCATTATGATGATGCTTATGTAATAGGCTTTAATCCCATCCCCTTCGATGAACTGTATACTAGCTCTTTTGTCAAACCTTTTGTTAACGGATCCGCGATATTCTCTTTAGATTTTATATAATCTATTGAGATTATTCCACTTGACAACAATTGTCTTACGATATTATGTCGACGACGAATATGTCGTGACTTACCATTATACATATGATTCTGTGCCCTGCCTATTGCAGATTGACTATCACAATGAATGCAAATAGCTGGCACAAGTTTTGGCCACATTGGAATGTCTTCTAAGAAGTGACGAAGCCATTCTGTTTCTTCTCCTGCTTTGTCTAAAGCAATGAACTCGGATTCCATTGTGGATCGTGCGATGCATGTTTGTTTCGTGGATTTCCAAAAAACAGCAGCGCCTTCCAGAGTAAAGACATATCCACTTGTGGATTTTGAATCTTTAGTATCCGATATCCAATTTGCATCACAATAACCTTCAAGTACTATTGGATATCGAGTAAAATTCAAACCATGATCACGGGTGAATCTTAGATATCTAAGAACTCGAATGATCACCTTCCAATGGTCTTCTCCGGGGTTACTAGTGTACCTACTCAATTTATTGACTGCATAAGCTATGTCAGGATGAGTACAATTCATTACGTACATTAGGCTTCCAATGATTTGGGAGTATTTTAACTGAGACACCGCATCACCTTTATTTTTTGATAAATAAAGATTGACATCTACAGGTGTTCTAGCTAAATTCAAATCATCCTTAATAAATTTATCAAGAATTTTTCCAATATAATGTGATTGAGATAATGCATATCCGTCAGATGTTTTAGTAATTTTCATTCCTAATATAACATTTGCGACGCTCATATCTTTCATATCAAATCTTTTGTTAAGTATTTGCTTAGTTGATTTGATCATATTTTGACTGCTTCTAATGATAAGCATGTCATCTACATAAAGACAAACTATGACATATCCTTGGTCAATGTTTTTAACATAGACGCATTTGTCACATTCGTTTATCTTAAACCCATTAGTAAGCATTGCATGATCAAGTTTTTCATGCCATTGCTTAGGTGCTTGTTTTAATCCATAAAGAGACTTTACAAGCCGACAAACTTTCTTTTCTTGCCCCGACACTACAAGCCCTTCGGGTTGCTCCATATAAATCTCTTCATTTAGATCACTGTTTAAGAAAGTTGTCTTAACATCCATTTGATGTATTTCTAATTAAACAACGCTGCTATAGAAATAAGCATGTGAATAGGTGTTATTCTAGTCACAGGGGAATATGTGTCAAAATAGTCCAGACCTTCCTTTTGTCTATAACCTTTTACTACAAGTCTTGCTTTATACTTGTCTATTGAACCATCTGCTTTCATTTTTCTCTTGAACATCCACTTATATCCAAGAGGTTTAGAACCTAGTGGAAGATCCACCAATTCCCAAGTATGATTTTGCATAATGGACTCAATTTCATTATTGACAGTCTCTTTCCACAAAGGAGCTTCAAGACCTGTCATTGCTGCCTTAAAGCTTTGAGGTTCATTTTCTAACAAGTATGTTAGGAAATCTGGACCAAAGGATTTTGATGTTCTTGCTCTCTTACTTCTTCTTGGTTCATCATCAGTTAAATCCTGTTGGTCGAGACCATTACTAGTCTCTTGTGTTTGATTGTCATTAGTCTCTTGACTTTGTGTACAATCATAAGTTCTTTTCTGTGAACTTAATTCCTGTCCTTTCTTGTAAGGAACAACATGTTCAAAAAACACAGCATTCCTTGACTCTATAATAGTGTTCACATTTATATCAGGTTTTTTTGATTTATAAGTCAAAAACTGTTATGCACTACTATTCTGAGCATAACCAATAAACACACAATCTACTGTTTTTGGTCTAATCTTAGTCTTTTTAGGAATAGGAACTTCAACTTTTTCCAAACACTCCCACACTTTTAAGTATTTGTAGAAAGGTGGTCGACCTTTCCACAATTCATAAGGAGTGCTGTTTGTTTTCTTATGGAGTATTCTGTTAAGAACATACTTAGCAGATAATATTGCTTCCCCCCACAAGTTCTGTGGTAAGCCTGAACTTAGTAACATGGCATTCATCATTTCTTTTAGGGTTCTATTCTTTCTTTCAGCAATTCCTTTTTGCTGAGGAGAATAGGGTGCTGTAGTTTGGTGAATAATGACATGTTGTGCACAAAATTCATTTAATGGTGCATCATATTCACCATCCCTATCACTTCTAACCATTTTAATGGTTTTACCAAGTTGATTTTCAACTTCTGTTTTGTAGAGTTTAAACATTTCTAAGGCTTCATCTTTACTTCTAAGTAAATAAACATAACAATATCTTGTGCAATCATCGACAAATGTTATGAAATACTTTTTATCTCCTCTAGTTTGAACAAATTTAAGATTACATATATCTGTATGAATTAATTCTAGAGGTTCGGTTTTCCTTTCAACCAATTTAAATGGAGCCTTAGTTAGTTTCGCTTCTATACAAATTTCACATTAGGATTAATTTCAAACTTTGGTATATAATCTAAACCAATTAATCTACGCAAAGCATCAAAATTCACATGTCCTAATCTACCATGCCATAAATTTGACTCAAGAATATAAGCAAAAGATGTGTTATTCTTATTCATAGCAACTTTCGGTACAACTGTCATTACATTTAGTTTGAAGAGACCATCACTCATGTATCCCTTACCAACATACATGCCACTCTTTGTTAATACAAATTTATCAGACTCAAAGACAAGCCTAAAACCATTTTTACTTAACAAAGAACCAGAAACTAAATTCTTTCAGATGTCAGGTACATGCAGTACGTTGTTGAGGGTCAGCTTTTTCCCTGATGTCATCTTCAAGATCACTTTCCCTTGTCCAGCCACAGTAGAAGTAGAAGAATTTCCCATGAAAAGTTGTTCACCATTTGCAGCCTCATTATAGATAGTGAACATCTTCTTGTCCGTACAAATATAACGAGTTGCCCCAGTGTCAACCCACCATTCCTTGGGATTTCCAACCAGATTAGCCTCAGACACCACAGCAGAGAGGTTGATGTCATTCACTCTATCAGAGATGTAATCTAGTTCAGTTATATTGGCCTGATTGGTAGTCTTCTTGCTTGTACTTCCATGATCCTTCTTTGGGCGGCGGCAGTCAGAAGCTCGATATCCAGTCTTGCCACAATTATAGCATTTTCCTTTGAACTTCTTGTTGCTATCGCCTTGTTTAGGACCATTTCTAGTAAACTTCCTCTTTTTGTTATGTGATTTGTGAACTTGTTCAACCACATTAGCCTTGGATTCAATGGAATTTTTCCCATTCCTTTTTTTAGCTTTACGGTTATCTTCCTCAATTCTTAGTCTTACAATAAGTTCATCCATGGTCATCTCTTTGCGTTTATGTTTTAAATAATTTTTAAAATCTTTCCAAGCCGGTGGTAACTTTTCCACTAAAGCAGCGACTTGGAAAGACTCGCTTAGAGACATACCCTCAGAATGAATATCATGTAAAATTAATTGAAAACTTTGAACTTGAGAAATTACCTTTTGGGAGTCTACCATAACAAAGTCCAAAAATTTACCGATGACAAATTTCTTCGTGCCGGCATCCTCTGTCTTGTATTTCTTCTCCAAAGAATCCCACAATTCTTTTGCTGACTTCAAAGGACT
The DNA here is from genome assembly GCA_025200525.1 of Camellia lanceoleosa. Taxonomy (NCBI): domain Eukaryota; kingdom Viridiplantae; phylum Streptophyta; class Magnoliopsida; order Ericales; family Theaceae; genus Camellia; species Camellia lanceoleosa. The sequence continues at coordinate 10,868,818 of CM045771.1, forward strand.
ATAAACATTATACAGCATGTTGTCAAGGCCATTGAGGATGTAGTTTCTGCACAGGAAATCTGAATGTTTCCAAGCATCTACAGCGGCAACAACTTGCCGATCACTTTCACCCTCTTTAAGTGCTGGAGCCTCTTCATGGAAAAACTGGGCCAAATTAAGAGTTATAAGATAGAACAGCATCTTCTGCTGCCATCTTTTAAACTCAGTACCGTTAAATTTTTTCCGTTTTTCACCATGATTTATTGGGACATGAATATGGTTCTGGATAGGGACTGGTGTTGGTGTAACAATCGGAGTGCCACTTCCAGTTGCAGTTTTAGTTGCAGTAGCCATAATCTCTTATTACAAAAATCAGAAAAAATTAAAACACAAATTAATTTTCTAGTTACTAAAACCAGAAAATAAATTATTATACAAAATAATTTTATTTTCCTTGTTACTAAAACTAGAAAAATAAAATACCACAATAATTTTACGTAACACAAATTAATATTCTACAATTGTTAATGACACCAATATATTACTACTAGTTGTCAAAGAAAAGAGACAGTATATTACTACTATCTGTCAAATAGCATAAACCACTATTCGTTTTTCCAACCAGAATATGTCTTTATGAAATCACAGAAAATTAAATACAATGAAGATACCAAAAATAATTATGTCTTAAGATTGTTGGACAATCTCCACTGTATTTAAATAGATTAAATTCTGTTGTGTACTAAACAACAATTAGAATATAAAGAAATAAAGGAAATGAGAGAAAAATGTTTGATTAAAAAAATCAAACTGAAAATAGAATTAAATAAATAAAAACAAATTTTATTTTCTTGCCAAAACAAAATTAAAATCTGATTTAAATAAATAATAATAAAATCAGAAAATAAATAAATAACTTACTTGATTAATATCTTCGAATAATAATCTGATCAAGTCCAGTGTTTGATACTATATCCTTAAGACAGATTTGTCATCTCCACGGTGCTTTCAGAATGTGGACGTCCATCTCCCAAGATGAAATGATCAACTACAAACAATAACAGCACTACAAATTGTTTGCCTAACGAACACATTAAGTGTTTATACTCTTTCTCACAAAAATTAAATGCAGCAAAATGAAGAATAAATTTACAGAGGTGAAGTACGAAATTTCTGAATTATGTAAACATCAAATGAGAGCTATCCTATTTATAGATGAATTGGTGGCTGCAGGTTTTGAATTACATAGGTGCGAACCTGTTTGAACAGGTATGAAACCTGTTTGGTTTTGAATTAAACAGATTTAAATCTGTTGGGTTCAAAATTCAAACAGATAAAAACGGGAAGGGACCTATTTAGGTGTACAGAAAAACCGGACCAATTTATTTCCAGAATTAATTTGAATTCTGGATTTTATTTTTCCAAAAAATAAAATTAAATTCAAAAATTTTTGACCCAAAAAGATAGGTATTGGGCCGGACAAGCCCAACCCAACCTCATACCACGCACTCGCGCCGGCGGCGGCACACGTGTGGTGATTTTTGGGTCCAATGGGTCTAGCTCATAACCTCCCTCTCTAAAACACTTGGGTACCCCTTGGGGCACATCCCAAGTTCCAATCCCATGCCTTATAAACTCATTCAAAACTTTCCACCAAATCAATGTGGGACAAGCCTTATTCAAACCTTTAAGGATTTTCCACCAAAACTCCATTTCCATGGAGCATACTTTGGCTTCAATTTCCCATTCACCTGGTAATGGTTTTGAGCAACCAAATATACCACGTGAATCACAACGCGGTATAGAACGCGTTACCACTTTTACCCGCGAAAGCCGACGCTCGGGTCCCACCTAAATAATAGACCAAAGTTAGAAAAAAAATTCTGATTTTATCCAGAATTTTCCAACCATTTCCAACATTACACACCACCATCAAATATCCAAAATTATCATATATTTGTTTAATAATTTTTTTCTCCTTTCCTAACAAACCATACCACCGTCAGTGCAATTAGTTTGTTTCGTTCTTCTTCTTCTTCTTCTTTTTTTTTTTTTCTTTTTTAGAGAACAATGGTTCTTCCTTTCTAGTTTGTTGACTTGATTAATTATTTTTTGGGTTGGTTTGAAAAGTGGCATTTTTAGTAAATTTTTAATTTTTTTTGGACTAAAATATGAGTTAAAAAATAGAATGAAGGAGAAGGATATTTTATTTTATTTTTTATATAAGTTAAATATTTTTTTAATAATTTTTTGGCTAAAATAACTTCAATGAGGTCTTTGTCTTTTAAAAATTTCATACTGATATATATCCGACCAATGACAAGAATAATAATTATAAGGATAATTAAAATTAGATACGCACACCACTACATAATCTCTTGACCTATGTGATAATTTCTATTTCATCTAACACAAGAAGATAAATAGTTTTGGATACAAAGATAAATTACCTTTGGATGGTGGGGTAAAAATAATTGATTCTAAATTTCAAGAGAAGTCAATCTAATTACCTTATAATTTACCAAATAATAATATAGCTATATGGTCCACTGGCATTGTTGTTTCTTTGCTATTTCCATTGATTATTTTTTAAATCAACGAAAAGAACATATATATTTAAAATTCTCATATGCTAGAGGCTACTTATTGAGTCATCGTCACTGTTACTTCTTTACTATTTCCATTATCATTGTCATTAGGGGTGTGCGCAGTGCGGTTTGGACGATTTGAGAGAAAAATTGCAAACCGAATGGCAGGTTAGCGTATTAGCAGATTGACAAATTGCGGTTTAGGCGGTTTTTGACGGATTGGCGGATTGAAGAATATTCTAACTAATTATCATATATTTGCATAATATATAACACTAATTTGTATAATAATTTTTAGATATATAACACAAAGTAATTTTACATAATATATTCTATATATACAACCACTAATTTGTAATAAATTTCATATCTTAAATCTCTCTCACACTCATTTTTACATTGATATTTCATTGGAAGTTAAAAATTATATATGTATTAACTATAGCGGAGCGGAGCGGTTCGGTTGGCAGATTATAAATTTTAAAGTTTAAACCGCGGCTAGCAGTTAGAGCGGTGCGGATTAATGCGGATCGGTGCAGTTTTAGCGGATTGGGCGGTATTTTGCACAGCCCTAATTGTCATTACTACTTTGATATTGTTTGTCTATAGCAATACACGTCTTTATTTTTCTATTAAACTAGATAAGGATTGAAAAATTGTCACTATGTGTCTAACTTCTTTTTCAACTATAGAAAACATAAGCCAAAAAAGTCAAAAATCTTCGCTACATATCAGTAAATAATTAGTAAAACACCACCGTATGGTTAGGGGTGGTCATTGGCTTGTTGATCTAATAATGGTATCTTGAGCTCTTGGTTTGATCATTGGGTGTCCTTACGAATCGCTATGCTTGGTGATGTGCGCATCTAGCTAAAGTTTGCTGATCTGCTCTGTGCTTTGCTACTCTGTCCCTTAGTAGAAGGATTTGTTATCTGTGGACTGCAATGGGAGTTGCTGAACTGATTTTGGATGCTCCAACAGGGGACTTTATTGCTGAACTCTGATGTGGGTGGAGTTTAATAGTTGCAAGGGGTGATCTTTATCATTGGTTGATTCTAAAGGAATGTCTTGTGGTGATTTCTAGTGTTTGTAGTTATGTGGTTTCTAATGTTTGCTAGTTTTGTTTCTGCTCTGTATGTTGGTTACTCACCAACTTGGAGATTGGAGTTTGTGCTAGTGTAACAAGCCCGCGAGGGACCTCGCTACCGCTACAGTTCGGACTCCCCTATTTTGTTTGTTGCGCTTCTTAATCTGAACCAAAGAGTCCAACTCTGGCAAATCGTTTGAGAAAACAGATTTTTTGAAAAGTAGTGCCAAACATGGACTGCTTTGCCAGATACAGAGTCGCCACCTAAATATTTTTAAAATGGGAAATTTAGGAAACCCTGACTCGATCTTGAAGGCGGTGTCGTCATCACCAAAGTTGTCTTGGCTCGGGAGCTTGGTACGATCGGAAGGTCGACTATGAGCACCCCTTTCGCCGGTCAAGACCGCCTCTACTAACCATGATATCCGTTTTTGAAAACATTATGTGCTCTTATTCCAGTTATTAGCCTAGAATTACTATGTTATGCGCATAGCAAACAAATATAGACTAAAATGCCTAATTTAGAAACAAGCATTGCATATCCATTTGTTTTTTGAAAAGCGCTTCGGATTTTGCTACTCGCAAGTAGGCTAAAACACGGATTTCAACGAGTTTTTCCAACTCAAGCAATCCAACCTCCACCCACAGGCAGTCAAACAGTTATATCACATAAGCAACTAGCCGCATGGTAAGCCTACTATCATGTTAGCATTCACACGCATGCAAGATGCTAAAGTATAAAAAACTCACCTAGTACTCCGTGCCAAAACAATAAACTAGTTAGCAAACATGCATGCCCTAGTTCATGTTAGAGTGACTAATGCATCGCATGCAATGGTGTAATCTAGGCAGGCTCGGCTATCCTAAGCATGGCATGTGAAATGCTACAGGTAACAAGTATTCAATTTGGAAATTGAAATACAATGCAGTTAGCGTGATGTACCGAGCCCGGTGCATGTAAGACAGATGTATGGATGCGCGCATGCTATTTATACTGTTATGCTAATTTAAATATGCCCTAAACTAACCATCGTAAGCAAGTAAATAAAATGGAAGAAAGAAATGGGGGTTGGAAGATATACACACCACTCACACACACTTATTACAGATTTGCCCTCACACGGAGAGACCAAAAGAATATACAGTCCCAAAATAATACAGTCCAAATACATAATAAATTATTACAAAAATTCTAATTTAAATTAAATTCAATGTAAAAAGAAAGGGGCCTCATACCTCGGGATCTTGTGAATGATGCATGCTCGATCCGTCTTGCCCGGAAAACCCGTGTCATGCCACTGTTGCTTCTGTTTTTACTGCCCTGTCTCTCCAAAAATTGCCAAAGTCCCAGAACACCTTCCTTGCATGCTGATGTACACCACCGGCAAGAGGAAGTGCCCACCGGCCAGCTAAAATTTCCATCGGCTGTTTAGGAGGTTATCGGCCATCCATATAGTGCCGGTCGGCACTCTCTACTGCCGGTCGGCATAAAATTCCTGCAGAAGACAGTTTTGACAGCAACAGCAGACAGACAGTGCATGGCATGGAGTTTTGAGCATATGTAAGCATGGCTAATGCTTCCTATCATGCTTGAGACTCAAGGAAGCACGACCCTTGGTTCTTGGGCTATCAATTATGCACCTTGGTGCATGATAGCCTAAGAAACCAAGATTGCATTTCAATGTCAATATGCATGCAACACACAAATGAGACCAAAACCTTATCATGCATAGATCAAAGGCCTTGGTGACCAAGAGTTGAAACAAGTTGCACCACTTGTAGTGTGAACTTCCCTCAACCCTTATACTTGGTTTGACACCCCAAACCAAGACATGGAATGCATGTACCCAACAAGGCTCAAATGATGTGATATGACATGAAGTACAAGACATACTCAATGCAATGCAACATGTTATGGCAAGTGTACAATACTAGGCATGCAAGATGCAAAATATGATGCAAACATGGACAATTCTTGTAAAAGAACTAACATATGACAAGGCTTTGCTAATCAAGCATGCAACAAACATGATTCAAGTAAGCAATAGTGGGCTTAAACCATAATGGACAGACCTCAAACCTCCCCAAAACAGTGGCAAAAGTGCCCAAAATGATGGACCAATTCTCATGCAAACATGCAAGCAAGTAGGCCCAAAACCAAGGCATAAACAAGGGGCTTTTCACTACCACCAACATGACTATTCATAGCATGTATTGGGCCACCAAAAACAGATCCTTAGCATGCAAAAATACACACACACACCTTGACATGGTAATCCCAAAATACCCTAAACATACAAGCATGCATAAGGTATATTCCTAGGCATAAAGGAGCACATCCTTAAAGCATGAAATAGGTCACATATGCAAACATACAAACATGATTTATGGACTGAAATATGATCCTAAATGATGCCAAATCATGAGTATGGTCCAAGCTAAGCATGTTAGAGGCCAATGCGCTTAAGGTTTACAAGCCAAAACACAAGGCAACCACATCAAACACACCAAACATGGCAAAATCAGTGGCTCACAGCCCTTAAACATGACAAATTATGACCAAGGACTTCAATAAGCTAAGCCAAAAAATGAAAATATACAAGGCTAAACATATGACATATTTCTAGGGAAAATGGAGGATTACAAAGCTAGTATAAAAAGCATGCTAAGGACCACAAAATCACTTTTGGACAGAGATGAAATATGATCCAAAACACCCAAAAAAGTTCTGAAATGGTGCCAAAAACAAGCAAGCATGCATGTTCCCTTTTAAGCCAAAGATAAAGGCAAAAGAGGGACAAAGGGGAGAGGGGTGTCCCTCCCCTATACAAGACTTCAAACCACCTTATTTACCACTAAAAACCCACTGGTTTTCAGTGGTGAAAGGACCCAAAACAACAAGGCAAATAAGGCTCAAAGTAAAGACACCAAATAGGCCAAAATAAGGCCTAAAAGGGTGAGTTTGCACTCAAACCACAAAATGACCTTAATGAAAGTTCAAAAGAAAGAAAATCTAAGACTTTTTTCAGTTATACACAAAGCTCAAAACACAAAGCAAGATAGGTAAAAACTTGTTGCAAAAATGGGGAATCTAAAGTAAAGTGCTCACCCTTGAAGAACACTTGAAGAACAGGTGGTGCAGCCCTCCTCTATTGATCAAAACCAGTCCAAAAACTCAACAAACAACCCTCCAAGTCCCTCAATCTCGAAATAAGGTGTAATGGTGTGTGTATTAGTGCAAAAGTGAGGTAAAAACACACTATTTGGGCTTAAAACACACACACAAGGATGAGAGAGAGAGAGATATAGAGAGAGAGTATAACACAGATATATAGATATAGAAGCTCTGGTTTTTTGATCAAGAATGGCTAACCTCTCTCAAAGGGAGAGAGGTGGTGTTTATATAGGCCAAGACCAAGCCAAATGACTTAATGGCTAAGCAAAGGGAAAGGTTCAAGGGGGCCAAAAGGGTCTAGGCTTCTTGGGGAAGCTAAGATAGCTGGCCAAGCTTCTCCAAGAAGCTTGGCCAAAGGTTCAAGCTTCTAGAAGCTTTAGGGGTTCAAAGGTGCAAAGTGGTCACTCCTGTGCGAGGATGAGTGATGGTGTATTCCGGTGGCAGTGACATGCACCATGCCTCGAGGTTCAAAGGGTGCCAGGCCACCAAAAAGATCATCGGCACAAAAAAGTGCCGGTCGGCAACATATAAAGCCGACCGGCCAAACATTTTTACAAAAGCAGTGCCGTAGACATATCTGACGGTGATGGTAGGGAAGGGCCGGTGGGGTGTGGGGATGGCCAACAAGCCATTCCCTGCCCTTCAAGACAAAACACAGGTATTTGGTGCAAAACCAAACACAAAACGGTCGAGTTCGGGGATCCTGAGGCAGGGCGCGTAGCCGAGACCTCCGGGAACTCCAAACGAACACAAACATGGATAATCACCGAGTGTTCAAACGGTGACGTCCAAGTCTTGAGGACGGTCAAAAATGGGGTGTCTACAGTTGCCCCTCTTTGACAGAACTCGGAAGTCATAACAATGACGGGAGTGAATGTCAAAGCCCAGAGACGACCCATTTTTGACATGGCCGAAGGCTTAGACAATCATGCAAGACAAACAAGATATGCGCCCGAAGGCAGGGGCGAAATGCAGCTGAAAATGCAAGAAGCCGAGCATAACTTATGATCATGCAAAGAAAGCTGTAACGAAGCACACATGCAACAGTTTTAAGCTAGCATACACCAGACTACACTACAATGCAGAAAGGATGTAAGAGAATTATGTAATTCTCTGTACGTCTCACGCGGAGGATACAATACCTGTGCGGCTCGTCTGGTTGCACCGGCCTCAAATGAACCGTACATACAATATCGTGCCTGCAAAGAAAGCAAACTTAACAGGTACAATGTCGTTAGCAACATGCATGACAATGCAATCGAAAGTGCGTGACAACGCAAGTCGTGCATAGAGAAATGGTAGGATTGAACACATGTGAGTAAAGTAATGCACGCATGCACGCAATGTGTATGGAAAGAGATCTTGAACACATGTGAGTAAAGCAATGCATGCATGCATGCAATGTGTATGAAAAGGGACTTGAACACATATCAGTAAAGCAATGCACACGTGCATGCAATGTGTATAAAAGGAACTTGAACACATATCAGTAAAGCAATGCACACGTGCATGCAATGTGTATAAAAAGGAACTTGAACACATATCAGTAAGCAATGCACACGTGCATGCAATGTGTATAAAAAGGAACTTGAACACATATCAGTAAAGCAATGCACACGTGCATGCAATGTGTATAAAAAGGAACTTGAACACATATCAGTAAAGCAATGCACACGTGCACGCAATGTGTATAAAAAGGAACTTGAACACATATCAGTAAAGCAATGCACACGTGCACGCAATGTGTATAAAAAGGAACTTGAACACATATCAGTAAAGCAATGCACACGTGCATGCAATGTGTATAAAAAGGAACTTGAACACATATCAGTAAAGCAATGCACACGTGCATGCAATGTGTATAAAAAGGAACTTGAAATTGAACATGGTAAAACATGATGCGGAAATGCAACGTACTGCAACACAGCATGATTGATATGATTTACAGAATTCACAAGATATATAAAAAGATACGGGAAGGAGCGTCCTTCGTATGTACCGAGCATCGCTCACAAAAGTCATGGCCTGAGGTCAACTCGAAGGTCCACTTGCATTCTAACAGTGCATTTTCTTGTATTGTCTTGAATAATGAAGGTGCCAAACCACACAATTGACCCGAACAAGGGCGCGAAAGGTACAATGACCGTGAGGGGAGGTTACTGGTATCCATTCCGATATCCTGCTACCCTGTTATTTTCCTGCTTTACTTTCCTTTTATTAGGAGTTCAAGCATATTGCATTGCCTTAGGTAGATTCTATTTTTTGAAATCGCATATTTTTCTTCTCTTTTTTTTAGAAATACATGACGGAAATGAAACAGCTATTTGTTTAAAAGGTGTTGTATTTGTACATTCTATGCGTCGCATCGCAAGGTATCACATAACAATGTGAGTCAGATTGACACTGTATTTTGAAAACGAAGCATTGCATCATAATAATCAGGTAGTGAACCAATTACAACTCGATAAACAAAACAAAGGGACTCGTTATGACCAAGCAGGTGCGAGTACAATTCGATATATAGTACAAAGACTTAAAGAGAACGACATACAACTCGATAAGCAAATATACAACAACTCGATAAGCAAATGGGCGCGCCCTCGTAAGAATTGATCACTAGAGGGCATTGGAGGGTGGTGGGATTCCCCAACACCTAGCAACTTAGCATGGAAAGCTCAGGGGACAAGGGGGGGAGAACCATCGACCCAACAGGAAGACCACCGGCCGTGTACGAAGGCCATCGGCCGAAACAATGATCCGTCGGCCAAAACAGATGGCCGGTCGGAAATCTATTTGGCCGGTCGGCCAAGAATGGGAAGAACCAGCAGAATGCTGACACCTGTCCTCCATTCAACCTTATCTCCTACAAAAGACTCCAGCTTCGTAGTTTTCTCCATTTCCACTCTGATTCACCCCAAATGGAAGAATTCCTTGCCCAAAATCTTGTAATTTGGATTAACAACTTGGATGGCTCGGAAAAGCTGAACTTCCGGGCCTTTGGCATAAATGCACTATTCACCTTGCGTCGTACCCCGCTGCATTTTCCATTTCTTCGTGCCGCGGCACAGTTCTGGAATCCGGTGACTCACGTCTTCAGCTTTAGCGGGCAAGAGGTGTGTCCTACCTTCGAAGATTTCCAAGCTTTAATGGAAACTGAGCGTAACGAAGAAATTTTGCCCCAACTTCGTCTTGGCCATGCCCAAGCCTTAGAGCAAATGTGTGGGCTTTCAATACCCGATGCTCGTTCTCTGATTTGTGATGGGATGCTGGATGTTCCGAGCTTGGTTTGCCGTTTTTCTGAGACTGGTGATCGCGGCGACCATCACTGGCAAGGCTTCCGGCGACACGCCCTTTGTTTGTGCATGCTGTCTCATTTTCTGTTTGTCTCAGGTTCCGGAGGGTCTAATGCCCGGTTGATTGAGGTTGCCCACGGCTTGAAGGAGGGCAAAAGCTGCATCGCCATGATTCTGGCTGAGACGTTGCTGGGCTTAGACGCCTTTTATCGTCGAGAGACGACCAGATTAGCGGGGAGTCCACTATTACTGCAGGTAATATTTTCCACCCAATCTCACATATATGTTTGCTCACATCACTCGGCCCTCAGGCTCAGTTTTTCTCACAAAAACCCTTTTCTTATTTTTTCTCTCATCGTACATCTCTCTATTCTTTATTCTCTCATTTTTCATCCCTCCCCAGGTATGGTTGATGGATAAGCTGAGTTGTGGACTCTTGCCCGGTATTCAGCCATGATTCTTGCTTTGGCAACGCTTAGTTGACGCCCTTGACGAGGATTGGTGGTTCGAATGGATGTGCAGTTTGTCCGCAGACCGTATTGCTTGGCGGTGCCCTTGGCTCAATCTCCCAATAATGAGTTACAGCATGACCCGTTAACTCGGGATCCAATTGATTGGCTTGACTCACTGTGTCTTCTACTTTCCATTCCGTATCCTGCGCCAGTTTGGTCATGATCAGACTTGCCCGCCGGAAGGGATAGAGTACCCAGCTACATTCCCGATCCGAGGCGCACAGCTAGCCCGATATGCCACAGCATGGAGGACGAGAGAACTCTGGCCCTGCTTCCTTGCACTTTGTCTGATGAGTGCTTAGATTGGCTTAATGAAGAGGCACAGGAAGGGCCCATTTTGGCATCAGAGGCTTCGGCCAGCTCTGGGAGGGGGCGCAGGAGCACCTGACTTGACTATGCCCCGGATTTATTGCTTTACTAGTACTTTCAAGTTTTCTTTGTGAGTGTAATAAAAAAGCAACTTCAATTGTATGTAAGAGCAAGAGAACTCTGTATTGAAATCAATGAAATTGAAGGTTGTGGTACTGAAAATTTTCCGTTTTAGTCTAGAAATGGTCTTAGTTGTAAAAAGATTTATTTGAACAAAGTCACCTTTATTAAAACTTTTCAAAACTATTTTCGGTATGGATCAGAACTGGACACGCCTGAGATCTGTCACTGAGATGCACAACCCCGAATCCTAACAACTGGAAAGTTGCCCCTTGTTTGAATGGTACCATGGCACCGTACAGCAACGAAAAGTTGCCCCTAGTCTGAATAGCACTGCACCGGAGATTGCGATAGACGCTGATGGACAAAGATGACCGAGACGATCAAATGGACAAAGTTGATCGGAGAAAAGTTTATGGCTGAACTCCAAGATGAAGCTGCCTATGTATCCCAAAGATGGGAATCAAGCCTTACGTAGTTCAGGCTTGGGTTCACTCGAGTATTTTCACTCTCCTTTTGCGCTCTAATTTTTGCCAAGGCCTCCCTTTACGGGTTTTCAACCTTGCGAGCTCAGTTTTTTATATTTTTCTAATTTTTTGTGCTCTGAATTTTGCCTAGGTCGCCCCTTCGGGTTTTCAGCCTAGCGAGCCTCTCAGGGGTAATATTTCTTCAACTTGTCCATGTTGATCGGTTGGGAAAACTCTAGGCCATCTAGGTCCATCAGAACCACAGCTCCACCTGACCAGATAGACTTGATGATATAGGGACCAGTCCAATTGGGTCTGAACTTGCCCCTTGGATCGTGGATGGAAGCTCGGTTGTCTTTGAGTACCAAATCTCCTTCCTTCAAATTCCTGGACTTAACCTTCTTGTTAAAAGCACGGGCAATCCTGCGTTGATATCCTTGGACATGGTATAGTGCTTTTAATCTCCTCTCATCGAAGAGCATGAGTTCCTCGAATCTGCTTTGCTGCCAATCTGCCTCGGCTATTTGACACTCAGCCAATACTCGTAAAGATGGGACCTCAATCTCTATAGGTAGAACAGCCTCCATCCCATAAACCAAGGAATACGACGTCGCCCCGGTAGAAGTTCTAATTGAAGTTCGATAGCCCCACAGAGCAAATGGCAACTTATCTGGCCAATCCCGGTAGGTTTCCACCATCTTTTGCAATAGGTGTTTGATGTTTTTGTTGGCGGCCTCAACTGCTCCGTTGGTCTGCGGCCGATATGTGGACGACTTATGAAAAGCCACATTGTATTTCTCCAACAAATCAATCACCTCTTTCTTGAAGTGGGAACCATTGTCTGAAATGATCTCGTTCAGGACTCCATAACGGCAGATAATGTTGTTTCTGATAAACTTTGCGACATGCGAAGCCTTCAACACTGCATAAGATTGGGCCTCGACCCACTTCGTAAAGTAATCTATTGCTACCAAGATAAACTCATGCCCATTCGACCCCTTCGGGGTAACGGCCCCAATCACATCAATTCCCCAAACTGAGAACGGCCATGGCGACGTCATGTTGTACAACTTTGATGGCGGGATGTTCATACGGTTCGCATGGATCTGGCACTTGTGGCATCGCTGAACAAAACCGATACAATCTTCCTCCATGGTAGACCAATAGTAACCCTGTCTAAGGATCTTCCGTGCCAGCATTACCCCATTCATATGTGCCCCACATTCTCCTCCATGGATGGCCTCCATCGGTAACCGACTCTTGACTTCTACACACAACTTGTGCATTCCCAGGTGACCCCTTTTGTACAATTTACCCCCGCAGATGATAAACTGAACAGCCATTCTTCTGATTGCCCTTTTGTCCTTGGCATTTGCCCCTAGTGGGTACGTCTCCTTTTCCAAGAAGTTCCATATGTCGTAATACCAGGGGTTGTTGTCCTGCGCTTCATCTATGGCAGAGATTGACTCGTAAGCATGTGCAAATTTCTGGTCGATAATGACTGGACACATCCGGACTCCAGATGGGGTGTCTATCATGGAAGATAGAGTTGCTAACGAATCTGCGAACCTGTTGTTCTCTCTTACTAGGTGAGTGAAATTTAACTTCTCAAACCGAGGAATTAATAAATCCAAGGTCTGATGGTAAATTATCATCTTCTCCTCCTTGACTTTTCAGTCTCCTTTCGCCTGAGACACAACAAGGTTCGAGTCCCCAACGACGTCCAATTGCCTTGCCCCTAGTTCTAGGGCAGCTTCTAGACCGGCAATACATGCCTCATATTCTGCCTCATTGTTCGAGACTTTCAACCGGAGCTTGAATGCTAAAGGGATACGGGAATCGTCAGGTGCTATCAGCAACACTCCTATCCCATACCCGTACTGATTTGACGCTCCGTCAAAGTACATCGTCCAAGTTTCATCTTCAATGTGCAAAATGGCTTCATCTGGGAATAGGTACTCAACCGCTTCATCCCCTTCAACCGGGTGGTCGGCAAGGAACTCTGCTACCGCTCTCCCTTTTACCGACTTGCGCGTCACATACTTGAGATCAAATTCGGAGAGCAACAGCAGCCAACGAGCTAGCCTACCCGTAAGTGCTGGTTTCTCGAAAAGATATTTGATGGGATCAAGTCGTGAAACCAACATTACAGAGTGAGCTAACAGGTAGTGCCGCAGCTTCCTGGTAGCCCATACTAAGGCCAAACAAGCTTTCTCTAGCAGAGTGTAGCGGGTCTCATAATCCAGCATCTTCTTGCTCAGATAGTAGATGGCCCTTTCCACTTTATCTTCCGACTCTTGTGCGAGCATGCAGCCCATGGTAGTCTCGGTTACTGACAGATACAATATCAACGGTCTTCCTGGCTTCGGTGGTGACAACACGGGCGGATTCTGTAGTTACTCTTTAATCTGTTCAAATGCAGCTTGGCATCGGTCGTCCCATTGGAACTTCTTTCCTTTCTTCAGAAGACCAAAAAGTGGTTCACAAGTTAGGGTTAGTTTAGAGATAAACCGCCTTATGAATTGCACTTTACCCAGAAAGCCTCGTACCTCCTTTTCAGTCATTGGTGGTGGCATTTCTAAGATGGCCTTGATTTTGGAAGGGTCGACTTCGATGCCCCTTTGTGTAATCAGAAATCCCAGCATTTTTCCCGCTGTAACACCAAACGTACACTTCTGAGGATTCAGCCACAGCTAAAATTCCGTGATCCTTTGGAAAAATTTTTGCAAGGCGGTGTAGTGGCCCTCTCTTTCTTTGGACTTGACAATCATGTCGTCCACGTACACCTCGACCTCTTTATGGATCATGTCATGTAATATTGTGGTTGCAGCCCGTTGATATGTAGCCCCGGCGTTCTTCAACCCGAATGGCATCACTCTGTAGCAATATGTACCCCACGGGGTGGTAAAAGCAGTCTTTTCCCGGTCTTCGGGTGCCATCACTATCTGATTATAACCTGAGAAGCCATCCATGAACGAAAGCAAAGCATGCCCCGCTGTGAAATCTACCAACTCGTCGATATGCGGTAAGGGAAAGTCATCCTTCGGACTGGCTCTGTTCAAATCCCTGAAATCCACACATACCCAGATTCTGCCATCCTTCTTCGGCACTGGAACAATGTTGGCCAACCAAGTCGGGTATTCGGATACCAGCAGGAAGCCTGCGTCAATCTGCTTGGTGACCTCTTCCTTGATCTTAATGGCCCAATCAGGGCGGATCCTTCTGAGTTTCTGTTTGTGTGTCGGGCCTCGGGTCAAGAGGATCTGTGTCAGTACAATCTCGGGATCGATTCGGGCATGTCTTCGTAGGACCACGCGAAAACATCTTTGAAATCTTTTAATAAAGCGACTAAGCGCTCGCGTTCCTCCGAAGACAACGTGGACCCGATCTGGACCAGCCGCGGGTCCTTCTCAGTACCAATGTTCACGGTAGTGATTTCATCAATTATGGGTTTAACAAACCTCTCCTGCTCTTGTTCAATTAGTCATTGCAAAACTGGAGGAATTTCGTCCTCGTCGTTTTTATCAAAATTTTGAAAGTCCTGATTTAAGCAATAAATCAAAGGCATAGAAAAGTACTCGGAAACCACATTCACCTCATTCTCATTATGTTTTTCCAAACCGTCTAATTCTTCTGTTACAACAGACTCAAAAGAGAAAGAAAAAGACGACCTGGACAGGACTGTGGCATCCGGGTTATCACCCCCAGGAATACCGGACTCAGACTCAGACGAGCTGGAACCTGATTCCGACTCACAAGACTCGGTGGAATCAGATTCCGGCTCACTACCTGACCCGGTGCTGCTCGACAAAAACCCCTCCTTATACTGCGAGGCGAGGGAGGGTGCGATGGATGCATCCAAAATAGCTGCTGGTAGGCCCGCAACCATTTCATCTCCGATCATGGACACCAAGGAGTTATCCCCCAAGCACAACTGGTCGATCGAAGGATCTGAAAGTAAACATGCGATGCTACCCCATTTCAAACTCGTGTCCGCAGACCACGATCCCTTGTTATGCTCATCCTCATTTGGTCTGCATCGCTCTTCAAAGAACATCATCCCCAAGTAACTGCAGGTCAAAGAAAATTTCGAACCCTGGCACGCGCTTCTTCTCTACGTTCCACCACGGCTCTGGGAAACCACAGAATGGAAAGTCTTCCCCCTCCCGGACGAAGCGTCCGTTTAGGGTACCCCGAATGGGCCGATGCATCAATTCAAAGGGTTTCCCTGTCTGTTTTGCTTTGGCTCTTCCAGCCATCTCTTTTCCTTTTCTTACCCAATCTTCCTTGGTGGGCGAATAACCCAGACCAAAGGTATGGGGGTTGTGCGGCACTTCGGCCAATGCTGCAATGCCCTTACGGCTGCTCTTTCCTAATCCCATCCCGGGGATGTATTAGAGCTTGTTCATGAGATACACTGCCTGGGCACTGACATATATCCCTTCATTAGCAGCCATGATATTCTGTACGACCTGAGCCTCGGCCAAGGTAAAACCTGATATGAACACATCTTCCATGCCATGCTCGATTTCTAGAGCAAGCGTGGATACCTCCGGTGGTGAGTGGATTGATGAATTCTCGAAGACAATGGCTACTCCCTTCCCACAGGGGTATTTCACCATTTGATGCAAAGTAGATGACACTGCCTTCACCTAATGCAGCCACGGTCGCCCTAAAAGCAAATTGAAAGTTGCGGGAACTTCTAGGACATGAAAATCTATCTCGTGCTGCCCCGGCCCGACCTTTGTTCGAACTTTAACTGTCCCCATTACTTCTCTACTTGTATTGTCGTATGCCCGGATGACCTGAGCTGTTGGTACGAAATCTGCAGTTTTCAAGCCAATCGCATATGCTGTCTGGTCAAGGCGAACATTGATGGCGAACCGGTATCAACAAGTACTACTGCAGGTATCCACTTATCTCTACATTCCACGGAGATGTAGAGGGTTTATTGTGATTTGTGCCCTCGGGAGTTCTTTGTCCGAAAAGGTTAATGTCGGGAACCTCCTCCGGAAAACCACCCCAACAGTTGCTTCGTGTAGTCTCTATAGAGAGCTTGGCCTTATCCATGGCGTCAGCCAAGACACCGCCTATGTACTCGTGAGGCCATGAGCAGTCCCCAGATGGAGATGTCTGCTTGTATCTTTTTTAGCTGTTTAAGTACGGCTTCCTCTTCAAGCTGCTTCTCCTTTTGCTTCTCAGTTTCTCTATCCTTCCCCGAGGCCTCTGGCTGATCTAAGTGTGGGGGCTTGAAATACCGCCCACTTCGTGTCATGTGGTCGACCTCTCCAAGATACCAGGTGTCATCAGGTTGGTTATTCCCCCAATCTTCATCCGTGTGGGCAAGACATAAGTCCTCATCTTCCCACCACATTCCATCAGCGGCTGACAGACACCTGTCCAGCTCTGGTATGACTGTTTTTGCGTTCGTAGGACCTCTCATCCATATGTCCGCAACATTCTCAGTTCCCGTGCTCACAGTAGTTTCAACTCCCACGTGGGCCTTCGCCTTCCTGATTCTCTCGGAATCTTCAAAACTTGCCTGTTCTGACATAACTGGCTGTTCAATAATTTCCGCACTCAAAATGTTCCAATCTCGGGCGAAATTCTTGACACCGGTATTCTCCGGCGATGTACTCTGCTCTTCGACCCTTCCGGCCGTCACTGATATTCTCAACCCTGCTGAGTCCTGTTCTGACTGAAATTCTCCTATCACATCAGGTTGGTCGTCCAACCACCCGGTAACTTCTGCTGAATTTCATAATCGAACCATGCGACTGCCGCATCCTCTAGGTCGTGGTCACTGTAAAACTGGAGATCGGCAAGGTCCTCCCCCACAGCTGTTACACCATCTGTTTCCTGTCCCAAACTATCCCCGTGAATCACACACAATTCTCCCTCTATTGGCAATTCTACTCCGGGCCCATCTTGGCCTATCGACGAAATGTAGTCATCCGGACTATATGTCTTCTCGACATAATTCCCTGATTCCACGGACTCTGGCTCAACCAACTATTTTTCCTTTGGGATTTCCTCTCTTCTGGTTTCGGTGGTTACCACTGCTAGCTTGGGTTGGGTCATGGAGATGTCCATCATGCACAAATCGGTGCAATCGGGAAGAAACACCTCCGGTTTAGGCAGGTGGGTAGGTGTGATATAGGTACTAGGGTCGTAGGACACGGCCCCGGTATGGATGAAATTGAGTCTTTTGGGCGGTGGAGCTTGGTTATGTGTGGGGAGGGGATTTGTAGTAACATTGGGCTTCTCGGGAGGCAAAATCACCCCGTTATCGATGAGATCTTGAATCTCATGACGCAACCGGAAGCACAGATCGGTATCATGACCGTGCTGTTGGTGAAATGCACAATACTTGGCTGGGTTATGGGTAGGGGGGAGTTTTTCTGGTAGGGGCCGCGGCTCCAGGGGCTTCAGATGCCCTTTTTTGATCAAGACCCCCAGAGCTTTGGATAGGGGCATATAAAGTGGAGCGAAAGTTCTGGAATTTCTGGGTGGGTATTTAGCTGTTTGCGGGTTACTTCCGGACGCACCGGAGAATGGCGTAGCTGCCGTGCCTCTTGATGGGGGGTTGGCTGTGACCATGCTTACTTCGGAGGCTCTCGTAGTAGTAGTGCCACTCTGGCCCGCATTAGTGTTGCGGTTGAAGGTCCTTCGGGGTTGCTCCCGATCGTTATCAATCAAGCCTTGCTTCAAGGCATCTTCAATCTGCACCCCCATTTCATGTAGGTCAGAAAAAGTAGGAAAGGGGAGTACTATCATCTTTTGCATCAACTTCGGCTGAAGATTGTGCACAATCATCCGAATTTGGTCTTTGTCTGTAGGCCTCAAGGTCATCATCGAAGCCTTGGCCCTCCATCTGGTTACGAACTCAGAAAAACTCTCCTTCAACTCTTGCCTAGTCGTCTCGAGATCACGGGTCGTAATCTCAATCTGTGTATTGTATGAGTACTGCGCGATGAAGGCCTCAGCCATTTCGTCCCAATTCCTCTTAACGTCATCCTCTAGCTTGGCATACCATATGGCCGCCACACCTGACAGGGTCCGGCCGAATAAAGACAACTTCTGGAGCCTACTGAGGCCCATTGGCCTTAGAACATCCGAAAACAGTCTTAAGTGTACCATGGGGTCCCCGGACCCGTCAAATCGATCAATATGAGGCATTTTGAATCTGTCGGGCAGCGTCACAGCTGCGTCGGTATATCCATCTTCAATGTCGGGGATAGTCTTGACCCCTTGGGATCTCTTGAACAACTTTTCAAGTTTGCTCAACTTTAGTGCGGTGGGATCAGTCTCGAACTCAAAGGGAGAGTCCGGTAGGTTGGTGGGTGTTTTTGATAGCTGAGGTTGGATTTGAGGTAGGGTTGGAGGTGGGGGTGGTCCTGTGGGAAATTCTGTATCATTCTGAACATTGGCTGTCTCTCCGAGGTTCGGAACTCCTGGTGGGGGAGGAACTTGATGCGAAGCAGATGCTCCGGTTTGCTGCTCTAGCCTGGCAATTGTCTCTGCCTGTTCCTTCACCAGTGTGGCCTGTTGCCTGGCGAATTCTGCCTGACGGACGGCATCCTGCTGCATTGTTTTCATGCTCTCTTGGAGGTGGCGCACCATCTCCTCCAAACTAGCCATACTGTTCTGTTCTGGTTGAATTACCGGTATATATTCTCTCTCTGTTGGTGACACGGAACCCTGATCCCTACTGAACACAGGTGGGGTAGATAAGGCCCTCTGAACTGACTGCTGTACTAATGTCCTCTGCCTGACTGACCTCCGTCTAGTAACCGGGGGTAGCGAGTAGTACACTGGCTGTCCGTCTACCAGATCCTCAGATCGATGGAGTCGACGACCTCTAGTCCAGAGTGCTTGGGGAGTATCTACTGGGTCAGAAGCAATCGTGCTCAACTACCCTAGTAAAAAGATAAATAAATCATATAAATAAACAGACAATTGGACAGCACAACGGCATAAAATAAACATACAACACACAGTTCGGATATCATAACACACATCGCCGTGAATCGGATACACTGTTCTCAAATATCGATCATCGTTTACAATCATTGCCCTATGTTCAACTGTACCCACAGATAATCGATTCCCCAAAATATCATATCGTGCCCTCAGGCCGGATATCAAAACTCGCAAACTGATATGCGCATTCCCTGTAGAGATACACTCTAAAAGCACATAACATGTAAAAGAGAGCCAATACACCCCTATGTTGGGGTAGGGTTTCCCTGTCCTATTTTCTCAGGAGCTAGGGTTTCACTACGCATGCAACGGCTTCAAACAACCTATATCGGGTAAGCAACCTGTCCTAGTTTGGAATGGTCACTATGGATCCGAATATGCACTAGGTCGAATGGTCAAAAAGGGTGCCCCGGTAAAATCGGGGTTTGTGTTCCCATACTGGCAGAACCCGCAACCGGTCAGCCTTATGGTCATGCCTTGACAAGACAAGCCTTCAGCAAACCGCTCAGGAATAGCAGATGGCCAACACGGTGTCCTAGGCGCACCAATGCACTTGCAATGCAAAGAAACACATAAGTGTAGTCAAAACAGGATATCACGAGTTCGAGTCAAGCTCTCTAAAACTCCCCAGCAGAGTCGCCAGAAACTGTAACAAGCCCGCGAGGGACCTCGCTACCGCTACAGTTCGGACTCCCCTGTTTTGTTTGTTGCGGTTCTTAATCTGAACCAAAGAGTCCAACTCTGGCAAATCGTTTGAGAAAACAGATTTTTTGAAAAGTAGTGCCAAACATGGATCGCTTTGCGGATCTGAGTCGCCACCTAAATATTTTTAAATGGGAAATTTAGGAAACCACGACTCGGTCGAAGGCCTCGTGGTCCGCTATCACCAAAGTTGTCTTGGCTCGGGAGCTTGGGTACGATCGGGGAAGGTCAGCTATGAGCACCCCCTTTCGCCTGGTCCGAAGACCGGCCTCTACTAACCGTGATATCCGATTTTGAAAACATTACATGCTCTTGTTCCAGTTATTAGCCTAGAATTACTATGTTATGCGCACAGCAAACAAGTATAGACTAGAATGCCTAATTTGGAAACAAGCATTGCATATCCGTTTGTTTTTTTTTTTTTGAAAAGCGCTTCGGATTTTGCTACTCGCAAGTAGGCTAAAACACGGATTTCAACGAGTTTTTCCAACTCAAGCAATCCAACCTCCACCCACAGGCACTCAAACAGTTATATCACATAAGCAACTAGCCACATGGTAAGCCTACTATCATGTTAGCATTCACACGCATGCAAGATGCTAAAGCATAAAAACTCACCTAGTACTCCGTGCCAAAACAATAAACTAGTTAGCAAACATGCATGCCCTAGTTCATGTTAGAGTGACTAATGCATCGCATGCAATGGTGTAATCTAGGCAAGCTCGGCTATCCTAAGCATGGCATGTGAAATGCTACAGGTAACAAGTATTCAATTTGAAAATTGAAATACAATGCAGTTAGCGTGATGTACCGAGCCCGGTGCATGTAAGACAGATGTATGGATGCACGCATGCTATTTATACTGTTATGCTAATTTAAATATGCCCTAAACTAACCATCGTAAGCAAGCAAATAAAAGGGAAGAAAGAAATGGGGGTTGGAAGATATACACAACACTCACACACACTTATTACAGATTTTCCCTCACACGGAGAGACCAAAAGAATATACAGTCCTAAAATAACACAGTCCAAATACATAATAAATTATTACAAAAATTCTAATTTAAATTAAATTCAATGTAAAAAGAAAGGGGCCTCAGCCCTGCCTCGGGATGCGCGAATGATGCATGCTAGATCCGTCTTGCCCGGAAAACCCGTGTCATGCCACTGTTGCTTCTGTTTTTACTGCCCTGTCTCTCCAAAAATTGCCAAAGTCCCAGAACACCTTCCTTGCATGCTGCTGTACACCACCGGCTGGAGGAAGTGCCCACCGGCCAGCTAAAATTTCCATCGGCTGTTTAGGAGGTTATCGGCCATCCATATAGTGCTTGGTCGGCACTCTCATCGCGGTCGGCATAAAATTCTAGCAGACAGTTTTTGACAAAGGACAGACAAGGATTGCATGGCATGGAGTTTTGAGCATATGTAAGCATGGCTAATGCTTCCTATCATGCTTGAGACTCAAGGAAGCACGACCCTTGGTTCTTGGGCTATCAATTATGCACCTTGGTGCATGATAGCCTAAGAAACCAAGATTGCATTTCAATGTCAATATGCATGCAACACACAAATGAGACCAAAACCTTATCATGCATAGATCAAAGGCCTTGGTGACCAAGAGTTGAAACAAGTTGCACCACTTGTAGTGTGAACTTCCCTCAACCCTTATACTTGGTTTGACACCCCAAACCAGGACATGGAATGCATGTACCCAACAAGGCTCAAATGATGTGATATGACATGAAGTACAAGACATACTCAATGCAATGCAACATGTTATGGCAAGTGTACAATACTAGGCATGCAAGATGCAAAATATGATGCAAACATGGACAATTCTTGTAAAAGAACTAACATATGACAAGGCTTTGCTAATCAAGCATGCAACAAACATGATTCAAGTAAGCAATAGTGGGCTTAAACCATAATGGACAGATCTCAAACCTCCCCAAAACAGTGGCAAAAGTGCCCAAAATGATGGACCAATTCTCATGCAAACATGCAAGCAAGTAGGCCCAAAACCAAGGCATAAACAAGGGGCTTTTCACTACCACCAACATGACTATTCATAGCATGTATTGGGCCACCAAAAACAGATCCTTAGCATGCAAAAATACACACACACACCTTGACATGGTAGTCCCAAAATACCCTAAACATACAAGCATGCATAAGGCATATTCCTAGGCATAAAGGAGCACATCCTTAAAGAATGAAATAGGTCACATATGCAAACATACAAACATGATTTATGGACTGAAATATGATCCTAAATGATGCCAAATCATGAGTATGGTCCAAGCTAAGCATGTTAGAGGCCAATGCGCTTAAGGTTTACAAGCCAAAACACAAGGCAACCACATCAAACACACCAAACATGGCAAAATCAGTGGCTCACAGCCCTTAAACATGACAAATTATGACCAAGGACTTCAATAAGCTAAGCCAAAAAATGAAAATATACAAGGCTAAACATATGACATATTTCTAGGGAAAATGGAGGATTACAAAGCAAGTATAAAAAGCATGCTAAGGACCACAAAATCACTTTTGGACAGAGATGAAATATGATCCAAAACACCCAAAAAAGTTCTGAAATGGTGCCAAAAACAAGCAAGCATGCATGTTCCCTTTTAAGCCAAAGATAAAGGCAAAAGAGGGACAAAGGGGAGAGGGGTGTCCCTCCCCTATACAAGACTTCAAACCACCTTATTTACCACTAAAAACCCACTGGTTTTCAGTGGTGAAAGGACCCAAAACAACAAGGCAAATAAGGCTCAAAGTAAAGACACCAAATAGGCCAAAATAAGGCCTAAAAGGGTGAGTTTGCACTCAAACCACAAAATGACCTTAATGAAAGTTCAAAAGCAAGAAAATCTAAGACTTTTTTCAGTTATACACAAAACTCAAAACACAAAGAAAGATAGGTAAAAACTTGTTGCAAAAATGGGGAATCTAAAGTAAAGTGCTCACCCTTGAAGAACACTTGAAGAACAGGTGGTGCAGCCCTCCTCTATTGATCAAAACCAGTCCAAAAACTCAACAAACAACCCTCCAAGTCCCTCAATCTCGAAATAAGGTGTAATGGTGTGTGTATTAGTGCAAAAGTGAGGTAAAAACACACTATTTGGGCTTAAAACACACACACAAGGATGAGAGAGAGAGAGAGAGATATAGAGAGAGAGAGAGTATAACACAGATATATAGGTATAAAAGCTCTGGTTTTTTGATCAAGAATGGCTAACCTCTCTCAAAGGGAGACAGGTGGTGTTTATATAGGCCAAGACCAAGCCATATGACTTAATGGCTAAGCAAAGGGAAAGGTTCAAGGGGGCCAAAAGGGTCTAGGCTTCTTAGGGAAGCTAAGACAGCTGGCCAAGCTTCTCCAAGAAGCTTGGCCAAAGGTTCAAGCTTCTAGAAGCTTTAGGGGTTCAAAGGTGCAAAGTGGTCACTCCTGTGCACGGGGATGAGTGATGGTGTATTCCAGCTGGCACAACTGGCATGCACCATGCCTCAGGGGTTCAAAGGGTGCACGCCGGCCACCAAAAAGATCATCGGCACAAAAAAGTGCCGGTCGGCAACATATAATGCCGACCGTCCAAATATTTTAACAAAACAGTGCCGGCGGTAGACATATGCGGCCGGTGATGGTAGGGAAGGGCCGGTGGGGTGTGGGGATGGCCAACAAGCCATTCCCTGCCCTTCAAGACAAAACACAGGTATTTGGTGCAAAACCAAACACAAAACGGTCGAGTTCGGGGATCTTGAGGCAGGGCGCGCAGCCGAGACCTCCGGGAACTCCAAACGGACACAAACATGGATAATCACCGAGTGTTCAAACGGTGACGTTCAAGTCTTGAGGACGGTCAAAAATGGGGTGTCTACAGCTAGCAGATGATTTGGTGTGCATCTAGGTGCCAACTTAGTTAGGATCTTGATGTTTCATTGTGATGTTTTTTGCACCCTCCTCTTTATTGATGTATGTTATCACACTTTATATGTTTTTCCATCAATAAAACTTTCTTTTTGCTGATCAAAAAATTGGCTTGGTGATCTAAGCGTTCTAGCTTTATTCTTTTAAGACTTGATGTAAATATTTTAGTCCAAAAGACCAAATTTGCTTGAAATTATGAACTTATTTATTTTTGAACTAGGATTGGAATAGAATTCTAACCTATCCTAGTCCGGCCATTTGTATATTTATTCTACTTTTTATAATTTGGCTACATGTAAATTATAAAACATTAAAAAAAAAAAAAACAAAGCAAAAATATACATATACATATTCCTTTTTAAGAATTTAATTCAAACAATTAGTCCTTTTAATATCTAACAATTAGTCCTTTTAACTTTTACCAAATTTTTATTGTGACCCCCGCACCTTTTTTTTTTCGCTATTATTATTATTATTATTTAAATCGTCCAACTTTATTTTAATTTTCAATATGACCCTCCAATGTTTACTCTTTTTTTTTTTTTTTTTTTTGAGTACTAATCATCACATTATATTAGATACCAAACTTAATAACATCAGTTGTCAGCTTATGTGCTTATTGAATTACATTCCTTCCGACCTTACAAATACTAACATATTTAAATTGTTTACTATAATTAATAATATCACTAACTAGATACATAATTTTCTAATCTTGGACTTCCTTTTTGTGCTGAAGCATGGTGACCAATACGTGATGAGTTGTTTCAATCCCTGGATCCTTTGCCCACCTTAAGGCTTCCCAATATGCCATTGCCTCAGCTGCCAACGGAGTAGGGAGAGGCTGCACAGCTAAAGCCTGTTGATATAGTTTGTGACCTCCAGCATTCAGGCATATCCATGCAATACCTGCATCTGTAGTAGTTGTTTTCCATGCACCATCTATTAGAATCACTGAATGTGAGAAACCAGCTGCAGTAAGCTCCCCTGCTTGTGCCTGATGCAAAACACATATATCATCTGAATTATGTCCATTACCTGTACTTCTATTTAAGCTGTCTTTGTTTTAATTTTCAATGCAACCTTGGAACATTTTAGCGTAAACCTCAAACAATTATTTTTTCTATTAGGCCATCCAACTTTCATAATTAAGTCAATGTAGTCCAATCCATTATTAAATATGAAAATATATATATTACCATTTGTTTTCTAATTGACCTAATTTTAAGGTTTACACCAATAAAATGATTAATAAATAAGAAAAAAAAATATGAAAAGAAAAAAAAAAAAATTTCCTCACATTTAAATTATCATGTTACCCATTTAAGGAAAATTATTATTCCATCCTAAAAAATAAATACTTTCACTTGAAACTACTAGCATTTTCACTCTGCATTTTTTTCCTCACATTTAAATTATCATTTTCTTGGTTTAAATCTTAAAATTAAATAAATTAGGAAGTACACAATGGTTTTACCCACATCTATTTATTAACAGACTATGTTGACATATGAAAACAAAAAAAAAAAATGAAACAGCCAAAACAGTCCCCAAGCAGAGAACAGTTCTTGAAATTGATTCACTCAGTTCATATTTCATCTTTCCAGAAAGCGTTATATATCAAAAAGCAGTAAACTTTTGTTGACTTTTCTTTAACAAAGTTTTCTCTCAACAACCAAACAAAGGGTCGAACAAGAACCAACTGAATATAACTCATTCATGCAATAACATGCCACAAAATAGCATACTAGTTCTATATAATTCATATATTTTATTATTTACTAATTTTATTGCACTTAAACTAATCCCAGTTGCACAGTCAGTGCGATCAATATGAATTTTACACATCTTACATAAAAACTAAATATTCATTGTACATGTCTTCAATAAATAAATTTTGAATACATGAATTACATCTAACAATAGAAAATCAAGAAGATCAGAATTTACTGTTTATTTTTCGTTGTTTGACACAGCCTCGAGAAGTTTAAAGGTGGGAGGTTTACTGGCAGCCCTTCTTGAGTACTCTCTCCATCTTCGAGATGCTATTGCAGCTCTTCGTGCTCTCCTTTATGCTTCCTCCTCTGCAACCACCACATAAAATTTTAAAGTAAAAAGTGTTGGCCACATTTTGAGGCAATTTCTGTCGTATATATGATTTGTATTAATGCAGAAACCATTCAACCATCAACAGAATTTACTATAGTCACCACAATAATAAGCATCCAAGGAGCGAAAATTTATTTCTATTCTACTAAATGCACTAGTGTAACACATTTACAATTTCAATTTTTTTTATTTTTTTTTTAAGTATTTCCAATGAACACTAAAGATTCAAGTGCCTCGAGTTCTAGCCTCTTTGGATCTTTACAAATGCTAAAACTGGTGACAATACTATGTGCGGAAACTATAAAGCATAGACATGGACACGAGACACCATGATTCTCAAAACATTATGGTACGAACGCGGCAAGAATACGGCAATAAATATATTTTTATTTACTATTTATTTTAATATATAGAAATTTAGGATACATAGACATGATAGGTATATGGATACATATGTGGGTGTTTTTTTCTTCCCCCCTATCTTTTCTCTCTTTATTTCAATATATTTTACTTTGGCACCAAATCAGCTTCCTAAAATTATTTAGTAATAAAAATAAATAAACGATAACGGTGTCCTGAAGAGTGTCTTATCACAAGACACGAGTGACTATAAAGCGTCTCCAGCATATTCTACAAAAAAGATTAAAAACTTGAACGCCATGTGCATGTTGAACACGTTGACACCCATGTCCTGTCTATCAGACATTGATAAAACACCAATCTTGGAGTGTGGTGCTTCTTAGAAAATAAATCATACAGCATTAACCTCGCGTTCCTTGCTACTATCTATCCTAAAGTAGGCCAAATTCAAGCATAAAGCTACTTTAAACATCAACTTCTACCTTCTCACTCAAA
This sequence comes from Camellia lanceoleosa, assembly GCA_025200525.1. Taxonomy (NCBI): domain Eukaryota; kingdom Viridiplantae; phylum Streptophyta; class Magnoliopsida; order Ericales; family Theaceae; genus Camellia; species Camellia lanceoleosa. The sequence continues at coordinate 10,895,933 of CM045771.1, forward strand.
AAAACCCGTAACAGTTGAGCCTTCCCCCAATATTTGCAGGGAAGCTTTCATTAGGCTCAATCCTTCATCATCAGTCATCACACATTTGTACTTGACAAAATATATATATATCAGAATAATAAGTAGAATGCTACAGGGAACCCTTTCCATAATTTTAAACACCAGGACTGATAAATTAGCAATTTTCTTTATTGATACCTGCACTTTGATGGCCTCTGCGTTTGCCCCAGAGATTGTTCCAATATGATTCGGTTTGATCAGAAGCATTCTGCTTCATCATCCTCACTTTAGCTTTCTCCTGGACACAATGTATAAGCCATTTGTCAAACCTAACACTCATTTCAGTTATAATAACAGAAATCAATGAATATAACAACTATACCAGCCCGGTGATTACAAATATGAGCAGCATTAAAAGATGAAACTTGCTATAGACAATATATCCAAGGTCAAACCATAAAGAAAATCGTAGAATGGAATATATGTCTCAACAGGCATGCCATCACTCAATTGCCATTCCATGTTTGTGGCTTATTTAGAATTTGCTTCCTTAATACAAAAATTGTTTCTATTTGCTCTGTTGTCAAACAACTTGGGCCAAGCTCCTGGAACATGGTTCTCACTTCTTGAATTTTTTGAAAGAGCAGTTCTCACTTCTCAAATTACACACTCCTATGCTCTTCCTTTTGATTTGTAGTTCAATATGAAATAGTTTCATTGGCAGATTTTGTTCAATTAAAAGTTGTTCGTTTATCTTGGGAATCTTGTAATTATTGCTCAAATTTTGTAGTCAAACATGATATATCGATCACAATGATTGACCAAATAGAAGCTAAGTCATACAGATCAGCAGATTTAGCACCATGACTGTGCCCTATATCTAGGAGGTGTAGAAAAGTATCCTTACGCTAGGAACTTTAAGTGATTTCACAAAACTTATATGTTACTGCTGCAAGTATCTAATAGATGGCCAAATTACTAAAAAAAAGCTAATGGCATTTTCTGGGGATAAAAGGTTATTCAAATTGACATATGAAATTCTAAGCAATGTAGCTTAACCATGCATTGCTAATGAATAAATAAGATAACAAGAAAAAGTTTTTATAATAAGCCAAAAAAAAATAATAATAATGCAAAATATTAAGACAACAAATAATAGCAGAAGTACAATACAGAAAAACCCACAAAAAAATAAAAAATAAAGAAGGAAAGGAATGGAAAGAAAATGAACAAAGTAGAAAAAGAATAAAAAAAAAATATCAAAGTTCTTACCAAGAATTTAGCTTGTCCCTTTTCCCATCAAGTGGTTGCCTGCCACATTTGGAATAATTTGATGAAAAATAGAAATCAAATATACTAATACTGAAAATATTTAAGTAAGAAGGCCATCATTCAGTTCATCCGAAGGGCCAATGTACAGTGTCCAATAAAGAATTGCGGTCTTACCATTCTAACAACATCCACCTAAGAAGATCCCAGTCCTAAAAGCATCGGTGCAACCTGATTGTCATTAATGAAAACCATCAATTTATATGTATTTTAGTTTTTATTTTTAATGAACCAGACATTAGAAGAGAGGTTTTGAAACAAAAAAAAAAACTAGAAGAGAGGTTTTGAAAGATACTTCTATTGTGAGGTAAAGATTTTTGTTTTTAATTTACAAAAAAAAAAAAAGAAAAGAGTACCTGATATACATTAGAAGAGAGGTTTTGAAAGATTGTTTGGTCTTTGAACTGTGTTCTGACGAATTTAAATCAATAGAAGAATATCAAGCAAGAAAAACTAGTCCCTCCAGTCCCTCATATCAAAAGATGCAACTCAAAGCTACTCTTACTTCAAGGTAAGCGAGCAGTTTAATTATATTTATCTAGTACATCTTCTTAAAACCTAATTATATTTATCTAGTACATCTTCATAAGAGACAAGGTCTCCTGCCAGAAAACTTTTCAAGAGCTAGTTAACTAAGAAGGCCATCATGTAGTTCATCCACAGGGGAATGTACAGTGACAAATAAAGAATTGCAGTCTTACCATTCTAAAAGCATCCACCGAACAAGATCCCATTCCTGAAAGCATCAGTACAACTTGATTGTCATTAATGAAAACTGTCAATTTATAGCTATTTTAGTTTTTATTTTTAATGAATTGAACAAATGAAACAAAGCTGTCATGCACAGTACATGGGCATACTTTTATTGTCAAGTAAAGATATTTATTTTTGTTTTTTTATTATAAAAAAATAGTACCTGACAAATATTAGAAGAGAATTTTTGAAAGATTGTTTGGTCTTTTTAAGGTGTTCTAACGAATTTATATCTACAAAAGAATATCAAAGCAAAAAAAACTAGTCCCACTGATCCCTAATATCAAAAGACGCAACTCAAATCTACTCTTACGTTAAGGTGTTCACTCAGAAGAATATATCAGATCAATGAAACTTCACCCATAAAGCTACTCTTACTTTTACGAGCTCACAGAGTTCACCCAAATTCGGTTGATGGCCATTAAAGATGCAATCATTTCTATGCTTCCAAATAGACCAAATACTACTATAGGAATAGCTTTCCAAATCTACAATTCCAACTAACTGAACTCGAACCCCAACCACCATTGTGGTAAACCTTCCACTAACGCTAGTATTACCCAATGAAACCAACACCAACTGATCATTTCAAGCATGGACACGGACACGTGACACAGCACAAATATGACACGGACACACCGACACGTTAATTTTCAAAAAATGTAAGACACGACACGTGGTGGACGCATATGAAATATATAAATTTATATATTTATTATATGTTATACATAAATATATCTTTCAAATAAAATTAAAAAATGCAATATAACATTAATTCCTATAAATTTATATAATTTTTGTTTTATTATTGTATCTTAAGTTGTTTTGTTCAAAGTTATAATTAGTTTCACATATGTCTAATTAATAGACACGTGTGTCCTCCAAGTGTCCAAAGAGTGTCCAGGTCTTTAAAAAAAAAAAATTTAAATAGGACACGTTTTGAAGAGTGTCAGACATGTGTCCTAAGAGTGTCCAAAGAGTGTCGGTGTCTAACACGAACACGACACGGATATGCCACTTTCTTAGAAATGTCCATGCTTCTTAATTTCAAACCAAACTTTCCAAACAAAAGGACAGAAAAGCAGAATATGATTCAGAGTTTCAACATCAGAATTACAAAACACACAGGCAGTGATAGCATCCAAATTCAGCACACCAATTCGTTGCAAAAACTCTGAAGTCTTAATTCTTCCTTTGCATGCTAATCAAGCCAAAAAATTGAGCTTTATGAGGAGTGACATTATGCAATAACATCCCAGGACAAAAGATATTCAGACCAAGGGCAGACTCACATCACATAAAGACTGAATGCACCATGAACTGACCTGAGGATGAGGCAGCCCATCTAATGTGATCAACAAAACCAACTCTAAGTGATGGAGCTGCACACAGCAAACCATAATGTCTGACCACCTCCTTATGCTCCCAACCAAAGTGAGATCTTCTAAAGCATAGATTCCAGTTGCCTGAGCTGTCTTTCCTCTGGATAAACATCCTCAAGGATCACTCCTTGTCTGTTGAAAGGCTAAAAAGTCTAAAAAACGCATCTTTAAGGCTAACATTGCCAAGCCATTTATCAATCCAGAAGCGAATTCTGTTCCCATTACCTACCACATCAGTATTGGCAAGAAAAAAAAAAAGTAGAGTAAATTAGGATTGGAAAAAGCAATTGAAATAATACCACTCCAAATCCTTGCAAAAGAAGAATTAGCTCCATAAGATGGGAACCGTCTACCTCTCTCAACACTGTGAATGCTGCAAATCAAACTTTTCCATAAAGCACTGTCTTCAGATCCAAATCTCCTCCACCACTTTACCAGCAAACAATCATTTACATCTCTAATTCTTCTAACTAAAGCCCACCTTGTTCCTTGCTTGTAGACACCTCCTTCCAATTGAACATATGAACATTTGTTTTTAACTCTGTGTCCCCCCACAAGAAAGTTGCTTGAAAATGAGCATCATTACTCAAGAAACACATCCCAATAAAGTTCACATGCCTTCAAATCTATTTATACAGTCTTCAATTGTATGATCCATTCAAAAAAAAAAAAAGTCTTTAATTGTATGAGATAATGAGACAAAGTCTTCCTTTTGCAAATATTCACAAAAGTATCCATGAATCTCAATCAGAATTCAACCTGAAACATAAAATAAAAGAGAAGTAAAGGGGTGAGTTTTGCATATCTCAGTAAATTAATGACTTGAATTATAGAATCATGAATGGGCATAGATTACATATGATGCAGGAAAGGCAGATACCTATTATAAATAATTTAGATAATGTTTGGTTCATTGAAATGAATATGGAATGGAATGGTCATTCCATCATAACATCCACTCGCGTTTGATTCAATCAAAAAAAAAAAAAAGGGTTAGAAAATGTATTATAAATGGAATCATCAATCAACATCGTAAATTTTGAAGGGAAAAAAAAAAAATCCTTCAAATTTAATTGACTAGTTCAAAAAAAAACTTTTGAAAGATGATCACTAGAATAGAAAAATTGAAAAGCTTGTTTAAAAACTCAAAAGGCTACTACTGACAATGTGGGTTGGTTGGAAACGTTGATAATCTATGAAGCACGGACACGGACACAGACATGGACACGCATATGGACACGGATACTGAACACGGCAATTTTTAAAAAATGGGGACACGGCAGGGACCACGGCAATTTTTTTAATTTTTTTATAAATATTTTTATTTTAATACACATTAATTATTTTATTTATTTATTATATTTTTTAAATAATTTGTTCTAATTAATTTTTTTATTTTATTTTATATACATGTGTTTATTTATTTTTTTATTAATATGTATGAGTATATATTATCTTATAATATTTATTATTTATTATCTTATAAATATATTATATGTTATATAATAACTATTATATAATATATAATAATAATAGTTATTATTATAATATATAATAGTTATTATATAATAGTTAAACCCTAACTCAGATAAAACGACAGAAGCGAGGGAGAGAGAAAAGGAGAAGGGTCGCGATCGCGAGGGAGAGAGAGAGAGAGAGAGAGAGAGAGAAATCGCGATCATCTAGGGTGTTCGATTGTTCGATCGACTGATGGAGCTTCGATCTTCGACTAGATGGAGCTTCGACTGGAGGTCTTCGATCTTCGACTAGATGGAGCTTCCGACTGGATCGACTGGATGGAGCTCCGATCGAACATGATATCACGCGACAGGTTTGTCTCTTCACTCTCTTCCTTCACACTCTCTCTCCTTTGTCTCTCCCTTCTTGCCGTGTCTCACGCCGTGTCCAGATCTGGACACGCGTGTCCCCTACAAGAAAAACAATTAAATTAAAGGGACGGCGCACATGGCGTGTCCCGTACGTGTCCCAGGCGTGTCCTTGTGTCCGACACCGCCACGGCGCTGATTTTGCCGTGTCCATGCTTCATAGTTTATAATAGTAGTAAGCCTCCTAAACGTTCTTGCATAATAGTACTATCAAGTTTGATTTGCAAGTCTCAAAAGGAGTTCAAGGATTGATAATTTTATCTTCATTATGGGGACTCTATATTATAGAATTCATTTCTTCCTCTTTATAGGACCCTTTCTTAGTTCGATTGATTATTAGGTTGGTGTTGCTTCACCATTATAGGACTATTTGTCATGCTAGTTGTTGAAGTTCTAAAATTGGTGGACTATAATTGTCCGGATGTAATTCTCTATATATTGTAAGTCTCAAAAAAAATAAAAAAAAAATCGAGTTGCAAGTCTCAAAAAGTAGTTAAAAAATGTGCCTGCATGTCATCATTGTGGTGTCACACAAGGTAATTAATTTCAATTTAGGAAGCCTCCTCAAAGAACTCCAAGAAACAAAAGAACAAGAAAAACAAAAAAAAAAGATAAAATCCCAAACCAACCTAAAAAGGATGGGAAAAGAAGGAGAAAAAAACCATAAAAGCAATACAAAGCAAGAGGAATACATACATATATATATATATTTTTGATAAGTTATATATATATATATATATATGTATATATAAGCAATGCACAATTAGGTAAAACAATAAGTCTATGTGCATAGAAACCAAACACAGAATGGGACACGACCCTTTCACAAGGGGTGGGGAAAGGGTTGTGTTCCATTCTGTGTTTGGTTTGTGTGTTCCTCCCATTACTCATAATGTAAACAATTTCAAGAGTAAAATTAAAAAATGGGCCCATAATAATTAAAATTTCATAATCTTCTTGTAGAGAATTCCTAGTCAAACAAAACACTTGAATAACATTGACCCATGATTTTTATTCCTAGTAATGTCATCCAAACATACCCTAAAGTTTAGCATTGCCGAAAAATTGTTGGGGGAATTCTCAAATAAAGTATGTTTACCATGTTACTTTAGTCCTTCACGTTTCAATTTTGCCAATTTTATCTATAAAATTTTCAATCTAAGTCAAATCAGTCCAATTTTAAATTGTCCTCTAAACCATTAACCGAATAATTATAAAATACACATTTCTCCCTAAAGGGTGCATTACGTGTCATTTTGGTCCCTAAATTTCAATTTTATTAATTTCACCCCCAAACACTATAAGACCAGCCCAAGGATCCCCTTTCCCCATATTCCAAATCACTCACAACCATTGGATATATCTTGGAATTCTCAAATCTTGGGATTCTCAAATGATCTAATAGTTGTGAGTGATTTGGGACATGGGGACAGGAATTTTTGGGAAGAGGGGATCCTTGCTGATATGACCATGCTTCATCTCCGTCATATATGTTTAGGGACCAAACCAAAGAGACAAAACTAAAAACTTAAGAAAAAAGGTGACACAAAAGCATTAGTAAATATTATTACTATTGTGTTTGTGTTAAGGAATTAGACAGTACGTTTGAAATTAGAACAATTTTGAATCATTCGAAATGGGTTATGTCTATTATAATTTCATTTCATAATTTGCAGTGGGGGCTTGAGTTGGAAGATACCTAAGCCTTTTGCTGTTGAGGTTGTTGAGGTGGTCCTCTTGATCATCAATTCCAGGACTTCCACTGGCTCCTGCTGCTGCTGATGCATCGTAGTGATTGTCGTTGAGGTCATCATCGCGTCTTCTCTTTGATGTAGTAGCACAACTACTACTACTACCAACTTGTACTCCTGCTGATCTGTCCAAATCTCCATGAAACACATCCATGTTGATGTTGTTGCTATCTTGAGAGTTGTATATACTAGTGAGTGCTTGTTCTTCAGCTTCCTTGTATATGACATGGACACCGATCTTTACGGCCACTTCTTTGGAAGAAACTTCAAATTCAATTCCACCCTCGTTTAATTCCTCCATACAATCTTCCGTGAATGGCAATAATTCACCGCGTGAGATACCCTCAACCATAATATTTCCAAAATTCAGACGTTTCAACATGTCCTTAAATGGTGTGATGATCCTCTGACTAACGTGGCACTTCCAGCGCATTTCAAAATCAAAATTGGCTAATCCACCATTTTTTAATCCAACAACGGCTAGAGCAACTCCCAAGAACCTGTTGTTAAACCAATGCGGAGGCAACCGAAAAGATATCGAAGGCCCCCTACTTTGATGGCTGAACCACTTTGGAATCTCTCTCTCAGGAAAACAAATGGCAAAACAATTCATTCCACTAGAATTTCTCTGTACAATAGAGATTGGTCTCTCAATCAGTGTTGTAAAAAAAATATACAAAAATGTAAAAAAGTAATGTGACATCAACAAACTAATAAAATTGACTTTTTTTAAGTCATTCCTTACCAACCCAAAGTTAGGTACACATTCAAAATCTTAAATTATAATTTATATTAAGTAATTTTATAAGAATAATGATAAAAAAGTAATAAACATATTGTTCAAATGATAAGAATATTCGTCAAACCTTAATCACCTCATAATATAATTTTATATTTTTAAGATCTCTCTTTATATAATAGAATAGATAAATATTATAAAAAAAAAAAAAAAGGATAAATGATAATTTACCCTTTAATGTTTGGTCATTTTTTCATTGTAACTTTTAAAATTTATTTTTTCTCATTTTGACCATTTATGCTATAAATTTTTTTTACTTTACTCCTAAAACTAATTTCTGTTAAAAATTAAATAGAAAATGCCACAATAACTGTCACATACCATAAAAAATATAGTATTATATTAGTCATTAAATTCAAGTCAAAAGTGTAAGTTATATATAATCAAATATTTTTATGTTACGGAACTATTAATGTGCCATTTTCTGTCTAATTTTTAATAGAAATTAACTTTGGGAATAAAGTGAAAAAAATTTGAAACATAAAGGATTAAAGTGGAAAAAAAAAATAAACATTAAAAATCAAAGTAAAAAAATAACCAAACATAAAATGGGCAAAGTATAATTTACAAAACAAAAAAAAAAATACACTTATCTATATCTATCATTTTTTTTTTTTTTTTTTTTAATAGAGATCCACAAACTGCACACTGAGCAATTGCTGACCAGGTCAGAGAAGTGGCCCATTAAAATAGGGTCCGGCTTCTGTCCAGTCCGGTATCGGACTGGACCATGCTGTTGGGCCCGTGGGGGCTCACCACGGATCCCGTTTTAAAAATCTGAACCGTTCAATGTGTAGAACTCGTCGAGTACTACATGCTTATAAAAAATCACGTTGATTGAATATTGATAGCTATGTGATCAAATCAATTTTGTATAAAAAAATGGACGGTGAAAAAATTAACGGTTGATAAAAAACTGTTTTGTTCACATAGCTATCGATATCCGATTAACGTGATTTTTTACAAGCATATAGTACTCGACGAGTTTTACACATTGACGGTTCAGATTATCAAAACAGAACCCGTGGTGGCCCCCACGGACCCAACAACACGGTCCAATCCGATCCCAGACTGGACAGAAGCCATGGCCTTAAAATACACACACCCAAATTCCCACCGATGTGGGAAGCTTGCCCCCAAACCTACCCGGGACGAAGAGCCCCACCCCTCAAATCTATATCTATCATTGACTTTTCGTTAATTTGTTAATTTAAACTTTGGTTTGCTTTCTCTAAATAGGAGAGAATTTGAGAGGTATAGCCTCACTATCAATAATTCAAATTATTATTTTATAAAATTTTTAATTTATATTATTCATTAAAAAAAATTAATTTGACATGATAATCGTAATATTTTTATTTTATCGTATTTATTTTTAAAAAAAAATGAACGATAAATAAATATATTTTTAAAAATAGATCATTTATTTTTTTAAAGACAAACACGATAAAATAAAAATATTACAATTATCAAATTGACATAATTTTTTTCATGAACAGTTTGGATCATCAAAACATGACCCGTGGTGAACCCCACGAGCTCCTCTAATTCTCTCATGTTGAGAGTGAACATGAGAGAAATTTGATCTCTTTTTTTTTTTTGGTTAAATTAAAAATACACCTCTTTAATTTTGATTAAAATACAAAGCACCCCTGTGGGGAAATTATATTCCACTAATTAAAATTTTTAATTTCATAATAAATGGCCCTTTTTATAAATAAATCATCAAGTCAATTAATAATTTTTAATGATATTAGAAATATATTTCAATTAATAATTCAGATAATTTTATTATTGTATGATAAAACATTTAGAAATTTTATTTTTCAGTTAATTCTATTAAATAAAAAATTCTTACAAGAGACTATTTATAATTTTTCAAAGTACAAAGTGTAATATGTAATTTAAGCAAAATTCAAGGGTGTACTTGAAATTTATATATATATATATAGATGGGAGAAAATTAACCCTTTAAACTTCTCAAATTACAGATATTTTTTTTTAAAATATATATATATTAACATTTCGGAACAATTACGCAAAAAAAAAAAAAAAAAAAAAAAATTATAGTTTGAACCTTATAACAAAATTAACCCTAAATTTTTAATTTTATCAATTTAAATCTTAAACTTTTGATTTGTTTTCAATCTAAACTATTTGTCTTTTTCATTAAGTAAAATCAATGAAAAAATGAGTATTTTAATGAAAAATATATTTTAGACATTTTATGTATACTTATATTAGGTTTAATGATTAATATTTTTTGAATGAAAATAAACAAATTGTTTAAATTAAAAATAAATCAAAAGATTATAATTTAAATTAACAAAATTAAAAATTCAAGATTTGTTTTGTTACAAAACTCAAACTCTGAAGTTTTTTTTTGTAATTATCCCTAATATTTTTGTTTCAATTCAACAAAATAAAACATGTAAATTGTTTTTGATAAGTTATACGACTCACACCTAGTCTAGAGCTTAAAAGGCATTTTTTTTTTAAATTTATAATTTAGTATAAATTTTAGAAAATAATTACAGATCATGAAAATTTTTTAACTTTTAATTATTAATATTTATAAATTTATCACTGATTTGTAATTATTTTTTTAAAATTATTAATGATTTAAGCAGTTAGCGCTTATAGAAAATAATACATATAATTATCTTTATTTTTACAAATGAACTCTCAAAAGGAATCTTTTGAATTAATATCACCAAAAACAAAGATCTAATTAATTATAGTCTACACGAATTATGAATAATGACAGAACAAGAAGAAAATAATGAAGGACCAAACACCACCTTAGGCTTTTGTTCTATTTTTATATTGTCTTCAGAACTAAATTGATTCGAATTAAATACTTTAAAAACTTAATTGACAAAATTAAAACTTTAGGGAATTAAATGAAAAGGATATAAAATTTTAGGGACTATTATTGTAATTTATCATATATATATATATATATCCAAAGAAAAATGAAAACAGTGGACTATGCTAGTGCTGCGTGATTTTTATTTTTTCAAATTCAAAAAACTCATTGCTGGGTGTTCAAAATTGCAATGAGTGAACTAGTTGAACATATGTATTAGTATTAAAAAAAAAAAATTCAAGGTGTTCAATTAGCTAAAGAGTAAAGTTGCCGCTTCACAGTGCCAGAGAGAGAAAGAGAACCTGAAATTGATTTGAAATAAATTTTTCTGTCAGGATGCTGTCTTGCTTATTCTCAATCAATTTGGAGCAATTGTCGAAGGACAGCATGAAAAAATTATCGTATTTGGATGGACTGCATATTGTTCTTAATGATGAGCAATTTTCAGCAACTAGGAATTCTATTCCAGATGAAATCTCTGGCAATTCTTGAAGCTTCTGGCAACCAACCAATACCAAACCCGACAGCCTTGAAAGTTGATTCATGCTTGCAGGTAAACTTTCCATATTGTTTCCACGTAGATCTAACCATTCCAACGAGTAGATGTGACAAATGGCTGTGGGTATAGATTTTAAATTACAGTAACTGAGATCTAGTTCCCGTAAAGAATTCAACCCTGACAAAGCTGCTAGTTCAGAAGCCATATATCTCTCTCTTCGTAAAATGGAAGTCAAGAAGAAAGAACTCCAAGAATTAGATGATAGTCCTTTACACCCTTGTAGCGTTAGTATTCCAAGATTCTTCAGACGTCCAATGGAGGATGGGAGTTGTCTAATTGCAGTCCAATCTACATGAAGCTCATATAAACAGTCCAAAACACCCAAGTCTTGCGACAATTTGTCAAGTTTAGAGCAACCAGAAAAATTCAAAGTTCCAAGATCTTTCAACTGACAAATGTTGTCAGGAAGACTCTTGAGACTTTTGCAATCCTTCAAGTTCAAACAAATAAGCCTTCTGAGAACTCCAATGGATGGATGAAGATTAACCAAACCTGTACAGCCTTCAAGAATCAGTCTTTCAAGATTTGGGACCCCGGCGAAGTATGGGCTCTTCGTTAGGTATGTCGAGTGACTAAGATTCATGATCCTTAACTTGCCTAGATGCTATTGAAGACAAATAAAAATATAAATAAATTATAGAAATTATATAGAAATAAATTACCAAAATTATATTATGTCAAGGATTTTGCATCTTATTCAAAGTAAATAAAGAGAGTGCATATTCATACCATTGTTCCCTTCCAAAGTTGTTCAATTCTGCTATAGGTTAAGTGAAGTTCAACAAGATGCTCTGGTTGAAATGTTGAAGGCATGTATTTCATAGGGTATCCTAACCAATCAAGATACCTTAAATTGTTAGAAAGATATTTGAGGTCTTTTGAGAGGTGCATACAACAAATTTTGAGAATCCTTAAATTCGACATCTTTGCAAAAGCTTCAGGCCTCAACTTCAATTGTTTTAGAAACCGAATGTCCTTTGGATCTAGACTGCTTAGGTCACTATACTGCATAACCATGCCTTCCACTTTGTTTGTTCCCTAACAACCACAAGCAAATAAAAAGGACACAATATTAAAAGGTTGACAAAATTATACAGAGCTAGCTTTTGTTAATTAAACAAGTTTTAGAGTGTTTATGCTTTTCTATAAGACCTCTTACCGTATTGTTCATCAATACATTTTGTATATCTTCATCACGCCATAACCTAGTGCGCTCTCCAGGCTCTTCACGTGATTGCTGGATAACAATGCACCACCCTAGTTGTTGAATCAAATCATGCATCAACAGCTTATTGTCTAAGATAGTGATAAGAGACTTTTGAACAAGAACATCTATTCCAATAATTGGGTGGAAGCCACAACTTTCTAGTATTTTTATAACCTCATTTTTGTCCTTCCATTTGAAAAAACATGCAATATCTAAGAATATTTGCTGCTCTTGCCAATCCAATGCATCATAACTCATTATAAGTACTTCTTGAACTTCCTTCATAGGGCTTTCTTTTAGTCTGTTCAATGAACTTTCCCATTTATCTTTGTTTCGCCCACAAAGAAAAGAACCTAAAACTTTCAGAGCTAAAGGAACTCCTTTAGCATAATTTATTGCATGAAGTACAAGTTCTTGATAACCTTCCATATGTTGGTGTTTACCGAAGGCTTTCGATTTAAAGAGCTCCATAGCTTCATCTTCTCTTAATTCCTCAACCTCGTAAATATGTGTTATGCCATATCTAGTTAACACATGTTTATTTCGAGTGGTTATCATGATTCTACTTCCAGAATTCAAACAATTGTGCTCACCTACCAATTTTTCAAGGTCGGTTGATTCATCCACATCATCAAGCACGATAAGAACCTTTTTACGACATACCATATTCCTTATCATATGTACTGCATGGCCGTCACTTTGTACTTTCAAATCTTTTTCCATTAAGATTTCAGAAATGAGTTGTTCTTGCAAAGTTTTTAAACCCCATTTTTCTAAAACTTCTCTAACATTCTCAATAAAGCTGCAGCCTTGAAATTGGTAAGAGATACAGTCATAAACAGCTCTGGAAATAGTAGTCTTGCCTATTCCACCCATTCCCCAAATTCCTACAACACGAGCATCACCCATCCCTAAACCTAGCAATTCAATCACTTTTTGCATACGAGAATCCATCCCAACTAGGTCTTTGACAACGCTTGAATATGTACGATTTAATTTTGTAAAAAGTATCTCAACAACTTCTTGGATAAACATTGATTCAGACCTGTAGATTTAGGGGGACAATAATAAATTTGTTCATCAAAACTCAATAGAGCTATAAGAAGGAAAAAGTGTCATTATTTGGGTTAAATGGTGATTAATTTTACTCATTGTAATTGAATAGGACATATAAATACAATTTTCCTATATTTGATATGATCATAAAGAAAAACATGAAATTTGAATGGCACAATTGGTTTCTAAATTTTCCCACAATTGATCAACTTTATTAGTTACTGAACTACATTTGTTCAATTCTACTTTAATTTCTTGTCAGAAACCCTTAGGAAGATTTCTATTTATAGAGTTGTTTATGGTATTTTTTATTTTAAAAATTTGTGTAAGAGTGTTTGATGAAGCATTTGTTTACAACTTATGAGTTAGAAATAGTTTAAATAAATTATTATTAATAAGGGAAGAGATTTCAATTATCAACTTTTAGTTTGCTAGAAACCGCATGAAATCAGTTAGACTATATATTTCTAGCCCTTCAACTTTAAGACCTTAAAGTTGTTTTTGAATTTATGAGTTTAGTAGGGATTTGTAGAGGAAAAGGAAAAAGTGCAAGAAATGCAAATGAAATATAAGTTAAATTTTATTCCTCTTATCTTTTTCTTTTCTCCATAAATTCATGTCCAAACCCTAGATCCAAACACAAAGGTTAGATGATGATTTCCTTTTTCATTAATGTTATTTAATTATTAAACTTAGCAACACTTATTTCACGCTTATAATGTTTCTTAAAATCATTATTTTTACACACATATTATAATGTTTCTTAAATCATTATTTTTACGATCAGACTAATTATTTCTTGAATATGATAATATTAAACAACATATAAATTTATGTTATAGAGTTATTTCAGTTGCACTAAGATTATCCTTCGAAATCAAATATGTTTTTTTTTTCTTTCTTTCTTTTTAATCACATCTTGCATCGCATATGTTGCAACCTCTTTTTAAATAATTTTATAATTATATCTGCATAAACGTAAGGAAAAATTGGTGGAACTGTTTTGAAAGGAAGGTCAACTTTGAGGGGCTTTTTCCAAAATAAGTCAAAATACCAAGCTATTTCCCAAACTAAGTTTAGTTCGGACGGAATTCTCAAAATAGGCTAAAACGTGGTTACAAACCACGCTTTTACCGTTTTTGTGGTCCTCCCGTGAAAAATTTGTAAAATCGTAAAAGTATTGTTACAAACCACGCTTTTAATTAAGAAAACGTGGTTACAAACCACGCTTTTATGTAAAAAAAAATTTTCTAGAAAACGTGATTAAGAACTGCACTTTTAATTAAAATGTAAAAACATGTTTTGAAAACATGTTTTCAATAAAACACAAACTCTTCACACACACACACACACACACACTCACTCTCTCTCTCTCTCTCTCTCTCTCTCTCTCTCTCTCTCTCTCTCTCTCTGACACACACACACACACCCACCACACTCACACACTCACATCATTTTAATATATATAAATTTTATTTTATAAATTTAGGACCAATATTAAATAAATTTAGGACTAATATTAAATATATATAATAATTTATACTAGCAAATAATAATCAACTATATAATTTTTATAATTTTTGTAAATATAAATAATTTTTATATAATTTTTATCTTTCGAGTGGTTAGAAATAATTTTTTACAAATTAAATTGAACAACCATACGTATGTATATAACCTACCCAAAAGTTAAAACGATAATTATTTTTTACCTTTAAATGATAATTATTTTTTATTTTTTATTTCTTAACCAAATTAATTTTTAATTTTTAAAAAAAAATTCTAAAAATCAAACCATACATAGCTTAAAAATCTTTTGATAAGTCATTTCATACGTTGGTAACTTATTTAATTATTTGTTAATTTTACGATATTTTTACCATCTGAGACATATTTGGTAACCATTTCGTTTTCAATTTATATTTACAAAAATTTTAAAAATTATCATACAAACTTGTTTGATAATTTTTTTTTTTTTGTTTATAAATGGTTGTCTCAATTTATAAATTTGAGGAAAAAACGTAAATTCAAAAAATGAGTTTACGTTGTTTTTTAAACAAAAATTTAAAAATTTTACTAACAAAATTTTTTTTCAATTAATTTTTTTCAAATAAATTCAAAAAATAAGTTTAAGTTAGTTTGTAAATAAAAAAAATTTTTCAAATAAAATTAATTAGAAAAAAAATTTATTAGTAAAATTTTTAAATTTTTGTTTAAAAACTAATATAAACTCATTTTTTGAATTTACGTTTTTTCCTCAAATTTACAAATTGAGACAACCATTTATAAATCCAAAAAATTATCAAACAAATTTTTATGATAGTTTTTTAAATTTTTGTAAATATAAATTGAAAACTGAAAACGAAATGGTTACCAAACATACCTCAGATGGTAAAAATGTCGTAAAATTAACAAATAATTAAATAAATTACCAACGTAAGAAATGACTTATCAAAAGATGTTTAAGCTATGTATGGTTTGATTTTTAGAATTTTTTTAAAAAAATTAAAAATTAATTTGGTTAAAAAATAAAAAATAATAATAATTATCATTTAAGGGTAAAAAATAATTATCATTTTAACTTTTGGACAGATTATATACATACGTATGTGGTTGTTTCAATTTAATTTATAAAAAATTATTTTTAACCACTCAAAAGATAAAAATTATATAAAAATGATTTATATTTACAAAAATTATAAAAATTATATAGTTGATTATTATTTGCTATTATAAATTATTATTATATATATTTAATATTGGTCCCAAATTTATAAAATAAAATTTATATATATTAAAAAGATGTGAGTGTATGAGTGTGGTGGGTGTGTGTGTGTCAGAGAGAGAGAGAGAGAGAGAGAGTGAGTGAGTGTGAGTGTGAGAATAAAGAGTTTGTGTTTTATTGAAAACGTGTTTTCAAAATACGTTTTTACATTTTAATTAAAAGCCCAGTTCCTAACCACGTTTTCTGAAAAATAAAAAAAAAAAAAAAAAAATTACTTAAAAGTATAGTTTGTAACCACGCTTTCTTAATTAAAAGCGTGGTTTGTAACCATACTTTTATAATTTTACAAATTTTCCACGGGAGGATCACAAAAACGGTAAAAGCGTGATTTGTAACCACATTTTAGCCTATTTTAAAAATTCCGTCCGAACTAAGCTTAATTTGATAAATAGCTTAGTATTTTAACTTATTTTAGGAAAAGCCCCCAACTTTGATGGTTACAAGGACACATAGCACTTCCTTATTAAGTCCAAATACACGGTGATGAGAATAATTTTTGATATTTTTACTCTTTGTATATTTTGTACTTTTTTTTTTAAAAAAAAAAAAATCTAATAAGTTTAATTCTACAAATCTATTTTTAACAAAATTAATATATGTGAATTTAACTTTTTGAGATGTTTCAAGATCAATATTCGTATCAAATATATATATATATATATATGTATATATATTGATAAAAAGTGACTATATTTTGAAAAATGTTTCAACTGTCACGATTTACCCACAATGATACAATTTCTTGTTGCATTATTTTGAATGAATTTGTGAGATGTATATCATTACTCATAATCTATTTATATATTATATAAGCAAAAGAGAAATTTTAGTGAAAAGTATTGTGAGAGTTTTAATAACTCATACTAATTTTCTAAATTTTTTTAATTTTAAACAATTAAAAAAAATCTTCATTGGTTAGTTTCTATTTAATCATATAAAAATAAAACTCTAATTAGTCTATGATCTATTTGATAATCCCATATCAGGAAAAGAAGAAAAAAGTAAGTTGTTTCATTTATATAAAATGAATTTTATATTCTCATTTAATATTGTAGTGTTATACATATTTCAATTCAATATAATTTAAATTTAAAAATTTTAGTTACTTAATTTTTGTATAAGTTAGTTGGTCTTTTAACCTAGCTCTGAATCATTTTTGGTTTGAGTGATTCATTAGTTTAACCGCGATTTTAACGATTTTATTAAAATATATTAGTTAGATTTGTTTGATTCAAAATAAACCAAAATTTGATCTAATTAAAAATTGAACGACTAAGATTTTTTGATTAGAAATAAATTTCTCGCTCAAACAATTGTTAATTTTTATTTTATAATCCCACATCCAGAAAAAAAAATAAGGAAAAAATGAATTGTTCACTTATATAAAGTGAACTTTATGCTCCAATTTAATATTTTAGTGTTATGCATAATTTAATTCAAGACAGTTTAAATTTTAAAATTAAAATAATATTTAAAAGTTTAATTAATTAATTTTTGTATAAGTTGGTTTGTCTTTTGACTTAATCGAAAACCGTTTTCGATTTACTGATTCGCTGATTTAACCACAATTTTAGTGGTTTTATCAAAATATATTTATTAGATTTGTTTGATTCGAAAAAAACTTAATTAAAGATTAAATGATTGATATTGTTTGATTTTAAATAAATTTTCCGCCTGAACAATTGTTAATTTTTATACACAATCTCATATCAGGAAAAAAAAGGGAGGCGGAAAAATAATCGCGATTGGGAGCTCGAATTTGAGCTCCCCCGAATGCCCCGAATTCCATTTTTTTTTTTTTTTTTTCAGAGCAAAAGAAGAAAGAAGAGGGAGGAGGAAGAGGAGGAGGAGTGGACTGGAGGGGGGCCATACCAGTGGAAGGAGGCGGAGGCAACGGCGGTGGTGCTGCGACGATCGACGGTGGTGAGCAGACGATCGGCTGACGTGGTGAGCGAGCGACTCTCCTCTCTCTCCTCTCCTCTTTCTCTCCTCTCCTCTCCTCTGCTCGATCATTGCGTGAAGAAGAAGAAGGGAAAAAAAAAAATAGAATGCCCAAAACGATGTCGTTTTGGGCATTTGGGGCATATGGGGGAAAGAAATTTGAGGCACAAATCTTTTTCCAAATGCCCCGAAATTGGGAAGGAGGGGGAGGGGAGGGGAGGGGAGGCCCTGAATGCCCCAAATTCCCTTTTTTTTTTTTTTTTTACAGCGGAAGAAGCAAGGAGAAGACGAAGAAGAGAAGGAGGGGGAGGGGGAGGAGGAGGAGGAGGAGGAGGGGGACTGGAGGGGGCCTCAAAAATGGGCTGGAGGCGGAGGCGGGGAGCGCGGCGATGGAGACGCCTCTGCGACGATCGCATAGAGGCGACGACGGGCGGAGGGCGGAGGCGACAAGGACGAGCTCGGAGCCGGCGTGACGAGACGAGCTCAGCTGGGCGACGAGCTCTTTCTCTCCCTCTTCCCTCTCCCTCTCTTTCTCTCCCTCTTCCTCTACTCTGCATCGAAAATGGCGGAAAAAAAAGAAAAAAAAAATGCCTAATGCCCAAAACGACGTCGTTTTGGGCATTAGGGGCATTCGGGGCGAAAAATTTCGAAGCACAAATCATTTTTCGTTTACATATATAAAGTAAATTTATGCTCACATTTAATATTGTAGTATTGTGCATGTTTCAGTTAAAGATAGTTTAAATTTTAAAATTAAATTAAATTAAAATTTTTAATTAATTAATTTTTGTGTAAGTTGATTAGTCTTTTTTTTATCAAAATATATATATTGTTTGTAACATAAAATAAATTAAAACTAAAAAAAATTATAAAACGAAATTTATTTTTATTTTATCATAAATATATGTATTTGTCAATTTATTCTATTTTTTTTTATCTTTATCAATTAAATTGTTAAAGTTATTCTTATTACGAACTTAAAATATATAATTAATGACATAACAATTCTAATATATATTCTAATAAAATTGTTAAAATCTAATTCATTTTAAACTATTTTTCTATATTTTTAAAATAAAGTTTATATTATTATTTAATTTTAAAATTATTTGTAATCATTTATTTAGCCGGTGCAGTTCATATGCTATTTTTTTTTTTTTTAAGGTTAATTTGAAAAAAAAAATAGTTAAAAACTTTCTTCTTTTTTTTTTTTTTTTGTGACTATTTTTGGATTTTTTTTTTTTTTTTGTTTAAATGTAAAAAATATAAAAAATGATGCGGTGAAAGATGATCTAAAAAGTGGCCTTTGGCTAATTATTAGTTACCTGATGGTATCACTGGGGTAATGGCATCCTGATATATTGCCAACTTGCTCCAAAGCCTCCCTCCAACTTCGAACATTTTCCATGTCCGATACTCCCTGTTTGGAAACCAATTCATCAAATCCCTTTCCAAAACTCTCTTTTTGCCTTCTCACATCTGATGGATCCACATAATAGAACATCGGGATAACAGTTGTGTTGCTGGATTCAAGTGCCTCCACGAGTTCATCCAAACACCATCTTGAAGAAGCGTAATTCTTCGATAAAACCACAATTGAAAACCTCGATTCTCGAATAGCCCTCCTGAGCTCTGGCGAAATCACTTTTCCTCTCTCGAGCTTTTCATCGTCTATGAAGGTGTTAATCCCCTTTTGAACCAACGCAGTGTGGAGATGACTGACCAAGTTATTGCGAGTGTCTTCGCCTCTAAAGCTCAAGAACACATCGTATGTGTATCGAGATTGAGACGGACATGGAACAGAGGAGGAAGCCATTGTTTAACTGTTTGGTGTAAAAAATTAGTAGAGAGAGATAAAATTGGGAAATTGAAAACACAAGTAGAAACTAAGATCTTTGTGGCCTTTTTTGTAATGTGAGATTTGCGTTGCTTGCAAGCAATTTGGTACAGATAAACAACCAATTTTCTTTGTAACTTCCACGAATTCTTCAAAGAAAGCGAGAAGGTCCACGGAGGCTACTTTCCTATCCTATTTGCTTTTTTTTTTTTTTTTTTGAAAAGGTTCCTATCCTATTTGCTGTGTAGAAGTACTGCAGTACGCGTGTTCTCGTTGTTGGTGAGTTGTTGGTAGGGTATTGTTGCTCTGCTTCTTTGCTTTTTCTTGGTTTCCTTATGAACAGGGTTTAAAAAGCTATTCAATTATTAAGATTAATAAATTTTATTATTATTTTAAAATTTATTTTAAAAAATGCATTGAGATGTAATTGTTTCTTTATGATTAATGCGTAGGACTCCCAAGAAAATGAATGATTCTCATGACTCTCAACTGATGTGAACAAGACATTTATGTATTTTTAATTTTTTTTTTTCACTCTCACACAGGTGTCGTTTCTTTATAAAAGTAGGATTGAGCAAAAAATCTATAAAATTCGTAATTCAATTCAGTCCAGTTCAATCCGGTAGGTTTGGATTGATTTTTTAAATTCGTAGTTCGGTTCCGGATTGAAGAATTAAAAATTCGTAGTCTACGGATTAGTTCCGGATTAAGGCCCACGGTTCCAGATTGGAACCGATCCGGACCGTATACAAATAGTCTATATTTTTATTATACATTTTCCCCCGTAGTATCTTATCTTATTCCATATAAAACCTAAACTCAAATCTAAATCCGCATAATATCTTCTTTTATTACTTTTGTTTGTTAGTTTTTAGTTTTAATTTGTAATTGTCTAAATACTTATGGTGAAACCAGTTTTCTTATGGTTGTTTAAATTCTAGAACAGTATGTCGCTATTATAGAAAGACATGTTGCTATTGTGGAACTAACATAGCGCTATATTTATGTTTTTATAAAATTAAATTGTTATATATATATATATATATTTGTTATTTAATTATATGAATCTGTGGTTCTAGACAGATCAAATCTATATTTAAATGGATTGGTTCGGATTGGTTCCATGATTTAAACAGATTGGATTGGTTCCAATTTTTCAAGAACCGTAGATAACGGATTGGTCTTGGTTTTATCTCAATCTAGTCCAATCCGGACCATGCTCACCCTATATAAAAGAAAGCAAAAGTAAAAACAAAATTTTTTTTGTTACATATCAGCAAATAATCAGCCAAACACAACACAATGGTAGAAATGGTTCATTTTAGACGGAATTGTTGGAAGAAAATGATAAATTAAATCCAATTGTATAATCAAATTAAAAATGATAAAAAAAAAATTTAATACAAAATAAAATAAAATAATTATTAATTCATATACCAAGTTAAGTAGTTAGGGTTCACACAATAAGATTAGACTTAAACTTGGCTTATGTTCATTTCTACTCAATGGTACTTGATGGTAATAAGGGTTAACCCTCAATTAATTTGATAAATAAGAGGTTGTAGAATTCAAATTTCTTAGTAGTTGTTAGAGAGACTTGTACCAATTATAATGATCTTAACTAGAGATGTGCATCGATTAGTTTGGTTTGAATTAAAAATTTCAATGCATTATGGACAAGTATTAAAAAAAAAATTATTGATAAGTTTAGCACACATCACTATTATCAAAATATCCTTAATAAGTAGTTTAACATTTTAAATTTTAAAATGATATAACTTTTGATTTAAATGTTGATTTTAAATAAAATTAATATTTTTAGAATTCTCTTATCAAAATTTATCAAACAAGATTCATGTCACTACAAGAATTTTCACTTTTGGCGACTAAATTTTTAGTCGCCAAAAGTCATATTTTAGTCGCCAATACTCTTTAGCGACTAAATTTTTTGGTCGGGAAATTAGTAGCCAAAGAGTAGTCGGGAAATATAATTGCCGACTAAACTGAATTTAGTCGCTAAATGTATACATTTGGCGACTAAATATTTAGTCGCCAATAGGTTTGAAAATTAATTAAATAAATACACTTTTGCCGACTAATTTTTTAGTCGCCAAAAGCCAATTATTTAGTGGCCGAAAAATTTTTAACTACTAAATTTTTTTAGTTGCCAAAAGTAAATACTAGTGCTTTGGCTACTAAAATTTTAGTCGCCTAAAGTCAATCTTTTTTGGCTACTAAAATTTTAGTCGCCAAATACTATTCCTTTTGGCTACTAAAAATTTAGTCGCCTAAACTTCAACATTTTTTGCTACTAAAAATTTAGTCCTAAACTACAATATTTTTGGCTACTAAATTTTAGTCGCCAAAAGTCATATTTATTCTGAAACTTTGGTTTTTAGGTACAAAATAATTTGGTCACCAAATGTTTGATTTTCTTTTGGCTACAAAACTTTTAGTAGCCAAAGGTTTGATTTTTTTTTGGCTACAAAACATTTAGTAGCCAAATGGTTATTTTTCTTTTGCCTACAAAAAATTTAGTAGCCAAATGTTTGATTTTCTTTTGGCTACAAAACTTTTAGTAGCCAATGTTTGTTTTTTTTTTTTTTTCCTTTTATTGGCTACAAAAGCGTTTAGTCGGCAAAACATGATATTATGTTTTATTGTTAATATTATAATGTGTCCATAACACATGCGTATTCCATTCAACCTGTAACACGTATACAAATAAAATTATACACAAATTATCAATCATTCCATAATCTGCATCTGTATACAAAAAATAAATTACTTTAACTGTCCAAGTACATACAAACGAACTATTGTCCAAACTAAAATAATAATTCCATACAACATATACAATCATACAAAAAGTAAAGCCCTCCATATACAAAAATTACATTTACTATACCATGTGAAATGACCATTTGGCATGGTACAAATTACCATCGTAATCTGTATTGATTATTCCAACCATCATATTCAGTAATAGTGAACTATCCAAAAGGCGATGACGACAAAAGTATTATATTAGTTCTATACAAAAGGAAAAATTCTTCTCCATACACCAATATGGATTATCCATAAGCCGACACAACGAAGTCATCTACAAAAAAAAAAAACAACAACAAACAAAACATTAGAATTTGTTACAAAATATGAATTTACTCTGTAATAGGAAACATGTTCTAACATGCATTTAAGAAAAATAATCGAGAAATGTCTTTTTCAAAATTAAAGAAAGTATATATATGTGTGTGTGTGTGTGTGTATCATGCAATATTTATTCTAATCTTGAAAGAAATTTCTTTTTTAAAATTTTTTTTTTTCCACTCTTGAAAATCATGAACACATTACACCAGTACTAGTATTCAAACTATTACACACTGTTTATAGTAAACAACATTTGAGTGTTATGTAAGGCTTGATAATATTTATTTACAACAAACGGAGGTTCGAGTGCTTTTGAATTTTAGCCTAAACGCCCTTTTTCGACTAAGTTTTGGGCGTATTCGGCTCTAAATCCCAACCTATAGGTCCAAATAACATTCCGTCAGTTGTCACAGGTCATATTTGGCATGGGGAAGCTGCCTATGTCGGCAAAACGGAGGTTCAGGCATTTTGAAACCGGCCTCGGCCGTGCCGCTAAAAGGCTTCTGTACAAAGATCTTTTCGATCCTGACATACTCACTTACAAAAGCTTGAAAATCAATTAATGGAAAGACTATTCACAAGCATTCCCCAAAGCCTTCTTTTTTCTTTTTCAAATATATTTTCAAAACCGGTTTCATTAACAAATAAAAGGAAGATTAACATACCTTTGGACCACTACGAGATGTATGATCAAATTTATGAGCCAAACAAAACATGTTTGAATCACGTAGATCTAACCAACAAACAAAAAATAAGACAAGAATTCTTGCCATGTAGCCAAACCGTTGATTAGACCCATCACAGCTTTGATATTATTGTTGATTAGACCCATCATAGTTCAAATCTCACATGATAATCATAAAAATCGTGAGGTGATCCAATTGTTGGTTAGACCCATCACAGCTTTGATATTATTTTGATGTCAAGATAAGCAAGTTTTATAGCATCATAAAAATTGAGGTAATTTCTGGCACATACACAAGCGAAGCATGTTAATACATTAAGAAAAATCCATCTTTCAAAATTTTCACAATATTTCGCATTTGTTTTTTTAAGGTGTGATTTGATTAGAAGGAATAATACTTTTCACCACTAGAGTACTGTATGCACCATGCTATTGAAATAACAATAATAAGACCCACTACCCATAAACTAGTTATTAAATAACCGATAAAGCAATTCCATGAAAAGCGGGATGGTTATTGGCAAGAAAAGGGTCATAATAGAGATTGGTAGATCTCAAGCAAAAAAATTGAAGCAATATATTTTAATAGCGACTTGAAATGATGATTAATACAACTTCTATTGGCAAGATGAGAATTACAAATCGAGCGATGGGTATTGCAAAAGAAAAATTAGAATTAAAATCGAATTAAACACAACTTGGACCTCATATGTGCTTAAAATGTAGAAAAGAGTAAAACCCTAAAATGATTTTATCAAAATCCTCTGACATCAAAAATAAATTAAAACCCTAGATCCGAGATGGTGAAATGGGGAAATAGAGGAAGAGAGAGAGAGAGAGAGAGAGAGAGAATGTGGTGGGAGGAGGGCGCGATGGTGGCAGTGGCGAGCGGCGATGGTCGTGGCCATGGAGCAGAGCGATGGTCGGTGGTGGAAGTTCGATGGAAATTAGCGAAGGATGGTGAGTAGGGATGGTGAGGGAGAGCGATGGTCTGTGTGTGAGAGATGTAACGAGCAGTGTAAATAGATCGAGCGCCAAAACTTAATTGTTTCCTCTAAAACAAAAATTACAACCTTTAGCGACTAAAATTTTCGCCAAAAGGTAAAAATTAATTTTTATTTTACATTTGCCGACCAAAGGTTTTAGTGGCCAAATATACACCAACGACTAACATTATTTTCGTCATTGAAAATTAACTTTGGCAACTAAAATTTTAGTTGCCAAAAAGGTAAAAATTAATTTTTATTTTACATTTACCGACCAAAGATTTTAGTAGCCAAATGTACACAAATGGCGACCAACATTATTTTTTCGTCATGAAAATCAACTTTTGGCGACTAATATTTTAGTCGCCAAAAGGAAAAAATTAATTTTTTATTGGACATTTGCCGACTAAAGGTTTTAGGAGCAAAATGGACACCTACAGCGACTAAAATTTTTTTTTGTTACTGAAAGGACATTTTTGGCGACCAAAGTTTGGTCGCCAAAGAGAAAAAAAATCATTTTTTTATTTTTCATTCAGCTACTAAATATTTTAGTAGCCAAAAGTCGATAATTGGCGACTAAACTGATTTTTAGTCGCCAAAACCTATACTTTTGGCTACTAAATTTTTTTAGTCGCCAAAAAGTTTTACTTTTGGCTACTAATAGCATTTTAGTCGCCAAAACGTATACATTCAGCGACTAAAAATTTTTTTAGTCGCCAATTTGGTCGCCGTAGGTGCATTTTCTTGTAGTGTGTTGACTATGAAATTCTTAAATAAAAAAAATATATATTTGAAATTGACGTAAACAGTAACATGTTATTCTATTTGACAATAACATGTTACTCTATTTAAGATCATTATAACTAGAGTAAAATTGACAATAACTAGAGTAAAATGTTACTCTAGTTAACAGCAATATTTTACTATCTATTCTGAACAGAGCATCAATAACTACAAAAAAAAAAAAAAAAAAACTACAAAGAGGAAGAACAAGACTTACAATCTCACATTGTAGTACAGGTATGGAACACTCAACAATGACATAAACCAGTGCTCAGTTATTAGATAAAGAAAGCACAAGACTCCTTGAGTGATCAACTCTGGTAGAACCACCTTATTTATCGGAGATGCAGAGTCATATGTATTAATGTAATTGAATCCCAAATCAGCCAAGCGCATGACCTGGTCAACAAAAATAACGATGAGAACTATGAGGAAGAAGAACAATAGCCATGTGAATAGGTCACTCATGCCATGTCTTTAACTTCTTTAATTTGTCCCTCAACACATGCGAGAACCTAATAAAAATTCAAAAATTGAAAATGAAGAAATGGTATAGGAACCACCAAATTGGAACGTTGTAAGTAGGAATGAAGCAACCGAAAAATTGCGAATTGCAAATCGAAGCTCGATGAGAGAAAACGGGAAGGCTTTTTTGCTATATGATTTTACAGGTCCACTGGGATCTATACTATATATATATATATATCAAGGGTAAGATCGTCTATAAAAAATTAAAAATACTTTTTTTTGTCCTTCTGGAAAGAAACGGGACTATTTGAGGGGGTTTAAAAGATAAAACATAAATAAATAAATAAATAGGAATGTCCTTTTCACATTAAGACGTTGGGCACAAGGGGTTTTGGCCAAATTTTTCAAATTCGTAATTAAATTACAAATATATTTCTCAATATGTGTTTAAAATACAAATTGTTCTTTATATTTCTAAAAATTACATTATTTGTTTAAAATACAAATTATTCTTTACATTATATCAATCGGTTAATTTAGCAGAAACGCCGTTACTTTTCTATCCAAAATGACCATATTGCCCCTTAGTTAATAGAATTTCACATAGATAGATTTTCAACAGATAGAATCAAAATTTCAACAGATAGAAAAAAAAAATTCAACAGATAGATTAAAAAAATTTCAATAGAAAGAAGAGTAAAATTGGAAATAAAATGTTCTTAAAAAATAACAAAAAGATTTTTCAGCAAACTATTTCACGAAGTGTGGACTTGTCACCAACAAAACATATCCACTGGACCTAATGCCTTAGGCAATTGCTAGTTTGGACTTTTTAACAATTTTTTCTAAATTAAAATTAGTTAATAGGGAATGAAAGATCAATAAATTATTTGAGAATAATAAACAATTCAAACAATTTCTTAGTTCTCACACCTAAAAATAAAATTAATCTTTACTTGAATGGAGAAATTATTTTAGAATATTAAAATACTCAATTAATTTGTTGTATGATACTTAAAACATAATTTTCCATCTTTATTTTTCTCTTTTAAACTATTTTATTAAATTAAATCTTAAAATTAATTTATCACCTTCATTAATAACTAAATTTTTACTTTATTTTTTAATTTCTCACCTTTATTTTGTTCTATCATTATTTATGGCGAGTGTTATTATTTAAATTATCTAATTGTATTTCTTCCATATATCTAATACCTATTATAATTTTATTGATAAGATTGAGAAATCAGACTCCAATATTAATTTAAAAACACAACGAAATAAAACACTTTCTAAAGAAAAAAATATAAATGTAATTTAATTTACCCTATTAAATATATATGAAATTATTATTTATTTTTCATAATTTTTTAAAATATAAATGTAATTTCTTGACTCTATTTTTTTCCATAACAAGTTTTTGAACTTTTATAAATAAAAAAATGAAGTAAAAATTCAACCATTAATGAAAGTGAGAAATAAATTTTAAGATCTAATTTAATAAAAAATAGTTTAAATGAGATAATTAAGATGGAGAAATAGATTTTAAATATCATACATAACAAATTAATTGAGTATTTTATTATTCTCAAATAATTTCTCCATTCAAGTAAAGATTAATTTTAATTTTAGGTGTAAGAAATGATAAATTGTTTGAATTGTTTATTATTCTCAAATGATTTCTTGATCTTTCATTCCCCGATAACTAATTTTAATTTAGAGAAAATTGTTGAAAAGTCCAAACTAACAATTGCTTAAGGCATTAGGTCCAATAAATATTTTTTGCTGATGCGAAGTCCACACTTTGTAAAATAGTTTGCAAAAAAATCCATTTTCTTGTTTTTAAGAACATTTTGTTTACAATTTTACCATTCTATCTATTGAAATTTTTTTTATTATATTTGTTGAATTTTTTTCTTCTATCTGTTAAAATTTTGATTCTATCTGTTGAACATCTATCTGTGTGAAATTCTATCTGTTCAAATTCTTGTCATATTTTTTCCTATCTGTTGAAATTCTTTTTTTCTAATTTTTTTTCTATATATGTTGAAATTCAAGCTTATATCCCCTATCTGTTGAATTTTAGAAGCCTATTTTCTTCCTATGTGTGTTTTTTTTTTTTTTGTCTACTTAAACTTTATCTATTTGGGTGTTGGAATGAATCTGGAAATAGTGGAAAATTTCATTAAAGTTATTGTTGTCTCACTTTAAATGCATTTCGCTCAAGCGATAACGTCGTCCTCCCAGTACTTTGCTTTAAAGTCTGAAATATTGAAAATGTTCATTTTTTGCTCAAACGAAGACTTTATCGCACTGGTGTTTTACAAGGAGGAGATAGATTCTGGGAGTTAGAATTGTTCGTTCAAGCATATTTTTTCGCTCGAGTGATGTAGGAATTTGAATTGTTCACTCGAGTGTAGGATTGTTCGCTTGAGCAGTCTATCCGTAGTCCGCTCCAAAAAATGTGTCCAATCACTTAAAAGTTGAGCCTTATATTCCCTTTCCCTCACTTCTCTCTCTCTCTCTCTACATTTTCTCTATTTTCTCTTATCTCTCTCTAGAAAACCCTCCACCCACCTCATTAACTCCTTAATCCTTCTTCATTCATTTGTACTTTAACCCTAGTACGTTCATTAAAGTTAGAAAGCTCATCGAGGGCTACGTTGTGTGCGGTGGAGATTGGATTTCGACACCGTTGATTTTGAAGCTTGTCTCACATTTTCTTCCCAAGACTTGGTAGGAAGATTCTTTGAGTTTTATATATTGGTTTAGTATGTCTTCCCTATTTTGTTATGATTATTAAGCGAGGGGGTGAGTTTTACAGTGTTGGAGTTTGAAAATGTTGGAAAGATGATTCTTTTGGTGATTTTTTTTTAAATTTTTAAATCAAATTGTTTGTTAACTTCGTAAACCTTTTGAAAGTACATGAAAGGTAAATACTTTTGAAAATGAGAGAGCTCCTTTTTGAAGATAAAACCCTAACTTTGAGAAATTGGGGAAAAGTGGGTTTTGTGAGGGGATTTATGAAATTGATAGTATTTTCTTTAAGAAAATGATGAAAACTATACCATGTTGTTGTGTTGTTTAAAATATTCAAGAGATGGATGAATGTTGTTATTTTGGGATATTATGGATTAGCATGAACCAATAAATGCTTGGAGTAAGAAATGAAGATGAATATTGATTGTGAATTAATGGTGTCATATGTCACATGGATTTGGATTTTGTTATGAGGGTGAAAAATATTGAAATGTTGCACCTCATTTTGAACATGTGTTAAGAATTGTGGAAATTATATTATAACAACCCCGACCTATGATTAACTGTTAAACCATGATTAAGGACGCCTATTAAAGCAATTAAGATGAAATTCTGAATTAATTGCATGTGTGTGGCATTATTGGTGTTTCTATCCGTCTATCGTAGAAAGATCTGTTTGTGTTTCTGTTTTGTTCTACGAATTGAAGGCCTTGTCAGCATCTGATCATGAAATTGTCTTGGTATTTGTGTTATTTGGAACTTTTAGGAAATTATGGTAGATTTAATTTGAATTTGATTCGGAACGAAATAATTAGAATAATTAATGTCCATTTGATTAGTTTTAACTAATCACCACTAACCAAGCCTATATAAGGCTTAAGTTGATTGTAGATCATCACTCACATTCTTATTTTACCATCTTTGAGGCTCCAAGCGTGTAGAAAGAGAGACTAAGAGAGTTCAAACAAAGGACTTAGCTTGGGACTTCAAGGATTTGGCTTGAAATCTAGTGAATTCACCATCTAGAGCTTAATTGAGAAGTTGAGGTAAGAATTCAACCTTTAGATTATGTAATTATAATATCTAGGACATGAACTCTAGAGAATTAAGT
This sequence comes from Camellia lanceoleosa, assembly GCA_025200525.1. NCBI lineage: Eukaryota > Viridiplantae > Streptophyta > Magnoliopsida > Ericales > Theaceae > Camellia > Camellia lanceoleosa. The sequence continues at coordinate 10,926,030 of CM045771.1, forward strand.
GGTGTAATGCAAAAATTGAGCTAGAATTGATGAATTTAAGCAAGATTCATGCATGCATGCATTTTCATCACATTTTGAGTTTGAATTTCAAACAAATCTCATATGCATGTGTCTACCTTGGCTTTGTTTTGAGAATTTATCAAGTTTCTCATCATTTTATCTAATTGATCATGTTTTGGACAAGTTTGAGTTCATAGCATTGCATACATGTTATATACATGTAAGTTTTAAATTTGATTTGAATAATTGACTTGCTTTTGGGCTTTGACTTTGCGAAATAGTTTCGAATTCATGATGTTTTACAAATTTATAAGTGATTTCTTAAGTTTTGGGCCCAAAGGATCTGGTTTGAACCTTCGAATTCGAGTTTTGAAGCATGGAAACAAATCTGGAAATTTCAAAATTCTGCTTCTCTGCTTGAGTGACAGATTCTACGCTCAAGCGACCACTCTTAGTTTTGCACTTCCGCTTGAGCGAGCAAAAGTTGGCTTGAGTGTAAAATGCATGCTCCCAGAAGTTTACCATTTTTGCAGATTACTCGAACGACAAGAGTTGCGCTCGAGCGAAGACCTCAGTCTCACGCTCGAGCAACCGTCGAACGAAAAAATCAAACAACTAGTACTTTTACAGAGTTTACAGACCACTTGAGCGATCGAAGTTGCGCTTAAGCGACCACCCTTATGCTTGAACCTCCACTCGAGCGAAGGAAGTTACGCTCGAGCGAGGTCCCTATTTTTCAAAAATTTGACTAAGTGTTGAACAACATGTTTTAGCATCCTCATTGCATCCTAGGCATTTCTAGGCAATGATTAAGACATAATAGTGAGGATAAGGACTAGAAACACACCAAGATAAAAAAAAAAAAAAAAACTAAGTTAAAGAAATTCCGAGTATGTGTTTTAATAAGTGTATCTGTTATATGTTTATGTAGGTCATGCGCCATTAATCACCTGATTTGTCTGCTATCTCTGTTTTGCTATTGAAGCCATCTGTGAGTAATAACTTTGTAAAGTTATGTTTGACTGTAATTATTTTCTGATGATATGTAATGTTCAATTTTCTGAAATGCTACGTTTTGTATGAATGAATGATGATTCAATTCTTTGAAATGTATTTATGATATCCTTAGCAGAGGCCCTCACCCAGGGAACATAATATTGTGGCTTATGGTCATGAGGCCCTTACCCAGGGGAGATAATACCGTGGCCTAGGCCCTTGCCTAGGGGAAACAATACCATGGCCCATGTATGAGCTATGTTACCCGGTACTGGAGGTTCCATTATGGAACTTGATATGCTTGACCAAAGAGATATGTTAATGCTAATGGATGTACCACACATGATTTGAGTATGAACATGAACATGACTCTTTTTTTATATGAACATGCTGATGTTTCTGTTTGGATAAGATATTTGAAATCTAAATCTGTTATGGACATCATTCATTAAAATCTTTACTTTGTTATTATTCACTAAGTTTTGCTCATTATATATATTATGTATGTAGGTACCAGGTGCGTGACCAGACCCTGAGTTGATGGTCTAGAGTTTCGTTTTGTCAGCCAGCTACAGTACCTCTCAAGGTGTTCCCATTTGTAGATGGATCATGTTAAGAATGTACTTTTTTTTTGTTTTGTTTACCTGTATGCTGGCTAAGCCCTTTTGATAATATCTATATGGTAACGCTTGACTTATGAAACTTTGACGTCATATGTATATAGTTAAGTTTAAATTTTCAATCCCATGTATGTCTCCACGACTCTATGGACGTTGTATGTTTGTATTTACTTCCTCTAGCCCTTATATTTTGTTATTCTATTCAGAAGCCTTGGGTAATCCCAGGATTACTGGCCGGTTACGACGCTAAACCTATAGGGGCGGGTTTAGGTTGTGACATATATAATGAAGATTTTACTTATACGTAACTGAATCTTATTCCATACTGTGATAACCCTGGTTCGTATTATGCTAATTAATCTTAAATTATGATTGTGATTGTGCGTTTGATATGATTTTGTGTGCCATTATGTGAATATATGTGGTTTTGAATTTCTATCTGTTCACCGTAGGAATATCTGTTCAACTTACTGTTATAAACTGAAAATTGAAGACTTTATCGGCCACAGAAACCGAAATTGACTACGCCATTGTGATTGGCGTAATTTTTAGAACCTACAGTGAGATTTAATTAAAAATTGATTTGGATCAAATTAAATAGATTAAATTAATGAAATGGTACTCAATTATTTAATATTAATGCCTTGTGATTGAGAGAGCCTATAAATAGGCCCCATTACACTCATCTTCACTTTTGTTTGAACTCAAAATCTGAATTACACACTAGTGAGAGTGAGGGGTCGGCTCTAGAGAGGGAGAAAGAAGGAGAATTGTGTGTTTGGCTCAAGTTTGTGAAATTGGAAGGTTGGACTCAAGATTCAACTAGAATTTGTGAAGACTAAAGCTCCTAGGTGAGTAAATTCATGGATTTTAGTTTGTAATTTTGTGAATTCAAGATTATATAGTGATCAAGAACATGAATTGAATTGATTGTGATGAAAATGAGTTGGTTTTGATAAATTGGAAATCAATATGCACATACATGTAGGAATTGCCATGAATTTGTATGTTTGAGCTTGAAATACATGATCCATGTTGAATCTTTGATTGAAGTTCATGCTTTTGATCATCTCTTCATCCTTTAAATTGAGAATGAGAACTATATCTCACATGCATGTACAATTCATAAGAGTATGAGTTTTGAACACATGAAATTGTTATGTTGGAAATAAGTTTGGTGTTATTTGGGACATGCATGTGATTAATTCATGAAATTGAGCTTCATAATGTAATGAATTTGGTATTGGGTCATGTTAGTAAATGTATATGTGAAGTTTGAGTCATAATATGCAAGATATGTTGATTTGAATGTATGTTTGAAGGTCAAGAACAATTCTGGATTTTCCAGAATCTAGCATGTCCACTCGAGCGGGGAAGGCGTTGCTCGAGCAGGAAATACGAGCTCCCAGAACTTTTTACAGACATGATGTCCGCTCGAGCAGGGAAGTTTACGCTCGAGCGGGGAGCTATGTAGAATGACCTTTAGCTCGAGTGTCCGAGTTCACGCTCGAGCGTAAAAATGAGGCAACCAGTACTTTTGCAGACCTAATGGGTCCGCTCGATTGGGAAAGTACACGCTCGAGCGGGGACCCCTGTTTCTGGAATTTTGTAAATGTATTTTGTGTTTCATTTTCCGTTCTCTTTCACTTCTAAGTACTCTTAGGCATGCATTGAGCATTATGAATGAATTAAAAGAATAAGAAAGAAGCCTAAGAAGGATGTATGAATTAAGAACGAATTGAATTGTTTGTGACCCATGTGTGTTATGTAATGTGTAGGATTAAGCTCAATGGTGAATCCACCAGCAGAACACTATGAGTAATATCTTAATAAAGACATCCGAAGTATGTTATTTGTCCAATTGCTTACTTCTATGTAAGTCTTATAAGTTCGTTAATTTTGAATGGTGGACAAATGTTTGTTATGCCTAATGGTTGGGCCAAAGGCCAGTCTGACATGAACGAAAGAATGGTTGGGCCAAAGGCCAGTCTGACACGAATGAAAGAATGGTTAGGCCAAAGGCCAGTCTGACACGAATGAAAGAATGGTTGGGCCAAAGGCCAGTCTAACACGAATGAAAGAATTGTTGGGCCAAAGACCAGTCTGACATGAATGAAAGAATGACATGAATGAATGGGCCTGAGGTCGTATGACATGAATGGATGGGCCAGAGGCGGTATGACATGAATGAATGGGCCAGAGGCCATATGACATGAATGATTGGGCCAAAGGCCGTCGGATACAAATGAATTGGGCCCGAGGCTATTTGTTGTGTTTAGAACTGCAGTCACTTGACCTATATACATATATATATATACTAGATAGAAATATGAACTAGGCCCGAGGCCGTTTGTTGTATATCGCTCTAGTATATCTTCTTTATTCGATATTATTCACTAGGCTTTCGCTCACGCTCATTCATGTGTTTGTAGGTGAGCCAAGGGAGGTCCAAACCCAGCCCCGATGAAGTCTGTGTGGAAGGTCAAGTTTTGGAGAGTCAGCCCAAACATCTCATGCACGAGACTTACTTTCGCCTCTTTTGTCCTTTTGTCGTAATCTTCTTATGTTGGCGAAAATGTTGGAATACTTGTGTATATAAGTTTTGTTTAGGCTGACTTGGTTTTGAATGATCCTGTATGTACAGTTTATAAGTTAACTTCCCTTTTTATGTGAGTTATTAACAAAATCTGTATGTGAAAGGTTATGATGTGCATATAAGCACGGCTCTATGGACAAAGTTTTAAATTTGCTTCCGTTTGGCCCCTTTACTCTGATGAGTTACGTCTTATTTGTTTTGAGGCCGTAGGTAATCTCGTGTTTATTGGCCGGTTATGTCCTTAACCCATAGGAGCAGGTTCGAGTCATGACAGAGTGGTATTAGAGCACGAGTTAATAACTCACACACTTGTCCAAATGAGCAATAAGCGTCTAGAAAAGATCTAGGATGCATTCATGTGATAAGTATGAATCTGAAAGTATCAAGAATACGCTTAAATGTTTTAATGTGAATGATCATGTGTTATAAGTTTGTGATTTGCTTGCATTGCAAATTATTTGAATATGCATGCTCTTTAGTATATGCATACCTGTGAATCTTTTGTATAAAGTGTAATGCAAGTTTAATCAGATGGTGAGAACAAGAGGTGATGAGATAGAGGAGTCCTCTACTGCCAAAATGGATAGAATGGAAAGACTGATTCAGGAAATGACAGAAACATTGAGGCAACAACAAGAGTGGCAGCAACAGTGGCAGCAACCACATCCTCCACCTCCATCTCCACCTCCACCTCCGGCACCACCCGTGCCAGACTTACAGAATGATGACCGAATAATAGCTCTCACCAAAGAGTTTAAGAAGATGAAACCGCCACAGTTCCATGGTAGATTAGATCCATTGAAAGCCGAAGCATGGGTTCTCGGCATTGAAAAACTGTTTGAAGTGTTCCCTTGTTCGAAGACACAGAAAGTGCTTCTAGCCACCTTTATGCTAGAAGACGAAGCATGAAGATGGTGGATGTTAATGCGTGAAAATCATAAAGATGTTGACTGAGCCAAATTTCTGGAAGTTTTCTATGATAAGTACTTCCCTCAGTGTGTCCGGGACAGGAAAGTATCAAAGTTCATGGAACTAAAACAAGACAGCATGACAGTGGCTAAGTATGAGGCCAAATTCACTGAATTGGCCAGGTTTGCCCCACATGTAATTGACACCGATTATAAGAAAGTGAGGCACTTTAAAGGTGGGTTTTGAAGCGACATTTTAAAAAGGGTGAATGTCTTGAAGCTGGAAACCTATATTTGGGTGCTAGACGGGGCCATAATATCAGAAGCCAACATAGCTAGACAGGCTAAGTCAACAACAGAATGGAAAGGTAGTAAAAGACAAGGCTTCTTTTCAAAGAAGAAATTTTTGAAAAAATAGAATACGGGCTCCTTGAGTATTTCTAACTCTTCCTGAGATACATCTCCAATGTGTAATATTTGTAGTAAAAGGCATCATGGGGTTTGTTACCGTGTGTCAGGAGCTTGTTTTAAATGTGGTAAATAAGGGCATATGGCCCGAGATTGTAATCAGAACAGCGGAAAGGTAGCTGTTAGTTCCACTGCATCAATCCCAAAATCGGGAAATACTATGAGATCTACTACCACTGGAGATACCGTGAGGCAAGGAAGAGTTTTTGCGCTTGTTCCGGGCGATACACAGAATGCCAACGCAGTTGTCTCAGGTACTATTTCTATATGTAATCAGGATGCTTTTGTGTTAATTGACTCCGGATCAATACACTCTTTTATGACATGTGCATTTGCATCTAGACTGAGTAGACCTCTAGAATTATTACCATATATGTTATGTGTATCTGCTCCATCCGGGGAATCTGTGTTGTGTGAATCTGTATATCGTTTTTGTGACATGCGTATTGGGAATGCCATTTTGTATGTGGATTTGTTGCCCTTGAACTTTAGGCACTTTGTGCCATCATTGATTGCGTAACTAAATATTTTGGGCATGGATTGGTTAACTAAATATTGTGCCATCATTGATTGCGTAACAAAACGGGTTGTGTTTAGACCACCAGAACAGGAAGAAATTGTGTTTGTGGATAACGGGGTAGTACCTCCACCTTATCTAATATCTGCAATGAAGGCGTGTAAATTGATCAGGAAAGGGTGCCAGGGTTATTTGTGTTATGTGTTGTCTGAACAATCTGTGAATGTTGAATTGAACAGTATCCCTACTGTTAGAAAATTTCCAGATGTGTTTCCAAATGAATTACCAGGGGAATTGGTGGACAGGGAGATAAAGTTTACAATTGAGATTATGCCAGGCACCCAGCCTATTTCTAAAACTCCCAACAGAATAGTTACTACTGAAATGAAAGAATTGGAAGAACAGTTGCAAGACCTGCTTGACAAAGGGTTTATCCGGCCTAGCACTTCGCCATGGAGTGCACCAGTGTTGTTTGTGAAAAAGAAAGATGGAACCTTGCGTTTTTGCATCGACTACCGAGAATTGAACAAGGTAACAATAAAGAATAAATACCCCCTACCTCGTATTAATGACTTGTTTGAACAGTTGCAGGGATCACAAGTGTTTTCCAAAATTGATTTGAGATCCGGGTACCACCAGTTGAAAGTGAAGGCAGAAGATGTTGAGAAAACTGCATTTAGAACGAGGTATGGTCATTTTGAATTTCTTGTTATGCCATTTGGAGTGACTAATGCTCGGCAGCGTTTATGGACTTAATGAACCGAATTTTTAAAACCTACCTGGATGAATTTGTTGTGGTTTTTATTGATGACATTTTGATATACTCCAAGAATAGACTTGAACATGAACAACATCTGAGGACTGTGTTACAGACACTTAGAGAAAAGAAATTATTTGCGAAACTAAAGAAATGTGAATTCTGGTTGGATAAAGTTATCTTTTTAAGGCATGTGACCAATAAGGAAGGAATTTCAGTGGACCTACAGAAAATAGAGGCAATTGTGAATTGGCCTACACCGACTAATGTGACAGAAGTCCGCAGTTTCATGGGCTTCGCTGGGTACTACAGGAGGTTTGTAAGGGATTTCTCAAAAATAGCCGTGCCTCTTACCCAACTAACACGCAAGGGGCAACCATTTGAATGAAATGACGAAAGAGAATCTATCTTTCATGAACTGAAAACAAGATTGACCACTGCATCAGTTTTGACACTACCATCAGGTACGGAAAATTTTGTAATTTTCAGTGATACATCTTATAAAGGTTTAGGTTGTGTATTAATGTAGAATGGAAGGATAATTGCCTATGCCTCCCGACAGTTAAGACCATACGAGAAAAACTACCCAACACATGATTTGGAACCGGCCGCAGTTATTTTTGCTTTGAAAATCTGACGGCATTATTTGTATGGGGCAAAATGCGAAGTCTACACAGACCATAAGAGCCTAAAGTACTTCTTTACGCAGAAAGAGTTGAATATGCGACAGAGGAGATGGCTTGAATTGATAAAAGACTATGACCTTGAGATTCAGTATCACCCCGGGAAAGCCAATACAGTTGCTGATGCCTTAAGTAGAAAATCGATGGGAAGTTTGGCTTGTTTTCTTACTGAACAAAAGGAGATTTTGCAAGATTTTGAGAAGTCTGAAATTGAAGTGGTATTGTGTGAACATGCGGATTGATAGGCGCTATTTCGACCGAACCGGTAATCTTTGATGAGATTAAACAGAAACAAAAAGAGGATGAATTTCTCAAGAAAGTGATTGATGAATTCGAGACAAGTTCGAAAGCAGAGTTTAGCATTGAAAATGAAGTATTGAGATTTCGGAACCGAATGTGTGTCCCAGATATTTCGGAATTAAAGAAAAGAGTTTTAGATGAAGCCCATAAATCAGTGTTTGCTATACATCCGGGTAACAATAAAATGTATCGGGATTTGAAGCAAAGTTATTGGTGGCCTAGAATGAAGAAAGAAATTGCAGAATATGTGTCCAAGTGCCTTCAATGTCAGCAAGTTAAAGCTGAACATCAGAAACCAGGCGGTCTACTTCAACCCCTCCCTATTCCTGAATGGAAGTGGGAACATGTGACTATGGATTTTGTTGTTGGTCTACCCCAAACACCTCGAGGTGTGGATTCTATTTGGGTTGTAGTTAATAGACTGACTAAGTCTGCACATTTTCTACCAGTTAGAACTACATTTAATGCTTATAGATTGGCTATAATATATGTTGATGAGATTGTCCGCTTACACGGAGTTCTGGTATCTATTGTATCGGATAGAGATCTGAAATTTGTATCTAGATTGTGGAAGAGTTTGCAGGAAGCTATGAGGACAGAACTGAGATTTAGTACTGCATTCCATCCACAGACAGATGGGCAATCAGAATGGACCATACAGACATTAGAAGATATGCTGAGTATGTGTGCCTTAGATTTTCAGGGGAGTTAGAAAGACTATTGCCACTGGCAGAGTTCGCATACAATAACAGTTTCCACTCCAGTATCGGTATGGCACCATATGAGGCATTGTATGGTAAAAGGTGTAGGTCACCAATTTGTTGGACAGAAGTCGGGGATCAAGCTTTACTTGGGCCTGAAATTGTACAAGACACTTCAAAGAAGATCAAAATAATCCGACAAAGGCTCAAAACAGCTCAGGACCGACAAAAGAATTATGCAGATGTTCGAAGAAGACCTCTCAAGTATGAGGTTGGTGACCATGTATTTATTCGTGTGACTCCGATGAAAGGCCAATTCAGGTTTGGAAAGAAGGGTAAGTTGTCGCCCCGTTACATCGGTGTAGCTCGGCTTTTCGCGCTCCCTTTCGGAAGAATGAAATAGCCCTTACAGTTTGGACTCCACTTGTGTGTTGGTTCTGAATCTGATTTCACAAGTGCAATGTGAAACAGTGGAAACACAAAAAGAGTCCAAATCCGGCAGTTGTGTTTTGGAAAATCGATGTTTGAATCAAATGCCAAAAATGGATTGCTTTGCCAGATTTCAGAGTCGCCACCTAAATATTTATGGGAAATTTAGGAAACCCAAGACTCATGCCAAAGGCCATTAGTCCGTCGTTACCAAAGTGTCTTGGTTCGGGAACTTAGGTATGAGATGGGAAGGTCAATAATTGAACACCCCACTCACCCGATCAAAGATCGGCCTCTACTAATCATGATGTGGTTTTTATGTACAATATATGCTCTTGTTCTATATGTAACATACAAGTATAGACTAATTTCATGAAAAGTTGGAACGTTTGATTCCATGTTTGTTTTGAAAGAAATGTTTTGAATATGTATCACTGAAAATGGTGATCTCATATATACATGAATCAAAGTATCCCAATTCAGGTGATTAGCCTTCATCCACAGGCATTCAAACAGGTATATCAAGTAAGCATTTAGCCTCATGGTAGTATGTTTGATATGACAGCAATCACACTTATGCAATATGCTAAAGCATAAAACTTACCTTATGTCCGAAGCGAAGACGAGTCAAAAGAAAGTAAACAATTAGAAAAAAATGCATGATCCTATTTAATGCAATATGGCTAATGCAACACATACAACGTGCAAGTAATAAGCTCGGCTACTAGCATGGCATGCGAGTCAATTCAAGGCATATGATAGAGCATGTATTCAAGTAAAGAGTTTGAATTTGATATTTGAATAATATGATGAGCCGAACTTTTATGCATGTAAACGAATGGATGCAAATCATGGAAAATGCTAATTTAAACATGATGTCCTTAATCTAACCATCATAAGCAGTGAAATAAAAGGGAGAAAGAATGGGGGTTGGAAGACATACAACTTATTACATATTTGTCCTCACGAAGGAGGGTCCGAATGAATTCTGCGCCTCACGCGGAGGGTTCGAATGTCCAAGTGTCCAAATAAATAATTATTACAAAACCGAATGAATAATAAATAAAAGGGGGCTGTCTAATTTATTACAATAATTGACGTAAGGCAAGCCTTGACACAATAAATTTGGTATAACGTCCGACCGAATTCAATTAATCATATTGGTTCTTTATGTTGGTTGTAATCCAATTTTAACCAATTTTATTAGCCTTTTTTATTACCTTTCCATTTCTTTATCTTTTCTCCTGTTTGTGCAAAAGTGATATTTACATCCACTAAGTCTGAAATGCAATAAAGGAAAATCAGTGTCGACTTAACCCAAATAAACCTTATTTTCTTCAGAGGAAATCACAAAGGAAGAGTCAAACTTATTTACAAGTTAGGGATTTCAAGTCAAACTCAAGATGTGCAACAAGGACTAGTCAAACTCAAAAGAGTAATAATGACTTAGAAAAACCCAAACTTGAGCGATAAGGACTTAAAATCCAAACTTGATAATAAGTGATAATGACACTTTCCTTGGTGATTTTCAAGGGTCAATTAATCCCTTAAAAGTAAACACACTGATGAATAAAGAGAAATGAAAAATAAAAGATTGTGTTTTAGTATAAGAACATGTATATATTTGGGGTAGTGAACCTCCAAAGAATTTAAATCGTTATGTATAGAACGTTTTATGCTTTTAGTGGTAAATCTCCTAAGAGATTAAATCAGGAAGCATAGAACGTTGTATACTTTTGGTAATGAATCTCTTAAGCATAAAACGTTTTATGCCGTTGGTAATGAATCTCCAAATAGATTAAACCATTAAGCATAGAGCGTTTTATACCTTTGGTAATGAACCTCCTAAGAGATTAAACCATTAAGCATGGAAGAGTTCTTTTCTTATACTTGAATCACAATCTTAACTTTTCACAACTTTTTAATCGAAATAAGCAAAGAATAGAGGGAGGTTGCAGAGATGATTATGCGAAATTGATTAATTGGTTAGTACAAACAAACTTGATATTTACAACATAAATCGTTGAAATAAATTAAACAGCCCCCTAACTAGCATATAATAAAGCGAGCAAAATTAAATAGCCGGAGGTACTATTCATCGCCGGGATAAATTATTTAAAGTAAGAAATTATAACAATTTATATACAATATTTAAATTATAACAGATATATGGGTGGTGCAGTGGTGCAGCCATCCCATTAAAGCGATAAAAAAAAAAAGTTATAAAACGAGGTAAATAAAGTATTTAAACAAATTAGGTACTATTCACCGTCGGGGTTACTATTCACCGCCGGAGGTGCTATTCACCGCCGGAGGTTACTATTTACCGCGCGGGATATTTATTTAAAGTAATAAATTACAACAATTTATATACAATATTTAAATTACAGCAGATATGTAGGTGGTGCAGTGGTGCAGCCATCCCATTAAAGCGATAAAAAAAGAGTTATAATTAGGTACTATTCACCGTCGGGATTACTATTCACCGCCGGAGGTGCTATTCACCGCCGAAGGTTACTATTCACCGCCGGGATATTTATTTAAAGTAATAAATTACAACAATTTATATACAATATTTAAATTATAGCAGATATGTAGGTGGTGCAGTGGTGCAGCCATCCCATTAAAGCAATAAAAAAAGTTATAAAACAAGATAAATAAAGTATTTAAACAAATTAGGTCACATTTTTAAATTAAATGACAATTTGCAAAAACTCACCTTATGGGGAAATGATGAATTTTCTGAGTCACAAACTTTCTTTTGACTACTCTCAAGTCTGTAGAATATGTTCTCAATTCTCAGTTCAAATTTTGAAATTACAGCTTTAGTGGTTGTTTTTTGAATGGTGTATTGATGAAATGAAAATAAAAATATTAAAGAAAATATTTTATTTTCCCTCTCTCTCTAAAGAATTCCCTCTCAAACTTACTGAGTCTTTCCTCTCCCAAAATCCCCTCAGAATTTCCTCTCTGCTGAGCCTCTCCGAATTCCCCAGAATTCTCCTTTCAGAAAATTCCTTTCTTCTGCTGAGCCTCTGATTGCCTTATATAGGCAAATTCTAAGATAATAATAATAATATAATAATATAATATAATAATATAAATATAATAATATATATATGCATATGGTGCGTTAGTTGAGTCGGCGGTGCCGACTCCACTTTTATGTTTATTATTATATTTTTTTGTTTTTTATAATATATATATATATATATAATATAATATAATATATAAAATATCTAAAATATATAATTTATACCAAAATACATAATATATAATATACTAATATAATTTTATATAAAATACTAAACATATACTATAATAATTTTAAGCACATAATAATTTGTTTTATTATTTTCTTTTATATAACATACACCAAAAATATGAACAAACACATAAAATTATGAAAAATTACAAAAATACTAATTTAATGAAATATTCAATATTTTAAAATAATTTGGCCATAATGGTGAAGGTTGGGATTAAAGGTCAAATTCCATTTTCTTTTACTGAGAATTCTACGAGAAACACATTCTAATTGTCATCATCAGGTAATCAAAAGAAAGCGCCCAAGTCTCAGGGCCGGTCAAAATGGGGTGTCTACAATCGGGTCATTCCAAATTCTAGAAAGGCTTAGTCCAGTTGCTTACTGAGTCGCTTTGCCACCAGGATTCAAACAAATCCATAATGTGTTCCATGTAGCAAGGTTGAGGGCTTATCTTCGAGACCCGTTTCATGTGATTGATTATCACTGGGTAGCTCTTGATGAAAATATGGAGTACGGCGAATGGCCGGAACGAATCATTGACCGGCAAGTGAAACAATTGAGAAGCAAGTCCATCCCAGTGGTGAAAGTGGAATGGAAAGAACACTGTGGGACGGATGCCACATGGGAAAAAGATGATGAAATGCAACTACGCTATCCAAACTCCCTAAAGGGGGAAGACTGTGATAATCCTAGTCCGTATTATGCTAATTAATCTTAAATTATGATTGTTTTATGCGTTTGATATGATTTTGTGTGCCATTATGTGAATATACGTGGTTTTGAATTTCTATCTGTCCACCGCAGGAATATCTGTTCAACTTATTGTTATAAACTAAAAATTGAAGGCCTTATCGGCCATAGAAACCGAAATTGACTACGCCATTGTGATTGGTGTAATTTTTAGAGCCTACAATGAGATTTAATTGAAAATTGATTCGAATCAAATTAAATAGATTAAATTAATGAAATGGTGCTCAATTATTTAATATTAATGCCTTGTGATTGAGAGAGCCTATAAATAGGCCCCATTACACTCATCTTCACTTTTGTTTGAACTCAAAATCTGAATTACACACTAGTGAGAGTGAGAGGCCGGCTCTAGAGAGGGAGCAAGAAGGAGAATTGTGTGTTTGGCTCAAGTTTGTGAAATTGGAAGGTTGGACTCAAGATTCAACTAGAATTTGTGAAGACTAAAGCTCCTAGGTGAGTAAATTCATGGATTTTAGTTTGTAATTTTGTGAATTCAAGATTAAATAATGATCAAGAACATGAATTGAATTGATTGTGATGAAAATGAGTTGATTGTGATGAACATGAAAATCTGATTGTGATGAACATGAATTGAAATAAGTTTGGTGTAATTTGGGACATGTATGTGATTAATTCATGAAATTGAGCTTCATAATGTAATGAATTTGGTATTGGGTCATGTTAGTAAATGTATATGTGAAGTTTGAGTCATAATATGCAAGATATGTTGATTTGAATGTAAGTTTGAAGCTCAAGAACAATTCTGGATTTTCCAGAATCTAGCATGTCCGCTCGAGTGGGGAAGGTGCCGCTCGAGCAGGAAATACGAGCTCCCAGAACTTTTTGCAGACATGATGTCCGCTCGAGCGAGGAAGTTTACGCTCGAGTGGGGAGCTATGTAGAATGACCTTCAGCTCAAGCATCCGAGTTCACGCTCGAGCGTAAAAATGAGGCAACCAATACTTTTGCAGACCTAATAGGTCCGCTCGAGCGAGGAAATACACGCTCAAGCGGGGACCCCTGTTTCTAGAATTTTGTAAATGTATTCTGTGTTTCATTTTCTGTTCTCTTTCACTTCTAAATACTCTTAGGCATGCATTGAGCATTATGAATGAATTAAAAGAATAAAAAAGAAGCCTAAGAGGGATGTATGAATTAATAACGGATTGAATTGTTTGTGACCTATGTGTGTTATGTAATGTGTAGGGTCGAGCTCAAGGGTGAATCCACTGGCAGAACACCATGAGTAATATCTTAATAAAGACATCCGAAGTATGTTAATTGTCCAATTGCTTACTTCTATGTAAGTCTTATAAGTTCGTTAATTTTGAATGGTGGACAAATGTTTGCTATGCCTAATGGTTGTTCCAAAGGCCAATCTGACATGAACAAAAGAATGGTTGGGCCAAAGGCCAATCTGACACGAACGAAAGAATGGTTGGGCCAAAGGCCAGTCTGATACGAACGAAAGAATGGTTGGGCCAAAGGCCAAAAGAATGCATTTGAAGGGAAACACAAATATTGACACAACAGATATACCAGCACTAATGTCATCAAACCAAGAGAACCAAAACTTGTGACAATGGGAAACAAAAGTTTGAGGGAAATTAGGTAATCTGAACTTTGATGAGAATAAATAATCTTATCTATGACATTGCCTCAGCTATGATGTTCCCATAACAGAAAATTAAACATTCAATTCCACAAGCAGCATTAATATTCACAAATAACCAAAGCTTACTTGATAATCATTACCACAAAATTAACTAACCTTGTGCTAAAAAATCACTCTGAACATCTCCATTATTATTCTTACATGCCCACACATAACCTCTTTCACTCTTAAGAGCATAGGCAACCATATCATCAAAACATAGCTATTGCAGAAAATGTAAACATGCGAACTTCAATTACTCAATTACTCATATTTTTTTTTGCAGAAAATGTGAACATAACTATTCCAGAAATGAGAGCCAAAAACAAATATAAATAGAGAGAAAGGGAGAAAAAGAGAAATCAAATTACCAAACACAAAAATTGACACAACAAATATACCAGCACTGCTGTCATCAAACCAATAGAACCAAAACCTGTGACAATGGGAAACAAAAGTCTGAGGGAAATTAGGTAATCTGAACTTTGATCAGAATAAATAATCTGATCAATGACATTGCCTCAGCTATGATGTCCCTAGAATAGAAAATTAAACATTCAATTCCACAAGCAGCATCAATATTCACAAATAACTAGAGCTTACTTGATAATCATTACCACAAAATTAACTAACCTAGTGCTAAAAAATCATTCTGGAAGCAAAAAATTGAAGAACTAAAATACCTGTGTTTTGGGGTTTGAACAAACATAGCCACAAATTAGAAAACAAAAAAAAATGATCATTCTATTTAATCAAAAATAGAACCAGCCTACTATTTACCCCAATCTATCAAACATCTATATTTTTAATTTCAACCCACCCTAATTTAACCCAATAATCACCGATTGACTAAAAAATATATGGGGTACTTACGTGTAGATCCTAATAAGTAGACTTATTGTCTAATAAGTCCTATGAGAAAAATTTGTCATAAAAAACGTCAATAATTGTAAGTTTTAGCGACAATTTATAAAAATCATAATAAAAAAAAAGTCACTAATTGTCAATTTTTAACGACATATATAAAAAATTATCATAAAAAAATTATTTTTAACAACAATTTTACTAAAATTTATTTTCAATAGGACTTGATAGAAATTAAGTTCAACTATTAGGATCTATTGGTAGTTTACCCAAAATATATTCACCATACAAACTAAAATCAAGATAAATAATTCATCATAACCACTTCAAATCAAAATCACAATTGTCCATTACAAATCACACCAGATCTAAGCCGACCCTATTAACCCACCCTAATTCAACCTAATAATCATCAGTTGACCAAAAATTCAAGGCGTAAAAACAAAACCTAGAAAAATCTAGTAGGTATAACCAAATCTGGAAGTAAAAAACTAAAGAACTAAAGCCACAAAGAACAGACACAACCACACAAAAAAAAAAAAAAAAAATAGAGAGAGTGAAAGAAACTGTGATGCCCAATTTTACGATTTATTTACAATTTCTGCCACCAAATAATGCTGAAAAACAACCTGTTTGAAAAACAGATAGAGGAACAGACACAGCCACCAAACAATGCTGAAAAACAACCTGTTTGAAAAACAAAGAGAGGAACAGACACAGCCACCAAACAATGCTGAAAAACAAAACCAACCAACAAAACCCTAAAATAACCTGTTTGAAGTGTGAAAAAAAAAATAAAAAACTTACCTTGGAAGCCGAGTTCGAGAGCAACGAGTGGAAGGGTTGTGACTTGAAGCCACTGAAACAATTAAAAAAATAGACACAGCCCGACAGAGAGAGAAGAGGAGAGGAGGAAGAGGCAAAAATAGAGTGAGAGACAAGGGGAGAGGCAGAAATGGAGGACTAAAAAAATTAGCAATCTTACCTTGTGAGCCGAGTTTGAGAGGCAGAAATCAAGGACTAGAGAGCAGCGGCGGTAGCGAGTGAAAAGTGAGGGTAGGAAAGAAAAAGAACGAAGAAGGAGAGAGAGATAAAGAGAGAATGGGGAGGAGACGTGAGAACAGAGGGGAAGAGAGAGAGATAAAAAGGGAATGGGAAGGAGACATGGGTAGATGGGAAGGTGAGGGAGAGAAATGTTTGGGCAGGAAAAAAATTCATCTCAACCGCTGGATATTGATTAGGAATCATCTCAGCCATTCAAACAAAATGTATCTCTGATATTTTTTATATATTTTCAAAACAGTTCTGCTTTATTATATAGATATATATACTTTGTTAAGATATTTCTACTGGGTTTTGTGCTCACCCCTAGTGGATTTGTGTAGGAAAGGATGTGGTGATCCCGTATATGTGACGTCTCGTATTTTATTACTCGGATAACATTACCAATATTTATTAATTAAGTCCATTTACAAATGATAATTCATCCTTTGATGAAATGATGAATAAATAAATATACATGTTCCCTCTCGTCATACAGCAGTGTCATTTACATACGAATAAAAGAAATGCCCTGAGGCTTACAATAAATAAGAAGGCGTTTCCCTTTACAAATTATAGAACTCAGCCAAAGAAACAATAATAATAATAATAATAAAAAAGACTACAGCTCAACACTACTTTATAACCATGCCAAGATAAAATCGGTTGTTTGATCCTCAAGTCCGGAAACATTCCCTATACACATGTACAGGTAGGGGGTGAGCAAACCACTAGCTCACCAAACAATCTCATATTATAACATAAAACACATGCGAGTCCAGCGATACAGTGATACCAAACATATATATATATATATATATAAAGTCATACCATGCCATAACCTTATGACTTTATTACCTAATTCCTTAAATCCAAATTTAATTACTTGACCACACTTGTTAACTTAAATAAATTAACATACTTCAATATCAACAAGATATTCTTTTTCAAAACGAATGCGATGCCATGCTCAATTTATATCACAATTCACTTTATCTCAATTCATTAATCATGTCTATTTCATTCATTCAACCAAACTGAGGATACAACTCAGTGGGTCTCTAACCAATATAGCTATCATACAAACACATATATTTGTCATTTTACGAAAATTTCGTCTGCAGGAATTAGCACCCATGTATACGTGCAATTTTCGGGACTTTCACCCTAAATACACAGGCCAACTTAATTTACTGGAGTCCATCCCCTTTCTTCTTCCAAACATGGAGTACATCCCCTTTCTCATCCCAAAAATCATACATATACAATGTATTAAAACACAATCATATTCAATGACAACCGATAAGAGATTAGTTTCAATTTACCTAATCCTCATGCAATTTCTACGACAATGAATACTATCCTCCACCGATAGCTAAAACAGTTATCTCTAATGCATTAATTAAAAGATAACAACAATGGATATACAATCCAACATACAACCATAACGTGGAATTCCCCATGATTCCCAACACTTGGAAACAATCCATATTCCACTTTTTAAAGCCAAACTTTCAAAAACTTACATAGTTTTCCATCAAACTCAACAATTTTAAAACCAAACATAATCTTTCCAAATAATCCAACAACTCCCAAAACATTAACATTTAGGGTCTTTCACAAATTGGGGTTTTATCACTCTCAAATACTCACATGCAATTTTATATACAGAAAATATATTTAATAGCAAGACGATAGGTAATCAACTCCCAATTTAACCAAACCTTCAATTTACAAATCAAGTATCTCATATATGAATTTGAGATACAAAAATAACATATTAACATACTCCAACTAGTAAAACTAATAATCAATTTCCCAATTGTTTTAACTCACACAAAACTTTCAATCAACTTTGTTCCACCTCAACCAAGATAACCAATATGATTTTCACCAAATCTTATACTTATTGAATATTATCATTTCCATCCTACCATATTAAAATTTATGGTACAATCTCAATAACACACTTTTAATTATAAAGGATATAAAATTTTAACCAAACTATTTTAATCCACTAAATTAATAAGTTTATTATATTTACAATTTTTCAAAAAAATTATACCAAACATAACTTAACATGTCTCATCTTTTAAACACAATCATGTTTCATGCCAAGCTACTTAAATAGTTCATTTTTCTGTCAAATCTCTACAAATAACAATTTTCACAACTTTTCTAAAATTAACTAATCAATATGATATTTACATCAAAAATCTAAAAATATACCCAAGAGTACACTTTTTAAAGTTTCAAGTTCAAAAGCTCAAATCTCATATTTTCCTTTCCACAAAAAAATAAACAAAGATGACAATTTATATATTAATATTCATCAAATGTCATGAACATAACACCCTTTAGAGTTTTTTAATCCCAAAATCACTCTCTAATTCCAACTTGATAGTTCTTACATGGGTTCATGAACATAAACTGATTTTCTCAAATAACTTTCAAAATCAAACATGGAATAACATTTTTCAACATGGTTTTTGACAAATAAAATAACCATTCATAATCATAAACAATATACACGTGATTCAACTCCTATCATGATATTTTTTTCCAAAATAACCCTAACATGGATTTTAAAGCAATAATATAGAGAAAATCCTACCTTAAATAATGAAAAGAAACAAATCCGAAAGGAAAACCTTACCAAATCAAGAATCCGAGATCACCATCGCAAAGAGTACGACAAGCTCATCAACTTTCATTTACAAGACTTTTACAAAATTTCATTCTAAGGACTCCCATTTGAAACTCAAAGGTTGAACAACAATGGAGAGAAAGAGACAAAGCAGAGAGCCACAACAAATGAAAGAAAAAAGAAAAAGGGAAAATTACATTGACACCCCTGAGATTTATGTTTATTACAATTTGCCCCTCACCTTTTGAAAATTACATCTCCCTCCCTGAGATTTAAAATTTCATTACATATTGCTCCCTCCAGCAATTTAATTTTTTTAAATACCAATTTTGCCCTCACTGGATAAATTACATTGACACCCCTCACATTTTAGAAATTACAATCCCCTCCCCAAGGTTTAAAGTAGCATTATCAATTACCCCCTCGGTTAGTATTAGTTGAAAAAAAAAAGTCATTGGAAAAAAAATTAATTGAAAAAAAATTTTGTTAGTTAAATTATTAAATTTCTGTTTAAAAACCAACGTAAACTTATGTTTTGAATTTACATTTTTTCCTCAAATTTACAAACTGAGACAACCATTTATAAACAAAAAAAAATTATCAAACAAGTTTTTATGACAGTTTTTAAAATTTTTGTAAATATAAATTGAAAATTGAAAACGAAATAGTTACCAAACAGGCCTCAAATCATAAAAATGTCGTAAAATTAACAAATAATTAAATAAGTTACCAACGTACGAAATGACTTATCAAAAGATTCTTAGGCTATGTATGGTTTGATTTTTTTTTTAAAAATTAAAAATTAAAAATTAATTTGGTTAAGAAATAAAAAATAAAAAATAATTATCATTTTTATATAATTTTTATCTTTCAAGTGTAATAAACATAAACGTCCAGGGGTGTCAGTGTAATTTTTATCTTACATTAGTTTTTAAACAAAAATTTAAAAATTTGATTGACAAAAAAATTTTCAATTAATTTTTTTTTTTCAATTAATTTTCTTTTCGAATAATTTTTTTCCAATTAATTTTTTTTTAATGAATTTTTTTTTCAACTAATACTAACCGATGGGATAATTAGTAATGTTACTTTAAACCTTGGGGAGGGGATTGTAATTTTCAAAATGTGAACGGTGTCAATGTAATTTACCCAGTGAGGGCAAAATTGGTATTTAAAAAAATTAAATTGCTAGAGGGAGCAATCTGTAATGAAACTTTAAATCTCAGAGAGGGAATGTAATTTTCAAAATGTGAAGGAGAATTGTAATAAATATAAATCTCAGGGGTGTCAATATAATTTATCCAAAAAAAATAATAATGAGGGAAGTCAAGAGTCTGCTCTGCCTTGGGCAGAGAAGAAGAAATAGGAAAGATGGCAAGTAGATGGGGCGTAGGGGGCAACCCTTCGTGGGCTTGTCACCCACTTTAATTATTGTATTATTTAATTATCAATTGATACAAATAAATTTATAATAATATCTTAAAATTTTATAACGTAAAATATAACATGATATAATTTTTTTTACCATAAAAATATAATATTTTGTTCACCACAAAATATAAGATTTTGTTCACTACAAAATATATACACATTTTCATTTACTATAAAATATATAATTTTTCTATGGTACACACCATAAATTTAACTTTCAAATATATATTATAACCATATATAATAAATAATCAAAACTCTCAATATGATTACTACCAATCACATAATTAAAAAGGACCAAACAGTTAAACATGAGTCATAAACAAACTCAAATTAAATTAAATCTAAGCCATGAGTCTTGAATTAAATTCCCACCCATAAGCCAAACATGGCCCAATTATATACCAAAATAGACCCAACAAATTTATCTCAAGTCATGGTCTAAACATTCAAAATTAAATAACAAAATTCTGCTATAAATTAAATTGAACACCAATCAGTTCGCGAATTTTCATAAAATAAATAATCATCATTTAATTCTGAAATTTTTATCCAACATGCTAGACTCATATGTGAACAACATATAAAAATTTCATAATTTTCTGAGACTAGGAACTATTTAAAAAAAAATACAAAACCGAACTGTTTTCACACAGAATATACACGACACTCCAAATCTGAAAATTTACTCAATTAAATTATGCATTGACTATTTAAAAAAAAAAATTCTAGGTCATTACAGTCTAGCTGAAGGCGTGGAAAGCCTTTTGAGAGCATGAGGCTCTTTTTCTTTTATGATTATTTTGGACAAGCCAAGGACTTAGATTGTATGGGTTTTGACAATCATTTTTGTATAACCAAGCTTAAGCTTTAGAACTTGTAGCTTTTGGCCATTTATTTTATTATTGTTTTTCCTCATTCTAGTTGCCACACATGCTATTAATTCATCCTTTTAAAAGATTGAATATGTATTGCATATGAACACTTTTGTAAATCTCTTACATGGATAGAATACAAATATAGAGATTTCAATAATATGTTGTAGCTCGAGAAAACGAGACTCAAATGGCCCGAAACATGACTTATATTCTCTCTCCTCCTAACACTCCAAACCAAAAAACCAAACCTCTCTCTGCTAAATCGCTGATCATCTAGGTCCTTCTCTATTCATACGGTAACGACGACGCCCAAATCCCTCTCATCCGTGCGCTGAAATCCTCTCATCCTCATCTTTCATAAACCTCTCTCTGCGAGCTCTGTTAAACCTCCCTCTATACTCATACACTAATACAGCCAAACGACGAGCAACGACGAACGACGAGCTCGGTTAAAACTCCTCACCTTTGAGCTTAATGTCTCTCATACGCTAACAACGCTGGAAACTCGTCATTACGTACCAAAAGAAAACGAATCTGAGGTAAACCCAAATTCAACAAAATTAGGGTTTATGTTTTGGCTTCAATTTCTGTACGAATTCATCGATTTCGTCATTACGTACCAAAAGAAAACGAATCTGAGGTAAACCCAAATTCAACAAAATTAGGGTTTATGTTTTGGCTTCAATTTCTGTACGAATTCGTCGATTTCGTCATTATGGGTTTTCCCTTCAATTCCACATTGTTATTTTGATTCTGATTTTGATTTGAAACCAAATTTGTAACTTCTAAACTTTGTGCATTTGGTATGGAAATCTGTTGCTGAAATTTGTTAAATCGGTTGTTTGAAATGTGGGTGTTGCTTTAAATTGAACATGTGCAAAAATCTGTTCGATGAAGCTATTCTTTGAATTTGTTCTTTAAACAATGTAGGTGTTGCTTTAACTCCTTCAAACCCGCCAAAAGTATGGCAGAGAGTCATTCTAATTTTCTTTCACTGTAAAAGATTAGATGTTTCCCTAATTATCATAACACAATGAAATTCAACCATTTATATATATATATGTGTGTGTGTGTGTGTGTGTGTGTGTGTAGTGTGAACTAGGAATGAAAATCTAAGTACCAGTGGAACTATGTAAAGAAGGAGATTGGGAAACATTCTTAAGAAGTGGAATGGAGTTGCTGTTATATGGCAATGTAAATGAGTCATCTTGTTCTTCTCTCCTCACTATCACCCTTGGATACACTTCAAAATTGACAAAAACATCATAATATAATGTTCAGATGAAGTAAAAAATAACATGATATATTTATTAAAATACATGAAAGATTTAATTTAAGAAGGGAAAAACAGAATAAAAAATCAGAATAAAAAACAGAATAAAATATGGTGCAAGAACTTGGAAACAATATGGTGCAAGAACCTTGGAGTTTTAATTTAAGGAGGGAAAAACAGAATAAAAAATCAATAACATGTGAGTTGAGTGGAGTGGCTGTTAAGAGTCAAAAGAATGTCAGACAAGTATTATTAGAATTGGATAGTGCCCTTCCTTCCTCCTTGTTCCTTGACTACAAAACCAAGAAGGTGCATCAGTATGAGGCTTGTCCATCAGTTTAGGTAGTTGAATGTGTTTGTATTTTTTATATGCAGATAAAAAAATGGCTTCATCTTCTACTAATAATGCAACATAAGATTAAAGCCAAGATTGTATGATTGTGGAAGAACAGCCGCCATGTACATTGTGCGAACCAATGAGAATGGAAATCAAGGCCGTTTGTTTTTTGTTTGCCCATCAAAATATGTAAGGATTAATCAATGACTTATGAAAATTTAAAAATATAGGGTCTAACAAATTTTTGCACACACAATGTTCCTTATTAACAGAAGATTCAACATATTTCATCAACAGTGTGTGCAAAAATCATATGAGTATGACCAGCCATCTTCTTAATTATTTTTATTTGTCAAATATTTCCACACACAAAGCAGATTTTTGCACAACATATTCACCCAATGCTTAGAAACATATACATTCAAAGAACATATTCAATGCCCAGAATATATTCAATATTCAATACCCATAACATATATATTTGTCAAACATATATATTCACCCAATGCCTAGAATATATTCAAAGAACATTTATTTTTATTTGTCAAATATTTCCACACACAGAGCAGATTTTTGCATAACATATTCACCCAATTCTTAGAAACATATACATTCAAAGAACATATTCAATGCCTAGAGTATATTCAATATTCAATGCCCAGAACATGTATATTTGTCAAACATATATATTCACCCAATGCCCAGAATATATTCAAAGAACATATTTTTGGGGCTTGTGATCCATTTCTGCTATCAATCCTTAATCTCCCAATGCAAAACCCTAAATAAAAAACAAAACCAACTAATGGGTCAAGGAGCATGAATCATAAGCAACATAAAAATATCATAAGCAGCATGAATCAAGGAGCATCGACAACACCTTTTAGCGCACACAATGCCGGCTGGCAACACTCTTCAGTGATGGTGGCAACAAGGTGGCAAGACCGTCGATACTAGTAGAAGCAGCAGGAGCCTCATCGGCGGCACCCTTTCGCACACACAACGTCGTCGGCGCTAATGGGTCTCCTCTCTCTGAGTCTCTCTACTTTGTTCTTTTTTCTTTTTCTTTTTTTATTTTAACTGAAATGTCTGAGTTTTGTATTCTAACATAGCTGATCTGTACAAAGAAATGAGGGTGGGTGTAGAAAGAACTCGGGCCAACTCGAGCCTCGATCTTTTGAGCTACGAAACGGTGCTGTAGAGATTTTGACCTCTTGAGTTGAAAATGTTATGTTTGAATGGAACAAAAGGATTTTATCTTTATGTCAATTATTTGAAGGTGTTACAATTGAAAAGTCTTTTTAATTTTTTTTTTAATTTGTTGAAATTCAAATCTTTATTATTGAAATACACAAAGTCATTATCTTTTCAAATTTTGAACAGATCTTTCTTATCTGTCAATTTTTATTTTAATATGTTTCACCACCAGCCCCATCACCAACAACAACAATAATTAAAACGAAAAAAAAAAAGAGGAATTTGTTGAAAATCTAGATTTTACCTCATCAACTACTACCATAAAAATAAAAAATAAAAAATAAAAAGAGATCAAATCACTCAAATCTAAAAGAATATCTAGATCTGCAGACTAGAAATACTTACTTCATACAGATAGTATACCAAGATAAGTACTGGAGATTTTCACATAGAATCAAAGTGATTACCATTTATCTTCAAAGAGATTGTTTCAAGAACTTGAAAATCGAGAGAGAGAGAGAGAGAGAGAGAGAGACAGACAGACAGACAGACAGACAGATAGATAGAGAATTTGAAGAGTTGGAAATAGGAAGAGATAGATAGTATGTGGATCTATAGAATACTTTGGGTCTAGGGTTCAAATTGCTCAGGTCGCGAAGGCTGAGATGCCGGAGTTGAAGAAGATGTGAAGATTACAATTCAAATCTTTTCTTTGTCGCCATCGTCACTAGGGTTCATATCGGCGCAGTAGCGATGAGGGTTTGGAAAAGAATGGTGGTACGGTAGGTGATTAGAGCATCCACAATGGGATGGCTAAAATTGTTTGTTAAAGTGTGTTATATGACAAAAAGTGATAAAAGTGGAGCCCAAAAATGTGTGTTAAGGTATGTTAAGAGTTTATTAATTTTAGAGAGTGAGTGGTGGTGCAATGGATGGGTTAAGGTGTGTGTTAAGAATATATATATATAAATGTGCACCACAACGGATTGGGTCGTCCGCGGGACATCTGCTTGGACATTCAGCCGATCAACTGAATTTTTTTTTTTAAAAAAAAAAAAACCTTGTTGGGCATTGTTTTTTTAACATTAATGTTTAATGTGTTTTTTTTTTATTGCATTTTTTTTAATGCTATTTTCTGGGTTGTAATTGAAAAAAAATATTATATTTTTTGGATTTACAGCAAACCCAACATCCTCTCTCTCTCTCTCTCTCTTTCTGTGTGTGTGTGTGTGTGTGTGTGTGTGGCTAGAACGCTAGCCATAGTTAACACACAACACTAATGGCTGACACTAACACACAAGTTAGCAGCTCCATTGTAGCACAAAACAACATTTTTTAACTGGCCAAAATTTGGCCATTGACACTAGCACACCCACTAACACATCGATCGTGGATGCTCTTAGAGGAGAAAGAAAGAAAGGCGGTAGAGGCGGAGGTGGTGGTCAATTGGCGGCGAGTAGAAAAGAGAGAGAGAGAGAGAGAGAGAGAGAGAGAGAGAGAGAGAAAAGGTTCCTCTCTGCTCTGTCACACGCCCTAGAAATGTTGCCAGCATCGTCAGCCACGTCGTCGCCATAAAGTCCTAATCCGGCTAGAGTGGGGGAACTGTGGTGGGCGACTCAGTCGTCACCGTAGATTTCTACGCGAATTCTAGAGAGATAGTGATAAGTGGGTGAGGTGAATAGAGACAATAGAGAGAAGCAAAGAGAGAGAGAAAGTGAGTGGTGTGGATATGTTTAGACTGTATATACCATGGATATTCTGGTCATTTCGCAGAATGATGTCCTTAAGGACATAATATTTTAGTGCCTAGATCTTTAGTTAAAGAAAATTGACAATTGGATTTATTGCTCAAGTGCCCTTTATTTTATTATGAGGCGATTAAATTTTTTTTAATCATGTAGGAAATATTAACTTGCATTTTTTTAAATATGCATCAACTAGAAATTTAATAACTCAAAGATAAAAATAAAAATTTGAGAATAATAGATGATTGAGAAAAGATAAATAATAATTTTTTTACATATGAATAAATAAGTAATGCAAATTATCGGGGAAAAAATAAATCTATTTGTTTTAACTTTAAAAAAAATCAAATAATAAATGCATTACTTAAAATAATAAATTTTAAATTATTTATGTGCTATGAAATAAGTCTTATATTAAATTATTAGGATACATTAATTTTAGAGAGATTATTTATTTTTAAGTATTTAATCAATATATTTATTTTTATTTTTTTTGCATTAAATGATTTAATATTGTTTTAACAATTTAAATATTGTATTTAATATTGAATGAAATAAGAATTTTATTAACTAATGGTAAAATATGTATAAATTTTTAATAATATATATGCAAACCTCAGGAAAAATGAGTGAAATTTCTCATTTGAATTGATACAGTAATTAATGGGTAATTTCGTCATTTTTGGTATGATATCAGCATGACATTATCAAATTCTGTTAAATATCCTAATAGTGGGAAAATGTTTATAATAATTTCAAGAGTAAGAGATATTATAATTGTTAAAACCACAAAAAAAAAAACCTCCCTATAATTGTCAAAAATTTCAAGGAGACAAGTGTAATTTATCCTAAAAATTAGTATCTCTCCCTTTCTCTCTAGTTTTTTATATTATTATTATTATTATTTGTAATGTGACATTTGCGTTACTTGCAAATAAGGTGTACGTGGTGCAGTTTAGGAGTAAAATTACAAATCAAATGGTGGATTAGTGGATTGGCGAATTGCGATTTGGGTGGTTTTGGATGGATTAGCGGATTAAAGAATATTCTAACAAATTATCAAATATTTGCATAACATATAACACTAAATTGTATAATATTTTATATATATATATATATAACACAAAGTAATTTTACATAATATGTTCATAGGAAGTGTTTGGGTGTCTAAGGTGCATACCATATGCACTTGCATAAGTTCTTACAAATATACGTAATTTACTCACTTGTACACTTAAGAATTGCCCATATTTCATACATATAATTATTAATTTGTAATATATTTCACATCTTAAATCTCCCATACTCATTTTTACTTTGATATTTCATTAGAAGTTAAAAAATATTTATGAAAGAATTATAGCAGAGTGGAACAATTTTGAAGGTGGATTATAAATTTTAAAATTTAATCTGTAATTAACAGATAAAAAGATATAAATTAATACAAATCGATAAATTGTAACAAATTAAATGATATTTTACACAATCCTATTTTATCCGGTAAAGCATAATACGCCAACTATTTTCTTTGCAACTTGCCCGACTTTATTATTCAAAGAAAACGAGAGGTCACTGCAACTACTTTCCTATCTTATTCACTGTGGCCTCGTTTGGTAGAATTGTGAGAAAGTGATTATAAATTATAGATTATAGATTATAGCTTTAAGTCATTAACACCTTAGTCTTGTGTGAGATTATGGATTTAATTAGCAGAGTAGTGATTGGTTGAATAAGCTGTAAAATAACTTTTTGCTATGTAATGCACTTTTTGTCTCTCTTTTTTTCTTGTTCTTTTTCTTCATTTTATTTTATTTTCTTTTCTTTTTCTCCTTATTTTCTTTTCTCTTCTTTCTTTTTTATTTTTTTTTCTCTTCTTTTCTTCTCTTAATTGTTTTTTATTCTCTTCTTTCGTTATTTCTTTTTTTTTTCTTTCTTTCTTTTCTTCTCTTAATTTTTTTTCTTCATTTTATTTTATTTTCTTTAGTTTATAGTTTATTTTTTTTCAAATTAGAAGTGGTGCATACATGGTGAGATTGATCATGAGAAAATTTTAAAAAATGCTGAAATACCAATTAAAATTTTCAAATTTTATTCATTTTAGTTCATGAATATATGAATATTAATTGATATTTTTTAATTAATTGAAAATTGTTACAAATACCAATTAATATTTTTTAATTTATTATTACAAAATTGTTTACAAAATATACCAATTTATTAATATTTTTTAATTTAATTTATTATCAATTAATTGCTTAATTAGTATCAATTAATATTAAAATTATGAATTAGTATCAATTAATATAAAATTTATTTCATTAATGGCTTAAAATGCTTTATTATTATTTTTTTTATTAAAAAACACTGAAAACCCTAGCTTCGGCAGACACGGAACAATGCCGGCAAGAGAGAGAGCGCTTTGGTTCACCAAAAAGGGAGTTTCACCGAGATCACTTCTCCATCGATTGCAATGGTGAATGAAGGACGACGACGAAGGCACAATGGTGACGTGGCGCCGCTAGGGTTTGAGATCGTGAAGGCATGGAAATGTTTTAGATCGATCGCAGACACGAACAACACCTGAGAGAGACACACACAGAGAGAGAGAGAGAGAGAGAGAGAGAGAGAGAGAGAAAGAGAGATCTGTTGCGATCGCGAAAAGAGAGAGAGCTAGTTCTGGTTCACACCACCAAAAATCACCTCTCAAGCTTTCTCTCTCTACAAAAGTGAACAGTGTTTGGTTGTGGGTTTATATATTAGTTTTTTGGTAATAGTTGAAGTTGATGAAGGGCGTTTAAGTAATTTTACCCTTCCCTTCCTAGCTTGCCGCTTAAGCTGAATCTATTAAGCACCCCCATAGGCACTCCAAGAAAAAGCTGATTTTTCACTTACAAAAAGTTATAATCTGTATTATTAAGTTACACCAAACACAATGAAACAGCTTAAATTAAGATAAAAGTTGAAATAAGCTGGAAAAAAAAAAAGCTTTACCAAACAGGCACACAGTGTAGTACTGCAATATGCGTTGTCTTATTTTCTTGGTCGGTGGTGCTACATGCACCAATTCGTATACCAATTATTGTATCAACATGTATTATGATATTATTATTGACTCCACCCATTATATAAATTACAAATATCCAAAACCTCTAAAATTGTCACATAATCTATTAATACACTAATTAATATACCAATTAGTACATATGGCTTCGTTTGGGAAGTGTGTTGGCTTTTTGACTTTTTTGGCTATTTTAGCCTAGGCTAAAAAGCTTGGTTTGGGAAAGGCTTTTTAGTTTTTTGGCTTTTTTGACTTTTTTTGTGAGAGAAGAGTATAATGATTATGGGTTGGATGTGATGTTTTGTTTGTTGTGACTAAAATAACCTATTTTGTCTTTTATGGCTAAAATAGCCACAAACCATCTTCCCAAACCTAGAGTGTGTTTGGTTTGAGTTTTTTGAATTAAGTTTTTTGAAAATTGAGTTTTTTAGTTTTCGTATTTTTTTGTTTTTAGTGAATATTTTTAAAATTTTAAACATTTTTTTTACTTTTTTAGATGCACCTTACTTAGATATATCTAAAAAGTAAAAAATTTGTGAACAAATATTTTTAAAAATTAATAAATACATAAAAATATTTAAAAAATGTACTGAATTCTCGTATTTTTTTTTGTATTTTTGGTATTTAGTGAATTTTTAAAAGGTTTTTTTCAATTTTTTTTTTACTTTTTAGGTATATTTATGTTAGGTATGTCTAAAAATTAAAAAAATTGCTCAAAATATTAAAAAAATTTAATAAAAACAAAAAAACAAGAAAAATAAGAAAGTAAAATTTTTTTTAAAATATTTTAAAAAAATGATAATCAAGCATAATGATTCTTTTCCTCATTGCTTCCCTGCTTCCTTGCTCTTTCTTGATTACCACAATTACACGTTTCCTTTCTCAAAAGGAATGGGGCTTGAAAGTTGTAGCAATAAAACAAAGCAAAAGTCTGTTCGAAAATATTTTTTTAAAAAAATGAATAAAGCAAAAGCAAAAGCAAAAGTAATGACGCGTTTCCTTTCTCAAAAGGAATGGGGCTTAAAAAGTTGCCGCAATAAAACAAAGCAAAAGCCTGTTCAAAAATAAAAATAAAAATAAAAATAAAAATAAAAATGAATAAAGCAAAGCAAAAGCAAAAGTAAAAGTAAAAGTAAAAGAGAGCAAAAAAATTTCATCATATGTAAGCAAATAATCAACCAAACACAACCCAAAATGGTCACCGACCTAATAATCAAAGTTATTAAATGACAATACTACATAGTTTAAATTTTGTGGCTCAAAAGTGGTTCAAATGACCAAAACGACATCGTTTTGAGTACAGAACAACACTCAAATGGCCAAAACGACGTCGTTTTGGCCATTTGAGCCACTTTTGAGTCACAAAATTTGAACTACGAGACATTTTCCGTTATTAAAATCAAAATTTTAGATGCTGACTGTTGTGAGTGATTCACAAATCAAATAATAGAATGAATTGAAAGTTATAAAAAATTAAAAAAATATTATAAATTCATATTTGGATTTCACATGACAAGATGAGCCTAATAAGATTAGATTTCAACCTGACCTATGTCCATCTCTATTTGATGGTGCTCGATAGTAATGTCCCGTAATTAAGGGTTAACCCTCAAGTAAAGGGTTGTTTGAGGTGTTTTAAATAAGTGTATTTTTTATCTTTTTAGACTAAAAAGTTAAGAAAAAAAAAAAAGATGTTTAGATTAACTTTTTATCTTTTTACGAAAAAATTGTATAGGAAAAATAAGTGTAATAGGCTGTACGGCACCTTTTTCTGGGTAGATTGTAGGAGATAAGGACATGATTGCCTCCTTTGCGGGCAACCATTTGGACTGTGTTGTTCGGTCCGTGGGGCCCACCACGAGTCTCATCTTAATAATTTAAACCATTTAATATGTAGAACTCGTCGAATACTATATGTTTGTAAAAAATCATATTGATCGGATATCGAAATCACATTGATCGGATTAGTTTTTGTTCACCAGTTAATTATAACGCCATTTTTTTTTTTTTATGCAAAACTGATTTGATCATACAGTTAACAATATCCGATTAACGTGATTTTTTACAGGCATATAGTACTCAACGAGTTCTACATATTGAATAGGTCAGATTATCAAAATGTGACCCGTAGTGGCTCCCACGGGCCGAACAACACAGTCTAAATGGTTGCCAGCGAAGGAGACAATCATTTTTAGACCAGTACAACAGACCAATCACGCGGATAACCCATCACTTCAGCAAAAAGTTGAGTTGTATTTTTTTATAAGTAAATTTATTTTTTTTTTGTTTTTTTTTTTTTAATAGTGATTACTTTTTAGCTTTTTAAGTTACTTTTTGACTTTTTGCCTTTTTCAAAACATGCCAAACTAGGCCTTAATAAACAAAAAATACTTAAGTTATTTAATTTATTATATCTAAAAATTATATCTAATTTTAATGTCACATTATTAGAGATCATTTAGAAATGATAAATTAAGGAATGCAGCAGTGTTATTTGATAACAAGAGGTCGTAGAGTTGGATCTCCTCGTTTGGGAACATAATATTTTAATAACTTTTTGACTTTTCATGAAAAGATGTATAAAAAAATAAAGAAAGTGATGTGACAACTTATAGTGATCTTTTGACTTTTTAACTAAAATGTTAGCCTCCAAACGAATTGGAGAGTATCATAACAATTAATAACCTTGACTGGAGATTTGTGTCTGTTAGTTTGGTTCAAATTAATACTAAATTCATAATTAAATTTAATATTACTAGGTCAATTAACAATTTTTAATAATATTAAAAATATATTTTAATTAATAATTTTGGTAATTTTATTGTTACAAAGGAGAGTAGTTAGAATTTTATTATTATTATTAATTCAGTAAATTAAAATTTTTTGTTAATTGGGCAATCCGTATTTTAGATAAACCTTAAAAATGTTATAGTGTGCACCTTTTTAGAATGCATACTATTATGCACCCTACCACAAAAGGTGTAACTTTATCACAAAATTTTATAATATCAACCACAAAATGCGTAACGTCACAACAAATTAGCATAATAAAATATCCACAATTTTGTGGTTGATGTGACAAAAATTTATAATTTAATTATAATATTTTTTATTATGTCAATTTATGGCGAGATTTCACGCCTTTTGTAATTGATGTCACGAATTTTGTGATAAAATTACACTTTTTGTAATAGAAATGTATATGATATACACTCCTATAGGGATGCACACTATAGAAGAACCCTCAAATTTATCATGATCGGTTCATAATTTTCGAACATATATATTTGTCTCATTTTTCTCTTTCAATTTTCGTATTCAACACAGTGTCTGTTTAGTTTTATTTTTTTAAAAATTATTTTTAGATAAGTTTTTATTTATTTTAAGTGATTTTTTTAATATTTTCATTAATTTTTTATATATTTTTTAAATACAATTAATCAAGATGTATCTAAAAAAGTAAATTAATTAATTAAAATATTAAAAATAAACGAAAATGCAAACAAAAATCGATGTGCTATATATTTCCATCATCATTTCTTTGCTATTTCCATTATCATTTCTTATGCAATAGGCATGGGTCTTGCTACATCCCCCTAATTTTCCTCCCCCTAATCCCCCTAATTTCCATATCAAGTAAAAAAAAAAAAAAAAAGGAAACAGTTTCCCAAATTAGAAATTAGGGGGATTAGGGAGAGGGAAATTAGGGCTCCAAATCATTTTTCAATAGGCATAAACTATTTCAATTTGCACTGGAACAGTTTTAAAAAGCAGTAATGATTTATAGTATTAATTTTAATGTTTTAATGAAGTACTAATGACATGATAAGGAGGAAAAAAACAAATTAAGATCAAAACATCATATCATAATAAATGAAGTCTACTACTAACTTATTAAAGCGGACTTTAGAACTCAAAAAATAGAATTCCAAAGTATTTTTCTCTAAAAAATTGCCAGCTCTATTCCTTGCTTTATTTGCAAGCAATTTAGAAAAAGGCGACCACTTTCTTGATAACTTCCTCGAATGTCCTGGATTTCAAATAAAGCAATTATTATAAAAATAAAAGTAAAAAAATTTATTACCGTTACCTCTGTTAAGGTTTCTCATAAATGTAGACTATAGCCTTTTATTTTTAGAGAGTTATTTGGAATAATTTAAATAAGTGTATTTTTAAATTTTTTATTAAAATAATAAATAAAAAAATTGTAAGTTTGAGATAAATTTTTTATTTTTTATGAAAAAATATAATATAAAATAATAAATAAATTTAAATTTTAAAATTTAAAATTTTGCTCCTAATGTCATGAGAAATGTTATTGATCCCAAATAATTTATCAAATTTTTAAAATCTGTTTGAATTCCATACAAACCCACATATATGAGTGATCTTATACTCAAATAAAATGTTGGAAAATGTTTGGGAAGAGGACTCCCATAATCCTTACTAATATATTGATCATTGATGAGTTTGAATTTTTTTGGAGAGTTATGTCTGATAGTGACATGAATAATTCAGATAATTTTAGAAGTTGTGAGGGTTGTATTTTGTAGGAGTCTTTATCATTATTGTAAAAAATTTAATAAATTATTTAGTGATATTTTAAAAAATTGATAAAAAATTAACTTTTTAACTTTTTTAATCTATTATATCTTTTTATAGAAAAAAAATATAAAAAGTAATGTGAACCAAAATAAATAAAAAAAAATTCATTTGGTTGGCAAAGCATAACATTACTCCTAAGACCATCTCCAACGGTTCACTAAACTTGACATCAAATTTGAATTTTGGTGAAAAAGTTACTGTTTGGTGCTTCAACAGTTGCACCAAATCGGTATCAAATTGAGAATTCACCAAAAAATTCATCAAAGTGAGAACAGGTAGCTTCTTTCACCAATACACTGTATATAGCCGTTAAAGAAGGAATTTGTCAAAATTTTACACATGGTGGTCGACCACCTGGTTGTCCACCTGGTCGACCCCCTGGTCGACCGCCAGGTTGACCAACCGGTTGACCAGCTTCAGCAAATGGTTCAAAAATTGGTAGGTTCAAACAGTTCAGAAAGGTAAAAAAAAAAATTGCTTTACAGGTCGACCACCCGGTTGACCAACGGGATGATTCTTCTTTTTGATGCACCGTTGGAGCAATTGATATCAGATTGAAAAAATGAGCCATTTTTTACTCAAATTTGGTAAAAAAAATACTGAATCGTTGGAGATGCTCTAATGTCATGTCCTATCAAATCAAATAAGCACTTTTCAAATGTACACACTGACAAATTTATTTATTTTTACAATAATAATAGAGATTTTCTTTTTTAGAGATCCCATAATTCTCAAAGTGATCTACACTACTCATAATATAGATTTTAAACATATATGAATGAACCTCACACATATATGAATGGTGTGAATCACTTTAGAATTGTGGAGGTTTCCAAAAAAGAGATCTCACTTATTTTTCTTATTTTTATTATTATTTAGGGTTTAGCAGTTGGCAGTAGAGCTCAGCAGCTGCCACATGACATCTGACAACCTGATAAAAAGGGTAATTTCGTCTTTTTGCCAACTTTTCAGCCGTGCTGCATGGAAACCAAAAAATAATATTTTTTAATTTTTTAATATATTTTTTTTTGGCAGTTTATACTACATCATGCCAAACACTCTTTAGATATTATTATTATTCTTTTATCAATGTGCTAAAATGTAAAATTAATATATCTACTTACCAAAAAAAAATTAATTAATCAACTTATTTGATTCTGATTTTCAAAAAAGAGCTTTTAGAAAATTTTACTTTTTTATTTTTCATATTTTAATGTTTTCAATGAATTTTTTTAATATTTAAAGTAATTTTTTTAATTTTTAGACACACCTAACATAAATACACTTAAAAAATATAATATTTGTGAATTTTTTTTAAAAAAAATACACTAAATACCAAAAAATATAAAAAAAAAATACAAAAAATTCAGTACATTTTTTTTTGTATTTTTGTGTATTTATTAATTTTTAAAAATATGTTTTCACAAATATTTTACTATTTAGATACATCTAAGTAATGTGCATTTAAAAAAATAAATTTTTTTTTAAAAATTTAAAAAATATTCACTAAAAATAAAAAACACGAAAAATAAAAAATTTAATTTTTAAAAAACTAAATTCAGAAAATTAAAACTAAATACAATAAATATATCTATTTTATCATATTCAAAAACTATGAACTTTTATAAACTGTCGCCTTTTTTTGTTTTTTTAAGTAGGAGTTTTCTTATATTCAAAAACTATCACATTCGTGACTAATTTTGAAAGATGATTAAAAGTTAATTTTTTTGACTTTTTTTTTTTTTTAAATGTGTAAAAAAAGAATGACCTTTTTTTTATACTTTTTTTAAAAAAGCGTGTAAAAAAATAAAGAGGGTGATATAATCCAAAATAAGTTCAAAATTAACTTTTGAATTTTAGTCATTTTTCCAAAATTAGCTTTCAATAAAAGGTTGGGTAAATTACATTGACACCCCCTGAGGTTTATATTTATTACCGTTCCCCCTTTACCTTTTGAAAATTACATTCCATTCCCTGAGATTTAAAGTTTTAGTATAGATTGCTCCCTCAGTTGGTTGACTGTTAAGTCAACTAATAGATTTTGCTGATGTCAACAATTTAATTTTTTTAAATACTAATTTTGCCCTTATAGCGATCCCGGGTTTACCCCTTGTTGTACAGTGATCCGGACATGTGTCCGTGGATGTTGGTAGTGGATTGTTGTCCTGTTTACGTCCTTTCATATATTGTATTTGAGTTATAGGATGTGTTGGGCGTGTTTGTTTGAGTTGGTTGTGTTTGGGAGCCAAGGGTTCTTGCCGAAATTTTGTCCTTCGCTCGGCGAGAGTTGGTCGCCGAGCGAGAGTTGAGTTTTGTGTCGGTGGGTCGAGCGAGTGGCTTCGGCGAGCGAAGCGTCGCTGGACTGAACACCATGATTCTGGCTCGAGCGAAAGTTTCTTCGCTCAGCGATCTGGTTCGATCTTCGCTCAAGCGGCGGTTCGTCGCTTCAGCGTCGTCTAGTTGCAGAACTGAAGGTCGAGCTCTGGCTCGGCGAGCTTTTTCGCTTCGAGCGAAGCTTCTAGGATGTTGGCTCGAGCGAGACCTTCTTGGCTCGAGCTACGGTTTTCTGTGTCTGGTCGCTCGAGCGACCAAGTCTTCGCTCGAGCGAGCTTTGTTTATATCGATTCGCGACGATCTAAACTTCACTTTTTGAAGCTTTTACTTTTTAAAACCCTAAATTTGAGAGCCTCTCTCTCTAGACTTGCCTTCTCTCTAAGAAATCATCTCCCTAGAGGTGAATCTCCCTAAGTGCTTTGTTAAAAAGGTAGAGGTGACTTGGGCTTCGATATAATCTGAAAATATTCGGTTTTGGAGCAAGTTGGGTGTTGGGTCTTCATCTCCTTTTGAGCTCAAACTTTGAGGTAGGGATATCCTACTCCTCTTTATGGATTTTGTCTTTGAATTTTAGCATTTTGATATGTTGGTAGTTGTTGTGTAATTTTGGGAAACTTTAGGCCATTGTGTAATTTTATAAAAGTTTGGGGTTTTGTCTATAATAAACCTAGAAGCATGTTTGGTATAGAAACATGGAATCAATGTTGAAACATTAGTGAAATTGGAACCTAAGGGTTGTAATGTTAATTATGGAAATGTCCTAATTACATTGATTAATTAATTTGAATAATTAATTGTGGAAAATGAGGAATTGAGATAGAATTGGGTCATGGGTTATGACGATGGAAAGAATACATTGATTTTATGTATTGATATGTGATGTGTATAATTGTTATATATATGCATTGTGTTGTGTTGGAGGAGATAGGGGATGTACTCCGCGGTTTAGGGGAAGATAGGGGATGGACTTCTAAACCGGATGTTATTGGGAGGAGATAGGGGATGAACTCCGTAGATAGAGCATGTATGCTTATCTAGAAATGTATTGGCGAGCGTATATGCTTGTCATTGGAAGTATGAATATAAGCTGTTTTGTTTATATTTGTTGAAGTGATGAAAGAATGTAAAAGAGTTGGCCATCTATCAACTGTTAATCTTTTAGTCATTATTTATAAGCGGTTTAGTGTATTTCTCTTGGTGTGGCTCACCCTATATGGGAACATCATTTTCGTCTTGGTAGCATGCCACCTCCAAGGACTTAGCTTGGGAGGCTAGTGGCGGACGGAGTTTTTAGTTGTCTTTCCTTTTGGAGTGTTACATGTAAATTCAAGCCTAGGGCTTAATGTGTAAATGAGTTAGCACTCTACTTTCTTGTAACCAAGTGTTAACTTGGGAAGCTGTAAGCCCGTAGGGCATTTGCTTTTGTTGTTAACATGTAATACCTTTTGTAATAGCACTCTGATGAATGGAAGGACGTGGATCTTTCATATATCATAGCATGTTAATATTGTTGGTTTAATATCATTATTTTGAGGGCGTTACAACTTGGTATCGAGCTTCTAGGGTTCGAATACTTTAGTGCGTGGGAAGTGATTAGGATCACAATGGGTTTGTCTCGCTTGATAGAGACTTAGTGTAGTGTCATATGCTATGTGTTTAATTGATAATGTGCTTATGTGATTATTTGGGTATGGGATTTAGTTTCTAGGATGTTGACTGGATCTTTGGGTTTCGAGAGTCCGTTGGAAAGGCACTTGATCAATCTTGTTTCTAACCGGTACTCTAGTAACGCCTTTTGGGATCATCATCCGAAATGAAATCGTAAGTGCTTATGTGTTTATGTGCTTACGTGGAATGAATTACGATTATCCATGTATTAGGATGTGAGTGTTTAGTTTTGCACGTTGATAAATGTGCTAATGTTCGTGTTACCTTTATTAGGATGTCGGGACGAGCAAGAGGTGGTAGGCGTGGTAGGCCTAGGAGGCGAAGTGCCATTACCGGATGAAGTTCGGCGATTCAGAAGGGTTGGTCGAGCCAATGTGGCGAGCTGGGTCAAGAGCTATGGGTGCCTTGGCCGAGAGATAGCGAGGGCCTTAGGTATTCTCAGAGCGAAATCGTGCAACCGAGGCGGGACCTTCTTTCTTGAAGAGGGAGTTCTTCGGTCTAACCCGGGAGGAGTTTGTTGGGGATCCTAAGGAGCCATTGAAGGCGAGCAGTGGCTAGAACAGATGAGTAAAAGCGTTGAAATGCTAGGCATTGAGGACG
Source organism: Camellia lanceoleosa (assembly GCA_025200525.1). NCBI lineage: Eukaryota > Viridiplantae > Streptophyta > Magnoliopsida > Ericales > Theaceae > Camellia > Camellia lanceoleosa. The sequence continues at coordinate 10,964,355 of CM045771.1, forward strand.
GAGCATGAAAGTGACCTTGGCATCCTTCGGTGAAGGAGATCTTGGTCAATGGTGGAAGTATGAGAAAGTTCGTGTGGGTGGTACTTGGGAGGCGTTTGTGAATGCTTTCGGGAGAGGTTTTATCCGCGATGGCTAGAGAGACTAAGGGATCGGTTTACCAAGCTTAAGCGGAGGGTTTGTCTGTGGCGAGTTTGAGGCTACATTTACTAGCTTGTCGAGGTTTGCACTGAACTTATGGCGGCAGAGCGCCTTGCTATGAGTTTGAGCGGAAGTTGAGGTGGGACCTCAAGTTGAAAGTTGGTGGACCTTACATTCGAGTCTGAGCAGCATTTGGTGGATCTTGCGGCTCATATGGGTGATGATGCGAGAGGAGAAGAAGAGAAACATGGGGGCTCCAAGAGGGGCCAAGAGGGACGAGTGATGGTAGGAGGCGGATGGGTTATAATCCTCAGTCCCGAGTGGTTGGCAGTCGACTTTCGATCCCAAGACTGGAGCTCGGGAGGCGGTCGGGAGTTCACTGTTACAAGTGTGGCCGGGTCACAAGGCTTCTGTTGCCTGAAGGCGGGGTCGAGAGCTGGTTCTTCGTCGGCCAGACCACGAGTCGAGGCGGGCGGCAGCCCATATCGTGTTACCGGTGTGGGCGGCAGGGCACATGAAGAGGTATTGCCCACGGTTGAGTGCCACCAGAGGCGTCTGGTTCTAGACAGACGAGGATTTCAACCACCTCGGTCTGTCTGCAGCCTCGAGGGCCAATCCGGGGGCTTCGTCGTCCCGGTCGATCTGTGATCCTATGCTCAAAGCGGCAGTAGATCGAGGGCCTCTGAGGCGTGTATCTTTTACGCAGGGACCTAATGCAAACTCCATCGACTCCATCAGTAGTGAGAGGTATTTTTTTGTCTTGCAACTCGGTTGCTAGAGTGTTGATTGACACGGGTGCATCTCATTCTTTTGTATCTGCTGCATTTGCATCAGTGTTGGAACTGGAGTTAGCACTTTTAGCATCTCCTATTTGCGTTGTGTCACCTATTGGGGGTGAGTTAATTTTGAGGCACGGATGTAGAGGTTGTGATATAGAGGTCGACGATCATCGACTTCCTTTTCCATTTGTAGTTATGCCCATGAAGGGCTTTGATGTTATTTTGGGTATGGGTAGTTATCGTCATCTTAGGCGGTTATTGATTACTGCCAGAGGGTTACCTATTTGTCTGAGCGGGAGTTTTTCCACTTTTTAGGAGACCGGGTTGGTAGTATTGTGCCACGAAGTGCGGTCATGGCGAATGAGCTTAGTAGTCTACTTGCTAGTTTTGAGAATGGTGAGTGTGATGAGACCCAGTTGAGTTGCCAAGGGTAGTTTGTGAGTACTCGGACGTCTTTCCCGAGGATCTTGTTGATTTGCCACCCCACCGAGAGACGAGTTCTCTATTGATTTAGTGCCAAGACACGACCGATTTCTATGGCACCTTATCGTTTTGCCCCAAAGAGTTGATTGAGTTGAAAGTTCGGCTCAAGAATTGCTAGATAAGGGCTTCGTTCGCCCTAGTGTATCATCAGTGGGAGCACCGCCCTCTTTGCTAAAAAAGAAAGACGGTGCCTTGAGGTTGTGTATCGACTACAGGAAGTTGAATCGGACTCTGATTAAGAATAAGTACCCTATGCCCGTATAGATGATTTGTTTGACCAGTTGAAGGGTTCCGTTGTTTCTCTAAGATAGATTTGAGATCGGGTTACCACCAGTTGAGGGTCAGAGAGGAGGATATCCCGAAGACGGCATTCCGTACGCGGTATGGCCATTATGAGTTTCTGGTGATGCCATTTGGGCTTACCAACGCCGTGATCTTTATGGACTTGATGAACCGGATTTTCCGGGAATTCTTGGATCGTTTTGTGGTCGTTTTTGTGGATGATATTCTTATCTATTCACCCTCAGAGAAAGAGCACGAGGAACACTTGAGAGTGGTGCTTGAATTGCTTAGAGCCCATAAGTTTGTATGCCAAGTTTGGGAAGTGCGAGTTACGGCTAAAGTCAAGTTCTTAGGCCATGTGGTATCCGGGGAAGGGTGTCTGTTGATACATCAAGACCGAGGCAAGATTGGGCCTGACCTAGAGTGTGTTTGAGATCCATGATTTCGGGATTGGTGGATATTACCGTCGGTTCGTGAAAGATTTCTCGAGTTAGCTTCACTGTTGACTAGGTTGACTCGCCAGGAGTCAAATTTGTATGGAGTGAGACTTGTGAAAAGTCGTTTCAGAGTTGAAAGTTAGATCGACCACCGCTCCGATCTTGATTATTAGGAGAGGTTGGGTTACGTGATCTATTGTGATGCCTCACGAGAGGGTTTAGGTTGTGTGTTGATGCGAGGAGGAAAGTGGTAGCTTATGGCTCACGTCAGTTAAAAATGCACGAGAAGAATTACCCTACACACGACCTAGAGTTAGCGGCTGTGATTTTTGCCTTAAAAATCTGGAGGCATTACCTTTATGGTGAGAGATTCGAGGTGTTCTCGGATCATAAGAGTCTGAAATATCTGTTTTCACAGAAGGACTTGAATTTGAGGTAGAGGAGGTGGATGGAGTTTATAGAAGATTACGACTTCGAGTTGCATTATCACCCAGGGAAGGCCAATGTTGTGGCCGATGCTCTTAGTAGGAAATCCATTAGTGATGTAGCTTGTGTAGCCATCCGAGAGTGGGAGATGTTGGGGGCACTTGGCGAGTTTGACTTATACAGGCGAATCCGTTGAAATTTGAGGCCTTGTTTTACGTTGTTGCAACCTACACTTGTGACTCGAGTGTTAGAGGCACAGAGAGGTGACCTTGAGGTAGAATCCCTTAGAGAAAAGATCTCTAGTGGGAAGGTCGAGAAGGGTTTGACGGCGTATCCCGACCTGAGTTTGAGATACCGAGACCGTTTGTTTGTGCCGGAGTCCTGTCGAGAGGAGGTACTCCGAGAGTTCCATCATTCGCGCCTTGCGGTGCATCCGGGAGGTACTAAGATGTATCGGGATTTGGGTCGTCAGTTTTGGTGGCGGGGTATGAAGAGAGATGTGGCAGTCTTCGTGTCTAAGTGCCTTACTTGTCAGCAAGTGAAGGCCGAGCATCAGAGGCCAGCGGGTTTGTTACAACCCTTGCCTATTGCCGAGTGGAAGTGGGAGCATGTCACCATGGACTTCGTTGTAGGTCTTAGAAAACTCGGAGGGTAGTGACACTATTTGGGTGGTTGTAGACCGGTTGACCAAGTCGGCGCATTTCATTCCAATGCGGCGTGAGAGATTCAAGAGATCATCTTGCCGACTTGTATGTTGGGACATAGTAAAATTGCACGGGGTCCCGATGACGATCGTCTCGAGATAGAGATCCTCGTTTCTTGCTAGGTTGTGGCGAGTTTGCGAGTGCTTTAGGTACTAAGTTGACCTTTAGTCTGACTTATCATCCTCGGTGACGATGGGCGTCCGAGCATACCATTCAGATCCTTGAGGATATGCTTGAGGTTGTGTCCTTGATTTGATGGGACATGGGAGGCACTTACCGGTGGAGTTTGCCTACAATAACGATTTTGATCTAGTATCGGTATGGCACCGTTTGAGGCCTTGTATGGCCGACCTTGTAGGTCTCGGTTTGTTGGGCGAGGTGGGTGATACACCTTTGTTGGGTCGGAGTTGGTTAGGAGGCAGCGGAGAAAGTTGAACTTATCCGTAGGAGGCTTGTTACAGCCCAGAGTCGTCAGAAATCTTATGCAGACCGTAGGAGGAGACCGTTGGTGTTTGAGATAGGTGATCATGTCTTTCTGAAGATATCACCTAGGCGGGGATTGATGAGGTTTGGGAAGAGAGGAAAGTTATCCCCTCGGTTTATTGGTCCTTTTGAGATCCTTGAGAGGATTCGCGAGGTTGCTTACTGCCTAGCTTTGCCGCCACAGTTGTCCGGAGTTCATGGCGTGTTTCATGTGAGTATGCTTGAGTATGAGCCGGATCCATCACATGTGTTGGATTGGACCGATTTGGAGGTAGATGAGGATGCCTCGTATGAGGAGAGACCGGTTCGAGTCTTGGATAGGCGGGATCAAGTCCTGCGTGGCAAGACCATCCCTTTGGTGAAGGTTTTGTGGAAGCATCACGGAGTGGAGGAAGCCACTTGGGAACGTGAGTTGGAAGTCCGCGAGAAATATCCGGACTTGTTTGTTGATTTGTAGTCATGTAATGAGAACTTGTAATTTTGTTGAACTTTAAGAACATTGTATGTGTCTTAAGTTGTAAAACATGGTATATGTTTTGATTTAAGGAAGTAGTGTAAAACTTGCCTTAATATGAGAATTGATTATAATATTGCATGTGTTAGCTATATTATAGAACTGGAGATGTATCATGAAATTTTGTTATGAGATGATTTGTGAAACCACGTATATTGAGAATGGTTGGAAAGTGGAATAAGAAATGCATGTTATAGATGCACTTGAAATATTTATACAGGTGAAATGCCTCTTGATAAGAGATGGATGACCGGTAATGGGTCGAATTGTTAAATGTTATGTTATGACATTGTTTAGAATGGAGAAAAAGACTTGCTTTTCAAAACTTGTTTTTAATTTCGGGGACGAAATTCTTTAAGGGGGGGAGGTTATAGCGATCCCGGGTTTACCCCTTGTTGTCTGATGATCCGGACATGTGTCCGTGGATGTTGGTAGTGGATTGTTGTCTGTTTACGTCCTTTCATATATTGTATTTGAGTTATAGGATGTGTTGGGCGAGTTTGTTTGAGTTGGTTGTGTTTGGGAGCCAAGGGTTCTCGCCTGAAATTTTGTCCTTCGCTCGGCGAGTTGGTCGCCGGCGAGAGTTGAGTTTATGTTCGTGGGTCGAGCCAGAGCGGCTTCGCTCGAGCGAGCGACTGCGTCTGGGCTGGACCTGAACACCATGATTCCTGGCTCGAGCGAGCTGATTCTTCGCTCGAGCGATCTGGTTCGGTCTTCGCTCGAGCGAGCGGGTCGTCGCTCCGGCGTCGTAATTTGCAGACCTGAAGGGTCGAGCTCCTGGCTCGAGCGAGCTTTTCTTCGCTCGAGCGAGCTTCTAGGATGTTGGCTCGAGCGAGACCTTCTTGGCTCGAGCTACGGTTTTCTGTGTCTGGTCGCTCGAGCGACCAAGTCTTCGCTCGAGCGAGCCTGTTTATATCAGTTCGCAGCCAGCGATCTAAACTTCACTTTTTTGAAGCTTTTACTTTTTAAAACCCTAAATTTGAGAGCCTCTCTCTCTAGACTTGCCTTCTCTCTAAGAAATCATCTCCCTAGAGGGTGAATCTCCCCTAAGTGCTTTGTTAAAAAGGTAGAGGGTGACTTGGGCTTCGATATAATCTGAAAATATTCGGTTTTGGAGCAAGTTGGGTGTTGGGTCTTCATCTCCTTTTGAGCTCAAACTTTGAGGTAGGGATATCCTACTCCTCTTTATGGATTTTGTCTTTGAATTTTAGCATTTTGATATGTTGGTAGTTGTTGTGTAATTTTGGGAAACTTTGGGCCATTGTGTAATTTTATAAAAGTTTGGGGTTTTGTCTATAATAAACCTAGAAGCATGTTTGGTATAGAAATATGGAATCAATGTTGAAACATTAGTGAAATTGGAACCTAAGGGTTGTAATGTTAATTATGGAAATGTCCTAATTACATTGATTAATTAATTTGAATAATTAATTGTGAAAAATGAGGAATTGAGATAGAATTGGGTCATGGGTTATGACGATGGAAAGAATACATTGATTTTATGTATTGATATGTGATGTGTATAATTGTTATATATATGCATTGTGTTGTGTTGGAGGAGATAGGGGATGTACTCATGGTTTAGGGAAGATAGGGGATGGACCTCTAAACGGATGTTATTGGGAGGAGATAGGGATGAACTCGTAGATAGAGCATGTATGCTTATCTAGAAATGTATTGGCAGAGCGTATATGCTTGTCATTGGAAGTATGAATATAACTGTTTTGTTTATATTTGTTGAAGTGATGAAAGAATGTAAAAGAGTTGGCCATCTATCAACTGTTAATCTCTTAGTCATTATTTATAATGGTTTAGTGTATTTCTCTGGTGTGGCTCACCCTATATAGAACATCATTTTAGTCTTGGTAGCATGCCACCTCCAAGGACTTAGCTTGGGAGGCTAGTGGCGGACGGACTTTTTGGTTGTCTTTCCTTTTGCAGTGTTACATTTAAATTCAAGGCTAGGGCTTAATGTGTAAATGAGGTAGCACTCTACTTTCTTGTAACCAAGTGGTAACTTGGAAAGTCAGAAGTTAGGGCATTTGCTTTTGTTGTTAACATGTAATACCTTTTGTAATAGCACTCTGATGAATGGAAGGACGTGGATCTTTTATATATCATAGCATGTTAATATTGTTGGTTTAATATCATTATTTTGAGGGCGTTACAGCCCTCATTGGGTAAATTACATTAACACTCCCTCATATTTTAAAAATTACAATCCCCTCCCCAAGGTTTAAAGTAGCATTACAAATTGCCCCTTCGATTAGTATTAGTTGAAAAAAAAAATTAATTGGAAAAAAAATTACTTGAAAAAAAAAATTTATTTAAAAAAAAATTAATTGAAAAAAAATTTTGTTATTCAAAGTTTTAAATTTCTATTTAAAAACCAACGTAAACTCATTTTTTAAATTTACTTTTTTTCCTCAAATTTACAAACTGAGACAACCATTTATAAACCAAAAAAATTATCAAACAAGTTCTTATGACAGTTTTTAAAATTTTTATAAATATAAATTGAAAACTAAAAACGAAATGGTTACCAAACAGGTCTTAGATGGTAAAAATGTCGTAAAATTAATAAATAATTAAATAAGTTACCAACGTAAGAAATGACTTATATCAAAAGATTCTTAGGTTATGTATGGTTTGATTTTTAGAATTTTTTTTTAAAAATTAAAAATTAATTTAGTTAAAAAATAAAAAATAATTATCATTTTTATATAATTTTTATCTTTCGAGTGGTTAGAAATAATTTTTTACAATATTTCTTCATATTTATTTTTTTCTTTTTCTAAATTATTAATAAATAAGAAAAAAATATGAAAAGCAAAAATCATTTTTTCCTCACATTTAAATTATCATTTTACCCATTTAAGGAAAATTATTATTCCATCTTAAAAAATAAATAATTTCACTTGAAACTGCTATCATTTTCACTCTGCAATTTTTTTTTTCTCACATTTAAATCATCATTTTCTTGGTTTAAATCTTAAAATTAAATAAATTAGGAAGTACACAATGGTTTTACCCACATCTAATTGGCAGACTACATTCACATATGAAAACAAAAAAAATGAAAACAGCCAAAACAGTCCCCAAGTAGAGAACAGTTCTTGGAATTGATTCACTCGGTTCATATTTCATCTTTTCAGAAAGTGTTATATATTAAAAAGCAGTAAACTTCTATTTTAACAAAGTTTTCTCTCAACAACCAAACAAAGGGTCGAACAAGAACCAAATAAATATAACTCATTCATGCAAGAACATGCCACAGAATAGCATACTAGTACTATATTTCATATTTTTTATATTTACTAATTTCACTGCAATTAAACTAATCCCAGTTACACAGTCAGTGTGATCAATATGAATTTTACGCATCTTACATAAAATCTAAATATTATTGTATATGTCTTCAATAAATAAATTTTGAATACATGAATTACATCTAACAATAGAAAATCAAGAAGATCAGAATTTACTGGTTATTTTTCGTTGTTTAACACAGCCTCAAGAAGCTTAAAGGTGGGAGGTTTACCAGAACGCCTTTCTTGAGTACTCTCTCCATCTTCAAGACGCTGCTGCAGCTCTTCGTACTCTCTCTTTTGCTTCCTCCTCTGCAACCACCACATAAAATTTTAAAGTAAAAAGTGTTGGCCACATTGTGAGGCAATTTCTGTCCTATATGTGATTTGTATTAATGCAGAAACCATTCAACCATCAACATAATTTACTGTAGTCACTTCAATAATAAGCATTCAAGGAGCAAAAATTTATTTTTATATTCTACTAAATGCACTAGTGTAGCACATTTACAATTTCAATTTTTTCTTCTTCTAGTATTTCCAATGATCACTAAAGATTCAAGTGCCTCGAGTTCTAGCCTCTTTGGATCTTTACAAATGCTAAAACTGGTGACAATACTATGTGCGGAAGTTATAAAGCATAGTCACGGACACGGGACACCATGATTCTCAAAAAATTATGGTACGAATGAGGCTACGGCAAGAAATATATATATTTTTTATATTTTTTATTTAATATTTATTTTAATAGAAATTTAGGATACATAGATGTGAGAGGCATATGTGGGTGTTTTATTCTTCCCCCCTACCTTTTCTCTCTTTATTTCAATATAATTTAATTCGGCACCAAATTAGCTTCCTAAAATTATTTAGTAAAAATAAATAAATAAACAATAAAAGTGTCCTAAAGAGTGTCCAATCACAAGACACGAGTGTCTATAGAACGTCCCCGGCATATTCTACAAAAAAGATTAAACAATTGAACGCCATGTGGCATGTTGAACACGTTGACACCCGTGTCCTGTTTATCAAACATTGACAAAACACCAATCTTGGAGTGTGGTGCTGTGCTCCTTAGAAAATAAATCATACAACATTAACCTTGCTACTATCTATCCTAAACTAGGCCAAATTCAAGCATAAAGCTACTTTAAACATCAACTTCTACCTTCTCACTCAAAAAAACCCGTAACAGTTAAGCCTTTCCCCAATATTTATAGGGAAGCTTTCATTAGGCTCAATCCTTCAAATCAGACATATGTACTTGACAAAATATTTATATCAGAATAATAAGTAGAATGCTACAGGGAACCCTTTCCATAATTTTAAACATCAGGACTAATAAATTAGCAATTTTCTTTATTGATACCTGTACTTTGATGGCCTCTGGGTTTGCCCCAGAGATTGTTCCAATATGATTCGGTTTGATTAGAAGCATTCTGCTTCATCATCCTCACTTTAGCTTTCTCCTGGACACAATGTATAAGCCATTTGTCAAACCTAACACTAATTTCAGTTATAATAACAGAAATCAATGAATATAACAACTACACCCGGTGATTACAAATATGAGCAGCATTAAAAGATGAAATTGCTATAGACAATATATCCAAGGTCAAACCATAAAGAAAATCGTAGGTATGGAATATGTGTCTCAACGGGCATGCCATCACTCTATTGCCATTCTGTGTTTGTGGCTTATTTAGAATTTGCTTCCTTAATACAAAAATTGTTTCTATTTACTCTGTTATCAAACAACTTGGGCCAAGCTCCTGGAACATGGTTCCTATTTCTTGAATTTTTTGAAAGAGCAGTTCTCATTTCTCGAATTACACACTCCAATGCTCTTCCTTTTTATTTTTAGTTCAGTATGAAATAGTTTCATTGGCTTTGTTCTTTTATCTTGGGAATCTTGTAATTATTGTCCACATTTTGTAGTCGAACATGATATATCAATCACATTGATTGACCAAATAGAAGCTAAGTCATACAGATCAGCAGATTTAGCACCATGACTGTGCCCTATATCCAGAGGTGTAGAAAAGTATCCTTATGCTAGGAACTTTAAGTGATTTAACAGAACTTATATGTTACTGCTGCAAGTATCCGATAGATGGCCTAATTACTAAAAAAAGCTAATGGCATTTTCTGGGGACAAAAGGTTATTCAAATTGACATATGAAATTCCAAGCAATGTAGCTAACCATGCTTTGCTAATGAATAGATAAGATAACATGAAAAGGTTTTTATAATAAGCCAAAAAAAAAAAAAAAAACTAATGCAAAATATTGAGACACCAAATAATAGCTGAAGTACAATATAGAAAAACAGACAAAAAAATAAAAAATATAGAAGGAAAGGAATGGAAAAGAAAATGAACAAAGTGGAAAAGAAAATGAACAAATTAGAAAAAAAATAAAAAAATATCAAAGTTCTTGCGAAGATTTTCGCTTGTCTCTTTTCCCATCAAGAGGTTGCCTGCCACATTTGGAATAATTTGATGAAAAATAGAAATCAAATATACTAATACTGAAAATATTTAAGTACGCTAGCAGTTTAATTATATTCATCTAATAGATCTTCTTAAAACCTAATATAAATCTCAGAGATCTTCATGAAAGGTCTCCTGCTAGAAAACTTTCCAAGAGCTAGTTAACTAAGAAGGCCATCATTCAGTTCATCCGAAAGGCGAATGTACTAACTAAGAGCTAGTTAACTAAGAGGTTGCCTGCCACATTTGGAATAATTTGATGAAAAATAGAAATCAAATATACTAATACTGAAAATATTTAAGTATGCTAGCAGTTTAATTATATTCATCTAATAGATCTTCTTAAACCTAATATAAATCTCAGAGATCTTCATGAAAGGTCTCCTGCCAGAAAACTTTCCAAGAGCTAGTTAACTAAGAAGGCCATCATTCAGTTCATCCGAAGGGCGAATGTACATCATCCAATAAAGAATTGCAATCTTACCATTCTAAGAACATCCACCTAAGAAGATCCCAGTCCTGAAAGCATCAGTGCAACCTGATTGTCATTAATGAAAACCATCAAATTATATGTATTTCAGTTTTTATTTTTAATAGACAAATGAAACAAAGCAATCATGCACAGTACTTAGGCATACTTCTATTGTGAGGTAAAGATTTTTGTTTTTAATTTACAAAAAAAAAAAGAAGTACCTGACATATATTAGAAGAGAGGTTTTGAAAGATTGTTTGGTCTTTTTCAGGTGTTCTGACGAATTTAAATCAATAGAAGAATATCAAGCAAGAAAACTAGTCCCTCCAGTCCCTAATATCAAAGGATGCAACTCAAAGCTACTCTTACTTTAAGGTAAGCAAGCAGTTTAATTATATTTATCTAATACATCTTAAAACCTAATATAAAACTCAGAGATCTTCATAAGAGACAAGGTCTCCAGCCATAAAACTTTTCAAGAGCTAGTTAACTAAGAAGGCCATCATGCAGTTCATCCATAGGGGAATGTACCGTGATGAATAAAGAATTGCGGTCTTACCATTCTAAAATCATCCACCGAACAAGATCCCATTTTTGAAAGCATCAGTACAACCTGATTGTCATTAATGAAAACTGTCAATTTATAGCTATTTTAGTTTTTATTTTTAATGAATTGGACAAATGAAACAAAGCTGTCATGCACAATACATGGGCATACCTTTATTGTCAGGTAAAGATTTTTGTTTTTGTTTTTTTATTATAAAAAAAAAGTACCTGACAAATATTAGAAGAGAAGTTTTGAAAGATTGTTTGGTCTTTTTAAGGTGTTCTGACGAATTTATACCTCTAGAAGAATATCGAAGCAAGAAAAACTAGTCCCACTAGTCCCTAATATCAAAAGACGCAACTCAAATCTACTCTTACTTTAAGGTGTTCACTGAGAAGAATATATCAGATCATTGAAACTTCACCCATAAAGCTACTCTTACTTTTACAAGCTCACACAGTTCACCCAAATTCGGTTAATGGCCATTAAAGATGCAATCATTTCTATGCTTCCAAACAGACCAAATACTGCTATAGGAACAGCGGTCCAAATATACAATTCCAACTTACTGAACTTGAACCCAGCCACCATTGTGGTAAGCCTTCCATTGATGCTAGTATTACCCAATGAAACCAACACCAACTGATCATTTCAGACCAAACTTTCCAAACAAAAGGGCAGAAAAGCAGAATATGATTCAGAGTTTCAGCATCAGAATTACAAAACACACAGGCAATGTTAGCATCCAAATTCACTACACCAATTCCTTGCAAAACTCTGAAGTCTTAATTCTTCCTTTGCATGCTATTCAAGCAAAAAAATTGAGCTTTATGAGGAATGACATTATGCAATACCATCCCAGGACAAGAGACATTCAAACCAAGGGCAGACTCACACCACATAAAGACTGAATGCACCATGAACTGACCTGAGGATGAGGCAGCCCATCCAATGTGATCAGCAAAACCAACTCTAAGTGATGGAGCTGCACACAGCAATCCATAAATTCTGACCACCCCCTTATGCTCCCAACCAAAGTGAGATCTTCTAAAGCATAGATTCCATTTGCCTGAGCTGTCTTTCCTCTGGATAAACATCCTCAAGGATCACTCCTTATCTGTTGAAAGGCTAAAAAGTCTAGGAAACTCATCTTTAAGGCTAACATTGCCAAGCCATTTATCAATCCAGAAGCAAATTCTGTTCCCATCACCTACGACATCAGTATTGGCAAGAAAACAAAGTAGAGTAAATTAGGATTGGAAAAAGCAATAGAAATAATACCATTCAAATCCTTGAAAAGAAGAATTAGCTCTATAAGATGGGAACCATCTACCTCTCTCAACTCTGTAAATGCTGCAAATCAAACGTTTCCATAAAGCATTGTCTTCAGATCCAAATCCCCTCCACCACTTCACCAGCAAACAATCATTTACATCTCTAATTCTTCTAACTAAAGCCCACCTTGTTCCTTGCTTGTAGACACCTCCTTCCAATTGAACATATGAACATTTCTTTTTTTTAACTCTGTGTCCCCCCACAAGAAAGTTGCTTGGAAAGGAGCATCATTACTCAAGAAACACATCCCAATAAAGTTTACATGCCTTCAAATCTATTTATACAGTCTTCAATTGTATGAGATAATGAGACAAAGTCTTCCTTTTGCAAATATTCACAAAAATATCCATGAATCTCAATCAGAATTCAACCTGAAACATAAAATAAAAGAGAAGTAAAGGGATGAGTTTTACATATCTCAGTAAATTAATGACTTGAATTATGGAATCATGAATGGGCATATATTACATATGATGCAGGAAAGGCAGATACCTATTATAAATAATTTAGATATTGTTGGTTCATTGAAATGAATATGGAATGGAATGGTCATTCCATCATAACATCCACTCTCACGTTTGATTCAATCAAAAAAAATGTTGGAAAATGGAATCATCATTCACCATTGTAAAATTTGAATAAAAAAACAAAAAACAAAAAACCTTCAAATTTAATTGACTAGTTCAAAAGAAAACGTTTGGAAGATGATCACTGGAATAGAAAAATTGAAAAGCTTGTTTAAAAATTCATAGGCTACTACTGACAATCTGGGTTGGTTGGAAACGTTAATAATAGTAGTAAGCCCCCTAAACGTGCTTGCATAATAGTACTATCAAGTTTGATTTGCAAGTCTCAAAAGGAGTTCAAGGATTGATAATTTCATCTTCATTATGGGGACTCTTTATTGTAGAATTCATTTCTTCCTCTTTACAGGACCCTTTCTTAGGTTGATTGATTATTGGGTTGGTGTTGCTTCACCATTACAGCACTATTTATCATGCTAGTTGTTGAAGTTCTAAATTAGTGGACTATAATTTTGTTTTTTTTTTTTTTCGATAAATAAAATTAGTGGACTATAATTGTCTGGATGTAATTCTCTTTATATTGTAAGTCTGAAAAAAATGAAAATAAAAATTGAGTTGCAAGTCTCAAAAAGGAAAAAATGTGCTTGTCTGTCATCATTGTGGTGTCACACAAGACATAATTAATTTCAATTTAGGAAGCCTCCTCAAAGAACTCCAAGAAACAAAAGAACAAAAAAATAAATAAAATCCCAAACCATAAAAAGGAAAAGAAAAAGAGAAAAAAAAAACCATAAAAGCACTACAAAGCAAGAGGAATATATATATATATATATAAGCAATGCATAATTAGGTGAAGCAATAAGTCTATGTGCACACAACCTTCTCACAAGGAGTGAGTCCCACACCCCTCGTGTCACATTTTGTGTTTGGTTTCTGGATTCCTAGCATTACTGATAATGTAAACAATCTTAAGAGTAAATAAATAAATGGGCCCATAATAATTAAAATTTCATAATCCTCTCGTACAGAATTCCTAGTCAAACAAAACACTTGAATAACATTGACATGTGACTTTTAATCCTAGTAATGTCATCCAAACATACCCTGAAGTTTAGCATTGAAGAAAAATTGTTGGTCTAGAAAAGGGAAATTTTCAATAAGGTATGTTTACTATGTTACTTTAGTACTTCAAGTTTCAATTTTGTCAATTTCATCTATAAAATTTTCAATTGAAGTCAAATCGGTTCAATTTTAAATGGTCCTCCAAACCATTAACCGAATATCTCCCTAAAGTGTCATTTTGGTCCCAAAATTTCAATTTTATTATTTTCACCCCTAAACACTACAAGGCCATGCTTCACCTTAGTCATATATGTATGGGACCAAATCAGATAGACAAAACTAAAAACTCAAGAAAACCATAAGTAAATAATAGACGGTAGGTTAGAAATTAGATCAATTTTGAGTCATTTGAAATGGGTTATTTCTATTATAATTTTATTTATAATTTGCAGTGGGAGTGTGAGTTGGAAGGCATTTTTTTATTTGGAAGAAACTGTAACTGAGTTGTAAGAGACTATATGCTTACCTAAGCCTTTTGCTGTTGAGGTGGTCTTCTTTGATCATCTTCTTCAGAGTTGTAGTATATACTACTCTACTCAATGCTTGTTCTTCAGCTTCCTTGTATACGACATGGACACCGACATTTTCGACCACTCCGGATTCGAACACGTAGTACAACTCTCGTTCCCCCCCCCCCCCCCCCCGTTTCATCATCTCGATAAGAAAACCCACTTGCTTTTTCAAAAGAAACATTAAATTCAATTCCATCCTCATTTGATTGCTCCAAACGATCTTCCATGATTCGCCTAAATGCACCGCGTGGGATACCCATAACCACCAAATTTCCAAAATTAACAGGTGCAGTAATCGGACCCTTTCTTCTGATCTGATGATCCCCCGAGTAACGTGGCATGGCACTTAAAGCTGCTTATATCAATACACCAACTCCAATAGTCGAGTCGAGGTTCTCTCCTTGCAGTCTTCTACTTGCGCCAGTCCTTACAGGTTTTCGGGTCTACTTTTAGGCTTAATTTTGATAATTCGAACCGTTCATATTTTATGATTTATTCAGTATATCATACCTGTAAAAAATCAAGTTGATCAGATATCAGAAAGTATATGTTCGGAAAACTGTTTATTAAATTATTTAAAAAATAATTTTTAGTTCAATTTTTCGAACACATACTTTCTGATATCCGATCAACTTGATTTTTTACAGGTATGTTATACTGAATAAATCATAAAATATAAACAGTTCGGATTATCAAAATTAAGCCTAAAAGTAGGTCCGAAAACTTGCAAGGACGGACGCAAGTACAAAAGCTGCAAAGAGAGTATCTTCATTCCCAATAGTCGGATTTACCCTTTTTGAGTCCAACATGGGCGAAACCAAATCCCAATAACCTGTCGTTAAACCAATGTTGAGGCAACCGAAAAGATACCCAAGACCCCCTACTTGGAATCTCTCTCCCAGGATAACCAATGTTAAAATAACCCCTCCTTACACCAAAATTTCCCTATACAACACAGATTGCTCTCAATCAGTGGCTGGCGCCTCCAAAAATTTTAGGTTTTATTTTATTTTTATTATTATAAAAAATATATATAAAAATATAAAGAAGTGGTGTATCATAAGCAAATTAAGCTTCCGTTTGAAAAGAAAAAACCTCAGGTTTTTTTTTTTTTTTTTTGTTAAAATAGTCACAAAAAAAAAAAATTAAGCTTTTTAGCATAATAAGATAAAATATCACATCTAATTCATAATCATTATATTTTTTCTCTCAAAAAAGTAAAAAAATCCATTTCAAACGAGATTTTTTAACCCAAATTAAAATAGTCAAAAAGTCAAAAAATCAACCCACTCCCCAAACGAGCTCTAATAAATTGATTTTTTTAGCTCATTCCAAATCAACCCAATGTTAGGTTACACATGCAAAATCTTAAATTATAATTTATATTACAAGAATAATGATAACAATAAAAAATTGCATATATAATGTGTTATTCAAGTGGTAATAATATGGGTGTTTGGGAAGTGAATTTTTTTTGTAGGTTTTTTTAGTTATAGGATATTATCGGAGAACAAATTTTTTGTATTTGAAAAGATAATTTGGTTTTTTTTTTTTTGTGGTTGGATGTGATGTTTGTGAAAGAAAAAGTGAAATGATTATGGGATTTGATGTGATATATTGTTTGGATTTTTTTTTTTAATTTTTTAACCAATTTGTCTTTTAGTGAAAAAATAAAAAATAAAAAAATCCAAAAACCAAGTTCCTAAATACCGCCAATGTTCATCAAATCTTAGTCCCTCGTAATATAATTTTATATTTTTAAGACCTCTCTTTATATAATAGAATGAATAGATATAAAAAAAGGGGATACTGATATTTTATCTGCCTTTTTTTTTTTTTGGGCAACTTTCTCACTTTGATTCTTAAAGTTTATTTTTTCCTCAATTTGATACTTTATTTTTGAATTTTTTTATTTTAATCCTAAAATTAATTTCTGTTAAAAATTAAATAGAAAATATAACAATAACTATCACATAATATAAAAATATATTATTATATTAGTTGTTAAATTTATGTCAGATGTGTGAATCATATATAATCAAATATTTTTATGCTACGAGACTATTATTGTGTCATTTTCTGTCTAATTTTTAACAGAAATTAACTTTACGAGTAAGGTAAGAAACAAATTGAAGGCCAAAGTGCAAAAAACTAAATATTAAAGACCAAAAAGAAAAAGTGACCAAATACAAATAGGACAAAGCATAATTTACCCCCCCCCCAAATACACTTGTCTATATCTATCATTCACTTTCTGTTAATTTGTTAATTTAAACTTTGGTTTGGTTTCTCTAATGTGGGAGAATTTGGGCGGTCTGGCCTCACAGCCAATAATCCGAACTATTCATTTTGTAAATTTTTCAATTTATTATATTATTTATGAAAAAATTAGTTTGATATGATGATCATAATATTTTCATTTTATTACATTTATCTTTGAAAAAATAGATGATAAATATATTTTTAAAAATAGACTATTCATTTTTTATAGACAGATATGATAAAATGAAAATGTTATAATTATCAGACTGCCATAATTTTTTCATAGATGACATACATTAAGTATAGCGATTCTAGTTTAGACCTGACCTGTTGATGTTTGGATCCGGGTTTCAATTTCTCGTATGGTTGTTCATGTCTTATTCCTTCCCATTTCTTATTGAGTTTGGTTATTGTAATGTCTTGATTGCGTTTGGAACAAGTTGGTAGCTTGTGTTTCAAAACTGTGTTGCCTAGAATTTTGCGTCTTCGCTCAAGCGAAACTTTTTGCCCTCGAGCGGTTCTTGAGAACTCTCAGTACTTTTGCAGGCCTACAGAGATACTGGAAGGTGGTGTTTTTCACTCAAGTGACACTTTTTGCACAAGATGTGTTGGCTCGAGTGGCCTTTTTTAAGCTCGAGCGGTGGTCTTCTATATGCAAAACTTCTGGAAGATAGTACTCGCCGCTTGAGCGATACTTCTTGCACTCGAGCGGTGCAACTTATTGTGTCTGGTTGTTCGAGCGACACTTTTTACACTTGAGCAATCTGCGCGTATATCAGTTTGTAAAGCTACATTTCTGAGTCACTTTTTCACTTCTCTCTCTCTAAACATTCTAAAAACCCTAAATCTACACACTCTCTCTCTAAAACTCACATTCTTTTTACAAATACACCTAGATGCGTTGATTTCTCCACCCTACTCCCTTTGTTAAAAAGTTGATATAGCGATCCCGGTTTTCCCTTCATTATTTAAGTGTATTCCGAACTCGGTTCCGTGGATGTTGGTTGTTGTCTTATTCTCATTTCCATCCTTTACTCTTTGTATTTGAGTCTTGGGTTGTGTTAGGCAGGTTTGAAACAGGTTGGTTGTGTTTGGAAACCAAGAGTTGATGCCCAGATTTTGGCCTTCACGCTCGAGCGGGCCCTTTGCTTTTGTTCCTCTGCTCGAGCGGAGAGTTTGACGCTTGAGCGGGATTATTTACCTCTCAGTATTTTTGTTCTGCATATCATCGGACGCTCGAGCATCCACTTTCATGCTCGAGCGGGGACCTTCGTCTGCAGAACTTCTAGAAATGTGCATTCAACGCTCGAACGGCGTTTTTCACGCTTGAGCGTGAGTCTATGTCTGACACTCGAGCAGGATGTTCCATGCTCGAGCGGACTATGTTTTATATCAGTCCGAGATGAAGATGTTTTGGACCACTTTTTCGATTTTCTCTCTCTCTCTCTCTCTCTAACTTTCAAAAACCCTATTTTGAGAGCTCCTCTCTCTAGAGCTCTCTCTCTCTCTCTCTCTACATTTTGATCTTGGTTTAGTGAGACCCAACCTTTGTGCCTTCATTAAAGTGGTAGAGCTTTGCAAGATCTCCATTTTGATTCGAAAATCTTGGGGTTTGGAGCACTTCCGAGTTTGTTCATCATCTCCTTTGGGTTCCGAAATTTGAGATAGGGTTACTACTTATATTTATGGTCATTGACATAAACTTGTAGCCATTTTGATCAAATGTTGAAGTTGGGAAATTTTGGGTATTAGGGTTTCAAAATGTATAAAGAGGGGTTTTGTTCTTTTAACCCATACATGTGTATTTTGGGTCTTAAAATGAGATTATTGATGTTATTGATGATATTTGAACCTTTGGGTTAATGTTGAGAGGGGGGGGAAGCCCTAATTTATTGTTATGAATTAATAGGTATAATTAATTTGTGAAAGTTATGAAAATATGAAATTGAGTTAGGAATAATGAAATTGGGTAATTATGAGATTTAATGGTAGAGTTGGATTGATTAATCACTCACCCTTTGAAATTGTAGATAATTTATTTGTTCGATAATTTATTATCTGCTTAGAAATAAATGTTTTGGGCTATCGGTGGAGGATAGTTTTGATTGTTGTAGACACTGCATGACGATTAGGTGAATTAAAACTAATCATATGAGTATGTCATTGAATATGACGGATGGAATAACACATTGAATATGTGCTTTGCTTGATCATTGTATATGATAAGTGTTTAGATACATTGTATATGTATGTTGTTTGGGAGAAGATAGGGGATGTACTCCACGGTTTGGGAGGAGATAGGGGATGGACTCCTAGACCGGATTTGGGAGGAGATAGGGGATGGACTCTAGTGATAACTAAGTTGGCCCGAGTGTCCAGGATGAAAGTCCTGAAATTTGAATTACGCTTGTATAACGTAGATGATTGAAGCATTGAAATGATGATAATTTGAGTTGTAATCTCAATTGAAATGGAAGTGTTGATGTGTTAATTATGTGAGTTATAGTCTCATATTAATTGATCATAATCGAAGTATTGTTGATATGAGTTGTAGTCTCATTATGAACTGTCTGGATGAATAGAGAATCATATCTATGAATTGGTTTGGTTAATAAAATGGAAGGTGATATATGTTTGTCTATACGAGTTCAACATTTATCAAATGCCTGTGTTTTAGTTATTGCTCATATTATATTTAGCATATCTCTACTGGGCGTTGGCTCACCCTATATGAGACATCATTTTCAGGTTCAGGAGCTATACCACTTCCAAGGACGTAGCTTGGATGGTTTTAGGAGTCGAAGACTCTTTTGATTATTTTTGTCATTTTGGTGTTACATGTAAATCAAAGCCAAGGGCTTATTTTTGTATAAAGAGTTAGGACTCTTCTTTTGTTGTAACCAAGTGTTGGCTTGGAAAGTTGTAAGCCCATGGGCCATTTACTTTTGTTGTCAACATGTAATACTTTTTGAACTAAATACTCTAATAAATGAAATTATGCTTTATTTTCTTATGTCTATGAATGTCATGAATGTTGGGTTTATATGTATTATTTTGAGGGCGTTACAGTTGAGCACGCCGAGGGCTTCTTTTTTATTCGAACGAAGTTGGGTTTTGTGGACGCACCCCGCGTGAGGGCCTCACCACAGTTCAGACTCGATTTGTGTCATGGTTCTAAATCTGAACCAAAGAGTCAAACTCCGGTGAATCGTTTTTTTGAAAACAGATTTTTTTGAAAAAAGTGCCAAACATGGATTGCTTTGCCAGATACAGAGTCGCCACCTAAATATTTTGTTTTTGGGGATTTAGGAAACCCTGTTTTTGGGGATTTAGGAAACCCTGACTCGTTTGCCTAAGGCCACGTGTCCGTCATCACCAAAGTTGCCTCGGCTCGGGAACTTGGGTACGATTGGGGAAGGTCATATGATTGAGCATTCTCAGCGCCCGACCAAGATCGGCCTCTACCAACCATGATATCTTGTTTTGAAAACATTATGAGCTCTTATTCCGGTTATTAGCCTAGATTTACTATGTTATGTGCACAACAAACAAGTATAGACTAAGTCGCCTAAATTGGAACAAAACATTTCATGTCTATTTGTTTGAAAATGGTTTGATGGTGCTACTCGCAAGTAAGCTAAGACATGAATTTTGCCACCCTCAAGTGGGCTTAGAAAAATATGGTTTTGCCACTCTCAAGTGGACTTGAAATTCGCATTCAATGCATTGTTCCAATTTAAGTAACCCAACCTTCACCCACAGACATTCAGGCAGTTATAACACGTAAGCACATAGTCTTATGGTAAGCATGCTATCGTATTAACATTCACACACATGCGAGATGCTAAAGCATAAATGCTCACCTAGTACTCTGAGCCAAAACATAAACTAGTTAGTAATCATATGCATGATCCTAGTTCATGTTAAGATAGCTAATGCAACACATGCAATGTCATGCCCCAAAATTTGGACAATTAAATATTAACTTAGGATTAAACCCCAATCAATATTCCATCATCCAAATTCTAGGAGTGAAACAAAAAAAAACTAAACACAAACTAAACCATTCACCATAATTCTATAACTAATCAGTACCTCCAACATTAAAGTAACAATAAATACTTCAAAACAACTTAAATAATGTAAGGTTACAACCCATGCCAATTTTCAAAATACTAAGGTCATAAAAGAAAATAAAAATACATAAACTACTAACAATCATAAACATGAGAAAACAAAAGAAGTCCAATTGACATGTCCTACGATCATAGTTATTTCGTGTCACCACCAAAAGCCTCTACTAATCCTGCAAAAGAAGCTCACCAAGGCTCAAGCGAAACTTTTGGTTGCCAAGAGACAAAAGCGGGTCAAGATATCTGATATATCTTGGTATGAGTACAAGAATCAACACCCACGTGTCCACCAGACACAAACAAAAATACATTAAATTCTTATTACTAGACAAGACAAGTAGTTCCAACCGCACCGAGACGAATGGGTAGTTTCTCGAGATACGGTGGCATTTAGTTTCTTGTCCGTACACAACGAAATATAAATTGATTATAAAATAAACAAAAATAGAAATAGAAATAGAAATATGGTGGGTCAGCCCTGCATAAAAAGTTAGTAAGATCCACCATCCTGCAAAAGAAAAATAAAGTTAGTATAAATTAATCATAAGTAACTTACTGAAGAAGTATAAAAATGTACCGTTTCATGCTTAAATAATTTGAATTGACAAAAACTTAAAGAACGAAAGTTGTACAGAATCAAATTTTATAAAAGATATGGCGGACGAATTTGACAGAAACTGAACAGGTTAAGAGGAAAACTTGATCTAAAATTCTAGACGGAATTCAATCGAAAAATCTGAAACTGAAAATGAACAAAAACTGCACTAAGATGATTTTTTTCGAAAAAGTTCAAAACATGAAAAGTGTGCAGAATAATGTTTTACTTCATTTTAAGTGAAACCAATAAAAATAAGCTCATTTCGTGGGTTAAAACAGTCTATAAAATCTGCATTACCAAAATGAATCAAACCGACAATAACCAAAGTCATCCGATTATAAATTCTAATCGATCTTTTTAATAAAAAGCTACAACACAAAAGTTGTCCAAAATCACGTATACATGCCTCTACTCAAATTTCATAATTTATTGAGGCCGATTACTATTTTTCAAGCTGTACAAATCAATAAACTCATAATTCAATTTTTGTACCTTAACTCCATGAATATAATTCGAACTATACATATAAGTTCATAATTACTACTTTGTACCTTGACTCAATTAAGACAATTCGAACTAACATACAAGTTCATAATTAATTCTTTGTACCTTGACTCCACCACTTCGGCCCTCCCCTTCTGGCCTACACATATATCCCATGTGCCTCCCGTATACCTAACCCACTCCGAAGCCAAACTTGCACGGGGATATCATCCCGAGTTTGACTCACACTCCCCGGATGGTTAGCATATACGTACGCGCGCAAATCAAAGCACTCGTCTACTCATGAGAACGAGGCAACAATATATATAAACATCTCATCGACATCATGAGACAAATATAACAATGCCGGGCATAAGGCATCAAACAACTCTCATAATCCTCACCTTTTTTTATACACTCTTTCTCACCATCACTCAAATAAAATAACAATCCATGGAGTCATGGTGGAGTATAATGAATTTATCTACGGGTTCTAATTAATTTTAGTTTCATATATTCAGGAGTGTGATTATAATCATAAAATAAATACGTATAAAAACCATAAACATTACATATACAACTAACCAAATAATGAAATCAATCCATCATCTACATGCAAAAACAAAATCAAACCAACATCAAATAAATAAATACCAACAACAAACCAATCCATCCTCTAACCAATATCTATGGATTCTAAGTTTATTCCAATTTCATATAATTATGAGTGTGATTAAATCCATAAAATAAATACATAAAAAAAAAAAACATAAACCTTGCATACACAACTAATTAAAATAATTGAAATCAATCAATCATCTAAAAATCCTAAACTTTACATATACAACTAATCAAAATAATTAAGATCAATCAATCATCTAAAAATCATAAATCTTACATACACAACTAATTCAAATAATTAAAATCAAACAATCATCCAAAAACTCTAAACCTTACATACACATCTAATCAAAATAATTAAAAATTAGTCAATCATCTAAAAATTCTAAACCTTACATACCCAACTAATCAAAATAATTACGATCAATTAATTATCTAAAAATCTTAAACCTTACCTATACATCTAATCAACATAATTAAAATTAATCAATCATCTAAAAATCCCAAACCTTACATACCCAACTAATCAAAATAATTACGATCAATTAATTATCTAAAAATCTTAAACCTTACCTATACATCTAATCAACATAATTAAAATTAATCAATCATCTAAAAATCACAAACCTTACATACCCAACTAGTTAAAATAATTACGATCAATTAATTATCTAAAAATCTTAAACCTTACACGTACCACTAATCAAATTAATTGAAATTAATCACTCATCTAAGAACCCTAAACCTTGCACGTACCACTAGTCAAATTAATTAAAATTAATCAAACCTCTAAGAACTCTAAACATTGCACGTACTACTAGTCAAATTAATTAAAATAAATTAATCATCTAAGAACCCTAAACCTTGCACGTACCACTAGTCAAATTAATTAAAATAAATCAAACCTCTAAGAACTCTAAACATTGCACGTACCATAGTCAAATTAATTAAAATAAATTAATCATCTAAGAACTTTAAATATCGCATATACACTAATCAAAATAATTAGATTAATCAATCATCTAAAAAAAAATAATAAAATCAATAATCATTTAAACACCCTAAACTTTATATATATCACTAATCAAATTAATTAAAATAAATCAATCATCTGAGAATCCTAAATTTTACACGTTCCACTAATCAAATTAAATAAAATTAATTACTCATCTAAAAACCCTAAACATCTCATAGACACTAATCAAAATAATTAAATTAATTAATCATCTACATCCACATACAAAAATATCAAATTACATCAATCTAATAAAATAAATAAATAAATAAACTAATGAATCAAACATAATCAAAGAAAATAGGGTTTGTACTCACAATTATTTTTGAAGATTGAAGCAAGACCAAGAAAATTAATTAAACCACCAAAGTAAACCCAAAACCCTATCTTTTTTTCTTTACTTTTCTTTTCTTTTTCTTTTCTAACTCCCACGGCACATAACACACGCACAAACTCTCTTCCTCACTCTCACGGCACATACTCACAGAGCACTCTTTGATTCTCTCTCTCTCTTTCTCTCTCTCTCTCTCTTTCTCGGCTCTCCCTCCATGCGCGGCTGCTAGGATTCCTTGTAAACTCATAAACCTAATTGAATTCTTATAATTTATTATATATATATTAACCTAATTTCCTATTCTAATCTAATATGATTATTATATAATATAATACACATGATTATAATATATATAACACCTTTTTTTTTATATATATAACAAACATAAATATTTAAAGATTTGGATTAATTATATAAAATTAAATAACACATTAAATTAATTAATCACCACATTAAATTCATTAAATATCACAATAAATTCTCATGTAACCCACACAATTAATAATTACAACATTAAATCCATTAAATATTACATTAACTCTCATGTGACCACACAATTAATAAAGTCAAAAATAAAATAAGATAATAATAACCATAATAATAATAATAAATAATGACTAAAGAATATTAGGGTCGCTACAAGAATCTCGTCCCGAGATTCGATAGGAAAGAGTACTAACAAAAAGCTCCGGGTGCAGTTCCTGACACTAAATCAATGTGGCTCGGCTATTCTAAGATGGCATATGATGATGTTACAACTAAACACGTATTCAACTTGGAATTGAAGTACAATGCAGTTAGTATGATGCGTCGAGCCCGGTGCATACAAGACAAATGAATGGATGCGTGCATGCATAGCGTAAGTTATGCTAAATTAAATATGCCCTAATACTAACCGTTGAAAGCAGATAAGTAAAAGGGAGAAAGAAATGGGGGTTGGAAGACATACACACACTCACACACACTTATTACACAATTGCCCTCCCGCTCGGAGGGTCCGAATAAATATTACAAAACAAATAAATAACTAACTATTCTAGCTAATTAAATATTATAAAACTTCTAATTAATTAACAAATTAAATGCAGAAGTAAGGTGGCCACAGCCCCGCCTCGGAATAATGGGATGATGTATGCTCAATTCGTCTTGCCCGGAAACCCGTGCCATGCCACTGTTGCCTCTGTTTACACTACCTTGCTCCTCTGAAGACTATGAAAATTATTGGGGCACCTCTAAAC
This sequence comes from Camellia lanceoleosa, assembly GCA_025200525.1. Lineage (NCBI taxonomy): Eukaryota > Viridiplantae > Streptophyta > Magnoliopsida > Ericales > Theaceae > Camellia > Camellia lanceoleosa. Next base: position 10,989,596 of record CM045771.1, read on the forward strand.
CACTTCCTGATCATTCTGGAATACCACCGGCCAATGCAAAGCGCCACCGGCCACGAGAATGTGGTAATCGGCCAACTATTGGACCACTGGCCAGCCACTGATGGCCGGTCGGCACTGCATATGGCCGGCCGGCCATTGTTTCCTGCAGAATCCTATTTTTGACAGCAGTAGAGGGTAGACAGTGCATGGCAAGGAAATCCAAAGCAATGTATGCATGGCCACTCTCCCAATCATGCTATTGACTCATGGGAGTGTGGCCCTCGGTACTCGGGCCACCAATCACGCATCCCAATGCATGATGACCTAAGATACCAAGTTTGCCACTCAATGTAAATGCATGCAACAAACAAATGAATGCTAACACCCTATCATGTTGAGATCAAAGGTATTGGCGACCGAGGATTGAGGCGCGTTACGTCACTTTAAGTACAAACACACCCCATTCCTCATGCTTAGTTTGACACCCCAAACCAAGCGAAATGTAATGCAACGCATGTATGCAAAATGGCTCAATCATGCAAATGAAACTAAGGCACAAGCCATGCCAAATGCAATGTAACCTAAGCATGCAAGCTAAGTTAATGCAATATAAACATGCCAAATATGCAACAAGTATATGAGATGCAACTAGCTAAACACTATGTGAACATGCAACTATGATACAATGCAAGCATGAAACCAAAGCAATGAAACATGATCATGCAATGGTGGACCTAAACTACAAAGGGTAGACCTCAGCCCACCCGAAAAACAGTGGCCAAAAGTGCCCAAAATGATGGACAAGTGCTCATGCAAATATGCATACCAATAGGCCCAAGACTAAGGCATAAAAAGGAGCATTCTACTATAACTACCCCAACCACTCATGGCATGAACTTTTCAATACAAAACAAGGTTTTAACATGCAAAAAGGACCCCCAAAACCCACTGTTATGACAGCTCAAAGTCTCAAACACATAGGCATGCACAATGCTCCATTCCTAGACATGAAAGACCAACTCTTCAAGGCATGAAAGGAATGATGAATGCAAGCATACAAGCATGGATTAGGGACTGAAATAGCATGAGAAGTGATTCCAAATCACTAAAATGACCCGACTAAAGCATGCTCATGACTCACACCTTCAAGGCTCACAAGCCAAAATGCAAAGAGGCTATCCTAAACATGGCAAATATGATCAAACCAGCACCCAACAGTCCTTGAGCATGGCAAAATAATGCTAAAACCTTCATGAAGTTAAGTTAGAACATCCGAGAATCATGGCCTAAATGCATGGCATACTTTTAGGCAAAATGGAGGAATGCAATGCAAGTATATTATGCATGCAAGGGGCCACTAATCCGACCAAAAACAGAGGCATAACATGACCCGATAACACCCAAAAACTTCTGAAATGGAGTAAAAAAAAAACACCTAAGCATGCATGATACTTTTATGAGCCAAAAACATAGACAAAAGAGACACAAAGGGAGAGAGGTGTCCCTCCCCTATGCAAGGCCTCAAAACCCCTTCACCACCATTGAAAATCCACTGGATTTCAGTGGTGATAAGGCCAATACACAAAAGTCCCCAAGGCTTAACAAAGAGAGCACAAAAAGGGCCAAACAAGGCCTAAGAAGGGAAGGTCGACCCCCAACACCAAAACAACCTTAATGAAGTATCTTAAGCATGCAAATACAAGACTTTTTTCAGTTATACACAAAGTCTAAATCAGTATGCAAGATATGTTAAAAACTAGTGCAAGATTGGGGAAAATAAAGCAAAAGTGTTACCCTTGAAGAACCCTTGAAGAACAGCAAGGTCAGCCACCTTCTTCTGATCAAAACAAGCTCAAAACTCCAAAAACAAACCCCCAAGACCTCCCAAGTCGAAGTATGGTGTAATGGTGTGTGTCTTAGTGCAAAACTAAGAACAAAATGCACCTTTAGGCCCCCAAACACACACAAAATGAAGAGAGAGAGGGAGATATAGAGAGAGAAGATGTATATTAGATATATATATATATATATGTATTTTGCTCTAGTTTTTGGCTGACCCCAACAAAGGAGGAGAAGGGAGCTTTATATAGAGCAAGAGAAAGTGTTTAAGCTTCTCAAAGAAGCTAAACAAAAGGGTCAAAGGGACCAAGCTTCTAAGAGAAGCTAATTCAAAGGTGCAAGCTTCTTGAGGAAGCTAAGACAAAGGGTCAAGCTTTCTCAAGAAGCTTGAGCAAAGGGTGCAAGAAGTTGGACCAAAAAGGGTCAAAGGTTCAAAACAGCCACACCCGTGCATGGGGGACTGGGTCTGTGCATTCCAGCTGGCACAATTGGCATGCATTATGCCTGTAAAAGGCAAAAAGGTGGTACCGGCCAGAAAAAGAGGCCATCGGCCAAATAGATGGTCGGACGACCACACCAAATGCCGACCGGCCAATGGTATATTTCACCAATGGTCGGTAGAAAGAAGACACAGCCGGTGGCCTCAAGCCAAGGCCGGTGGGTGTCAGGGGTAGCTAACAAGCTACTCCCTGCCCTCCAAAAGCAAAACACAAGTGTTTGGTGCAAAACCAAACACAGAATCAGTCGAGTTGAGAGATCCTGAGGCAAGGCGCACAGCCGAAGCCTCCGGGAACTCAAAACGAACACAAACATGGATAATCACCGAGTGCTCAAACGGTGACGTCCAAGTCTTGAGGACGTCTATACATATCTTCCAAGCTGACCAAAACTTTATCAAGCTTTGAGCACCCAAAGACAATAAAAACTTCAAGAGATTCCAATTGAAGGCCATGTGGAAGACTCTTGAGACTTTTGCAGTCCTTCAAGTTTAAACAAATAAGCCTTTTGAGAATTCCAATGGATGGATGAAGATTAACCAAACCTGTACTGTAAGGACCCACATTTCATGCCTTAGTCATGCTTGCATGCAGTTATATGATTTGCCATGTTAAGATTTGCCTTCATGAACTCTTGCCTTGTTTTGTGCTTATGTGATTTGCCTAAGTGTATATGTATGCTTTGTTCCTCCCTTGTATTGTTAAGCCTAGGTCATGCTAAGCCTAGATCATTTCCAAGCCGAGGTCATCCTAAGCCTGTAGCTATTTTGGAATCTCTTTGTTGACCTCCACCTTTGTCCTGGCATATTGGCCGAGATGATTATCATCTGGGCCGAGGTGTGTATCGCCGAGGCCGAGGTGTGTATTATCTAGGCCGAGATGTTATCTTGAACCCAAGTGATCTTGTCCTGGAAGGGTATGACCTAGACCGAGCTGTGGCACATCTAGGCCAAGGTGTGGCACAGCTAGGCCAAGTGTTGTTCTCCCTAGCCGAGATCATTGTTCCTTGACTTGCCGAAGTTTTGTCCTTAGCCGAAATCATTGTCCTTTGTTTGCCGATGTCTTGTCTTTTGCCGATGTCATCACTTGCCGAGGTGCCCTTGCCACCAAGCTTGTTGAATACGCTTTGTCAGAGTCAAGTCTTATCAATCTATCACCTTTTTTAGGAGAACCAACCAGCCGTTGCCACGTGTCCGAGCTGAGTGTTAAGTCAGCCGGCAGAGAGAGAAACCTATCATTTGTTGTGTTTTGTTCTAAGGAAGAAGAGAGAGAAGCTCTAGAAGAGGGAGAAGGAGTTCTAGAGAGGGAGTAGAGATCTAAGCTTGACTCCTAGAGATCAAACCGTTAGATTCGTGTTCTAAGGTTAGATTCTTGATCTGCTCATGTCGTTTTTATGTTTACGCTATTGCATTGCATGATTGAATATGATTTTGTAAGCCATGCATCGTTTTGAAGTTCGGTTTAGAAAGAGAAAGTGGTATTCAAGTGTTCTTCAAGAAAAGTCATGTTTTGATTCGAAAGCTCATGCTAAGATGCATGTTTTCATGATTGTTTTACCATGGTCTTCAAGTATGGGTGCCCAAGTCCATGTTTTCGAACTCATGGCATGAAAACCCAGATTTTGTATAAGCAAGTTATGATTTTGGCATTCATCATATTTATGTTCTTCATGTTCATGTTCTTCATGTTCTTCATGGGTGGAAACCCAGATTTCCAGACTTCACTTCCCGAAGTGTAGTCCCCGAGATCATTCTTACCTAGACCTTACACTTAGGCCAAGCATCGTATCTCACCTTGGCCTACCTTGCATGATCACTTGCACTTGTCTTGTTTGAACCTCGGCTTTGAGCCGCATCTTGCGGTGGTAACCACACCTCGGCAAGGAGGTGTGGGACCTCGGCAAAGACCTGGTTAGTACCCAGCATGTCCTCCCGACATGTAAAACAGTGTTTTGACTTCCAGCATGTTTTCCGAGATCATTTGCATGTATGTGAGACTTGTTTTGAGATGTGTTTTCAGTGGACCTTGCCATGTGTTTGTAGGACTTGGACCTTGCCTTGATCCCGACGTCCCAAGAACTAAGTGAGTGGTACCTTTAATAAAGTTATGTTCTAATGTTTTGATAAGTTTTACTTTGCTTTGTCTTGAAAAGTATTTGGTAAGCATGAATGATTATCCCTATTTTGGTATATCAAGTTTAAGTTTTATGTATCAGTATAAGCTCTGTTGTGATGATGTTTTAGACAAGTCCGTACGTGCCAGGGGACCTTAAGCATAAGTGGCACAAGTCCGTACGTGCCAAGGGACTTTAAGCATAAGTGGCACAAGTCCGTACGTGCCAGGGGACTTTAAGCATAAGTGGCACAAGTCCGTACGTGCTAGGGGACTTTAAACCTTAGTAGCACATATGTTTTGTAAGGCCAAGATTGATGAATACGGTTCATCCCATGTTTTGATAAGTAAGCAAGTTTTGAAAGCTCAAGTACACGTTTTGATACAAGTTATGCCAAGAATGTTTTGTACAAGTATTGCCAAGTATATGTTTCGATGCAAGCCATGTTATACGTATGTTTTGAATAAGCTACGCTATAAGTACAAGTTTTGAACAAGCTATGATATGTGTATTGTTTTAACAAGAACCTCGGGAATCATTCATTTAACCCCTTTATTACTTGTACCATTCACTGAGTATCCAAGCTCACCCTCTCTATGTATATATGTAGGTTTCAAGCTAGAAGTCGGCTACGCCGAGATGTGTGTTTTGTGCCGATGTTTTGTATGCATGTTAGTTCGGCATCAAGGATGTCGGCAACTGTGAAGATTATGTTTTTAACCTTGTACTTCCTGTGTTATATTTATGTCGGCTTGAGAAGCCCCTTTTGTTGAGATGTAATGTATATTTTATAAGTTGTAAAGTTATGTAAGGATGTATGCCATTTCATTTGACTTATGCACAGCTCTTATGGACCACTTGTATTTTAAGTTATTGCTTCCGCTCTTGTTAGCCCCATATGTATACTCTGATTGTGTGTGATCTTGTAAGTTGGCCTTTGGTAATCTCGGATTACTGGCCATCACGGCACCATTCTACTAGGGGCAGTTTGGGGTCGTGACATGTACAGCCTTCAAGAATTAGTCTTTCAAGATTTGGGCCCCCTGTAAAGTCTGGGCTCTTCGTTAGAAATGTCGAGTGACTAAGATTCATGATCCTCAACTTGCCTAGATGCTGATGAAGAAAAATAAAAATAAAAATAAATTACAGAACTTAAATAAAAATAAATTACGAAAATTATATTGTGTCAAGGACTTTGCATCTTATTCAAAGTAATTAAAGAGAATGCATATGCATACCATTGTTCCCTCCCAATGTTGTTCAATGCTGCTATGGGTTAAGTGAAGTTCAACAAGATGCTCTGGTTGAAATGTCGAAGGCATGTATTTCATAGGGTATCCTAACCAGTCAAGATAACTTAACTTGTTAGAAAGATATTTGAGTTCTTCTGAGAGTTGCGTACAACAAATTTTGAGAATCCTTAAGTTCGACATCTTTGCAAAAGCTTTAGGCCTCAACTTCAATTCATCTAGACCTCCTAGGTCACTATACTGCATAAATATGCCTTCCACTTTGTTTGTTCCCTAATAACTACAAGCAAAAAACAAGAACACAATATTAGAAGGTTGACAAAATTATGCAGAACTAGCTTTTGTTAATTAAACAATTTTTGAGTGTTCATCCTTTTCTATAGGACCTCTTATCGTATTGTCTATCAATACACGTTTTATATCTTCATTAAGCCATAACCTAGTGTGCTTTCTAGACTCTTTACGTGATTGCTCCCAAACAATATACTGCCCTAGTTCTTGTATCAAATCATGCATCAACAACTTATTGTATGAGACAATTACAAGAGAAATTTCAACAAGAACATTTATTCCAATAAATGCGTGGAAGCCACAACTTTCTAGAATTTTTGTAACATCCGTTTTGTCATTCCCTTTGAAAAAACATGCAATATTTAAGAATATTTCCTTCTCTTCCCAATCTAATGCATCATAACTTATTCTAAGTACTTGTTGAACTTCCTTCAGAGGGATTTTTTTTAGTCTGCTTAATGAATTTTCCCATTCATCTTTGTTTCGACCACAAAGGAAAGAACCTAAAACTTTGAGAGCTAAAGGAACTCCTTTAGCATACTTTACTGCACGATGTACAAGCTTTTTATAGCCTCCCATTTGTTGGTGTTTCTTGAAGGCTTTCAATACAAAGAGTTCTATAGCTTCATCTTCTCTTAATTGCTCAACCTCATAGACATGTTTTATGCCATATCTAGTTAACACATGTTTATTTCGAGTGGTTATAATGATTCTACTTCCAAAACCGAACCAATTGTGCTCTCCTACCAATTTTTCAAGGTCGGTTGATTCATCCACATCATCAAGCACGATAAGAACCTTTTTACAACATACCATATGCCTTATCATTTGTACTGCACAACCATCACTTCGTACTTTCAAATCCTTTTCTATTAAGATTTCAGAAATTAATTGTTCTTGCAAAGTTTTTAAACCACATTTTTTTTATACTTCTCTAACATTCTCAATAAAGCTGCATCCTTGAAATTGCTAAGAGATACAGTCATAAAAAACTCTAGAAATAGTAGTCTTACCGATTCCACCCATTCCTCAAATTCCTATAACACGAGTATCACCCATCCCTAAACCTAGCAATTCAATCACTTTCTGCATACGAGAATCCATCCCAACTAGGTCTTTGACAACGCTTGAATATGTACGAATTAATTTTGTAAAAAGTATCTCAACAACTTCACAGATGAACATTGATTCAGACCTACAAATTTAGGGGGATAGTAATAAATTTATTCATCAAAACTCAAAAGAGCAATAAGAAGAAAATTTTATTTTGGTAAAATGGTGATTAATTTTACTCATTGCAATTGAAATGTTTTTTCATAGAAAGAAAAACATGAAAAGTCTTTATTTGCTTTACTTGAATGGCACATTGGGTTTCTAAATTTTCCCACAATTGATCTACTTTACTAGTTATTGAACTGCATTTCTTCAATTCTACTTTAATTTATTGTCAGAAACCTTCATGAAGATTTCTATTTTTGAGTTTTTTCATTTGTTATTATTCTTTATCCCCTTTTGGTTTTAATCTTTTTTTCTTTTAATATCTTCTTTGGTCTGGAGGTGATATTGAACTACAGAACTTAGGATAAGTCTCCTATAAGCCTCCCCAACCTCAATAAAACTGTCTGGTGCAGTTTATAGAATTGTTTACAACAATTTTTTATTTTAAAATTTTGGGTAAGAATGTTTGTTGAGCTTTTGTCTACAACTCCAATAGTCAAATTTACCCTTTTTGAATCCAACATGGGCGAAAGCAAATGCCAAGAACTTGTCGTTAAACAAATGTTGAGGCAACCGAAAAGATACCGAAGACCCCCTATTTTGACGCCTGAACCACCTTGGAATCTCTCTTCCAGGATAACCAATGTTAAAATAACCCCTCCTTACACGAAAATTTCTCTGTACAATAGAGATTGGTCTCAATCAGTGGTTGGCGCCTCCAAAATTTTTAGGCTTTTTTTTTTAAAATTTTATTTTTATTATTATAAAAAAAATATATAAAAATACAAAGAAGTGGTGTATCATAAACAAACTAAGCCTCCGTTTGGAAAGAAAAAACCTCAGTTTTTTTTTTTTTTGGTTAAAATAGTCACAAAAAAAATAAAATAGGCTTTTTAGCATAATAAGATAAAACATCACATCCAATTCATAATCATTACATTTTTTCTCTTAAAAAAGTCAAAAAAACCTATTCGAAACGAGATTTTTTAGTCCAGACCAAAATAGTCAAAAAGTCAAAAAATCAACCCACTTTCTAAATGCGCTCTAATAAATTGATTTTTTTAGCTCATTCCAAATTAGCCCAATGTTAGGGTACACATTCAAAATCTTAAATTATAATTTATATTAAGTAATATTACAAGAATAATGATAACAATAAAAAAATTACATATATAATGTGTTATTCAAGTGGTAATAATGGCCTCGTTTGGTAGAACTGTAGGAAAGTGATTATAGATTATAGCTTAACAGATTATAACTTACAGCTGTAAACATAAGCTGGCAAACCTGTTTTGTGCAGCTGTGAGATTATGGATTTAAGCAGCAGTGTAGTGTTTGGTAAATAAGCTGTAAAATAGCTTTTTGCTGTATAATTGTCATTTTTGCCCTTATACGATATAAAATTTGTGATTTCATTTATAATACATTTTTTTCATTTTCATTTTCATTTTATTTTATTTTCTTTTCTTTTTCACCTTATTTCATTTCTTTTTTAATTTTTTTTTCTTATATTCTTTCTTTCTTAATTTTTTTAATATATTAATTCATTAAAATTAATATTCATGTTCTAATTTATATTAATGTTGTGATTTCATTACATATTATTTTCATTTATTCATCAAATTTTCATCAATTTATCAATTTATATTAATGTATCAAATTTTCCAATTTATTATTATTATTGTTATTATTATTATTATTTTCATATATTATTATTTTTTATTATTATTCATTTTAATTATTTGTAGTAATATTTCATTTTTTTCTTTATATTAATGTACCATTATTATTCTTTATATTAATGTATCAATTTATATTAATTTATCAACTTACATATAGTCATCAATTAATATTAATGCATCATTTAAATTATTTTTAGTAATATTTCAATTTACATATATTCATCAATTTATATTAATGCATCAATTTTTCCAATTTATTATTATTATTATTATTATTATTATTATTATTATTATTATTATTATTATTATTATTATTATTCATTTTAATTATTTTTAGTAATATTTCATTTTTTCTTTATATTAATGTATCATTATTAATTTATATTAATGTATCATTATTATTCTTTATATATATTTATCAATTTATATTAATGTACCATTTTAATTATATTTAGTAATATTTCAATTTACATATATTCATCAATTTATATTAATGTATCAATTTTCCATCAATTAATATTATCAATTAATATAAATTACATATATTCATCAATATTATTTTTTTTTCATCAATTATTACATAAATTACATATATTAATATTATCAATTATTTTTAATTTTTCCATTAATTACATATATTCATCAATATTCTTATTAATAGTATCAATTAATATAAAAAAATTTCACTTTTTCATTTTAAATTAATTAGTCTCAATTAATTAGCATCAATTATTATTTTTTATTCATTAATTATTTTTATTAAAAAAACACTGAAAAACCTCAACCAAAAAAAATAAATAATGAAAACCCTAGCTCCGAGGGGAGGAACCGGCGCTAGGGTTTCATTCAGATCCACAGAAAGAAAGAGAGAGAGAGAGCTAGGGTTCAGATCGCAATGGTTCATCCCACCAGCAGCCCATTCTTCTCCTCCTCCTCCTCATCTCACTGCCGGCAGTGATCGTGATCGCCGGCATTGATCACAAAGAGGGAGACAGACGAGTTCACGCTGTCAATCGAGATGGTTCAGATCGTGATGGTTGAAATTGCGATGGAGAGCGATCGGAGAACATGGGGGAGAGAGAGAGAGGGAGAGAGAGAGAGAGAAGAGACAAAGCTCGGTCGGCGGAATGCTCGCCGAAAATCGCCCTTGCTCACCGGAAATTGCCTCTTTCGTTTGTGTGAGAGAGGAAGAATGAGTGAGAAATGGTTTCTATACATGGCATACTTGTAATTAGCATCAATTAGGAAGGGCATTTAAGTCATTTTATATCTCCTATTTCAGCTTCCCGTATAAGCTTAATCAAGAAGCACCCCCTGAGGTGCTTAGAAATTTAAGCTAAAAATAGCTTAATAAAAGCTATAATATATCCCTGTAAGTTTTACCAAACAAACCAAAATGACTTAATTTAAGCTAAAAGCAGCTTTAAGCTGCTTTTAAGTGCTACCAAACAGCCACAATGTTCATCAAATCTTAGTCCCTCGGAATATAATTTTATATTTTTAAGACCTCTCTTTATGTAATAGAATAAATAGATATAAAAAAGGGGATGATGATATTTTATCTTCTTTTTTTTTTTGGACAACTTTCTCACCTTGATTCTTAAAGTTTATTTTTTTTCTCAATTTGATACTTTATTTTTGATTTTTTTTATTTTACTCCTAAAACTAATTTCTATTAAAAATTAAATAGAAAATACAACAATAACTGTCACATAATACAAAAATATATTATTATATTAGTTATTAAATTTATGTCAAATGTGTGAATCATATATAATCAAATATTTTTATGCTACGAGACTATTAGTGTGTCATTTTCTGTCTAATTTTTAGCAGAAATTAACTTTACGAGTAAGGTAAGAAACAAATTGAAGGCCAAAGTGCAAAAAAATAAATATTAAAGACCAAAATGAAAAAGTGACCAAATATAAATAGGGCAAAGCATAATTTACCCTCCAAAAAAATCACACTTGTCTATATCTATCATTCACTTTCTGTTAATCTGTTAATTTAAACTTTGGTTTGGTTTCTCTAATATGGGAGAATTTGAGCGGTCTGGCCTCACAGCCAATAATCCGAATGATTCATTTTGTAAATTTTTCAATTTATTATATTATTTATGAAAAAATTAGTTTGATATGAAAATCGTAATATTTTCATTTTATTACATTTATCTTTGAAAAAATAGATGATAAATATATTTTTGAAAATAGACTATTCATTTTTTACAGACAGATATGATAAAATGAAAATGTTATGATTATCAGACTGACATAATTTTTTTCATAGATAACATACATTAAGTATAGCGATTCTGGTTTAGACCCGACCCGTTGATGTTTGGATCCGGGTTTCATTGTCTCATATGGTTGTTCATGTCTTATTCCTTCCTATTTCTTATTGAGTTTGGTTATTGGAATGTTTTGATTGCGTTTGAAACAGGTTAGTAGCTTGTGTTTCAAAACTGTGTTGCTTAGAATTTTGCCTCTTCGCTTGAGCCAAGCTTCTTGCGCTCAAGCGGTCCTTGAGAACTCTCAGTACTTTTGCAGGCCTACAGAGATACTGGAATGTGGTGTTTTTCACTCAAGTGACACTTATTACACAAGAGCTGTGTTGGCTCGAGTGGCCTTTTTTGAGCTCGAGCGGTGGTCTTTTGTATGCAAAACTTCTGGAAGATGGTATTCTTCGCTCGAGTGATACTTCTTGCACTCGAGCGGTGCAACTTCCTGCGCTCGAGCAATCTGCGCGTATATCAGTTCGTAAAGAGTTACATTTCTGAGTCACTTTTTCACTTCTCTCTCTCTCTAAACATTCTAAAAACCCTAAATCTACACACACTCTCTCTCTCTAAAACTCACATTCTCTTTACAAATACACCTAGATTCGTTGATTTCTCCACCCTACTCCATTTGTTAAAAAGTATAGCACGTCGGGGGCTTCTTTTTTATTCAAACGAAGTTGGGTTTGGGTGTTGTTGAAGTTTCTCCATCTCGTCTCTTGTCTTCTAAGCTTAAGGTAGGGATTCTCCGCACTTTCTTATGATTTTTAACTTAGTTATTTACTATTTCTGTAACGCTCTCAAAATAAACCCATAAATCATGCATTCATTTCATCTATAAACTTAAGAGTGTAAAACATATTGCCAATCATCAGAGTATTCTTACAAAAGATATTACATGTTGACAACAAAAGTAAATGCCTTATAGGCTTACAACTTTCCAAGTCAACGCTTGCGTCCAACAAAAGTAGAGTTCTGCCTCTTTACCCAAAATAAGCCCATGGCTTGATATACATATAATATACAAAAGAGAATCAACAAAAAGAGCTATCAGCCTCAAGCCTCCCAAGCTATGTCCTTGGAGGTGGCATATCACCTGAATCTGAAAAATGATGTCCCATATAGGGTGAGCCAATGCCCAGTAGAGATATGCTAAACATAATATGAGTAGTAACTAAAACATGAGCATTCGATAAATGTTAACACTGGTCAACCAACTTACAACACAATCCAATTTTCATGACAAATATGTCCATGTTTATTTTACTTTCCTTTACTTAACCAATTTTCATTTCATAACCATAGCTCAGAACCTGGCCAAACAATTAAATGAGATTACACTCATATCAACAATACTTCAATTTCAAATGAGATAACAACTCATAACAAACACTTCCATACTTCACAAATGATACACAGATTTGCTGTGTCAATTGAGTCCATCCCCTATCTCCTCTAAAATAATATCCGGTTTAGGAGTCCATCCCCTATCTCCTCCCAAACCGTGGAGTACATCCCCTATCTCCTCCCACACAATGCAATGTATATAAACATTTATCATATATGCAATCAACCAATACACAAATTCGATATATTATTCCAACCGTCACATTCAATGACATATTCAATCGATTAGTTATACGTCACCTAATCGTCATGTAGTGTCTACAACAATCAAGACTATCCTCCACCGATAGCCCAAAGCAATTATTTCTAAACAGATAATAAATGCATCAACAGATAAATTATCAATATTTTCAAAAAGTGAGTGATTTATAAATCCAACTCCACCATTCAATCTTATATTATGCCAATTTCATCATTTCCATCCCAATTTCATTATTTCACTATGAAAGTCATTAATTTCACTAATGACCCAATAAAACCCAAATATGGTATGATTCCCATTCTTTTTCAATATTGACCCAATGGTCTAAGTATCAACAATAAACATCTCTAATCTCATTCTAAGACCCAAAATATACATGTATGGGTTAAAATAACAAAATCCCTCTTTTCAGTATTTCAAAATTCAAACCCTAACACCCAAATCAACCAATTTATACAAAATGCCCAAAATCTATGTCAAAGCTCATAAAGATGAGTAGTTATCCCTACCTCAAAAGATGAGACCAAGTGGAGATGATGAAGAATTTTCAAAGTGCTCTAAACTTCAAGATTTTCAGATCAAAATGAAGAGCAAGCCAAACTCCACACTTTTTACAAAGGGACAATGGTGGAAGATCACTCAAACTAGATCAAACCCTAGAGAGAAGTTGGAATCTAGAGTGAGGAGCTCTCTAATGGAGGTTTTGAAAAGTAAGAGAGAGAGAGAAAGTCGAAAAGTGATCCAAAAAGTGAAATCCCGAACTGATATAAAAACAGGTCCGCTCGAGCGTGGAACTCCCCGCTCGAGCATCAGACACAGACTCACGCTTGAGCGTCAAAAGAGCCACTCGAGCGCCGGATGCATACTTCCAGAAGTTTTGTAGTCGATGGTCCCCCGCTCGAGCGTCAAAGGGGACGCTCGAGCGTCCGACAACCTGCAAAACAAAATACTGAGAGATGAGTAATCATGCTCAAGCGTCAAAACGCCCGCTCGAACAAAGAAGGAACAACAAAGGGCCCGCTCGAGCGTTAAAAGCCCTGCTCGAGCGTGAAGGCCAAAATCTGGGCAACAACTTTTTGGTTTCTAAACACAACCAAATTGTTCCAAACCTGCCAAACACAACCTAAGACTCAAATACAAAGAGTAAAGGATGAAAATGAGAATATGACAACACCACATTCATGGAACCAAGTCCGGAATACAATAAACAAATAAGGGAAAATTGGGATCGCTATAATTTCTAAAACGGCATTGGGATTTGGAGGTTTTTGAACAAACAAGGGCTTTTGTTTAAAATTAAAAAGAGGGGTTTTCATTCTTGAAAGGTTTACGAGATTGTAAATGATGATGAGTTGTCATAAAATGATGCATTTTCATCATTGGAATTGGTTTTCAAAGAGAGAAGGGGTTTTGCCCTAGAAATGTTAAATGTTGATTTTGAAATCACAAATGGAATTGATGTTGGAAATATGGAATTGGTTGATATTGTCGAGGATGGTAGAGTTGGGTATGTATTACCACTCACATCTTGAAATTTGGAAAGTTTATATTTTTGGAAATTAATTATCTGTTTAGAGATATATGTTTTGGGCTATCGGTAGAGGATAGCTATGATTGTTGTAGAAATTGCATGAGAATTAGGTGAATTGAAACTAATCTCTCATCCATTTGTATTGAGCATTGTTGCATATTGAAAACATTGAAAATATTATTGTTTGGAGAAAAATGGTTGAATACTTGGTGAATCTGGGTAGGGGGTGTGGTTACAATATTAAGTTGGCTTGTGTGCCCTTGGTGAAAGACTAGAAACCTGCGCGGATATGTGTCAAACCTTTTGGTTAATACCGATAAAAATGACAAATTGATAATACTTGTATAGTCTACTTGTAGACACGTACCTAGAGATTCACAGAGTTGTATTCATTGCCTTGTTTTCTATTGTAAAGGAAATAATTTCATAATTATGATATAAACTTGGCATTGCATGATTTTGGAAAGAGGTATAAAATGTTTTAACACGAGCATTGCATAGGCATAACACTTTATATCTTTATTAAGATTCATAAAATGTGTTAGAGTATTTCTACTAGGCTTTGGCTCACCTTATGTGGGATGTAACGCCCTCAAAATAAACCCATAATATCATACATTCAAGATACTAAAAAGAGATATTATATTACACACATCAGAGTATTCTTACAAAATGTATTACATGTTGACATCAAAAGTAAATGTCCTATGGGCTTACAACTTTCCAAGCCAACACTTGGTTACAATAAGAGAATACTAACTCTACACAAAAATAAGCCCTTGGCTTAATATATATGTAATACAACCAAAAACACAAAATAGTCCAACAGTCTCAAGCCTCCCAAGCAACGCCCTTGGAGGTGGCATGCTACCTGTACTTGAAAATGATGTCCCATATAGGGTGAGCCATAGCTCAGTAGAAATATACTAAACCAAGCATAAACAATGACTAAAATAATAGCATTCGATAGATGGTCCACACCTATATTCCAACTTTTAGATCATATTACGGTTTCATGACAATCATGTCCATGTTACATTTCAGTTTCCATTTCTTATTCAACTTTAAGTTTGAAAACAAGGCTCAGAACCTGGCCAAATAATTTAATGAGATTATAGCTCATTACCACAATACTTTCGAAATTCATGATGGGTACACATTTTGGTGCTGTATCAATAATACATAAAATCACTTCCATACTTCATAAATGATATACATTTTGGTGTTGTATCACTAAAACATAAACACTTCCATACTTCACAAATGATATACATTGTAATGCTGTATCAATATAACGAAACACTTCCATATTTCACAAATGATATACATTTTAGTGCTGTATCAATGTCAAATAATTTCCGGTTTTGTCACGACCCCATCCCGCCCCTAGAAGAATGGTGCCATGATGGCCAGTAATTCGGGACTACCAAAGGCCACTTACAAGATCACACACACAAAAGAGAGTAAACATATGGGGCTTACAAATGCGGAAGCAATAAATAAAAGCTAAGTAGTCCATAAGAGCAGTGCTTAAGTTAAATGAAATGACATACATCTTAGAATAGTTTATATACAACAAAATGGAGTACAAAAATTACATCTTGACCAAAAGGCTTCTCAGCCATCGAATACAAAACACAATGAAATAACTAAGAAGCATGATCTTCAAGATGGCACAAAAACACGGATCCAAAAGATATCGGCAAAGACATCGGCAAAACACGTCGGCTAAACACAACTAGGCGTCACCGCCGTCCTGCTCATCACCTACATATATATAGCGAGGGTGAGCTTGGATACTCAGTGAATGGTACAAATAATAAAGGGTTTACATGAATGATATCCGAGATCTTTTAACAAAACGATACATGGAGTAAATCAAGTTCCTCTATCAAATCCTTCAAGCTTCAAGGGATGCTTACTAACATCCATATAATACAAGAGATGACATCTCGGACAAACAAGCCCACGCGGTAAAACCGTCAGTGGCAAGGCAAGACAAGACAAGACAAGAGAGATCTCTAAACAATGGTGTCGTTGCATTATAGTCCCCGGACACTAAGGACTTGTGCTACAAATGCTTATAGTCCCCTAGCACGTACGGACTTCCAAACTTTGTGCTACAAATGCTTATAGTCCCCTAGCACGTACGGACTTCCAAACTTTGTGCTACAAACGCTTATAGTCCCCTAGCACGTACGGACTTCCAAACTTTGTGCTACAAACGCTTATAGTCCCCTAGCACATACGGACTTCCCGAGGATGTCATCAAACAAGATATAATACTTATTGCAAATAGGAATAATCATTCATGCTTGTAAACAATTTCCAAACAAGGCAAAACAAGGTTTTATCAAAGCTTTATAACATATCTTTATTAAAATACCACTCACTTATTCCTTCAAACGTCGGGGTCAAGGCAAGTCCAAGTCCTACAAACACATGGCAGAAATCCGTTGAATGCATTCTCAAACAACTTTATACGAATGCAAATGATCTCGGCATTCTCCAAAAAACTAAGTCAAATCAAAACAAACAACATCTCCCATCTCGGGAAACATGCTGGGCACCAACCAAGTCTTGGCCGAGGGCCCACACCTTCTCGCCGAGGTGTGGTCCCGAGGCCACTTTCAAAGAAATGAGGTCGGGAAAAATCTGGGTTTTCCCTCTGCTCAAGAACATGAAGAACATGAACATGAAGATCATGAAGAAGATGAATGTAAGGATCATAACTTGTTATTACAAAATCTGAGATTTCATGCTATGAGTTCGAAAACATGAACCTGGATGCCCATACTAGAAGATCTTTGGGAAAACAAACACAAAAGCATGTAACTTGTTGCAAACTTTCGGATCAAACAAGGCTTTTCCTCAAGAACACAAGAATACCAACTTTCTCTTTCTAAAACCAACTTTAAATCAATGCATGGCTTTCAAAACATGCTCGATCATGCAATGCAGCTAGATGAACAATAAGAACAACAAGAGTAGACCAAGATTCTAACCTCAAAACACAAATCTAACGGTTGAACTCCAAGGATCAAGCTTGCTATCCACTTTCTCACTCTAAGACTCCTTCCTAGAGCTTCTCTCTCCTCAAGAACAAGATATGAGACAAAATGATACATTTCTCTCTCTGCCGGCTGACTTAATACTTAGCTCGGACACGTGGCAATGGTTGGTTGGTTCAACTCAAAAAGGTGACTGATTGAAAAGACAAGACTATGACAAAGCGTGTTCAACAAGCTAGGCGACAAGGGACTCCGGCGAGTAATGACATCGGCTAACAACAAGACTTCGGCAACAAGGGAACAATGATCTCGGCTAGGAAGGTCAACACTCGACCTAGCTGTGCCACACCTCGGCCTATGTCATACCATTCCAGGACAAGATCACTTCGGTACAAGGATAGCATCTCGGCCCAGATAATACACATCTCGGCCTTGGCGATACACACCTCGGCCCAGATGATAATCATCTCGGCCAATATGCCAAGACGAAGGTGGAGGTCAAACAAAGAGACTCCACAAATAGCTACAGGCTTAGGATGACCTCGGCTGTACACACTAGGAAATGACAAGGCATGCAAGCAACACCCAAATAAGACAAGACTAAATTTGCTAATGCAACACAACAAGTCAAGATCACATATGAATGTATGCAAGTATGACAAGAGTAAGGTGAGGGTCACTACACTCTACCCCCCTTAAAGAAGTTTGGTCCCCAAACTTGAGTTACCTTGATTTGAAAACAACTCAGGATATCGAACTTCCATCTCTTCTTCCATTTCCCAGGTGACATCCTTACCGTAATGTTCCTTCCATTCAACTTTCACCATCGATATAGATTTGTTCCTCAACTGTTTCACTTGTCTGTCAAGAATTCTCATCGGCTTCTCCTCGTAGCCCAAATCTTCATTTATCACAACCCCGGAATATTCAATTACATGCTGTGGATCTCGAATATACTTCCTCAACATCGAGATATGGAACACATTGTGCACTTGACTTAATGCTGGTGGTAAAGCAATTCTGTAAGCAGTCGTGTTAATTTTCTCGAGAATTTCAAATGGCCCGATGTAACGAGGTGCTAACTTACCTTTCTTCCCAAATCTGGAAACTCCTTTCATTGGTGAAATCTTCAAGAATACATGGTCCCCAACTTCAAATTCCAATTCTCTTCTTCTCTGGTCGGCATAGCTCTTCTGCCGACTCTGGGCAGTTTTGATTCGCTGTCGAATAAGCTTGATCTTCTCGGTTGTCACTTGAATCAGTTCGGGGCCGATCAAAACTTTATCTCCCACTTCGGTCCAACATATCGGCGATCTGCACTTCCTCCCATACAAAGCTTCATACGGTGCCATGCCAATGCTAGCTTGATAACTGTTGTTGTAAGCGAATTCCACTAATGGTAAATGTGCTCCCCAACTTCCCTGGAAATCTAGTACACATAGCCTAAGCATATCCTCAAGTGTCTGAATCGTCCTTTCTGTTTGCCCATCGGTTTGCGGGTGAAAAGCTGTGCTAAACTTCAACTCGGTTCCCAAGGCTCTTTGT
Organism: Camellia lanceoleosa; assembly: GCA_025200525.1. NCBI lineage: Eukaryota > Viridiplantae > Streptophyta > Magnoliopsida > Ericales > Theaceae > Camellia > Camellia lanceoleosa. Next base: position 11,008,439 of record CM045771.1, read on the forward strand.
AAACTTTGCCAAAATCTACGAACAAACTTCGGATCTCGGTCTGAAACAATGGACATCGGCACTCCATGAAGTCTCACAATCTCATTCATATACAGTACAGCTAGTCGGTCGGCGTTGAATGTAGTCTGAACGGGCAAGAAGTGTGCTGACTTAGTCAATCTGTCAATTATGACCCAAATCGAATCCATTCCCTTCTACGTCCTCGGCAAACCAATCACAAAATCCATGGAGATATGTTCCCATTTCCATTCTGGAATTGACAAAGGTTGAAGGAGTCCTGCTGGTCTCTGATGTTCTGCCTTTACTTGTTGACAATGCAAGCATTGGGATACGAATTCGGCTATTTCTTTCTTCATGTTCGGCCACCAAAAAGTTTGCTTTACATCGTGATACATCTTAGTGTTTCCTGGATGGATAGCAATTCTAGAACCATGAGATTCCTGCAGAATCTTTCCTTTCAATTCAGGGACGTCGGCCACGCACAACCTTCCCTCAAACTTAAGTACCCCATTCTCAAATGTGTAACCTAACCTCGGCCTGGTGTCAATCTCGTCGGCTACCTTCTTCAGGAACTTATCCTCCATTTGTCTTGCTTTTACTTCTTCAATGATGGTCGGCTCCGCTGAGGTCATGGCTAAACACGCCAAACTTCCCATTGTCCTCCTGCTTAATGCATCGGCTACTGAGTTGGCTTTGCCTGGGTGGTACTGAATCTGCATGTCGTAGTCCTTCAATAATTCCAGCCATCTTCTCTGCCTCAAATTTAATTCTCTCTGAGTAAATAAGTACTTCAAACTCTTGTGATCCGTGAAAACTTGGCAAGAAGCTCCATACAAGTAATGACGCCAAATCTTCAAAGCAAATACCACGGCTGCTAGCTCTAAATCATGGGTAGGATAATTCTTCTCGTGAGTTTTTAACTGGCGAGATGCATATGCTATGACCTTACCCCCTTGCATTAATACACAACCCAAACCCTTATGTGAAGCATCGCTATAAATCTGAAATTCCTCATTACCTGATGGCAGTACAAGAACTGGTGCTGTAACCAACCTCGTCTTCAACTCCTGAAAGGCTGATTCTCTGTCTTCGGTCCATTCATATGTCATTCCCTTTTGAGTTAACTGTGTCAATGGTACTGCAATCCTTGAGAAGTCCTTTACAAACTTTCTGTAATAACCTGCCAAACCCAAAAAACTACGAACCTCGGACACGTTGGTCGGTGTCGGCCAATTCACCACGGCTTCAATCTTGCTGGGATCAACAGAGATACCCTTTTCATTAATCACATGCCCCAAAAATGAAATGCTGGAAAGCCAAAACTCACACTTACTTAACTTAGCATACAATTTCCTGTCCCTCAAGGTCTGTAGGGCAAGTCTTAAATGATTCTCATGCTCGATTGTACTCTTAGAATAGATCAATATGTCGTCAATAAAAACAACCACGAATTCATCTAAGTACGGCTTGAAGACTCTGTTCATTAGGTCCATGAATGCTGCCGGCGCATTAGTCACTCCAAATGGCATTACTAGAAATTCGTAGTGGCCATACCTTGTCCGAAAAGCAGTTTTCTCAACATCCTCAGTTTTAACCTTGAGTTGGTGGTAGCCCGACCTAAGATCAATTTTTGAAAAGACTCGTGCTCCTTGTAGTTGATCTAGCAAATCATCAATCCTAGGCAACGGGTACTTGTTCTTAATGGTTACCTTGTTGAGTTCTCTGTAGTCAATGCAAAGACGAAGTGTGCCATCCTTTTTCTTAACAAATAAGACTGGTGCTCCCCATGGTGAAGTGCTCGGCCTAACAAAACCCTTATCCAACAATTCTTATAGTTGTACTTTCAATTCCTTTAGTTCGGCTGGGGCCATCCTATAGGGTGTCTTGGAGATCGGCTGTGTTCCCGACATGATGTCCACAGTAAACTCTATTTCTCTATCAACTAAGTGGCCAGGCAATTCATTTGGAAAGACGTCAGGGAATTCATTAACAACTGGGATGTCGGCTAAATTAACATTCCCATTCTGATCACTCAGTATACTACACAAGTAGCCATGGCACCCTTTCTGAATTAGCTTATAGGCCTTAATGGACGAAATCAGGTAAGGTGGAGGCACTACCCCTTTACCCTGGAAAATAACCTCGGCTTGGTTTGGGGGTCTCAACATGACATTCTTCGAAACACAATTAATAGATGCATGATTCGTCACTAACTAGTCCATTCCTAATATGACATCAAAGTGGGTCATGTTTAATGGCATCAAATCAACTAATAATTCTACACCCTCAATCGCAATGACACACGCTCTATGGATAGACGCAACAATCATAGTTCTCCCAGATGGAGCAGATACATATAACACGTAATCAAGGGGTTCTTGTTCTCTATTTAACTTCTCGGCAAACCTAGCAGATACAAATGAATGCGTGGAACCCGAATCAATCAATATGTATGCATCTTGAGAGCAGATTGGGAGTATACGACACTCTTGTCTCGGCATACAGGTGTCTCGGCACTAAGCGCAAAAACTACGCCTGCCTGCTCGTGTCCTTAGCGTTGCTTCCTGACAAAGCCGAGGTGTTCCCACTTTTCTTACCATCATCAATCCTTGACTTCGGATAGTCCTTCACACGGTGACCCATTTCTCCACATTCAAAAGCAGTAGCCCGGCATGTAGCAGCAAACCGGTGCGGCTTCCCACAACTGGCACACATCGGCCTGGTATTACCTTCCTGGTTCGAGTTGCCCGAGTTGCCCACATTCGCTTTCTTCTTGGCGTTAAACGGAACTCGGCGGTTATCATGGTTCTGTCTCTTTCTCTGATTCTCTCCTGTATTCTGATACCGATTCAGGTTAGCTTCTGCAAGAATAGCCTTGTCCAAAACTCCGGCATAAGTCGGCATGTTGAGCATATTGACTCTGTCCTGTATCGGTCCACGCAATCCGCTTTCAAACTTCCTAGCTTTCCTATATTCATCACTGACCATATGAGGCGCGTACCTCGCCAATTCGGTGAAAGCACGGTCATATTCTGCTACTGTCTTGTTTCCTTGTGTCAAATTCTGGAACTCCGTGGTCTTGCGATCTCGAACACTAATGGGAAAGTGCTTGTTATAAAACAACTCCAAAAATTTGGCCCAAGTTAAGTCAGGATTTTCTTCCCGAATCATCATCCACCATCTCCGAGCATCGTCGTCTAATGTGAATGCGGCCAATGCCACCTTCTGAGCATCTGTGCTAGGAAAGATCTCGAACAGTTTCTCCATTCCTAAAACCCACTCTTCGGCTTTCATCGGCTCTATGCCCCCATGGAATCTCGGTGGGTTCATCTTCTTGAACTCCTTAATCAAGGTCAGGGTTCCATCCCCATACAAGGTTGGCAGGGGAGGCACTTGAGGTACTGGAGGAGGTGGAGGCGGAACTGCATATCGGCCATTAGTCTGTTCGGCCTGGGTAGTTGTAGCACTAGCATGCTGTTGTCTCACTTGTCTCAACTCTCGAGTTAAACCTTCAACTAGTCTTTCTAGTCGGTCCAATCTGTCTTCTGATTGACCTCGGCCAACTGGTGGTCTTCCTCTCCTCATAGTGCTATGAGTATGCAAAGTGTGACTTTAAAACAAAATGCGCAATAAAGCATGTATGCAAGCAACAAGCAGTTATGCCGAGATGATGCACATATTGTCAAATAGCAAGCAACATGGTGCAATCCTAATATCTTTCTAAGGGAAATCCTATGCTCCTTCGGACTAAAAGTGTGTGAATAACGTACTACATGGAACTCGTGCTCTGATACCAATCTGTCACGACCCCATCCCGCCCCTAGAAGAATGGTGCCATGATGGCCAGTAATTCGGGACTACCAAAGGCCACTTACAAGATCACACACACAAAAGAGAGTAAACATATGGGGCTTACAAATGCGGAAGCAATAAATAAAAGCTAAGTAGTCCATAAGAGCAGTGCTTAAGTTAAATGAAATGACATACATCTTAGAATAGTTTATATACAACAAAATGGAGTACAAAAATTACATCTTGACCAAAAGGCTTCTCAGCCATCGAATACAAAACACAATGAAATAACTAAGAAGCATGATCTTCAAGATGGCACAAAAACACGGATCCAAAAGATATCGGCAAAGACATCGGCAAAACACGTCGGCTAAACACAACTAGGCGTCACCGCCGTCCTGCTCATCACCTACATATATATAGCGAGGGTGAGCTTGGATACTCAGTGAATGGTACAAATAATAAAGGGTTTACATGAATGATATCCGAGATCTTTTAACAAAACGATACATGGAGTAAATCAAGTTCCTCTATCAAATCCTTCAAGCTTCAAGGGATGCTTACTAACATCCATATAATACAAGAGATGACATCTCGGACAAACAAGCCCACGCGGTAAAACCGTCAGTGGCAAGGCAAGACAAGACAAGAGAGATCTCTAAACAATGGTGTCGTTGCATTATAGTCCCCGGACACTAAGGACTTGTGCTACAAATGTTTATAGTCCCCTAGCACGTACGGACTTCCAAACTTTGTTCTACAAATGCTTATAGTCCCCTAGCACGTACGGACTTCCAAACTTTGTGCTACAAACGCTTATAGTCCCCTAGCACATACGGACTTCCCGAGGATGTCATCAAACAAGATATAATACTTATTGCAAATAGGAATAATCATTCATGCTTGTAAACAATTTCCAAACAAGGCAAAACAAGGTTTTATCAAAGCTTTATAACATATCTTTATTAAAATACCACTCACTTATTCCTTCAAACGTCGGGGTCAAGGCAAGTCCAAGTCCTACAAACACATGGCAGAAATCCGTTGAATGCATTCTCAAACAACTTTATACGAATGCAAATGATCTCGGCATTCTCCAAAAAACTAAGTCAAATCAAAACAAACACTGTCTCCCATCTCGGGGAAACATGCTGGGCATCAACCAAGTCTTGGCCGAGGTCCCACACCTTCTCGCCGAGGTGTGGTCCCGAGGGCCACTTTCAAAGAAATGAGGTCGGGAAAAATCTGGGTTTTCCCTCTGCTCAAGAACATGAAGAACATGAACATGAAGATCATGAAGAAGATGAATGTAAGGATCATAACTTGTTATTACAAAATCTGAGATTTCATGCTATGAGTTCGAAAACATGAACCTGGGTGCCCATACTAGAAGATCTTTGGGAAAACAAACACAAAAGCATGTAACTTGTTGCAAACTTTCGGATCAAACAAGGCTTTTCCTCAAGAACACAAGAATACCAACTTTCTCTTTCTAAAACCAACTTTAAATCAATGCATGGCTTTCAAAACATGCTCGATCATGCAATGCAGCTAGATGAACAATAAGAACAACAAGAGTAGACCAAGATTCTAACCTCAAAACACAAATCTAACGGTTGAACTCCAAGGATCAAGCTTGCTATCCACTTTCTCACTCTAAGACTCCTTCCTAGAGCTTCTCTCTCCTCAAGAACAAGATATGAGACAAAATGATACATTTCTCTCTCTGCCGGCTGACTTAATACTTAGCTCGGACACGTGGCAATGGTTGGTTGGTTCAACTCAAAAAGGTGACTGATTGAAAAGACAAGACTATGACAAAGCGTGTTCAACAAGCTAGGCGACAAGGGACTCCGGCGAGTAATGACATCGGCTAACAACAAGACTTCGGCAACAAGGGAACAATGATCTCGGCTAGGAAGGTCAACACTCGACCTAGCTGTGCCACACCTCGGCCTAGATATGCCACACCTCGGCCTATGTCATACCATTCCAGGACAAGATCACTTCGGTACAAGGATAGCATCTCGGCCCAGATAATACACATCTCGGCCTTGGCGATACACACCTCGGCCCAGATGATAATCATCTCGGCCAATATGCCAAGACGAAGGTGGAGGTCAAACAAAGAGACTCCACAAATAGCTACAGACTTAGGATGACCTCGGCTGTACACACTAGGAAATGACAAGGCATGCAAGCAACACCCAAATAAGACAAGACTAAATTTGCTAATGCAACACAACAAGTCAAGATCACATATGAATGTATGCAAGTATGACAAGAGTAAGGTGAGGGTCACTACAGGTTTAGAGGTCTATCCCCTATTTTTCCCTAAATCGTGGAGTACATCCCCTATCTCCTCCCACACAACACAATGTATATAAACACAGATCATATACATAATCAATCAATACAGAAGGTTAATGTATTATTCCACAGTCATATTCGATGACATATTTAATTGATTAGTTTTAGTTTGCCTAATCATCATGCATTGTCTACAACAATCAAGACTATCCTCTACCGATAGCCCAAAGCAGTTATTTCTAATCAGAAAATAAATGCACCAAATGGATAAAATATCAACATTTTGCCTAGGTGAGTGATAAATTAATCCAACTACACCCTTTAATCCCATATCTTTCCAATTTGAATATTTCCTATTTAATTTCTCATTTCTCAAAATTAATTATACGAATTAATTTATCATAACAATTAAGGCTTTTTCCCATATTTACAATACCAACCCTAAGGTTCCATTTTCCATCAATAATCCAACACCAAGTCCATCTTCCAATGTATTACATACATAAAGGTTTATATGTTTGAAACCCCATCTTTTGAAAATTACACAAAGACCCCAAAACCTTCTCAAAATTACCCAACAACCCCCAACATATCAAAATGCCAAAATTTAAAGACAAAGCTCATAAGATGGAGTAGGATATCCCTACCTCGAAGTTAGAGCTCAAACGGAGAAGATGAAGAAATCAAAAATGCTCCAAACTCTAAACTTTTCGAATCAAAACGAAGCCCTCGACGATCAACACACTTTTTACAAAGGCACTAAGAGAGTAGGTCACTCTAGCTAGATCAATCCCTAGAGAGAAGGCATTTTCTAGAGAGAGGAGCTCTCAAAATCGGTTTTTGGAAAAGTCAAAGAGAGAATGAAAAGTGAAAAGTGATTCAAAAAAAAAACCCAGTTGCCAACTGATATACGCATGACCTGCTCGAGCGGAGAATAGGACGCTCGAGCGTCAAGCACAAAAACTATACCCGCTCGAGCTCAAGAAAGCCTGCTCGAGCGCCAAGACACAAAAATAAAATACATCAGCTCGAGCGCGAAAACCAGTCCGCTCGAGCATGGATTCTCCCCTCTTAGTATTTTCTCAGACAGTGAACACCTGCTCGAGCGCCAAAAAGCCCGCTCGAGCGCGACCCGCTCAAGCATGAAAAAAAAGCGTGCAGTACTTTTGCAGAGGCACGAAATGTTGGAAGTATGGAATCTCTGCTCGAGCGCACAAGGACCCACTCGAGCGGACCACTCAAAAACTGGGCAACAAGAATTTGAACTAAGGCTCAACCCACCTATTCGAAACACGCCCAACACATCCTAAAACTCAAACATAGGGAATTAAAGGGTGACAACAAGACATACAACCATCAACTCCATGGAACCTAAGTCCAGAATACAATAAACAAAGAAAGGGAAAACCAGGATCGCTATAACCTTCCCCCCTTAAAGAATTTTGTCCCCGAAATTAAGTACAAGTTTTTTTTTTTTTCAAAAACATGTTTTCTCAATTACCAACATTACTACAACTCATTATTCAGCATTCCGACCCATTACCGGTCATCTCATCTCTTTTCAAGAGGCAAATCATAACATTTTCCACGACATGCATTATAAACATGCATTCCCTGAAATTCCACAAATTTCAACACATTCCACAATTTTGTATCATATTCAATGCTCATGATATATTTCCATTTCTACAATATAACCAACATATGCAATGTTACATTAAACTTCCATTTTAGGGCAAGTTTCAAAATATAATTCCATAACTCAAAACATTCACAATGTTTTACAACTTAAGACTTATCTAAACCTTTTAAAGTTTATCAACATTACAAAATTTCCAACATGATCACACATTAACCAACAAGTCCGGATATTTCTCACAGACATCCGCCCCACATTCCCAAGTGCCTTCCTCCACTCCGTGATGTTTCCACAAAACCTTTACCAAGGGAATGGTCTTGCCTCGCAATACTTGATCCCGCCTATCCAAGACCCGAACCGGTCCCTTCTCATACGAGGCATCCTTATTTACCTCTAAGTCGGTCCAATCCAACACGTGCGATAGATTCGGCTCGTACTTCCGAAGCATACTAACATGAAATACGTCATGTACCCCAGACAACTGCGGTGGCAAAGCCAAACGATAAGCAACCTCCCCAATCCTCTCAAGGATCTTAAAGGGACCGATAAACCAAGGGGATAATTTCCCACTCTTCCCAAACCTCATCAAACCTCGCCTAGGTGATATTTTCAAGAAAACATGATCACCCGTCTCAAATGCCAAAGGCCTCCTCCTACGGTCGGCATAACTCTTCTGGCGACTCTGGGCTGTAACAAGCCTTCTACGGATAAGCCCAACTTTCTCCGTCGTCTCTCTAACCAACTCTGGGCCCAACAAAGGTGTATCACCCACCTTGGCCCAACAAACTAGAGACCTACACGGTCAACCATACAAGGCCTCAAACGGTGCCATACCGATGCTGAACTGAAAACTGTTGCTGTAGGCAAACTCCACCAAGGGTAAGTGCCTCTCCCACGTCCCACAAAAGTCAAGGACACAACCTCAAAGCATATCCTCAAGGATCTGAATAGTACGCTCGGACTGCCCGTCAGTCTGAGGATGATAAGCCGTGCTAAAGGTCAATCTAGTGCCCAAGGCACTCTGCAAACTCTGCCACAACCTAGTAGTAAAGCGAGGGTCTCTATCTGAGATGATCGACACTGGGACCCCATGCAACCTCACTATGTCCCGAATATACAAATCGGCAAGATGATCTACCGAATCTCTCACGTGCATAGGGATAAAGTGCGCCGACTTAGTCAACCGGTCTATAACCACCCAAATAGAATCACTATCCCGCTGAGTCCTCGGAAGACCTACAACGAAAGTCCATAGTGACATGCTCCCACTTCCACTCGGCAATAGACAAGGGTTGCAACAAACCCGCTGGCCTCTGCTGCTCGGCCTTCACTTGCTGACAAGTAAGGCACTTAGACACGAAAACCACTACATCCTTCTTCATCCCCTGCCACCAAAACTGGCGACCCAAATCACGATACATCTTAGTGCCTTCTGGATGCACCGCAAGACGTGAATGATGAAACTCTCGGAGTACCTCCTCTCGGCAAGACTCCGGCACAAACAAACAGTCTCGGTATCTGACACTCTGGTCGGGATATACCGTCAAACCCTTCTCAACCTTCCCACTGGAGATATTTTCTCGGAGAGATTCTATCTCAAGGTCACCTCCCTGTGCCTCTAACACTTGTGTCACAAGTGTAGGCTGCGCAACAACAGAAAACAAGGCTGCAGCCTCAACAGATTCACCCAGAAGCAAATCAAACTCGCCAAGTGCACCTAATATCCCCCACTCCCGGATGGCTATACAAGCTACGTTGCTAATGGATTTCCTACTAAGGGCATCGGCCACAACATTGGCGTTTCCCGGGTGATAGTGCAACTCAAAATCGTAGTCCTCAATGAACTCCATCCACATTCTCTGCGTCAAATTCAAGTCATTCTGTGTAAACAGATACTTCAAACTCTTATTATCCGAGAACACCTCGAACCTCTCACCATAAAGGTAGTGCCTCCAAATCTTTAAGGCAAAAATTACGGCTGCTAACTCAAGGTCATGTGTAGGGTAATTCCTCTCGTGTATTTTCAATTGACGTGAGCCACAAGCTACCACTTTCCCCTCTTGCATCAACACACAACCCGAACCCTCTCGTGAGGCATCACAATAAACAACATAACCCAAACCTCTCTCCAGAATAATCAAAACCGGAGCGGTGGTCAATCTAACTTTTAACTCTTGGAATGACTTTTTGCAAGTCTCACTCCATACAAACTTGACCTCTTTCCGCGTCAACCTAGTCAACGGCGAAGCTAGCCTAGAGAAATCTTTCACAAACCGACGGTAATACCCAGCTAATCCCAGAAAACTGCGGATCTCAAAGACACTCTTAGGCTATGCCCAATCCTGCACTGCATCTATCTTGGATGTATCAACAGACACCCCTTCCCCGGAAACCACATGGCCAAAGAATTTGACTTCCCCTAGCCAAAACTCAGACTTCCCAAACTTGGCATACAGCCTATGGGCTCTAAGCAACTCAAGCACCACTCTCAGGTGTTCCTCGTGCTCCTCATTAGAAGGCGAATAAATCAGAATGTCGTCCACGAAAACGACCACAAAGCGATCTAAGAATTCCCGGAAGATCCGGTTCATCAAGTCCATAAAGACTGTCGGTGCATTGGTGAGCCCAAATGGCATCACCAGAAACTCATAGTGGCCATACCGCGTACGGAATGCCGTCTTCGGAATATCCTCCTCCCTGACCCTCAACTGGTGGTAACCCGATCTCAAGTCTATCTTAGAGAAACAATGGGAACCCTTCAACTGGTCAAATAGATCATCAATACGGGGCATAGGGTACTTATTCTTGACTGTAGCTCGATTCAACTTTCGGTAATCGATACAAAGTCTCAAGGCACCATCTTTCTTTTTAGCAAAGAGGGTCGGTGCTCCCCACGGCGAAACACTAGGGCGGATAAAGCCATTATCTAGTAACTCCTGGAGCTGAATCTTCAACTCACTCAACTCGGCTGGGGCAAAACGGTAAGGTGCCATAGAAATCGGCGTCGTGCCGGGCACTAAATCAATAGAGAACTCTATCTCTCGGTGAGGTGGCAAACTAACGAGATCCTCGGGAAAACATCCAAATACTCACAAACCACCCTCGGCAATACAATCTGGGTCTCATCACACTCACTACTTATAAAGCTAGCAAGAAGACCACTAAGCTCACTCCGCTCTCGCGAATCATACACCGGTGGCAACACACTACCAACCCGATCCCCCAAGAAATGGAAACATTCCCCGCTCAAGGTACATACTGTGACCCCCTGGCGGTAGCAATCGATAACAACCCGGTATGACGATAGCAGTCCATACCCAAAATAACATCAAATCCCGACATGGGCATAACTACAAAAGAAAACGGAAGCCGACGATCGGCAACCTCTATATCACAACTTCTACATCCTTGTTTCAAAATCAATTCACCCCCAATAGGTGATACAACACATATAGGAGATGCTAACTGTGCCAACTCCAATTCTAAAACAGATGCAAATGCAACAGATATAAAAGAATGGGACGCACCCGTATCAATCAATACACTAGCAACCGAGTTGCAAAACAGAAAGGTACCTCTCACAACTGATAGAGCCGGTACTAGGTCCTGTGCGATAACAGCATACACGCGCCCTGTACGCCCCTGATCCACCTGCTCACCCCTAAGAGCAAAAGACTGCTGCACAGACTGGGATGACAAAGCTCCTGGATTGGCCCTCGAGGCCTGCACAGACTGAGCTGGCTGAAAACTCTGCGTCTGCCTAGAACCAGACGCACCCGATGTGGCACCCAACTGCAGGCAAAACCTCTTCAGGTGCCCGGTTCGACCACACTAATAACAAGACAAGGGCTGGCCTCTACCCTGACTCTGGCCCTGAGGTCGAGCCGATGAAGAAGCTGCTCCCTGACCTCCTCCTCTCTATGGGCAAACTGAAGACTTGTAACCCAGCTGGCCACATTTGAAACCAGTCAAGCCTTCCTGATTTCCTCTACCGGAGCCTGCACTCGGCACTAGAAAGGTTGATCTAGCCAAACCACCCTGAGATTGCTGAGGGTTAGAACCCCTCTGTCTCCTGCCATCACGCTGACCATCTTGGCTCCTCTTGGAGCCTCTCTGTCCCTTCTCCTCCTCCTTCATCATGATCTCCATATGGGCTGCAGTATCTACAAGACACCCATAATCTCGGGCCATAGAACCCCAACTCTCATCTTGAGCCCACGCCTCAGCTTCCGTTCAAACTCAATGCAACGGCGTTCCTCGGACGCCACAAGCTCAGGTGTAAACCTGGACAAACTGGTAAAAGAGGCCTCAAATTCAGCCACAGACAAACTCAGCTGCTTGAGCTGACAAAACTGGTCTCTCAACTTCTCTCTGATAGCTGGAGACAAGAACTTCTCCTGGAAAGCATCTTTAAAAGCCTCCCACGTGCCACCAATACGACCCTTCGTGTACTTCCACCACTGACCCGCAACTCCCTTAAGCTGGAAAGATGCCAAGGTCACTTTCAATGCTCCGTCCTTGATGCCAAGCATCTTGAACATCTTACTCATCTGCTCCAACTACTCGTCAGCCTTAAGTGGCTTTTTCGTATCCCTAATAAACTTGTCCGGATTAGACCAGAAGAACTCCCTGTTCAAGAAGGAAGGCCCTGCATCAACAACCTGGGCCTGCACTTGAGCCTGAACTGGATTCTTAGCTCTGAGAATACCCATAGACTCCCTCAAAACATCGGTTATCCCACGGGTTCAGGCGCCCATAGCCTGCTGACCTGTTGGCTCGGCCATATTGGCCTAGCCAACCACCTCCTGCGTCGTCGGAATCTCATACGGTATAGGCACTTCAAGCCTCCTAGGCCTACCTCGCCTACCACCTTGTCCTCGTCCTGACATCCTAATAAAGGTAACGAAGATATTAGCACATTCACAAATGTGCCGAAGCTATACACTCGCGTCCTAATACATGGACAACTGTAATTCATTCCACGTAAGCACATAAACACATAAGCACTTACGAATTTCATTTCCGGATAATGATAGTCCCGAGGCGTTACTAGAGTTCCGGTTAGAAACAACATTGATCAAGTGCTTTTCTAACAAGACTCACAGAAACCCAAGGATCCAATCAAAATCCTAGAAACTAAATCCCATACCTAAGTAGTCACATAAACATGTTACCAAATAAACATATAATGTCACACATAGGTCTCTAACAAGCGAGACAAATCCATTGTGATACTAATCACTTCCCACATACCTAAAGTATTCAAACCCGGTACGCTCTGATACCAAGTTGTAACGCCCTCAAAATAAACCCATAATATCATACATTCAAGATACTAAAAAGAGATATTATATTACACACATCAAAGTATTCTTACAAAATGTATTACATATTGACATCAAAAGTAAATGCCCTATGGGCTTACAACTTTCCAGGCAACCACTTGGTTACAACAAGAGAGTACTAACTCTACATAAAAATAAGCCCTTGGCTTGATATACATGTAATACAACCAAAAACACAAAATAGTCCAACAGTCTCAAGCCTCCCAAGCTACGTCCTTGGAGGTGGCATGCTACTTGTACCTAAAAATGATGTCCCATATAGGGTGAGCCACAGCCCAGTAGAAATATACTAAACCAAGCATAAACAATGACTAAAATAATAGCATTTGATAGATGGTCCACACCTATATTCCAACTTATATCATCTTACATTTTCGTGACAATCATGTCCATGTTACATTTCAGTTTCCATTTCTTATTCAACTTTAAGTTTGAAAACAAGGCTCAGAACCTGGCCAAATAATTTAATGAGATTATAGCACATTACCACAATACTTTCAAAATTCATGATGGGTATACATTTTGGTGCTGTATCAATAATACATACAATCACTTCTATACTTCACAAATGATACACATTTTGGTGCTGTATCACTAAAACATAAACACTTCCATACTTCACAAATGATACACATTTTAGTGTTGTATCAATGTCAAACAATTTCCGGTTTAAAGGTCCATCCCCTATCTTCCCCTAAACCGTGGATTACATCACCTATCTCCTCCCACACAACACAATGTATATAAACACAAATCATATACATAATCAATCAATACATAAGGTTAATGTATTATTCCACAGTCATATTCGATGACACATTCAATTGATTAGTTTTTGTTTGCCTAATCATCATGCATTGTCTACAACAATCAAGACTATCCTCCACCGATAGCCCAAAGCAGGTATTTCTAATCAGAAAATAAATGCACCAAATGGATAAAATATCAACATTTTGCCTAGGTGAGCGATAAATTAATTCAACTACACCCTTTAATCCCATACCTTTCCAATTTGAATATTTCCTATTCAATTTCTTATTTCCCAAAATTAATTATACGAATTAATTTATCATAACAATTAGGGCTTTTTCCCATATTTACAATACAAACCCTAAGGTTCCATTTTCCATCAATAATCCAACACCAAGTCCATCTTCCAATGTATTACATACATAAAGGTTTATATGTTTGAAACCCCATCTTTTGAAAATTACACAAAGACCCCAAAACCTTCTCAAAATTACCCAACAACCCCCAACATATCAAAATGCCAAAATTTAAAGACAAAGCTCATATGATGGAGTAGGATATCCCTACCTCGAAGTTAGAGCTCAAACAGAGAAGATGAAGAAATCGAAAATGCTCCAAACTCCAAACTTTTCGGATCAAAACGAAGCCCTCGACGATCAACACACTTTTTACAAAGGCACTAAGAGAGTAGGTCACTCTAGCTAGATCAATCCCTAGAGAGAAGGTATTTTCTAGAGAGAGGAGCTCTCAAAATCGGTTTTTGGGAAAGTAAAAGAGAGAATGAAAAGTGAAAAGTGATTCAAAAAAAAACCCAGCTGCCAACTGATATATGCATGACCTGCTCGAGCGGAGAATAGGATGCTCGAGCGTCAAGCACAAAAACTGTACTCGCTCGAGCTCAAGAAAGCCCGCTCGAGCGCCAAGACACAAAAATAAAATACATCCGCTCGAGCGCGAAAACCAGTCCACTCGAGCATGGATTCTCCCTTCCTAGTATTTTCTCAGACAGTGAACACCCGCTCGAGCACCAAAAGGCCCGCTCGAGCACGATCCGCTCAAGCGTAGAGAAACCCGCTCGAGCGTGAAAAACAAGCCTGCAGTACTTTTGCAGAGGCACGAAATGCTGGAAGTATGGAATCTCCGCTCGAGTACACAAGGACCCGCTCGAGCGGACCGCCCAAAAACTGGGCAACAAGAATTTGAACTAAGGCTCAACCCACCTGTTCGAAACACGCCCAACACATCCTAAAACTCAAACATAGGGACTTAAAGGGTGACAACAAGACATACAACCATCAACTCCACGGAACCTAAGTTCGGAATACAATAAATAAAGAAAGGGAAAACCAGGATCATTATATGGGAAAACCATTTTTAGGTGCTGATGATGTGCCTCCGCCAAGGCAACCTCTATATCACAACTTCTACATCCTTGTTTCAAAATCAATTCACCCCTAACAGGTGATACAACACATATAGGAGATGCTAATTGTGCCAACTCCAATCCCAAAACAGATGGAAATACAGCAGATATAAAAGAATGGGACGCACCTGTATCAATCAACACACTAGCAACCGAGTTGCAAAACAGAAAGGTACCTCTCATAACTGATGGAGCTGATACTAGGTCCTGCGCGGTAACAGCATACACGCGCCCTGTAGGCCTCTGATCCACCTGACGCACCCTGTAGGCCTCTGATCCACCTGCTTACCCCTAGGAGCAAAAGACTGCTGCACAGACTGGGATGACGAAACTCCCGGATTGGCCCTCGAAGCCTGCACAAACTGAGCTGGCTGAAAACTCTACGTTTGCCTAGAACTAGACGCACCCGATGTGGCACCTAACTGCAGGCAAAACCTCTTCAGGTGCCCGGTTCGATCACACTGATAACAAGACAAGGGTTGGCTTCTACCCTAACTCTGGCCCTGAGGTCGAGCCGATGAAGAAGCTGCTCCCTGACTTCCTCTCCTCCGTGGGCAAACTAAAGACTTGTAACCCAGCTGGCCACATTTGAAACAAGTCAAGCCTCCCTGATTTCCTCTCTTGGAGCCTGCACTCGGCACTAGAAAGGTTGATCTAGCCAAACCACCCTGAGATTGCTGAGGGTTAGAACCCCTCTGTCTCTTGCCATCACCTTGACCATCCTGACTCCGCTTGGAGCCTCTCTGTCCCTCCTCTTCCTCTTGAATCATGATCTTCATATGGGCTGCAGTATCCACAAGACGCCCATAATCTCGGGTCATAGAACCCCCAACTCTCATCTTGAGCCCACGCCTCAGCTTCCGCTCAAACTCAATGTAACGGCGTTCCTCGGACGCCACAAGCTCAGGTGCAAACCTGGACAAACTGGTAAAAGAGGCCTCAAACTCGGCCACAGACAAACTCAGTTGCTTGAGCTGACAAAACTGGTCTCTCAGCTTCTCTCTGACAGTTGGAGACAAGAACTTCTCCTGGAAAGCATCTATAAAAGCCTCCCACGTGCCACCAATACGACCCTTCGTGTACGTCCACCACTGACCCGCATCCCCCTTAAGCTGGAAAGATGTCAAGGTCACTTTCAATGCTCCGTCCTCGATGCCAAGCATCTCGAACGTCTTACTCATCTGCTCCAACCACTCGTCAGCCTTAAGTGGCTTTTTCGGATCCCCAATAAACTCGTCCGGATTAGACCAGAAGAACTCCCTATTCAAGAAGGAAGGCCCTGCATCAACAACCTGGGCCTGCACTTGAGCCTGAACTGGATTCTCAACTCTGAGAATACCCATAGTGTCACGACCCAAACCCGGCCCTATGGGTTTAGTACCGTAACCGGCCAGTAATCCGAGATTACCAAAGGCCTACTGAACAGTAATACAATCAATCAGAGTACAGGGCCTGGCGGAAGCCAATACAGTAAATAACTAGTGTCCATTGAGTCAGGAAAATCAGATGTCAAAAACATTTTCATACATTTATGCATTCGACCAAGACAGATTATACAATCATTACAGACATTCAAGACGGAACTCAATCCTCAATAACAAGACAAAACAAGAGGAGACTAGTGGGGACACAAAACACCCCAAGCCATGGCATGGCGTCTGAACCTCACAGGAGGCACATAGGCCGGGCCGACAAAATCGGGACCAATCCCACGCCCTAGCTTCGGTCCGGCCGAGAACCTACATATATATATAACAATGGAGCTAAAGCCCGTGAATAACATAACGTAAAGAGGTTATGAATGAATGTCCCTTACAAGAATGAAATCAATTCATTATACAAGATTTCAATCTTTCAAGATTTCACCAATCAAGATTTCAATCAATCACCATATGTGGTACATCCATTAGCCTATAAACAAGAGGGTCCAAAAGGACCGCCTTACTGACCCAACAATAATGATGGCCATCAATCAAGATGGTTCCACAAGGAAACCGACAGAGCTCAGAATACCAATAACAAGAGGTGCTAAGGATGCCACAATACTGATTCAGAAATAGGACATACATTCATTCAAGAATAATATCGTCAAGAAACAGCTTGAAACTTGATTCAAAAGATAACCATTTTGAACATATCTTTACACATCTCTACTCACAAAGGATTGGGCTATCAAGAGCTAGAGCGGCCCCGAGAGTCAACCCTAAATCAATCAATAGAACACACACTAAGTTTACAGCTTGGAAAGGATGATAATTAAATCTCTAAATTCCTCGGTGTGGTTCTATGTCTAAATCCTCATTAAGATGCATTAAACTAGGCCTAAGAATGCCTAGGATGAGATGAGGATGCAAAAATACGATTGGAAGGCACTTTCAAAAGTTGTCGAAAACAGGGCCTCGCCGGCGAGCCTTCTTTCGCCGAGCGAGGTTGCAAAATCAGGCTTCGCTCGGCGAACAATCCTTCGCCGAGCGGTGCGATGAAACAAAGAAAAGTATCGATGTTGAATTTTACGCCGAGCCACCAATCTTCGCCGAAGTGGCTCGAGTAAACGTTGGTCGCCGGCGAGAATCCTTCGCTCGGCTGAAGGCGAAGAAGCCAAATCTGAATTTCAGATTTGCCTTCCAAGCTCGAACCAAGCTTCCTACCACTCTATACTCGACCTCTTGGGCCCAAATTCGAAAACACATTTAAACTCAATATACAACAAGTTTTAAAGCTCAATTTGAGAATTCAAAGCCCAATGGGGAGTCAATTAAAGTCAAGTTTCAAACCCATTTCATGAACATGAAGAACATGCAAACAAGCATGGATTCAAATCATTTCAAAGCTCCAATTTGATGCTCTAGAGAGCCAATTGTTCCAAAAACAAGTTGAAAACATGGACTTAAGCTTAAACATGAGCATGCATGTACAATTCTACCATGAATCCAACTCAAAACTCATTAATTCAAACATGCATGCATGATATATACTATAATCCAACATATTTGAACTCAATCAAGTCTTAGCTCTTCAATTAAACATGAACCATGCATGAATCCACTTAAAGGCACAATCAAGAGGATGAAATTCATACCTAGGTTCCTTAATTACTAATCTTAAGGTTCAATTTGCCAATACACACTTCAATTCTTCAAGTTCCCCAAAGTGTAGCCAAAATCTCCCTCAATTTCTAAACATACAAGATGAATTCACTCAAGTCCCTCACTCTCTCTCTCTAGAATCGGTTGAGTGCAAGGAATGGGAGAAGAAATGTTTGATTTAGTGCATAAAGGCTCAATATAAGTGATTAAACAAAAGATCCACTCAACATGGCAATTTGGTAATTATGGCCAAGTTTGCAATTAACTCGCTTTTAATCTAATTTAATCATTCCTAATCAATTTTCGATAATTGTACCATTAAATCACATAAATTACGATGATCATAAATCACTAAACAATTTTCGCTCGTCACCGATAAGGCCTTCAATTAGCCGTTAAACATGTAACCATGAACAGATAATCGGACGGTCAAACAGATAAACATGCGTTGAATGATACGGTCAATCGATTCAAATTTAAATCGACCGATTCAGTAATTTAATTCATTCCAGTTATCAGTTATTATCAGTCTCAGTTAACGGTAATCAGTGGTTAGTTCAGTAATTACTCGGTAATCAGTATGAGGGTTGTTACACATAGACTCCCTCAAAGCATCGGCTATCCCACGGGCTCAGGCGCCTATAGCCTGCTGACTTGCTGGCTCGGCCACATTGGCCTGGCCAACCCCCTCCTACGTCGTCGGAATCTCATCCGGTATAGGCACTTCATGCCTCCTAGGCCTACCTCGCCTACCACCTCGTTCTCGTCCTGACATCCTAATAAAGGTAACGAAGACAATAGCACATTCACAAATGTGCCGAAGCTATACACTCGCGTCCTAATACATGGACAACTGCAATTCATTCCACGTAAGCACATAAACACATAAGCACTTACGAATTTCATTTCCGGATAATGATAGTCCCGAGGCGTTACTAGAGTTCCGGTTAGAAACAACATTGATCAAGTGCTTTTCCAACAAGACTCACAGAAACTCGAGGATCCAATCAACATCCTAGAAACTAAATCTCATACCCAAGTAGTCACATAAACATGTTACCAAATAAACACATAATGTCACACATAGGTCTCTAACAAGCGAGACAAACCCATTGTGATACTAATCACTTCCCATGTATCCAAAGTATTCAAACCCGGTACGCTCTGATACCAAGTTGTAACGCCCTCAAAATAAACCCATAATATCATACATTCAAGATACTAAAAAGAGATATTATATTACACACATCAAAGTATTCTTACAAAATGTATTACATGTTGACATCAAAAGTAAATGCCCTATGGGCTTACAACTTTCCAAGCCAACACTTGGTTATAAGAAGAGAGTATTAACTCTACACAAAAATAAGCCCTTGGCTTGATATACATGTAATACAACCAAAAACACAAAATAGTCCAACAGTCTCAAGCCTCCCAAGCTACGTCCTCGGAGGTGGCATGCTACCTGTACCTGAAAATGATGTCCCATATAGGGTGAGCCACAGCCTAGTAGAAATATACTAAACCAAGCATAAACAATGACTAAAATAATAGCATTCGATAGATGGTCCACACCTATATTCCAACTTATATCATATTATGGTTTCATGACAATCATGTCTATGTTACATTTCAGTTTCCATTTCTTATTCAACTTTAAGTTCGAAAATAAGGCTCAGAACCTGGCTAAATAATTTAATGAGATTATAGCTCATTACCACAATACTTTCGAAATTCATGATGGGTACACATTTTGGTGCTGTATCAATAATACATAAAATCACTTCCATACTTCACAAATGATACACATTTTGGTGTTGTATCACTAAAACATAAACACTTCCATACTTCACAAATGATACACATTGTAGTGTTGTATCAATATAACGAAACACTTCCATACTTTACAAATGATACACATTTTATTGCTGTATCAATGTCAAACAATTTCCTGTTTAGAGGTCCATCCCCTATCTTCCCCTAAACCGTGGATTACATCCCCTATCTCCTCCCACACAACACAATGTATATAAACACAGATCATATACATAATCAATCAATACATAAGGTTAATGTATTATTCCACAGTCATATTCGATGACACATTCAATTGATTAGTTTTAGTTTGCCTAATCATCATGCATTGTCTACAACAATCAAGACTATCCTCCACCGATAGCCCAAAGCAGTTATTTCTAATCAGAAAATAAATGCACCAAATGGATAAAATATCAACATTTTGCCTAGGTGAGCGATAAATTAATCCAACTACACCCTTTAATCCCATACATTTCCAATTTGAATATTTCCTATTCAATTTCTCATTTCCCAAAATTAATTATACGAATTGATTTATCATAACAATTAGGGCTTTTTCCCATATTTACAATACAAACCCTAAGGTTCCATTTTCCATCAATAATCCAACACCAAGTCCATCTTCCAATGTATTACATACATAAAGGTTTATATGTTTGAAACCCCATCTTTTGAAAATTACACAAAGACCCCAAAACCTTCTCAAAATTACCCAACAACCCCCAACATATCAAAATGCCAAAATTTAAAGACAAAGCTCATAAGATGGAGTAGGATATCCCTACCTCGAAGTTAGAGCTCAAACGGAGAAGATGAAGAAATCGAAAATGCTCCAAACTCTAAACTTTTCGGATCAAAACGAAGCCCTCGATGATCAACACACTTTTTACAAAGGCACTAAGAGAGTAGGTCACTCTAGCTAGATCAATCCCTAGAGAGAAGGCATTTTCTAGAGAGAGGAGCTCTCAAAATCGGTTTTTGGAAAAGTCAAAGAGAGAATGAAAAGTGAAAAGTGATAAAAAAAAAAAAACCCAGCTGCCAACTGATATATGCATGACCTGTTCGAGCGGAGAACAGGACGCTCGAGCGTCAAGCACAAAAACTGTACCCGCTCGAGCTCAAGAAAGCCTGCTCGAGCGCCAAGACACAAAAATAAAATACATCCGCTCGAGCGTGAAAACCAGTCCGCTCGAGCGTGGATTCTCCCCTTCCAGTATTTTCTTAGACAGTGAACACCAGCTCGAGCGCAAAAAGGCCCGCTCGAGCGCGACCCGCTCAAGCATAGGGAAACCCGCTCGAGCGTGAAAAACAAGCCTACAGTACTTTTGCAGAGGCATGAAATGCTGGAAGTATGGAATCTCCGCTCGAGCGCACAAGGACCCGCTCGAGCGGACCACTCAAAAACTGGGCTATAAGAATTTAAACGAAGGCTCAACCCACCTGTTCGAAACACGCCCAACACATCCTAAAACTCAAAAATATGGAATTAAAGGGTGACAACAAGACATACAACCATCAACTCCACGGAACATAAGTCCGGAATACAATAAATAAAGTAAGGGAAAACCAGGATCATTATATAGGAAAGCCATTTTTAGGTGCTGATGATGTGCCTCCGCCAAGGCAATAGCTTGGGAAGACATTAGAGCTGAAGGCTTCATTTGTTTATTCGTTGTATATGTTTTTGTACAAGCCACAAGCTTTAACTATATTGGATTTAAATCCGTTTTGTTATTACCAAGCATTGACTTGGAAAGTTGTAAGCCTTTAGGGTATTTCTTATTTGTTTAACTCTTATTTCATATTCTTAACATGTAACATATGTTATAGATTCAGAGTTAGGACTTGTAAATATAAAAATGCATGTGCTACATTTTGTACACTGTGATTATATGAAATGGAAATGATATTGTATTTAGAATGGTATTGTGATTTATTAATATTGTGGATAGTTTTATTGTAATTATTTTAGGGCGTTACATTAAGTGCTTTACGAAATAAACATTTCGAATTATGAAACGTGACTCGTGGTAGGCCCCATGAACCCCTCAAATTCTCTCATGTTGAAAGCCAACATGAGAGAAATTTAATTTCTTTTTTTTTTTTTTTTGTGGATAAATTACAAATACACCTCTTGAGTTTTGCTTAAAATACAAATCACTCCTGTGGCTTTGAAAATTATATTCCACCCATTGAAATTTCTAATTTCATAATAAATGGCCCATTTTACTCATAAATCATCAAATCAATTACTAGTTTTTAATGATATTAGAAATATATTTCAATTATTAATTCAAATAATTTTATTATTGTATATATGAACATTTGGAAATTTTATTTTTCAATTAATTCTATTAAATAAAAAAATTCTAGCAATGGACTATTTATAATTATTCAAAATACAAATAGTAATCCCCATTTTAAGAAAAATGCAGAGGGTGTATTTGAAATTTATATATATTTTTTTAGATGCAAGAAAATTAACCCTTTAAACTTTTCAAATTATAGCTATTTTTTTATAAATATATTAATATTTTGGGACAATTAAAATTAAAAAAAATAAAAATAAAAAACTAGAATTTGAACCTTATAACAAAATTAACCCTAAAATTTTAATTTTACCAATTTAAATCTTAAATTTTGATTTATTTTTAATCTAGATCATTTACCTATCATTAAGTAAGATCAATATAAAAAAAAAAAGTATTTTAATGATTAAATGTATTTTTTGTCTATTTTACTTAACGAAAATAAACAAATTGTTTAAGTTAAAAATAAATCAAACGATTAAGGTTTAAGTTAATAAAATAAAAAAATTCAGGATTTATTTTGTTACAAAATTCAAACTCTAGAGTTTTTTTTTTTTTTTGTAATTATCTCTAATATTTTTGTTTCAATCCAACAAAATAAAATACTATGTAAATTGTTTTTGATAAGTTATAGGACTCACACCTAGTGTAGAGATTGGAGGCTCGTTTTTTTTTTTTTTTTGAATATTCATAATTTAGTATAAATTTTAAAAAATAATTACAAATTCATACAAAAAAATTTAAAATTTTAATTATTAATATTTATAAATTTATCACTGATTTGTAATTATTTATAAAAAATTATTAATGATTTAAGCAGTTAGCTCTTATGGAAAATAATACATATAATTATCATTATCCTTACAAAGGAACTCTCCAAAGGAATCTTTTAAATTAATATCACCAAAAAAAGAAAAAAGAAAAAAGAAAAAAGATCTAATTAATTATAGTCTAGATGAATTATAAAGATAATGGTGGAACAAGAAAAAAATAATAATGAAATGAAATATAAAATAATATTAAAAATAGCCGAAAAATCAGATAAAACGGTTAATTATTTATTAGAAAAAATTAAATAATAGTAGAATAGAAAAAGAAGAAGACTTATATAAACAATTAGAATTAATCAGTCTGCGAAAAATATACCAATTATAAAAATACATATGCAGAGGATAATTAAGTTAACAATAAATTAAAATCTAGGCCTAATCACAATTTTTTATAACCTTTATGCTGTGTTTGGTTCATGGATATGGGGAGAGTTTTGGAAAAGGAAAGGAAAAATAGGTGAAATGTAAGTGAAATATAACTAAATTTCACATATGTTTCACACACCTTTTCATTTCCCTTTTCAAAACTCTTTCTAAATCAAGTACCAAACACAGCCTTAGGCTTATGTTTGTATTGTTTTTAAGACTAAATTGATTCAAATTAACTACTTTAGAGACTTAATTGACAAAATTGAACTTTAAAGACTTAAATGAAAAAGGTATAAAATTTTAGAGACTATTATTGTAATTTATCCGATAGATATATATATATATATCCAAATAAAAACGAAAACAATGGACTCAAATGCCAGTGCTCTTTTTCTTTTTCTTTTTTAAATTTAAAAAACTCATTGATGGGTGTTCAAAGTAGAAGCGGCTGGGTGTTCAAAATTGCAATGAGTGAACTTGTTGAACATATATGTATTAGTAGTAAAAAAAAAATCAGGGTGTTTAATTAGCTAAAAGAGTAGAGCCGCCGTTTCACAGTGCCAGAGAGAGAGAGAGAGAGAGAGAGAAAGAACCTGAAATTGATTTGAAAGAATTTTTTTCTATCAGCCTGTTGTTTTGCTTATTCTCAACCAATTTGAAGCAATTCTTGAAGGACAGTTCGACAAAATTATTACATTTGGATGGACTCCTTATTATTCTTAATGATGGGCAATTAGTAACTCGTAGTTTCTGTATTTCAGATGAAATCTCTGGCAATTCTTGAAGCTTCTTGCAACCATTCAAATACAATTTCGACAGCCTTAAAAGTTGATTCATGCTTGCAGGTAAACTTTCCATATTGTTTCCACTAAGATTGAATTCTTCCAAGGAGTAGATGTGACCAATGGCTATGGGGATAGATTTTAAATTACAGTAACTGAGATCTAGTTCAAATAAAGACTCTAACCCTGACAAAGCTTCTAGTCCAGAAGCCATGGAATTATCTCTCTCTTTTCAGAAAAAGGCAAGAAGAAAGAACTCCATGAATTAGATGATATTCCTTTACACCCTCTTAGCGTTAGTAGTCCAAGCTTCTTCAGAAGTCCAATGGAGGATAGGAGTTGTCTAATTGCAGTCCAATCTGCACAAAGCTCAAATAAACGGTCCAAACCACCCAAGTCTTGTGGCAATTTGTCAAGTTTGGAGCAACTAGAAAGGATAAAAAATCTAAGATCTTTCAACTAACAAATGCTGTCTGGAATACTTCTCAAGTTTTTACAATCTCTCAAACTAATGAAATAAAGATTGGTAAGATGTCCAACTGAAGGTGGAAGTTCACTGATACCAGTCCCATCTAAACGAAGCTTTGATAAACATCTCATATTGTAGACACCCCATTTTTGACCGCTTTTAAGACTTGGGCACTACTAATGGTTTACTCGGTGATGAAGGTGCGCAGGGCAAAGGTTCAATTTCTTCGGTAGGGAGAGAGTCAAATCTTAACTTCATACCCCTTTTGGACCAAAACAATCTTGATCAAAATATTTTAGACCTTGAAACCCTCTCTTTCAAAATTTTTTGAAAATAAAGTTCCTACGATGTTCCGACGCTCGCATTTCGTTAAATGTTGCGCTTTTCGGTAAACCGAGCAAGGACAAGGTAGAAATGAATGAAAGAGAGATGAAATCTTTGAAAAATCTTTCAAAACACTTTGTTTAGGGGTTTGGAGTTGAAGAAAAGAGGAAAGGAGAGAAGAAAACTAGTTTGGGAGAAGTTCGGCATGAATTCGGGTAGGACCAAAACTGCGCAGCTTCACCAAAACTGGCATAACTTTTCGTACAGTTAGAATTTTGATGCAAGGTTGGTTCCATTGGAAAGCTAACTTCCGGGGCTTCAATTTGGACACAAGAATGACGTAAAAAGGGGTCCATATGAAGGAGTTATACCTATTTAAGTTGGATCTAGAAAGTAGAAAAAGTGGTATGCCGACCAGAAAAAGTAGCTAGCCGACCAAAAAAACTGGCTGGCCAACCAGAAAAGTGGTCAGCCGACCAGAAATAGTAGTCAGCTGACCAGAAAAGTGGCTGGCAGGTTCCAAACTCAGATATTTATCCTCCAGCTATCTTCCACAACCTCCAGCTATCCCAAACTCACATATTTTCGAGCCAACTCTCATTTTTGCTATATATGAGGCTATATCTCTCATTTTCAAGGGACAATCTTCTTGGAGAAGCTTGGGAGCTTCTCACTCTAAAAATTCTCTCTCTCTTTACAACTTCTAGGGCTGAATCTCTGCCCCTCTCTATATACTCCACTCCCTTGCCCATTTTGTGCATAGAAGTGCTTGAAAATGAAGAAATGCTTCTAGTTTGCCTAGGCATCCTTCATCAAAGTTAACCACCATTGTGCTGAGGTTCTTTGAGGATCATTTTGAGCTTTAAAAGATGGTCTTGGCTTCGATTTTGGGCTGGTTTTGCTGAGCTTCAAGGGTAATTACTTTTCCCTCTTTTAAGCATTATTTTGATCCTTCTCTTAGCCTCATTTTCATGCTTATTTGAGCTTTGTTGTCAACTGAAAAAAGGTTCATATTTAAGTGATTTTCATGTTTGTTTAAGGCTCTTTTGGTGTTAGGGGTCATCTACCCTCTTGCATGCTCTATTTAGCCTTGTTTTGAGCCATGCCATGAGACCTTTGTATTGAGCTTTGCTTGGCTCTTTAGCCACTAAAATCCAGCAGATTTTCACTAGTTGGCATATGGTTTTGAGGGCCAAAATCAGAGAGGGGCGACCCTCTCTCGTTTGGCCTTGTTTGCTTGGATTTTTGGCTTTCCAAGAGAGCATATATTTCCACAGTTCCTAGCCTTGGTTCAGGCCCTTTTTAGTGACTTTTAGGACCTGCCTAGACTCTGTCTATAGCTGGTTTGGTCACCTTTTGTTTGCCTCTTGCATGTGTAGAACAATCCCTTGCATAGCCTATCAAAGTAGCACCTTATTCTTGCATGTATTGGTCATGTTTCAGTGGGTTTTTGGCCATCATTTGGCATGCCATGATTCTATTTTTAGCTGTTTTGGTAGCCTCTCATGTGCTTCATATGCTTGTAGTGTAAATCATGTTTACTAGCTTAGAATGCATGATGTTTTGGCCCTCTATTCTAGCATATTTTGGCTATGCTCCAACCTGGTTTTGTTCATATTTTGGGCTACCTTAGCTCTGTTTGAGGCCTCTTGGTTGAAAGATGCATGCCTAATACACTTGTAGTGTAAATCACACAAACTAGCCTCGTATACTTCATGAAGTAGCATGTCATTCTAGGTTGTTTTGTTCCCATTTCAGCATGTTTTTGGTGATTTTTTACCATGTCATGACTCTACTTTGGTTTGGTTTGGTTGGCCTTTGCATGCTCCATACACTTGCCATGCAATCCCATGAAATTGCCTAACATGCATCATGTTGGCACATGTCTTTTTAGCATGCTTTTGGCTTGACTTCAAGAAGACTTTGTTCATTTTTTTTCCATGTTTAAGGTCTGATTTTGGTTGTCTTGGTCATCCATGACTTGTTTTGTATAGCTTTGGTTCAACCTAGCTTGTTTGCTTTGTGTATCGGGTCCACTAGCATGCATTACTTGGCTCATTTCAATGATTTGGCATCATTAGTTATACTATTTCAGTCCATGTTTCATGACCGTGCACTTGCATTTGTCACTCAGTCAATGCGTTGGAGGGTTCCCCCCCTTTATGCCTTAACATGAACCATTGTGTATGCATTCATGCCTTTGCTTGCGAGCCATCATTTCAGTGCTTATTTGGGGTTATTTTGCCATTATATAACTCTGATTTTTGTTGGTGGAGTCATCCCATGCTTGGTCCTAATAGGTGTAGTGTAATCTACCTTATTTGCCTTGTATGCATTATGCCTCATGCCCCTCATGCTAGCACATATTGGCTTCCATCCATGCATGCTTTAGTCTCATATTAACATGTACTAGGACTATTTTTGGTTGCCTTAATCACATGCTTCATGTTTTGTATACCTGTAGTGTAAATGCTCTTGCTTGCCTCAAGCTTTGAGCACCATTGCATGTTTTATTTGTGTTGTGTACTTGATTTGGCATCACTTAACATCACATTTCAGAACATATAGACTTGCCATGTTCTCACTTCATTCATGTTTTGAATGCCTTTGATGGTTATGCATTGTTGCCTAGTTTATGCCTTAGTGTGTATGCTTGCATGCCTAGGACTTTGGGCCCTCATCTTAGCACATTTTGGTCTTTGTTAACACCTATTTCAATTTTGTCCATGCTTAGTTCATGCATATTTTCCATGCATTGCATGTCTCATGTGTAGTCCTTTTTGATAGCTCTCATGCCTTAAGACCCTTACATGCTCTACTTGCTTTGTTTGGATGATTTGGCATCATTTCTTACTTAATTTCAATGCACTTAGTGTCTTTACACTTGCACATTTGTCACTCTTTGAGCACTCTTGAGAGTTGTGCTCTTGGGCCTCTTGTATTGGCCAATGCATTGTGCATGTATGCTTTGTATTTTGTGCCTTCATTTCATCCCATTGGCCACTGATTTGGACATGGCTGAGGCCTATCCATCTTGGTTTAAGTCCATTTTGCATTGAGTATGCTATTGTAGTTCATAGCATTGAGTATGCCATGTTGTCGCATGATTGATCATTGCATTGCGCATGCCTTGTTCATTTCATTGTGTATGTTAGTTTCTATGTGCATTGTGTATGCTAAGTGTCATGTGCATTGAGTACGCCATTGTTAGTTCATAGCATTATGTATACTAGTTGCATGTTTGCATGATATCCCTTGCGTGTTTGCATGACTTAGTTGCATTGCATTAAGATTACATGCTAGAGTTGCATTTGTGCATGCATTGTTTCTTGCATTGTGTTTGGGATAGAAGTTAGCCCAAACACGGGAAACGAGGGACGTTTCATACTCGAAGTGATGAAACATGCCTCGATTCCCGGTCGCTGACACTCTTGACTACCCATGACGGAGTTATTGGCTTTAGATGCTTGTATGTGCATTCATTTCACATTGAGTCGTGCAATTCGGCTTCTCGGCTATCATGCATCGAGATGCGTGATTGGTGGCGTGAGGGTCGAGACCTACACTCCCTTGAGCCTATGCAATGACAAGGAGAGTGGTCGTACACACATATGTTACGGATATTTTGCCGTGCCTTTCCCCTTCCCTTTGTTACAAAAAACTAGAATCCAGGAGAGGAAACTGGTCGGCCGACCAAATTTACTGGCAGGCCGACCACCTTCTTTGGTTTCCACCACAAAAGCTGGTCGGTAGTTGGTCTCCCATGCCTATAAGCTGGTCGGCAGCCTTCCCCCAGATTCCTAGGGTGGAGTTTCATCTCTCTGGAGCTTTGTGCAAGTTTTTGAGATCAATTGCAAACAAAGGCAAGTCGGGGCGTCGCAAGGGATTTCCGAGCAAGGCAATTCGAGCATGCATGCATCCTTCATCACCCGAGGCAGAGCTGAGGCAGCCCACTTTACATACTTTGCATGCTTATTTACTTGCTTACTTAGTTAATTTGTTACTTAATCAAATGTTGTGTAATAATAAGTAGCTGTAACTTGTTATTCGTTTCGTTGTGCAATAACTAGCTTAATTAGATTAGCTTAGATTAGCTAGTTAGTTCTGTATTATTCATTCGGACTCTTCGTCGAGAGGGCACAACTGTTGTAATAAGTGTGCGTGTGTGTGATGCATGTCTTCCAACCCCACGTCTTTCTTCCTTTTACTTACTAGCTTATGATGGTTAGTTCTAGGGCATGTTTCAATTAGCGTCCTTATGCATCGCATGTTTGCATTCATTCATCTGTCTTGCATGCACTGGGCTCGGCGCATCATACTAACTGCATTGTATTTCAATTCCAAGTTGAATACACGTTATCTGTAGCATCTCATATGCCATCTTAGAATAGCCGAGCCTATCTTAGTTGCATTTTTCATGTGTTGCATTAGCCATCTTAACATGAGCTAGGATCATGCATTGATTACTAACTAGTTTCTGTTTTGGCTCGGAGTACTTGGTAAGTGTTTACGCTTTAGCATCCTTGCATGTGTGTGAGTGACTGCCATGAAAGCATGCTTACCATAAGGGTAACTGCTTATGTGATATAACTGCCTAAATGCTTGTGGGTGAAGGTTGAATTATTTGAATTGGAACAATTCATTGATTGCGAGTTTTAAGCCCACTTGAGAGTGGCAAATCACCATGTTCTCTAAGCCCACTTGAGGGTGGCAAAATCCGCATTTTAGCCTACTTGCGAGTAGCAAACCGCTTTAAAAAACAAACATGAGATGTTTTGTTCCAACTTAGGTGATCCAGTCTATACTTGTATGTTGTGCGCATCACATAGTAATTTTAGGCTAATAAACTGGAATAAGAACGTATGTGTTTTAAAAAACAAGATATCATGTTTAGTAGTGGCCGATCTTTAATCGGGTGAGCGGGGGTGCTCATTGCATGACCTTCCCCAATCGTACCCAAGTTCCCAAGCCGAGGCAACTTTGGTGATGACGAACACGTCGCCTTAGGCACGAGTCAGGGTTTCCTAAATTCCCCCAAAATAAAATATTTAGGTGGCGACTCTGTATCTGGCAAAGTAGTCCAAGTTTGGCATTTCTTTCTAAAAATCAGTTTTTCAAAACGATTTGCCGGATTTGGACTCTTTGGTGATTTATCGATCTTGCATTGCACTTTGTGAGATTAGATTCAGAACCGTGACATTGAGTCCGAACTGTAGTGAGCCCAATGAACAAAACGGGATTTTTCCAGGGACGTTCGGGGACGTCTATACATATCTTCCAAGCTGACCAAAACTTTATCAAGCTTTGAGCACCCAAAGACAATAAAAACTTCAAGAGATTCCAATTGAAGGCCATGTGGAAGACTCTTGAGACTTTTGCAGTCCTTCAAGTTTAAACAAATAAGCCTTTTGAGAATTCCAATGGATGGATGAAGATTAACCAAACCCGTACAGCCTTCAAGAATTAGTCTTTCAAGATTTGGGCCCCCTGTAAAGTCTGGGCTCTTCGTTAGAAATGTCGAGTGACTAAGATTCATGATCCTCAACTTGCCTAGATGCTGTTGAAGAAAAATAAAAATAAAAATAAATTACAGAACTTAAATAAAAATAAATTACGAAAATTATATTGTGTCAAGGACTTTGCATCTTATTCAAAGTAATTAAAGAGAATGCTTATGCATACCATTGTTCCCTTCCAATGTTGTTCAATGCTGCTATGGGTTAAGTGAAGTTCAACAAGATGCTCTGGTTGAAATGTCGAAGGCATGTATTTCATAGGGTATCCTAACCAGTCAAGATAACTTAACTTGTTAGAAAGATATTTGAGTTCTTCTGAGAGTTGCGTACAACAAATTTTGAGAATCCTTAAGTTCGACATCTTTGCAAAAGCTTTAGGCCTCAACTTCAATTCATCTAGACCTCCTAGGTCACTATACTGCATAAATATGCCTTCCACTTTGTTTGTTCCCTAATAACCACAAGCAAAAAACAAGAACACAATATTAGAAGGCCGACAAAATTATGCAGAACTAGTTTTTGTTAATTAAACAAATTTTGAGTGTTCATGCTTTTCTATAAGACCTCTTATCGTATTGTCCATCAATACACGTTTTATATCTTCATCAAGCCATAACCTAGTGCGCTTTCCAGGCTCTTTACGTGATTGCTCCCAAACAATATACTGCCCTAGTTCTTGTATCAAATCATGCATCAACAACTTATTGTATGAGACAGTTACAAGAGAAATTTCAACAAGAACATTTATTCCAATAAATGCGTGGAAGCCACAACTTTCTAGAATTTTCGTTATATCCTTTTTGTCATTCCCTTTGAAAAAACATGCAATATTTAAGAATATTTCCTTCTCTTCCCAATCTAATGCATCATAACTTATTCTAAGTACTTGTCGAACTTCCTTGAGAGGGATTTTTTTCAGTCTGCTTAATGAACATTCCCATTCATCTTTGTTTTGACCACAAAGGAAAGAACCTAAAACTTTGATAGCTAAAGGAACTCCTTTAGCATACTTTACTGCACGATGTACAAGCTCTTCATAGCCTCCCATTTGTTGGTGTTTCCTGAAGGCTTTCGATACAAAGAGTTCTATAGCTTCAACTTCTCTTAATTGCTCAACCTCATAGACATGTTTTATGCCATATCTAGTTAACGCATGTTTATTTCGAGTGGTTATGTAACGCCCTCAAAATAAACCCATAAATCATGCATTCATTACATCCATAAACTGAAGAGAATAAAACATATTGCCATTCATCAGAGTATTCTTGCAAAAGATATTACATGTTGACACCAAAAGTAAATGTCCTATAGGCTTACAACTTTTCAAGTCGACACTTGGGTTCAACAAAATAGAGTTCTAACTCTTTACACAGAATAAGCCCTTGGCTTGATGTACATGTACTACAAAAAGATAATCAACAAAAAGGTCTTCCGCCTCTAAGCCTCCCAAGCCATGTCCTCGGAGGTGGCATATCACCAGAACCTGAAAAGGATGTCCCATATAGGGTGAGCCAACGCCCAGTAGAGATATGCTAAACATAACATGAGCAATAACTAAAATATTAGCATTTGATGAATGTTTAACTCATATGAATCAACTCGTAAAACATTTCAGTTCCATGACACATATGTTTATGCTTCATTCCATTTTCCTTTACTTAACAATTTCGATTTATAAACATGGCTCAGAACCTGGCCAAACAATTCCCATGAGACTACGGCTCATGTTAAAAAACCTTTCCAATATCAACAATTCAAATGAATTAAAATTCATAACAAACACTTCCATACTTCACAATTCACATGAGATAACAACTCATATTAAAACACTTCCATACTTCATAAATGATACACAGATTTGTTGTATCAATGGAGTCCATCCCCTATCTCCTCCCAAATAATATTCGGTTTAGGAGTCCATCCCCTATCTCCTCCTAAACCGTGGAGTACATCCCTTATCTCATCCCACACAATACAATATATATAAACAATTATCATATACATGATCAATCAATACACAGATTCGATGTATTAGTCCAACCGTCATATTCAATGACATATCCAACCGAGTAGTTTTAATTTACCTAATCATCATGCAGTGTCTACAACAATCAAGACTATCGTCCGCCGATAGCCCAAAGCAATTATTTCTAAACAGATAATAAATGCATCAACAGATAAATTATCAATATTTTCGAAGGTGAGCGATTTATAAGTCCAACTCCACCATTCAATCTCATCTTAAGCCAATTTTATCTTTTCCATCACAATTTCATTATCTCATAATATATGCCATTATTTATACAAATGACCCAACTATACCCAACTATGGTATTTTTCTCCTTTTTCAATATTGACCCAAAGGTTCAAATATTAACAATAAACATCAATAGACTCATTTTGAAACCCAAATACACATTTATGGTTCAAAAGGAACAAAACCCCTCTTTTCAATATTTCAAATCTCAAACCCTAACTTTCCAAATCAAACCATTTATACAAAATACCCAACATCTATGTTAAAGATCATAAAAATGAGTAGTTATCCCTACCTCGAAGAAGAGATCCAAAGGAGATGATGTAGAAACTCGAATGTGCTCCAAACTCAATGATTTTCAGATCCAAAGATAGCCCAAGCCAAGCTCCACCTTTTATACAAAGAGACCAAGGTAGAAACACTCTAGAACTAGATCAAACCTTAGAGAGAAGTTGTATTTTAGAGTGAGAGGCTCTCAAGTTTTTGTTTTGAAAAGTAAGAGAGAGAGTGAGAGTTGAAAAAGTGATCTAAAATGACCCAGCTGCTAACTGATATACGTATGACCCGCTCGAGCGGAGAATAGGACGCTGGAGAATCAAACACAAAAAACTTAACCCACTTGAGCGCAAAAATACCTGCTCGAGCGCCAAGGCACAAAACAAGACACCACCAGCTCGAGCACAAAAAGGAACCCGCTCGAGCGTAGATTATACTCTTCCAGTACTTTTACAGACATCGAACACCCGCTCGAGCTCAAGGATACCCACTCCAGCGCGACCCACTCGAGCGTAAGGAAATTCGCTCGAGCATGAAAAACACATCTGCAGTATTGTTGCAAATGGACAAACTACTGAAGGTATGCAAACTCCGCTCGAGCGCAAGAAGACTCGCTCGAGCGGATCACTAAAAATCTGGGCTACAAGAGTTGGGAAAAAAGCTCAACCAACCTGTTCGAAACACGCCCAAGAGAATTCTAAACTCAAATACAAAGAGTTAAAGGATAGAAACGAAATACAGACAACAACAACTATCAACGGGCCGAAGTTCGATTACTGATAAACATGAGAGGAAAACCGGGATCGCTATAGGTTATAATGATTCTACTTCCAAAACCGAACCAATTGTGCTCTCCTACCAATTTTTCAAGGTCGGTTGATTCATCCACATCGTCAAGCATGATAAGAACCTTTTTACGACATACCATATGCCTTATCATCTGTACTGCATAACCATCACTTCGTACTTTCAAATCCTTTTCTATTAAGATTTTAGAAATTAATTATTCTTGCAAAGTTTTTAAGCCACATTTTTTTTATACTTCTCTAACATTCTCAATAAAGCTGCAGCCTTGAAATTGGTAAGAGATACAGTCATAAACAGCTTTAGAAATAGTAGTCTTACCGATTCCACCCATTCCTCAAATTCCTATAACACGAGCATCACCCATCCCTAAACCTAGCAATTCAATCACTTTCTGCATACGAGAATCCATCCCAACTAGATCTTTGACAACGCTTGAATATGTACAAATTAATTTTGTAAAAAGTATCTCAACAACTTCTCTGATGAACATTGATTTAGACCTACAGATTTAGGGGGATAGTAATAAATTTATTCATCAAAACTCAAAAGAGCAATAAGAAGAAAAATTTATTTTGGTAAAATGGTGATTAATTTTACTCATTGCAATTGAAATGTTTTTTAACAGAAAGAAAAACATGAAAAGTCTTTATTTGCTTTATTTGAATGACACATTAGGTTTCTAAATTTTCCCACAATTGATCTACTTTACTAGTTATTGAACTGCATTTCTTCAATTCTACTTTAATTTATTGTCAGAAAGCCTCATGAAGATTTCTATTTTTGAGTTTTTTCATTTGTTATTATTCTTTATCCCCTTTTGGTTTTAATCTTTTTATTTTAATATCTTCTTTGGTTTGGAGGTGATATTAAACTAGAGAACTTAGGATAAGTCTCCCATAAGCCTCCCCAACCTCAATAAAACTGTTTGGTGCAGTTTATAGAATTGTTTACAACAATTTTTTATTTTAAAATTTTGGGTAAGAATGTTTGTTGAGCTTTTGTCTACAACTCCAATAGTCAGATTTACCCTTTTTGAATCCAACATGGACGAAAGCAAATGTCAAGAACCTGTCGTTAAACAAATGTTGAGGCAACCGAAAAGATACCGAAGACCCCCTACTTTGACGCCTGAACCACCTTGGAATCTCTCTCCCAGGATAACCACTGTTAAAATAACCCCTCCTTACACAAAAATTTCCCTTTACAACAGAGATTGGTCTCAATCAGTGGTTGGCGCCTCCAAAAATTTTAGGCTTTTTTTTTTTTAATTTTATTTTTATTATTATAAAAAATATATCTAAAAATACAAAGAAGTGGTGTATCATAAACAAACTAAGCCTCTGTTTGGAAAGAAAAAACCTCAGTTTTTTTTTTTTTTTGGTTAAAATAGTCACAAAAAATAAAATAGGCTTTTCAGCATAATAAGATAAAACATCACATCTAACCCATAATCATTACATTTTTTCTCTCAAAAAAATCAAAAAAACCTATTCCAAACGAGATTTTTTAGTCAAGACCAAAAAAGTCAAAAAATCAACCCACTTTCCAAACGAGCTCTAATAAATTGATTTTTTTAGCTCATTCCAAATCAGCCCAATGTTAGGGTACACATTCAAAATCTTAAATTATAATTTATATTAAGTAATATTACAAGAATAATGATAACAATAAAAAAATTGCATATATAATGTGTTATTCAAGTGGTAATAAATGTTCATCAAATCTTAGTCCCTCGGAATATAATTTTATATTTTTAAGACCTCTCTTTATATAATATAGAATAAATAGATATAAAAAAGGGGATAATGATATTTTATCTTTTTTTTTTTTTTTTTTGGACAACTTTCTCACCTTGATTCTTAAAGTTTATTTTTTTTTTCTCAATTTGATACTTTATTTTTTATTTTTTATTTATTTTACTCCTAAAACTAATTTATATTAAAAATTAAATAGAAAATACAACAATAACTGTCACATAATACAAAAATATATTATTATATTAGTTATTAAATTTATGTCAAATGTGTGAATCATATATAATCAAATATTTTTATGCTACGAGACTATTAGTGTGTCATTTTCTGTCTAATTTTTAACAGAAATTAACTTTACGAGTAAGGTAAGAAACAAATTGAAGGCCAAAGTGCAAAAAAATAAATATTAAAGACCAAAATGAAAAACTGACCAAATATAAATAGGGCAAAGCATAATTTACCCCCCCCCAAAAAAAAATCACACTTGTCTATATCTATCATTCACTTTCTGTTAATCTGTTAATTTAAACTTTGGTTTGGTTTCTCTAATATGGGAGAATTTGAGCGGTCTGGCCTCACAGCCAATAATCCGAACTTTTCATTTTGTAAATTTTTCAATTTATTATATTATTTATGAAAAAATTAGTTTGATATGATAATCGTAATATTTTCATTTTATTACATTTATCTTTGAAAAAATAGATGATAAATATATTTTTGAAAATAGACTATTCATTTTTTACAGACAGATATGATAAAATGAAAATGTTATGATTATCAGACTGACATAATATTTTTCATAGATGACATACATTAAGTATAGCGATTCTGGTTTAGACCCGACCCGTTGATGTTTGGATTTGGGTTTCATTGTCTCATATGGTTGTTCATGTCTTATTCCTTTCTATTTCTTATTGAGTTTGGTTATTGGAATGTTCTGATTGCGTTTGGAACAGGTTGGTAGCTTGTGTTTCAAAACTGTGTTGCCTAGAATTTTGCCTCTTCGCTTGAGCCAAGCTTCTTGCGCTCGAGCGGTCGTTGAGAACTTTCAGTACTTTTGCAGGCCTACAGAGATACTGGAAGGTGGTGTTTTTCACTCAAGCGACATTTCTTGCACAAGAGCTGTGTTGGCTCGAGTGGCCCTTTTTGAGCTCGAGCGGTGGCCTTTTGTATGCAAAACTTCTGGAAGATGGTATTCTTCGCTCGAGTTATAGCGATCCCGATTTTCCCTTCCTTTGTTTATTGTATTCTGGACTTGGTTCTGTGGTTATGTTGTTGTCTTATTCTCATTTTTATCTTTTACTCTTTGTATTTGAGTCTTGGGTTGTGTTGGGCAGGTTTGGAACAAGTTGGTTGTGTTTAGAAACCAAAAGTTGATGCCCAGTTTTTGGCTTTCACGCTCGAGCGGGGCTTTTGACGCTCGAGCGGGCCCTTTGTTGTTGCTTATCCGCTTGAGCGGGCGTTTTGACGCTCGAGCATGAATATTCATCTCCCAGTATTTTCTCTGTAGGTCATTGTACGCTCGAGCGGGAGTTTGATGCTTGAGCGGGACCTTTCGTTTTTGTTCTTCCGCTCAATCGGGGAATCTGACGCTCGAGCGGGGACCATGGTCTGCAAAACTTCTAAAAGTGTGCAAGCGACGCTTGAGCGGCGCTTTTTCGCTCGAGCGTGAGTCTGTGTCTGACACTCGAGCGGGGCGTTCCACGCTCGAGAAGGGGGTGCATTATATCAGTCCGAAAAGTGACTTTTTTGGATCACTTTTTGATTTCCTTTCTCTTTCTTACTTTTTCAAAACCTCCATTGGAGAGCACCTCACTCTAGAACCCCAACTTCTCTCTAGGTATTGATCTAGTTTGAGTGATCTACTCCCTCAGTGTCTTTGTAAAAAGTGTTGAGCTTGGTGTGGGCTACATTTTGATCCGAAAATCTTGGGGTTTGGAGCACTTTGAAATTCTTCATCTTCTCAATTTAGTATCATCTCTTGAGGTAGGGATAACCTATTCCATCTTATGAGTTTTTTCATAAGTTTTATGCATTTTGATTAGTTGGTGGTGTTTGGTAATTTTGAAAAAAGTTAGGGTTTGGTCTTGTAATTTATAAAGAGAGGTTTTCAAATGTTTAAATCCATGTGTATATGAGACCTTGGAAAAATGGTATTATTGTTGTTAAAATAGTGAAATCAAATCTTAGGGTTAATACTGAGAAAAGGGAAAAATGCCCTAATTATTGTAATAAATTAATTTGTATAATTAATTTGGGAAATACGAAATTGAGTTGAAAATCGTGACATTGAGAAATTATGAGATTGATTGGTGTAGTTGGATAATTTAATTACTCACCCATGAGAATGTCAATGTTTTATCTATTGATAAATTTTATTATCTGCTTAGAGATAACTGCTTTGGGCTATCAGTGGAGGATAGTCTTGATTGTTGTAGACACTGTATGTTGATTAGGGAAAACTGAAACTAATCACATTGATTATGTCATTGAATATGACGGTTGGATTAATACAACAAATATGTGTATTGATTGATTATTGTGTATGACAAGTGTTTAATACATTGTATATGCATATTCTTTGGGAGGAGATAGGGGATGTACTCCTTAGTTTGAGAGGAGATAGGGGATGGACTCTCAAACCTATTTGGGAGGAGATAGGGGATGGACTCCATTGATACAACAAATATGTGTATCACTTGAAGTGTTAATATAGCAAATGTGTGTATTAAATTGAAATATTGGAAGTGTTTTAAATGTGAGTTATAGACTCATATGAATTATAAATAAGGGAAATGTCTTAATATGGGATGTATTCCCATTTGATTGTTGGGCCAGGTTCTGAGCCATGTTTATGAAATGATTTGGATAAGTAAAGGAAAGTGGGATGTAACATGGAACTGTATTGTGATATAATTTGGTTTATAAGTGTTAACCATCTATCAAATGCCATTGTTTTAGTCATTGCTTATATTTGGTTTAGTATATCTCTACTGGGCTATGGCTCACCCTTTATGGGATATCATTTTCAGGTTTAGGTGACATGCCACCTCCAAGGACGTAGCTTGGACCTTTTTTTTTTAGAGTTGAAGACTCTGAATTATTTTTGTTATTTTTTTATTACATGTAAATTCAAGCCAAGGGCTTAATGTGCTTTGAGTTAGTACTCTCTTTTTGGTGTAACCAAGTGTTGGCTTGGAAAGTTGTAAGCCCGTTGGGCATTTACTTTTGTTGTCAACATGTAATACATTTGTAAGGAATACTCTGATGAGTGGAATTAAGTTTTATATACTTATGTCTTTGCATGTCAATAATGTGGGTTTCTATGTATTATTTTGAGGGCGTTACACGAGTGATACTTCTTGCACTCGAGCGGTGCAACTTATTGTGTCTGGTTGCTCGAGCGACACTTTCTGCGCTCGAGCAATCTGCGCGTATATCAGTTCATAAAGAGTTACATTTCTGAGTCACTTTTTCACTTCTCTCTCTCTAAACATTCTAAAAACCCTAAATCTACACACACACACACACACACTCTCTCTCTCTCTCTAAAACTCACATTCTCTTTAGAAATACACTTAGATTCGTTGATTTCTCCACCCTACTCCCTTTGTTAAAAAGTATAGCACGCCGAGGGCTTCTTTTTTATTCGAACAAAGTTGGGTTTGGGTGTTGTTGAAGTTTCTCCATCTCGTCTCTTGTCTTCTAAGCTTGAGGTAGGGATTCTCTGCACTTTCTTATGATTTTTAACTTAGTTATTTACTATTTCTGTAACGCCCTCAAAATAAACCCATAAATCATGCATTTATTTCATCCATAAACTTAAGAGAGTAAAACATATTGCCATTCATCAGAGTATTCTTACAAAAGATATTACATGTTGACAACAAAAGTAAATGCCTTATAGGCTTACAACTTTCTAAGTCAACGCTTGGGTCCAACAAAAGTAGAGTTCTAACTCTTTACACAAAATAAGCACATGCCTTGATATACATGTAATATACAAAAAAGAATCAACAAAAAGAGCTATCAGCTTCAAGCCTCCCAAGCTACGTCCTTAGAGGTGGCATATCACCTGAACTTGAAAATTGATGTCCCATATAGGGTGAGCCAACGCCCAGTAGAGATATGCTAAACATAATATGAGCAGTAACTAAAACATGAGCATTCGATAAATGTTAACACTGGTCAACCACCTTACAACACAATCCAATTTTCATGACAAATATGTCCATGTTCATTTTACTTTCTTTTACTTAACCAATTTTCATTTCATAACCATGGCTCAGAACCTGGCCAAACAATTAAATGAGATTACACTCATATCAACAATACTTCAATTTCAAATGAGATAACAACTCATAACAAACACTTCCATACTTCACAAATGATACACAGATTTGCTGTGTTAATGGAGTCCATCCCCTATCTCCTCCCAAATAATATCCGGTTTAGGAGTCCATCCCCTATCTCCTCTCAAACCGTGGAGTACATCCCTTATCTCCTCCCACACAATACAATGTATATAAACATTTATCATATATACAATCAACCAATACACAAATTTGATATATTATTCCAACCGTCACATTCAATGACATATTCAATCAATTAGTTATATGTCACCTAATCGTCATGCTGTGTTGTAGACACCCCATTTTTGACTGCCCTCAAGACTTGGGCATTACTGATGGTTTGCTCGGTGTTGAGAGATGTGCAGGGCACAGGTCCAGTTTCTTCGGCAAGAAGAGAGGCAAATCTTCCCAAACACTTTGTTTAAGGGTTTGGAGTTGAAGAAAAGAGGAGAGGAGGGGAGAAAATAAGTTGAAGAAGAAGTTCGCCATGAATCCGGGTAGGAGAGAATCGAGCAGCCCTCGCTGAATTGGGCTTATTCAATTGCATACTTGGAGTTAAGCTATGAGGCCACCATTGTTGGAAAGAAGACTTCCGGGGCTTCACTTTGTACTCAAGAATCTCCCAAAGCCAAGTCCGGGTGGAGGAGATATGTTGGGTTAAAGCAGGGGATCATCCCAGTTGGATCGAGTCTGCGCGACTTCACGGAAAAGGGTATAACTTTTTGCAAAGGAGGACTTTTTATGCAAGGTTTGCGCCATTGGAAAGCTAACTTCCGGGGCTTCGATTTGCATACCCACCAGCCATGTTTTGACCAAGGAATCATCCATCGGCACTCTATTTAGCCGACCGGCAGAAAAGAGTGCCGACCGGCACTTTATTTTGGACAATGATCGAATCTTACGGCGGTTTGAACCCTTTGCACCCCCAAGCTTGGTGCATGCCCATTGCTAGCTTCGGATGCACGAGAACACGACCCACGTGCATACATGTGCCCATTTTGCACCCTTTAACCACCTTTGGCCTCCTTCTTTGCACCCTTTGCTCAAGGCTTCTTGGGGAAGCCTTGACCCTTGTCTTAGCTTCCTCAAGAAGCCTTACCATATCCAAACTTCTACAGTAACTCTTGGCCCTCTTTGACCCTTTTTGAATGACTTAGCCACTAAGTCTTGGCTTGACTTTGCTTATATAAGGAGGCCTTCTCCTCCTTTGGTTAGGGTTGGAGGTTTTGAACAAAAAACCAGAGGATATATACATACATTCTGATATATACATATATCCCTCCATCTCTCTCTATATCTATCCCATCCAAGCCTCCAAACACCCTTGTTCTTGGGCCATTTCTTCATCAACTCATAGCACAAAGCATCCTTACTCCATTGCAGCGACTTGGGGCTGTTCTTCAGAGCTTAGGAGCACCCAAACTTGGTCAAAGAGGTGCTGGTTTTCTGGTCTTCAAGGGTAAGCCATCTTCTTCCCTTTTCTAGCATTTTCTTGCTTCACATCTAAGCCTTGCTTGCAAGCACTTTTGGGCTCCGACCCAAACTGCAAATCATCATATTTTGGGGTCCTCTTCATGTTTGATTGAGGACCTCTTGCTGTTTGAGGACAGTAGCTAGCACTTCCTTCATTAGCCCTCTTTATGCCATAATCTTGCATAGTATGTTTGGCTTGTGTATAATCTGTTTTTGAGCATGTAATAAAATGTAAAGAGGCTTTTTTTGAGCCCTTCTTGAACATTGAACAAGGGCTCAACCTTGTTTGGGACCCCCATGTATGACTTCCTTCATTACCCCTCTTTGGTCCCCTTTTTTGCATGTCTTTTAGCCTACCATGCTTCTGTTTTTGGGCCTTCGACAGGCCTGAAAAGTGTCTTATTTTGCCCCCCTCTACATGTCTCATGAAGGGTCTTTGGCTGTTTGGTCCACCCTTTTGGTACTTCATGTTATACCCCTTTGTGGGCCTTAATCTTGCATTGCATTTTGAGCATGTTTGTACATTGATTTGGGGCTTGTCATCTACTGCAGGTAGTCATATTTTTGGTCCCTCATCAGTATTGTAGAAGGGTATTTTTCAGTTTGGTGCATGCTTAGCATACCTACCATGTGATGCCTTGTGATTGCCTTAATATGCCTTAGGTTGTTAGCCTTTGTTCGAGCATGTTTTAGGCTTAGATTTGTGAAGATTTTGTGCTTATTTTGCCATGCTTTAGGTCTTTCTTAAGTTGTTTGGGTCGATCCTAGCATGTA
This sequence comes from Camellia lanceoleosa, assembly GCA_025200525.1. Classification (NCBI taxonomy): domain Eukaryota; kingdom Viridiplantae; phylum Streptophyta; class Magnoliopsida; order Ericales; family Theaceae; genus Camellia; species Camellia lanceoleosa. The sequence goes on from CM045771.1 coordinate 11,050,897, forward strand.
TCATATAGCCTCTTTGCATTTTGTGGCTTGTATGCTTCAAGTATGTGAATGTGTGAGCATTGTTGCATGCTTTGTTGATTTATTTAGTTGGTTTGGAACCTCCTATAACATGATTTCAGAGCTTATGTTGCATGCTATATGTCCATACTTAGCCTCTTTAAGTGTGCTTAAGAGTTGCCTTGTTTATGCTTAAGGTGTTGGACCATGATTACATGCATGTGTGTGTGCATTTTGTGCCTTCATTTCCATGATTATGGCCACTGATCTTAGGCCAATTAGGAGTAGTCTAATTCATGTTTTAGTCCACTCCATTGCTTGGTTTACATGCTTCTTTGCTTAGGTTGTATGCCTAACATGTTTAGCTTGCTTGCATTGTTCATGTTGCATGTTAGATAACATGCTTAGAGTTACATTGCATGAGCATGCAAGCTTGGCCTCTTGAGATGAAAATGATAGAGGTTTGGCACCCTTTCATGTTTATTTGATTTGCATGCATTTGAAAGTGAAGTTGCATCCTCGGTTCCTTGGGCCATCATGCATGGAAATGCGCGATTGGTGGTCCGAGAACCGAGGCACATGCCCTTTGAGTCACTAACATGATAAGGGATGTGTCTGGTGCATAAATGGCTTGAATTATATTGCCATGCATGTTGTTGTCTCTCTCTTTGTGAGTTGCGAGTTTTTGCGAGCATTTTGTGCGGCCCGCACTGTTTAGTGCCGGCGATCAATTGGCGGCCGATGGATGAGTCTAGTCTTGGTGGCCTCCTCCTCGGCCGGTGGTGTCCTACCTACGGTGGTGATCCCTAGTGTCCCGAGAGGCACTCACAGGACTTTGGTAATTATCGAGGAGGAGAGCAAAGGAAAGCAGAGGCAAATCATGCATGGCGATGCGATTAAAACGATCCGAGCGTCTTTGCATTTGGCCCTCATCCCGAGGCGGTTTACTGTTTAATTAGATTAATTATTTTATTTAATTAATTTAGTTGATTTGTAATATTTTAATTAGCTTGCGTAGTTAATTAATTTGTATATTCTTCGGTCCCTCGGCGAGGGCAAATTTGTAATAAGTGTGTGTGAGTGGGTGCATGTCTTCCAACCCCCATTTCTTTCTACCCTTTTATTTACCTGCTTATGATGGTAGATTAGGGCACATCTAAATTAGCATACCTTATGCAATGCATGCGTGCATTCATGCATTTGTTTACATACATCGGGCTCGGTACATCATAAAAACTGCATTGTATTTCAAATCTAACTTGAATACGTGTTACTCGTGCATTTCACATGCCATGTTTAGGATAGCCGAGCCTACTCTAAATTGCATCTTCGCCTGTGTCGCCTTAGCCATTTAACATGAACTAGGTCATGCATGTTTGCTAACTAGTTTATTGTTTTGGCACGGAGTACGATGTAAGTATTTTACGCTTTAGCATACCACATGCGTGTGAATGTTGCCATGACAGTATGCTTACCATGCGGCTAAATGCTTATGTGAGATAAACGGTTTGAATGCCTGTGGGTGGAGGTTGGATTGCTTGAGTTGGAATAACTCGTTGAAATCCGTATTTTAGCCTACTTTAAGTAGCAATTTCAAAGTTTTCAAAACGAACGGATATGCAATGTTTATTTCCAAATTAGGCAATCTAGTCTATACTTGTTTCCTGTGCGCATAACATAGTAATACTAGGCTAATAATTGGAACAAGAGCATGTAATGTTCTCAAAAACGGATATCACGGTTAGTAGAGGCGGTCTTGAACGGCGAAAGTGCTCATAGTGACCTTCCGATCGTACCCAAGCTCGAGCCAAGACCACTTTGGTGATGGCCGGACACGTGGCCTTGACCGAGTTTCCTAAATTTCCCATTTTAAAATATTTAGGTGGCGACTCTATAATCTGGCAAAGCAGTCCATGTTTGGCACTACTTTTCAAAATCTGTTTTTCTTCAAAACGATTTGCCGGATTTGGACTCTTTGGTTCAGATTTAGAACCGTGACAAAATTGAGTCCTTTGAACTGTAGTAGACCCAATATCGAACCGGAACGGGACTTAACCCTCCCGGGGCGTTCGGTGACGTCTACAGTTTCTGGCGACTCCGCTGGGGATTTAGAGAGCTTGACTCGAACTCGTGATATCCGTTTTTGACTACACTTATGTGTTTCTTTGCATTGCATGTGCATTGGTGCGCCTAGGACACCGTGTTGGCCATCTGCTATTCCTGAGCGATTTGCTGGAGGCTTGTCTTGTCAAGGCATGACCATAAGGCTGACCGGTTGCGGGCTCTGCCCGATGTAGAACACAAACCCGGTTTTAGGGGCACCCTTCGACCATTCGACCTAGTGCATATTCGGATCCATAGTGACCATTCCAAACTAGGGCCGGGTTGCTCACCCGATATTAGGTTGTTTGAAACGCTGCGTGCGTAGTGAAACCCTAGCTCGACAAAATAGGATAGGGAAACCCTACCCCAACATAGGGGTGTATTGGCTCTCATTTACCGCTATGTGCTTTTAGAGTGTATCTTCTGAGAATGCATATACCGGTTTTGAGTGCAGGTATCCGCCCACGGGCACCGATATTAGTATTTTTGAGAATCGATTATATCTGCGGGTGTCAGTTGATTTGGGGCGATGATTTGGGGAACGGTGATCGATAATAGAACCTGATCGTTCATTTCTGCCATTATCTATTTTGGTGAAGTTGAATTTGAGATCTTTGTCTTTTCCCTTTTGCTAGGTAGTCTTGGAATCATAACCCGGAAGTCCGATATACCGGGTACTCTAGACTGTGTTGTTATGTGATCGGGGATGAACCACTTTGTCGATTTCGGTTTACTTCAGATGTGATGGATGGCACGCACTATTTTGAGCATTTGTGAATGCTGTTTATCCTACCTTCTGACTTGGGTATTGCGTCTGCCTTGTTGTATCGAGTCAGCCATGTTGAGTCTGTCTTGTTGTATCGAGTCAGTCCTGTTGAGTCTGTCTCGTTGTATCGAGTCATCCCTGTTGAGTCTGTCTCGTTGTATCGAGTCACCCCTGTTGAGTCTGTCTCGTTATATCAAGTCACCCCTGTTGAGTCTGCCTCATTGCATCAAGTCAACCCTGTTGAGTCTGTCTCGTTGTATCGAGTCAGTTCTGTTTTGTTAGAGTCAGGTGATTCCGGGGGTGTTACCTCGAGCATCACCATTTTGTTTTGTGTTTGTCTTTTCAGTTTCTTTTGAGTCTGTTTCTGCCTTGGAGCCAGTTACACCAGAAGATCTGAATTAAACAACAGTGATTTTCACACTCTTGTGTTTGCTTCTGCCGTGTGCTAGTTGTGCCGGGATTTGAATGAAATGGCAGTGCATTCCACCTGCTCTCTTGTGCCTTGAAGTCATTGTAATGACCTGAGTTTCTCAAAACTTTTTCGAACACTGCGGTGAAAACGAAGAGGAAGGAATTCCTCGGGGTTTGCAAAACTTTGATCAATTAAGAGAAAGAGAGGCGTGCTAAGCCCTTAATGAATGAAATCATGCTTGTTAGTGTGAGTACTGAGAAGGATCCTAGCTTTGATCCAGATAGATCCTACACTGTCTTGGTATGACGATTTGTCGCTTTCTTAAAAACTTTCAAAAATGTTTTCTTGGTCCTGCGAAGACATGTGTGGAATCGCTCTAGAGATTGTGCAGCTTAGGATCGGTCTCCTCCTCACGTCTCAACCCCTTTGCTTTCAAACCTTGAACTTGGATTCAGAACGTTCAAAGGACAATCATGATGTGAGGCCTGTGTGGCCAGATTTGAAGCAGCCCTCGAGCAAGAGGCACCAAAGTTAGATCAAGAAGATCAGATCTCATCAGAAGAAGCTTGCAAAGCTAGATCAGAAGCACCCCTCGAACTAGGGGCAAAAAAAAATATCCGATGTGCTCGAAGAGCCAAAGGTGGATCTTTCTGCAAATCAATACAACAGCCATTCTCTTGGATACAGAGGGCTTCAATCTCAAAACCATTTGGCATGGACTTGTTACACTTTTACCCTTTGAGAGGCTCGCTGGGCCGAAAACCCGGAAGGGCGACCCAGGCAAAAGTTAGAGCAAAGAAAAGAATGAAAAAAGAAAAAAAAGAAAATATATATATATACAAAAAATGCAAAGATACAAAAAATGCAAAAAAAAAGAAGAAGAAAAAGGAATGAAAAGAATAGAAAAAAAAAAAAAGAAAAGAAAGAAGAACAAAGCTCGCAAGGTTGAAAACACGCATAGCGTATGGCAAAAGTTAGAGCATAAAAGGAGAGGTTAAATACGAGTGTACCTTAACCCCGAACTACGAAGGCTTGATTCCCATGTTTGGGATCCGTAGGCAACTTCACTTTGAAGTCCAGCCATAAACACTTCAAGTTCGACTGTGTCCATGTAATGGTTCTGGCCATCTTTGTCTTCTCTGTATCCGAGAGTCTGGTTGTGTTCGTCGCTCTGAGGACTGACTACAAGTACGCTGCGATGCTATCCAAACAAGGGGCAACTTTCCGTTGCCATTCAAAACGTCGCGGTGTGACTTCAAACAAGGGGCAACTTTCCGTTGCCATGCAGTGTCCTTCAGACAAGGGGCAATTTTCCATTGCTAATGGTCCGAGGTTGTGCATCTCAAGAGTAGGTTCCGTGCTTGTTGAGCATTGGCCGTTTGCAAAAATAGTTTTTGAGAATTTTTACTAAGGTTGACTAATTCTCTCGAAAATTATTCCATCTTTTCCAAAACTGGACCATTTCTTGGACCCGAAAAAGGGAAATTTTCAGTGCTCGCAACCTAACTTGCATGATTTTAAATCAAAAAGTTGAATAAGCATGTTAATCTAACTTTCATGTTGGTCAAAATTGTTTTAAAACCAAAAAAAAATGGTCAAAATGATGAACTAGGGGCACAGTTGAGTAAGGTGTTCTGTCTTTTCCCCATTGTCAACATACTTGCCAGAAAGGGCACCATACTTGCCAAGAAGGGCACTCTACACCGCCAAAAGGGCACCACTTGAAGCTAACCGCATAAAAATTTGGCTTTATCACCCTCCAAGCAGCAAGGTATCAAGTCAAGTGCGAAGCATGAATTGGAATGGATCAAGATGTTCCACTTCCTTATCTGGACAGATCAAACCATGTCCAAACTCCCCAGCAGGGCATCATCAACCGATGTTAGCTGCAGATTTACTACTCAACCAGTTGTAACACAACCCTCTCGTGGAGAAACTCACTTTGTGAACTGAATGAGAATCTAGCGAGAATGCTAGAGGCACGAGCCCACAACTTGTCTGTTTATCCATCAACCATCCGGGGAGGGATTGAAAAATGAGAGATTGAAGAATAGAGATGTGCGTTGAGAGAAAAAGTGAGAAAAGGGCTTTTTCGGAAAAAGCTTGAGGGCGAAAGTGATGTGAGAATCACAAATGAGAAAGGGTGGGAAATAATACCGGTGAAACAGGCTCCTGTGCACATTTGAGTCTTGTGTTTTGTTTTGTGCTTTTCGATTCTTGTTTTGAGTCGTTTGAGTGTCAATAGATGTGTTTAGGTTGTTTACCTTTGTTTTTGTTTGTTGAGTCTTTTCATTTGTGTTCGATCATAGGCTCAATACGGTTAAGAACTCATTTCTTAATTTCAAAAAAAAAAGAAATCAAATCATCTTGTGCTCGAGTAGTGCCATTCTCCACATTTGTGCAAAAGCAGATTCGTTCTTTCATAAAAGCTGCAGGCCCACCCCGATAAGTGTGAACAGTAAAACCAGGACCTATTTGAAGCTATGTGGTTCCGGACTGCAAAATAAAAGCAAAAGAGGAAAACGTCGGGTATCTGAGTTTGTTTCAACTTCAGTAAGTTCCGAGACTACATCCCTTGTGTACCTCTTCAGGCCTTGCCAATGCTCCGAAGCATGAGTGTACCTCTACCTCAAGCTCAAGATCAAGTCTGCACCAAGCTAGAATTGTGTATCTAACACACACATTCTCATTTTGTGTATCTAACACGCACATTCTCATTTTGTGTATCTATCGCATACATTCCCAATTTGTGTATCTAACACACACATTCTCATTTTGTGTATCTAACACACACATTCTCATTTTGTGTATCTAACACACACATTCTCATTTTGTGTATCAATCGCACCTCATTCCCTTAGTGTATCAATCACACTTCATTCACTCAGTGTATCTGACACACTTTATTTGCCTTAGTGTATCAATCACACTTCATTCACTTTGTGTATCTATCACACCATTCTTCTCTTCATATCACATGTTTACTTTAGTGTATCTATCACACCTCATTTACTCTGTTTGCCTCATGTATCTGTCACATGTTTATTTAGTGTATCAATCACACTCTCTTTATTTTGTGTATCTATCACACACATTCTCACTTTTCTATATCTATCACACACATATTCATCTTTCTGTATCTATCACACACATTATCATTTTGTGTATCCATCACACGTTTTATTTACTTTAGTGTATCCATCACACACTTTATTTACTTTAGTGTATCCATCACACCCATCATTTACTTTAGTATATCCATCACACTTCATCACCTTTAGTATATCAATCATACTTGTTCACTGAGTGCATCTATCACACTTTGTGTTCACTTTTAGTATATCAATCATACTCCTGTTCACTAAGTGCATCTATCACACTTCGTGTTCACCTTTAGTATATCAATCATACTTGTTCACTAAGTGCATCTATCACACTTCGTATTCACCTTTAGTATATCAATCATACTTGTTCACTAAGTGCATCTATCACACTTTGTGTTCACTTTTAATATATCCATCATACTCCTGTTCACTAAGTGCATCTATCACACTTCGTGTTCACTTTTAGTATATCAATCATACTTGTTCACTGAGTGCATCTATCACACTTTGTGTTCACTTTTAGTATATCAATCATACTCCTGTTCACTAAGTGCATCTATCACACTTCGTGTTCACCTTTAGTATATCAATCATACTTGTTCACTAAGTGCATCTATTACACTTTGTGTTCACTTTTAGTATATCAATCATACTTGTTCACTAAGTGCATCTATCACACTTCGTGTTCACTTTTAGTATATCAATCATACTTGTTCACTAAGTGCATCTATCACACTTCGTGTTCACCTTCAGTATATCCATCATACTTGTTCACTAAGTGCATCTATCACACTTCGTGTTCACTTTTAGTATATCAATCATACTCTTTGTTCACTAAGTGCATCGATCACACTTCGTGTTCGCCTATTGTGTATCCATCACACTTGTTCACTTAGTGCATCTATCACACTTTGTGTTTGCCTTCTGTGTATCCATCACGCTTTGCTCACTTCATTCATCTTGTGTATCCATCACACTTTGCTTCATACAGTGTATCCATCACACACTTTTACTTTGTGTATCAATCACACGCTCGCTTTGTGTATCAATCACACACTTTTGCTTTGTGTATCAATCACGCACTTGCTTTGTGTATCAATCACACACTTTCTCTTTGTGCATCTATCACACTATGCTCATCTTGTGTATCCATCACACTGCGCTCACCTTGTGTATCCATCATGTTTTGCTTCATATAGTGTATCCATCACACTCGCTTCACTTTGTGTATCTACCACACACGTTCACCTTTTTGTATCTATCACATGCCCCCTTTGTGTATCCACCCCACACATTTGCTTAGTGTATCCATCACACTCGTTTTTCTTTGCGTATCTGTCACACTTTGCTTCACTTAGTGTATCAACCACACTTTATTCATATAGTGTATCCATCACACTCTCTTCACTTTTGTGTATCCATCACACATGTTTGTCCACTTAGTGTATCTATCACACTTCGTTCACTTCTGTGTATCTAACGCACACGTTCGTGAGAATTGCATAATTCTCTTGCATCCTTCCTGCACGAGATGTAGTTTGGTTCACGTTTACTTGCTTGCATAGCATTCGCTCAAAATGTTGCATTTATTTTGCATAATTGCTTCATTACAGCATCCTTTGCATGATCATAAGTTATGCACTTGCATTGTGCATCACTTTGCATCCTGCCCCTGAACTACGCTGGTTTGATTCCTTGCAAAGGGATACATAGGCAGCCTACGGGCGCAACCATTTATTCATCTGTATTTTGTTTGTCCAAGTCTTCGGCCTTGTCAAAAATGGGTCGTCTATGGGCTTTGACATTCACTCCCGTCATTGTTATGACTTTCGAGTTCTGTCAAAGAGGGGCAACTGTAGACACCCCATTTTTGACCACCCTCAAGACTTGGGCATTACTGATGGTTTGCTCGGTGTTGAGAGATGTGCAGGGCACAGGTCCAGTTTCTTCGGCAAGAAGAGAGGCAAATCTTCCCAAACACTTTGTTTAAGGGTTTGGAGTTGAAGAAAAGAGGAGAGGAGGGGAGAAAATAGGTTGAAGAAGAAGTTCGCCATGAATCCGGGTAGGAGAGAATCGAGCAGCCCTCGCTGAATCGGGCTTATTCAATTGCATACTTGGAGTTAAGCTATGAGGCCACCATTGTTGGAAAGAAGACTTCCGGGGCTTCACTTTGTACTCAAGAATCTCCCAAAGCCAAGTCCGGGTGGAGGAGATATGTTGGGTTGAAGCAGGGGATCATCCCGGTTGGATCGAGTCTGCGCGACTTCACGGAAAAGGGCATAACTTTTTGCACAGGAGGAATTTTGATGCAAGGTTTACGCCATTGGAAAGATAACTTCCGGGGCTTCGATTTGAATACCCACCGGCCATGTTTTGACCAAGGAATCATCCATCGGTACTCTATTTAGCCGACCGGCAGAAAAGAGTGCCGACCGGCACTTTATTTTGGACAATGATCGAATCTTCTGGCCGGTTTGAACCCTTTGCACCCCCCAAGCTTGGTGCATGCCAGCTGTGCCAGCTGGGATGCCTGAACTCGACTGCGATGCATACATGTGCCCATTTTGCACCCTTTAACCACCTTTGGCCTCCTTCTTTGCACCCTTTGCTCAAGGCTTCTTGGGGAAGCCTTGACCCCTTGTCTTGGCTTCCTCAAGAAGCCTTACCAGCTGTCCAAACTTCTAGAGTAAGCCTTGGCCCCCCTTGACCCTTTTTGAATGACTTAGCCACTAAGTCTTGGCTTGACTTTGCTTATATAAGGAGGCCCTCTCCTCCTTTGGTTAGGGTTGGAGGTTTTGAACAAAAAACCAGAGGATATATACATACATTCTGATATATACATATATCCCTCCATCTCTCTCTATATCTATCCCATCCAAGCCTCCAAACACCCTTGTTCTTGGGCCATTTCTTCATCAACTCATAGCACAAAGCATCCTTACTCCATTGCAGTGACTTGGGGCTGTTCTTCAGAGCTTAGGAGCACCCAAACTTGGTCCAAGAGGTGCTGGTTTGCTGGTCTTCAAGGGTAAGCCATCTTCTTCCCTTTTCTAGCATTTTCTTGCTTCACATCTAAGCCTTGCTTGTAAGCACTTTTGGGCTCCGACCCAAACTGCAAATCATCATATTTTGGGGTCCTCTTCATGTTTGATTGAGGACCTCTTGCTGTTTGAGGACAGTAGCTAGCACTTCCTTCATTAGCCCTCTTTATGCCATAATCTTGCATAGTATGTTTGACTTGTGTATAATCTGTTTTTGAGCATGTAATAAACTGTAAAGAGGCTTGTTTTGAGCCCTTATTCAACATTGAAGAAGGGCTCAACCTTGTTTGGGACCCCCATGTATGACTTCCTTCATTACCCCTCTTTGGTCCCCTTTTTTGCATGTCTTTTAGCCTACCATGCTTCTGTTTTTGGGCCTTCGACAGGCCTGAAAAGTGTCTTATTTTGTCCCCCTCTACATGTCTCATGAAGGGTCTTTGGCTTTTTGGTGCACCCTTTTGGTACTTCATGTTATACCCCTTTGTGGGCCTTAATCTTGCATTGCATTTTGAGCATGTTTGTACATTGATTTGGGGCTTGTCATCTACTGCGGGTAGTCATATTTTTGGTCCCTCATCAGTATTGTAGAAGGGTATTTTTCAGTTTGGTGCATGCTTAGCATACCTACCATGTGATGCCTTGTGATTGCCTTAATATGCCTTAGGTTGTTAGCCTTTGTTCGAGCATGTTTTAGGCTTAGATTTGTGAAGCTTTTGTGATTATTTTGCCATGATTTAGGTCTGTCTTAAGTTGTTTGGGTCGATCCTAGCATGTATCATATAGCCTCTTTGCATTTTGTGGCTTGTATGCTTCAAGTATGTGAATGTGTGAGCATTGTTGCATGCTTTGTTGATTTATTTAGTTGGTTTGGAACCTCCTATAACATGATTTCAGAGCTTATGTTGCATGCTATATGTCCATACTTAGCCTCTTTAAGTGTGCTTAAGAGTTGCCTTGTTTATGCTTAAGGTGTTGGACCATGATTACATGCATGTGTGTGTGCATTTTGTGCCTTCATTTCCATGATTATGGCCACTGATCTTAGGCCAATTAGGAGTAGTCTAATTCATGTTTTAGTCCACTCCATTGCTTGGTTTACATGCTTCTTTGCTTAGGTTGTATGCCTAACATGTTTAGCTTGCTTGCATTGTTCATGTTGCATGTTAGATAACATGCTTAGAGTTACATTGCATGAGCATGCATGCTTGGTCTCTTGAGATGAAAATGATAGAGGTTTGGCACCCTTTCATGTTTATTTGATTTGCATGCATTTGAAAGTGAAGTTGCATCCTCGGTTCCTTGGGCCATCATGCATGGAAATGCGATGACAGGTCCGAGAACCGAGGCACATGCCCCTTTGAGTCACTAACATGATAAGGGATGTGTCTGGTGCATAAATGGCTTGAATTATATTGCCATGCATGTTGTTGTCCTCTGCTGCTGTGAGTTGCAGGTTTTGCAGGCATTTTGTGCCGACGGCAAGCCTGTTAGTGCCGCGATCCAATTGGCAGCCGATGGATGAGTCTAGTGCCGGTGGCCTCCTCCTCCAGCCGGTGGTGTCCTACCCCAGCCGGTGGTGATCCCCAGTGTCCTGAGAGGCACTCCTGGGACTTTGGTAATTATCTGAGGAGGAGAGCAAAGGAAACAAAGGCAAATCATGCATGGCAGTGCGATTCCGAGCCAGTCCCGAGCGCGTGCTGCATTTGGCCCTCATCCCAAGGCGGTTTACTGTTTAATTAGATTAATTATTTTATTTAATTAATTTAGTTGATTTGTAATATTTTAATTAGCTTGCGTAGTTAATTAATTTGTATATTCTTTCGGTCCCTCCGAGCGAGGGCAAATTTGTAATAAGTGTGTGTGAGTGGGTGCATGTCTTCCAACCCCCATTTCTTTCTACCCTTTTATTTACCTGCTTATGATGGTAGATTAGGGCACATCTAAATTAGCATACCTTATGCAATGCATGCGTGCATTCATGCATTTGTTTACATACATCGGGCTCGGTACATTATACAAACTGCATTGTATTTCAAATCTAACTTGAATACGTGTTACTCGTGCATTTCACATGCCATGTTTAGGATAGCCGAGCCTACTCTAAATTGCATCTTCGCCTGTGTCACATTAGCCATTTAACATGAACTAGGTCATGCATGTTTGCTAACTAGTTTATTGTTTTGGCACGGAGTACGATGTAAGTATTTTACGCTTTAGCATACCACATGCGTGTGAATGTTGCCATGACAGTATGCTTACCATGCGGCTAAATGCTTATGTGAGATAAACTGTTTGAATGCTTGTGGGTGGAGGTTGGATTTCTTGAGTTGGAAAACTCGTTGAAATCCGTGCTTTTGCCTACTTGCGAGTAGCAATTTCAAACTGTTTTCAAAAACGACGGATATGCAATGTTTATTTCCAAATTAGGCAATCTAGTCTATACTTGTTTCTTTGCGCATAACATAGTAATTCTAGGCTAATAATTGGAACAAGAGCATGTAATGTTTTCAAAACGGATATCACGGTTAGTAGAGGCGGTCTTGAGGCGAAAGGGGTGCTCATAATGACCTTCCCGATCGCACCCAAGCTCCCGAGCCAAGACCACTTTGGTGATGGGACACGTGGCCTTAAGACCGAGTCGAGTTTCCTAAATTTCCCATTTTAAAATATTTAGGTGGCGACTCTGTAATCTGGCAAAGCAGTCCATGTTTGGCACTACTTTTCAAAATCTGTTTTTCTTCAAAACGATTTGCCGAATTTGGACTCTTTGGTTCAGATTTAGAACCGTGACAAAATTGAGTCCTTTGAACTGTAGTAGACCCAATATCGAACCGGAACGGGACTTAATCCTCCCGGGGCGTTCGGGGACGTCTACAAGTGTTTACAACAATCAATATTATCCTCCACCAATAGCCCAAAGCAATTATTTCTAAACAGATAATAAATGCATCAATAGATAAATTATCAATATTTTCAAAAAGTGAGCGATTTATAAATCCAACTCCACCATTCAATCTCATATTATGCCAATTTCATCATTTCCATCCCAATTTCATTATTTCACTATGAAAGTCATTAATTTCACTAATGACCCAATAAAACCCAAATATGGCATTATTCCCATTCCTTTTCAATATTGACCCAATGGTCTGAGTATCAACAATAAACATCTCTAATCTCATTCTAAGACCCAAAATACACATGTATGGGTGAAAATAACAAAATCCCTTTTTTTAATATTTCAAAATTCAAACCCTAAGACCCAAATCAAATCATTTATACAAAATGCCCAAAATCTATGTCAAAGCTCATAAAGATGAGTAGTTATCCCTACCTCAAGAGATGAGACCAGGTGGAGATGATGAAGAATTTCCAAAGAGCTCTAAACTTTAAGATTTTCGGATCAAAATGAAGAGCAAGCCAAACTCCACACTTTTTACAAAGGGACAAGGGTGTAAGATCACTCAAACTAGATCAAACCCTAGAGAGAAGTTGAAATCTAGAGTAAGGTGCTCTCTAATGGAGGTTTTGAAAAGTAAGAGAGAAAGAGAGAGAGAAAGTTGAAAAATGATCCAAAAAGTGAAATCCCGAACTGATATAAAAACAGGTCTACTCGAGCGTAGAACTCCCCGCTCGAACATCAGACACAGACTCGTGCTCGAGCCTTAAAAGCGCCGCTCGAGCGCCGGATGCACACTTCCAGAAGTTTTGCAGTCAATGGTCCCCCGCTCGAGCGTCAAAGTGGACGCTCGAGCGTCCGACGACCTACAGAACAAACTACTGAAAGATGAATAATCACGCTCGAGCGTCAAAATTCCCGCTCGAGTGGAGAAGCAACAACAACAGGCCCGCTCGAGCGTTAAAAGCCCCGCTCGAGCGTGAAGGCCAAAATCTGGACAACAACTTCTTGATTTCTAAACACAACCAACCTGTTCCAAACTTACCCAACACAACCCAAGACTTAAATACAAAGAGTAAATGATGAAAATGAGAATATGACAACAACACATTCACGGAACCGAGTCCGGAATACAATAAACAAAGAAGGAAAAACCGGGATCGCTATAATTTCTAAAATAGCATTGGGATTTGGAGGTTTTTGAACAAACAAGGGTTTTTGTTTAAAATTAAAAAGAGGGGTTTTCATTCTTGAAAAGGTTTATGAGATTGTAAATGATGATGAGTTGTCATAAAATGCTGCATTTTCATCCTTGGAATTGGTTTTCAAAGAGAGAAGGTGTTTTGCCCTAGAAATGTTAAATGTTGATTTTGAAATCACAAATGGAATTGATGTTGGAAATGTGGAATGGGTTGATATTGTTGAGGATGGTAGAGTTGGGTATGTATTACCACTCACATCATGAAATTTGGAAAGTTTATATTTTTGGAAATTATTTATCTGTTTAGAGATATATGTTTTGGGCTATCGGTAGAGGATAGCTATGATTGTTGTAGAAATTGCATGAGAATTAGGTGAATTGAAACTAATCTCTCATACATTTGCATTGAGCATTATTGCATATTGAAAACATTGAAAATATTATTGTTTGGAGAAAAATGGTTGAATACTTGGTGAATCTGGGTAGGGAGTGTGGTTACAATATTAAGTTGGCTTGTGTGTCCTTAGTGAAAGACTAGAAACCTGCGCGGATATGTGTCGAACCTTCTGGTTAATACCGATAAAAATGACAAATTGATAATACTTGTATAGTCTACTTGTAGATATGTACCTAGAGATTCACAGAGTCGTATTCATTGCCTTGTTTTCTATTGTAAAGGAAATAATTTCATAATTATGATATAAACTTTGCATTGCATGATTTTGGAAAGAGGTATAAAATGTTTTAACACGAGCATTGCATAGGCATAACACCTTATATCTTTATTAAGATTCATAAACTGTGTTAGAGTATTTCTACTAGGCTTTGGCTCACTTTACGTGGGAAAACCATTTTTAGGTGCTGATGATATGCCTCCGCCAAGGCAATAGCTTGGGAAGACATTAGAACTGAAGGCTTCATTTGTTTATTCGTTGTATATGTTTTTGTGCAAGCCACGAGCTTTAACTATATTGGATTTAAATCCATTTTGTTATAACCAAGCATTGACTTGGAAAGTTGTAAGCCTTTAGGGTATTTCTTATTTGTTTAACTCTTATTTCATATTCTTAACTTGTAACATATGCTATAGATTCAGAGTTAGGACTTGTAAATGTATAAATGCATGTGCTACATTTGGTACACTGTGATTATATGAAATAGAAAAGATATTGTATTCAGAATGGTATTGTCATTTATTAATATTGTGTGTAACGCCCTCAAAATAATAACATAAGAACCCATCAATTTAGACATGCGTTGATATAAAAGATAAATATTCTTCTATTCATCAGAGTAATTCTTACAACAGTATTACATGTTAACAACAAAAGCGAATGCCTTACGGGCTTACAGCTTTCCAAGTCAACACTTGGTTGCACAAAAGAAGAGTGCTAACTCTATACAAAAGAAGCCCTTGGCTTGATATACATGTAATACAAACAAAATAAACAAAAAGAGTCTTCAACTCTCATCATCATCCAAGCTATGTCCTTGGAGGTGGCATGCTACCTGTACCTGAAAATAATGTCCCATATAAGGTGAGCCAACGCCCAGTAGAGATATGCTAAACATAGTATGAGCAATAACTAAGACTTTAGCAATTGATAAATGTTCAACACAGATACATCCACATATCTCACATTCCGGTTCCATGACATTAAGTCCATGTTACATTTCATTTCCCATTTCTTTTTCAACTTCGAGTTTGAAAACAAGGCTCAATACCTGGCCAAATAACTTAATGAGATTTAGACTCATCCTTAAAACACTTTCAAAATTCATGACAGATACACATTGTAATACTGTATCGATAACACAAAATTCATTTATGCACTTTACGAAAGATACACATTTCGGTGCTGTATCAACATAACATTAAAATCACTTCTACACTTCACAATTGATAACGATATACATTTTAGTGCTATATCAAATCAATTCGAACACTTCCATAATCAACACTTGATACACATTGTAGTGCTGTATCAATGTCACACAAAAGTTCGGTTTAGAGGTCCATCCCCTATCTTCCCCTAAACCGTAGAGTACATCACCTATCTCCTCCCACACAACACATGTATATAAACATAGATCATATACAATCAATCAATACATGAAGTTAATGTATTATTCCAGTCGCTATATTTGATAGCATACTCAATCGATTAGTTTTAGTTTGCTTAATCATCATGCATTGTCTACAACAATCACGACTATCCTCCACCGATAGCCCAAGCAGTTATTTCTAAACAGATAATAAAAGCTCCAACAGATAAATTATCAATGTCATCAAAAGTGGGTAATTAACAAATCCAACTCCACCATTTCACAATATAATGAGTCAATTTCATTATTTCCAACTCAATTCTAGAAATCCACAACTTTTCCAAATTAATTATACCAATTAATTTATACAACAAATTAGGATTTTCTACCCCATTTCCCAATATTGACCCAATGGTCTAAACATCAACAACCAACAACAATACCATTATTTTGAAACCCAAAGTACACTTTTTAGAATCAAAATAACAAAACCCTCTTTTAACATTTTGAAACCCTAAGTCCCAAAATCATCCAACTTTAACACTTTATCAAAACAACCAAAAATCTATGTCAAAGACCATAAGAGTGAGTAGGAATCCCTACCTCAAAAGTTGACAACAACGAAGAAGATGAAGAAAACGAAAATGCTTCAAATCCCGAGATTCTTGGATCAAAAGGTAGCCCTCGACGATCAACAACTTTTTTGTAAAGGCCAAAGGTGAGAAAACAACTTCTACTAGATCAATACCTAGAGAGAAGGCAAGGTTCTAGAGAGAGAGGCTCAACAATGGAGTTTTGGAAAAGTAAGAGAGAGAAAAGGATGTGAAAAAAGTGATCCAAAAGTCGGAACTCGGTTTTATATAAGAGTCACCCCCACTCGAGCGTGGAAACCCCCGCTCGAGTGTCACTCACAGACTTTCGCTCGAGCATCAAAAATCCCGCTCGAGCAGTGGATACACACTTCCAGAACTTTTTGCTGAACCAGGTCCCCGCTTGAGCGTCACACACAAACTCACGCTCGAGCGTCAAAACGCTCGCTCAAGCGTCTAACACTGCAGAGGAAATACTAGGAGATGGAAAATCACGCTCGAGCATCAAAACACCCGCTCGAGTGGAGAAGCAATAACGAAGGGCCGGCTCGAGCGTCAAAAGCTCCGCTCAAGCGTGAAGGAAAAAACCTAGGCAACTACTCTTGGTTTCTAAGTTCAACCAACCTGTAACAAACCTGCCCAACACATCCTATAACTCAAATACAAAGTACGAAAGGATGCAAACAAGATATAAGCAACTACTAACATCAACGGAAATAAGTCCGGATCACTGTACACAAGAGGAAAAACCCGGGATCGCTATATTGTGGATGGTTTTATTGTAATTATTTTAGGGCGTTACATTAAGTGCTTTACGAAATAAACAATTTGAATTATCAAACGTGACTCGTGGTAGGCCCCACGAACCCCTCAAATTCTCTCATGTTGAAAGTCAACATCAGAGAAATTTAATTTCTTCTTTTTTTGGATAAATTACAAATACACCTCTTGAGTTTTGCTTAAAATACAAATCACTCCTGTGGCTTTGAAAATTATATTCCACCCATTGAAATTTCTAATTTCATAATAAATGGCCCATTTTACTTATAAATCATCAAATCAATTACTAGTTTTTAATGATATTAGAAATATATTTCAATTATTAATTCAAATAATTTTATTATTGTATTTATGAACATTTGGAAATTTTATTTTTCAATTAATTCTATTAAATAAAAAAATTCTAGCAAGGGACTATTGATAATTATTCAAAATACAAAGAGTAATCCCTATTCTAAGAAAAATGCAGAGGGTGTATTTGAAATTTATATATATTTTTTTAGATGCAAGAAAATTAACCCTTTAAACTTCTCAAATTATAGCTATTTTTTTTTATAAATATATTAATATTTTGGGACAATTAAAATTAAAAAAAATAAAAAATAAAAAACTAGAATTTGAACCTTATAACAAAATTAACCCGAAATTTTTAATTTTACCAATTTAAATCTTAAATTTTGATTTATTTTAATCTAAATCTTTTACCTATCATTAAGTAAAATCAATAGAAAAAAAAAATGAGTATTTTAATGAATAAATGTTTTTTTGCCTGTTTTACTTAACGAAAATAAGCAAATTGTTTAAGTTAAAAATAAATCAAAAGATTAAGGTTTAAATTAATAAAATAAAAAAATTCAGGATTTATTTTGTTACAAAATTCAAACTCTAGAGTTTTCTTTTTTCTTTTTCTTTTTGTAATTATCTCTAATATTTTTGTTTCAATCCAACAAAATAAAATACTATGTAAATTGTTTTTGATAAGTTATAGGACTCACACCTAGTCTAGAGATTGGAGGCTTTTTTTTTTTTTTTGAAAATTCGTAATTTAGTACAAATTTTAAAAAATAATTACAAATTCATACAAAAAAAATTAAAATTAAAATTATTACTATTTATAAATTTATCACCAATTTGTAATTATTTTTAAAAAATTATTAATGATTTAAGCAGTTAGCTCTTATAGAAAATAATACATATAATTATCATTATCCTTACAAAGGAACTCTCCAAAGGAATCTTTTAAATTAATATCACCAAAAAAAGAAAAAAGAAAAAAGATCTAATTAATTATAGTCTAGATGAATTATAAAGATAATGGCGGAACAAGAAAAAAATAATAATGAAATGAAATATAAAATAATATTAAAAATAGCCGAAAAATCAGATAAAACGGATAATTATTTATTAGAAAAAAATAATAATAGTAGAATAGAAATAGAAGAAGACCTATATAAACAATTAGAATTAATCAATTTGCGAAAAATATACCAATTATAAAAATACATATGCAGAGGATAATTAAGTTAACAATAAATTAAAATCTAGGCCTAATCACAATTTTTTATAACCTTTATGCTGTGTTTGGGTCATGGATATGGGGAGAGTTTTGGAAAGGGAAAGGAAAAATAGGTGAAATGTAAGTGAAATATAACTAAATTTCACATATGTTTCACACACCTTTTCATTTCCCTTTTCAAAACTCTTTCTAAATCAAGTACCAAACACAGCCTTAGGCTTATGTTTGTATTGTTTTTAAGACTAAATTGATTCAAATTAAATACTTTAGAGACTTAATTGACAAAATTGAACTTTAAAGACTTAAATGAAAAAGGTATAAAATTTTAGGGACTATTATTGTAATTTATCCGATATATATATATATATCCAAATAAAAACGAAAACAACGGACTCAAATGCCAATGCTCTTTTTCTTTTTCTTTTTTAAATTTAAAAAACTCATTGCTGGGTGTTCAAAGTAGAAGCGGCTGGGTGTTCAAAATTGCAATGAGTGAACTTGTTGAACATATATGTATTAGTAGTAAAAAAAAAAATCAGGGTGTTTAATTCGCTAAAAGAGTAGAGCCGCCGTTTCACAGTGCCAGAGAGAGAGAGAGACAGAGAGAAAGATCTTAAAATTGATTTGAAAGAATTTTTTCTATCAGCCTGTTGTTTTGCTTATTCTCAACCAATTTGAAGCAATTCTTGAAGGACAGTTCGGCAAAATTATTGCATGTGGACGGACTCCTTATTATTCTTAATGATGGGCAATTAGCAACTCGTAGTTTCTGTATTTCAGATGAAATCTCTGGCAATTCTTGAAGCTTCTTGCAACCATTCAAATACAATTTCGATAGCCTTAAAAGTTGATTCATGCTTGCAGGTAAACTTTCCATATTGTTTCCACTAAGATTGAATTCTTCCAAGGAGTAGATGTGACCAATGGCTATGGGGATAGATTTTAAATTACAGTAACTGAGATCTAGTTCAAATAAAGACTCTAACCCTGACAAAGCTTCTAGTCCAGAAGCCATGGAATTATCTCTCTCTTTTTTCGTAAAAACGAAGGCAAGAAGAAAGAACTCCATGAATTAGATGATATTCCTTTGCACCCTCTCAGCGTTAGTAGTCCAAGCTTCTTCAGAAGTCCAATGGAGGATGGGAGTTGTCTAATTGCAGTCCAATCTGCACAAAGCTCAAATAAACGGTCCAAACCACCCAAGTCTTGGGGCAATTTGTCAAGTTTGGAGCAACCAGAAAGGATAAAAAATCTAAGATCTTTCAACTAACAAATGCTGTCTGGAATACTTCTCAAGTTTTTACAATCTCTCAAACTAATGAAATAAAGATTGGTAAGATGTCCAACTGAAGGTGGAAGTTCACTGATACCAGTCCCATCTAAACGAAGCTTTGATAAACATCTCATATTGTAGACACCCCATTTTTGACTGCTTTTAAGACTTGGGCACTACTAATGGTTTACTCGGTGATGAAGGTGCGCAGGGCAAAGGTTCAGTTTCTTCGGCAGGGAGAGAGTCAAATCTTAACTTCATACCCCTTTTGGACCAAAACAATCTTGATCAAAAGATTTTAGACCTTGAAACCCTCTCTTTCAAAATGTTTTGAAAATAAAGTTTCTACGATGTTCCGACGCTCGCATTTCGTTAAATGTTGCGCTTTTCGGTAAACCGAGCAAGGAAAATGTAATGACCCTAAAGTGCGTATAGAAAGTTATCCTTATTTAATTAGGGGTTAATGTGCTTGTTATTGGAATTGAAGAACTATCCGTTGGGTTATGTCTTTGAAACTGGAATTGGTGATCTTTACCAAACAATCTGAAATTTTTCCCTCCGTTCGAGCGGAGTAGTTGGCGCTCGAGCGTCCTTTTGGGGTTTCCAGTAATTTTGCAGGCGGATTGAAATTCTGGGAGAGGTGATTTTCTGCTCGAGCGTATAAGTGGGCGCTCGAGCGGGTCGCCTGGTTAAGTTTGATTCTGAGACATGTGGACTCATTTTTGATGTTCTTCTTAGTGTGTTTGGAATGTTCTTACCTTATTTTGGGGTATTGATTGAGATGATAATATGATGGTAAAGTAAGATTGGATCAAAAACTTTAATTTGAATAATTCGTTTACGACCAACCGTCACTGTTTTGCCCTTTTCTTGTTCCACACTTGGAATTTGGATGTGAGGTTAGAACCATTGGAAAGCTTATTTTCGGGGCTTCAATTTGGGCACAAGAACGACCTAAAACGGAGTCCGGATGGGGGAGTTATACATGTTTGAAGTTTTGAAATCTGTGTTGGGAGCAGGTCCGCTCGAGCAAGAATTAGGACGCTCGAGCGGGATTAGCGGGTTTTTCAGGACAGCAGCTTTAAAAACGGGATTTTGGATCATTTCTCATATTTTTCTTCTTCCCTCTTCCTTCCTCTTTGCCTAAGTCCGAAACCCTAGCCCCAAATCCTTGAATTCCTTTACTTTGCTCACGATCCACCATGGTTTTTGGCATCAAGGATAGAGAACAAGGGAGGATCGATGTTTTTACCCGATTAGAACTTGGATTTGTGAAGGCTTCTTCTCAAGCTCACTTCTTTGCTTGATTATTGAGGTAAGGGTTTGAATACTCTTCAATACTTATATCCATAGATAGATTTGTGACATTTTATTATCTAAATACAAAATTTCCATATTTAGAGCATGTAGTGTATAGTATGAGATTTGGGGTTTTATGGTTTGAAGATGTTGGGAGTTAATTAATGGGTTAAAATGGTGAATTATGAGTCCTAGGTGTATAATCAATGGAAAAGTTTGAATAAAAAGTGTTGGATTAATAAGTTTGATTATTTCTTGAAATCTCCATATTTTCTTGAAACCCTAGGTTGATTAAAGATGATAACCAAAGATTTAACCCAAATTGAAAGTAGAATAATGAAATTGAGGTATTGAATTATGTATATACAAGTTTAATTGGAATTTGGTGATACTTGGAAATTATGTTTAGAATTTGCGAATGAACTTTGTTATGAGCACTGTGAATCATGTCTTAATGAGAAAGGAGATTGGGGGGAAGGGTTTGTTGATGATGTGGATGATGTAAACTTGGCTACGGAATATTGAATTGAGTCTTAGCAATTTAATTTGAATTATGTGGAATTATATTTGGTAGTTGAATAATGTTAAATAGTGTGGATTATATTGGATAGTGATAATTATGTGGGGTTATGTCGATTATGTCGAATTGTGTTAAATGTTGTTGAATTGAATTGTGTAGGGTTATCTGCAGGGACGGACCTAGCATCTAAACACTGTGAGTAATAGTACTCTGATGCACATTATTTACCGTTAATAATGATTCTTATTAACATCTTGTTCTCCGTGGTCAATTAAGTTAACATGTATGTGGAACGAGAATTAGTGTGAACTTATGTAAACATTGAAGGATTTGGCACACACTGACATGATACAGATATCTACCTAGAGTGGATCATCAAAACGAATAATTGGATAAGACTACGGGTTGTTTTGTACGTTAATAACCATTATGAAATTATGTTAAATATCATATGAACCTCTGAATGACTCAATCCGGAGAAAGATCTGAATGTCAATAACACGATTATGTGACTCACGTTATGATGTGAATGGCTCCACTCTTATTAATGTAATGGAGCATTTACCTTCTGTTTATTGTTAATAGTGTTGTTCTATTATTGTGGGACAATTATGTCACCTTATAAGAAACCATGGGAAAATCTAAGAGCATTACTGGGTACTACGTTCTGTTTATTATTGATAATGGATACTAACACACTGTTATCTGTAAGTCAGTTGTATGGATTTATAACGAACAAGGGGAATGTAAGTGTATTACGAGATTATGGTATCTACGTATCTCTGGACTCGTTTAATATGTAATAACATTTTGTTATCTGTGAACTAGAGATAGTAATTCATGACAAACAAATGGGATGTGACTGCATTATGAAGTTCAATCTGGTAATAGTTGCTATTAGCGCTCTGTTGAACGTAACGTAACTATGTTACCTCATGTGAATAATTAGAAGGAACTATGAGCTTCTGTATGATTTATAAGGCCGAGAGCCATTTGTGAAATATGAATCTATGAGGCCGAGGCCAGCTTGTGAAATTATGAATATTTGTGAAATTGTGAACTTATGAGGCCAAGGGCCGACTTGTGAATCTATGAACTTATGAGGCCAAGGGCCGACTTGTGAATCTATGAATTTATGAGGCCAAGGGACGACTTGTGAATCTATGAACTTATGAGGCCAAGGGCCGACTTGTGAATCTATGAACTTATGAGGCCAAGGGCCGACTTGTGAATCTATGAACTTATGAGGCCGAGGGCCAACTTGTGAATTTGTGAACTTATGAGGCCGAGGGCCAACTTGTGAATTTGTGAACTTATGAGGCCGAGGACCAACTTGTAAAAATATGAATCTACGAGGCCGAGGACCAACGTGTGAAACTATGAATTCAAAGGGCCAAGGGCCAAGTTGTGAAGTTATGAATCTCAATTATGAATCTATAAAGCCAAAGGCTAATTGTGAATATGTGAACCCACCAGGCCAAGGGCCAGTCTGTGAATTTGTGAACCAACAAGACCGTTCTGACATTAGTACGGAATCAGATTAACTACCTGTCTTTTATATTATATAAACTCTGATTTGCATTATAATTCAAGTTGAACATTGAGTTATTCACGTACTATTATTCACTGAGGTTATCTCACTATGTATTTCGTCCGATTAGTAGGTCCTGCTTTGGAGGTCACCTCAACTTTTAATGCTCGTCTTCCTTTGTTAGCCTCTGTGTGTCCAAGCATTTGGGTGAAGCCTACCCGTTTGGTGAAGTTTTGGCTTAGATTCTGATTGTCTATAATATGTTGTAACTTCTAATTTTTTTTTTTTTTTATTATACGCCCAAACACAGGCGGGGTTGTATATGTGTATGTAACTATTATTATCTGTTTATTTGTGATCCTGGCATGATAGTGGTCGCTCAATGGATGTAGCTCTTTCCTTGCATGTTATTATATAAAATTTATGCTTCCACTCAGGCCCCATATGTTATATATAACAGGTTAAGTGTCCGTTTTTGAAGTGGTCATGCCCAAACTTCTAGGGGTGGGTTTGGGGCGTGACAGACAAGGTAGAAATGAATGAAAGAGAGATAAAATCTTTGAAAAATCTTTCAAAACACTTTGTTTAGGGGTTTGGAGTTGAAGAAAAGAGGAAAGGAGAGAAGAAAACTAGTTTGGGAGAAGTTCGGCATGAATTCGGGTAGGACCAAAATTGCGCGGCTTCACCAAAACAGGCATAACTTTTTGTACAGTTATAATTTTGATGCAAGGTTGGTTCCATTGGAAAGCTAACTTCTGGGGCTTCAATTTGGACACAAGAATGACGTAAAAAGGGGTCCATATGAAGGAGTTATACCCATTTCAAGTTGGATCTAGAAAGTAGAAAAAGTGGTCGGCCGACCAGAAAAAGTAGCTAGCCGACCAAAAAAACTGGCTGGCCGACCAGAAAAGTGGTCGGCCAACCAGAAATAGTAGTCGGCTGACCAGAAAAGTGGCTGGCAGGTTCCAAACTCAGATATTTATCCTCCAGCTGTCTTCCACAACCTCTAGCTATCCCAAACTCACATATTTTCGAGCCAACTTCAATTCATCTAGACCTCCTAGGTCACTATACTGCATAAATATGCCTTCCACTTTGTTTGTTCCCTAATAACCACAAGCAAAAAACAAGAACACAATATTAGAAGGCCTACAAAATTATGCAGAACTAGCTTTTGTTAATTAAACAATTTTTGAGTGTTCATGCTTTTCTATAAGACCTCTTATCGTATTGTCCATCAATACACGTTTTATATCTTCATCAAGCCATAACCTAGTGCGCTTTCTAGGCTCTTTATGTGATTGCTCCCAAACAATATACTGCCCTAGTTCTTGTATCAAATCATGCATCAACAACTTATTGTATGAGACAGTTGCAAGAGAAATTTGAACAAAATTTATTCCAATAAATGCGTGGAAGCCACAACTTTCTAGAATTTTTGTTACATCCTTTTTGTCATTCCCTTTGAAAAAACATGCAATATTTAAGAATATTTCCTTCTCTTCCCAATCTAATGCATCATAACTTATTCTAAGTACTTGTCGAACTTCCTTGAGAGGGATTTTTTTCAATCTGCTTAATGAACTTTCCCATTCATCTTTGTTTCAACCACAAAGAAAAGAACCTAAAACTTTTAGAGCTAAAGGATTACTGCACGATGTACAAGCTCTTCATAGCCTCCCATTTGTTGGTGTTTCCTGAAGGCTTTCGATACAAAGAGTTCTATAGCTTCATCTTCTCTTAATTACTCAACCTCATAGACATGTTTTATGCCATATCTAGTTAACGCATGTTTATTTTGAGTGGTTATAATGATTCTACTTCCAAAACTGAACCAATTGTGCTCTCCTACCAATTTTTCAAGGTTGATTGATTCATCCACATCATCAAGCACGATAAGAATCTTTTTACGACATACCATATGCCTTATCATTTGTACTACACAACCATCACTTCGTACTTTCAAATCCTTTTCCATTAAGATTTCAGAAATTAATTGTTCTTGCAAAGTTTTTAAACCACATTTTTTTTATACTTCTCTAACATTCTCAGTAAAGCTGCAGCCCTGAAATTGGTAAGCGAAACAGTCATAAACAGCTCTAGAAATAATAGTCTTACCAATTCTACTCATTTCCCAAATTCCTATAACACGAGCATCACCTATCCCTGAACCTAGCAATTCAATCACTTTCTGCATGCGAGAATCCATCTCAACTAGGTCTTTGACAACGCTTGAATATGTACAAATTAATTTTGTAAAAAGTATCTTAACAACTTCTTGGATGAGCATTGATTTAGACTTACAAATTTAGGGGGATAGTAATAAATTTATTCATCAAAACTCAAAAGAGCAATAAGAAGAAAATTTTGTTTTGGTAAAATGGTTATTAATTTTACTCATTGCAATTGAAATATTTTTTAATAGAAAGAAAAACATGAAATGTCTTTATTTGCTTTATTTGAATGGCACATTGGGTTTCTAAATTTTCCCACAATTGATCTACTTTACTAGTTATTGAACTGCATTTCTTCAATTCTACTTTAATTTATTGTCAGAAACCCTCATGAAGATTTCTATTTTTGAGTTTTTTCATTTTTTATTATTCTTTATCCTCTTTTTTTTTTTTTTTTTCCTCTTCTTTGGTCCAGAGGTGATATTGAACTAGAGAACTTAGGATAAGTCTCCCATAAGCCTCCCCAACCTCAATAAAACTGTTTGGTGCAGTTTATGGAATTGTTTGCAACAATTTTTTATTTTAAAATTTTGGGTAAGAATGTTTGCCGAGCTTTTGTCTATAACTTATGAGGCATAAATAGTCTAAATAAGTTGTTATTAACAAGCAAGGGTAGAGGTGTTTTAGTTTCTACTTTTCAATTATTTCTATTTTAAAATTTTGTGTAATAATGTTTGCTGAGCTTTTGTTTCCAACTTATGAGGCATAATAGTCTAAATATTTTTTTATTAACAAGCAAGGGAAAAGGTATTTAGTTTCTACTTTTCAGTTATTAGCTTTAGCTTGTTAGAAGCCACATATAGCGATTCTGGTTTAGACCCGACCCATTTGGTGTTTTGGATCCAAGTTTCATTGTCTTATATTGTTGCTCATGTCTTGTTTTTCCTTATTTCTCTTTGAGTTTGGTTATTGGGATGTGTTGGTTGCATTTGGAACAGGTTGGTAGCTTGTTTTTCAAACTGTTGTTGCCTAGAATTTTGCTCCTTCGCTCGAACGACACTTCTCGCGCTCAAGTGGTCTTTGTGAACTCTCAGTACTTTTGTAGGTCTGCAAAACTACTGGGAGGTTGTATTCTTCGCTCAAACGGTGTTGGCTTAAGTGACCCTTCTTGAGTTCAAGCGTTGGTCTTTTGTCTGTAAAACTTCTGGGAGTTGGTATTCTTCGCTTGAGTGAAGCTTTTTGCGCTCGAGCGGTGCTTCTTGCGCTCGAGCGGTGCAACTTATTGTGTTTGGTCGCTCAAGCAACACTTCTTGCACTCGAGTGATCTGTGCGTATATCAGCTCGTAAAAATCATTTTTGAGTCATTTTTTCATTTCTCTCTCTCTCTAAACATTCTGAAAACCCTAGATCTACACCCTCTCTCTCTAAAACTCAACTTTTCTCTACAAATACACCTAGATTGGTTGAATTCTTCACCTGTGTCCCTTTGTTACAAAGGTAGAGCATGCTGTGGACTTCCTTTTGATCCGAACGAAATGGTGTTTGGGCATTGTTGAAGTTTCTTCACTCTTTCTCTCATCTTCTAAGCTTAATGTCGGGATTCTCTATACTTTTTTTTAATGATTTTTAACTTAGATATTTGTCTTTATAAAACAACATTGTGATTTGGAGGAATTTTGGACAAACTTAGGGTTTGGCTTGATTTCAAAAGAGGGGATTTCAAATGCTTTGTTGAAAATGATTAAGAGAATGTATTTATTATTGAGTTGTGATGAATTAGTGAATTTTTACCTTTGAAATTGGTTTATAAAGAAATGGGGGTTTCATCCTTGTAGCACTTGTATCCTTTAAAGCTTTTGGGAAGTGTATTTGAATCATTTATTTTATTTTGGGAATCCTTGGTGTTGTTGTATCTTGGTTTTGGAGAGTACAAATTGATTTAAACTTAATGGGATTGTTCGTTTACGCTTGTTTACATTGAAAAGTTGTTTGGGAACTTAGAAATCTTATTTTAGGGTCGACAGCAATCTTGGTGGTGTCAACACTTGCTTTTGTTGTTGGCCTCAAGGGTCGACACCAGTCTGGGAAGGGTCGACCCTTGTCTATTGTTGAATCTGGAAATGCTTGCTGAAATTTGGTGTCAACACCAGTCTAGGAGGTGTTGACACCTTGCTTGTTGCACACTTTACTTTTCTACCTGAAGGGTTGACCCCTGCATGTAAATTTTAGCTTTTTGGGTCGGTTTTGGCCTACTTTTTGGGGGTTTTTGACTTGTTCTTTTCATTTGACTTTGGGGCTATTATTCTATTAGTGCTTAACCACTATAAATAAGTTCCAAAACACTTTTCTCTCATTACTTTTCCTTCTCTTTTCCTCTAAAACCATGATTTCTCTCTTCTCTTTTTAAAACTTGATTTTTTGCACTTGGATCTTCAGATATACTCACCTAGAGCCATCTTTTCACCTTGGTCCTTTGGGAAGGTTGTAGATCTTGTCAAGGGCTTTCTATTGATCCAAGTAGTTCGTGGTTTCGTTGCTGGTGATTTTTGGGTTGTCTCCTCTTCGCTTTAAAAGGTAGGGATTTCTTTGCTCCTTTTCAATACCTCGTCTATAGATGGATATGTGGTAGATTTTATTGTATAAAAATCATATTTATTATGGATTTTCTTAAAAGCCATGAAAGGGGATCTACAGTTTGATATTTGTGATTGGAGTTGTTAAGTTGTTTGTTGTTTGGGTTAATTGGGAAATGATTTAATATGTTTGTGAAGAAAGGGAGGAAAGCCCTAATTTAATGTTATTGATTTAGTGGATTTAAAAGGGAGGAAGTTGAATAATCTTTATATTTTGCTAATATGGATTGTATAATTGTGTTTATATCAAAAGAAAATAAAAAGCGAAGTAACCACAGTATTGGTATTGTTTTAGACTAATCATGTGAAATTGAGTTGAGTTATGGTTTTGATACTAATGGAATTGGTTTTGTAAAATAAAGAGAATGGATTTGGTTTTGGTTTTGTAAAATGACGAGAATGAATTTTTAGAAAATAATTGGAGTTGTGTGGATTGGAAAATAAAGAAAATTGGTCTTTTTGAAAGAAAATGAAATCATCACCCTTCGTAAATTGATAATGAACTTGAGGTCGGATTTTGAAACCTTTACATATTATCATTGTTATTGGACTGAAAGTATTGTGAGAATTGGATTGTTGTTTTACGGGTATTTAATACATTTACTTAGAGGTTTTGTTCTTGGTCATCGGTGGAGGATGGCATTGTTGTGTTGAATAATATCTTGTATGCATTACACTTGTGTTATTATGCATTTTGGTATGTTGGGATGGTTGGGAATTGTGACAACCCCCACTACTGTTTACTGATAACACCACTGATTACTGCTAAACCGAGACTGATCATGATAAGTAATTGAATTGATTGAAATTCTGAGCTAATTGATTGAGTGTGTTAGTTTAAATGCATGTCTACCTGTTTGATTGTTAAATGATCTGTTCATATGTTTATGTTTAAATTGCAAATTGAAGGCCTTATCGGCGGCCGAACCAAAAAGTGATTAATGTTTTATGCTAATTGGAATTTATGTGATTTTATGGTATATTTAATTGAAATGTGATTTGATATGTTTAAATTGGATTAAATAATGCTAATTTACAAGAGTTGGACTTATTCACCAAATTGCCACTTAGTGCGTTATGCTAGACCACTCTTTCTCTCATCCTTAGCATTGTTTAGCACCATTTCTTCAGCCTTTTCCTAGAGCAAGCCGTGGGAGAGAGAAAGGTAGGAGAAATTGAGTCATCTAGGGAATTGCTTGGAAAACTTGGAAGAATTGAAAAGAGAATTGGCAAATTGAGCCTCTAGACTTGAAATTGAGGAACCTAGGTAAGGATTTCACCATCTAAATTGTGTAAATGGTCCATGGTAAATTAGCGTTTGAAGTCATAAATTGGTGTACATTGTTGAATTAAAGCTTGAACCATGCATGCATGTACATAATCTTGCATTTTAACTTCATTTAATCTTGCATGCAAGTTTACATTCTTGTTCTAGTCCATGAGTTCATCATGGTTTTGAGTTTAATCTTGCTTTGAATCATGTATTGAGGCATTGGAATTCACTAGAATTCATGCATGTCATATGTTCTTTGTGTTCATGAAAACTTCTTTGAAATTGTGTTTTAATTGAACTACCTTTGGGCTTTGATTTCTCAAATTGACCTTTGAAACATGTCATATTATGAGTTTACAAGTGTTTTCCAGAAAATTAGCCCAAAAGGATCAAATTTGATGCTTTAGAGTTGAGTTTTGAGCTTGAGGTTCAAATCTGGAAATTTCAGATTTAGGACTCAGGCTCGAGCGGAAGACTCCACGCTCGAGCGTAATCATTGAGTTCATGAAGTTCGCTCGAGCGGGGAAGGTTACGCTCCAGCGAGAAATTCGTGTATCTAGTACTTTGCATGTGTTTACAGTCCGCTTGAGTGGGATAATGCATGCTCGAGCAAGGACTTGTGTCTCATGCTCGAGAGGGTATCGAGCATGAATTTCATGCATCCAGTACTTTTATTGTAGCTTGCATTACGCTCGAGCGAGTATTGAGCGCTTATCGGGCGTGAATTTCGTACATCCAGTACTTTTTATTGTGGTTTGCAGTCCGCTCAAGCAGAGAGTACTTCACGCTCGAGCGAAGACCTTTTGTCTGCATGATCGCTCGAGCAGATAAAGACACGCTCGAGCGAGACCCCTGTTTCCTGAAAAATTCTGAAAAGTATTTTAAAGTACATCTTTGCATCCTCATTTCATCCTAGACATTCCTAGGCCTAGTTTAAGGCATCTTAATGAGGATATTGATGTAGAACCACACTGAGGCAAATTAGGGATTAAGTTATTGTTTCCCAACTGTGTAGCTTAGTGTGCGTTCATTCTGTAACTGTGTAAGGTTGGCATCCGAGGACGCTCTAGCCTATCTGTAGCCCAATACTTTGTGAGTAACAATGTTGTAAAGATATGTTCAATGATGATTATTTTCTGAACAATTAACTGTACTGTTTTCTGGAGTATACTGTTTACTGAATGAATGTTTGTCCTATTTGCAAACTATATTCGTGGCATCCTTAGCAATTCTTATTGTCTTTATTCTTTATCGCATCTGCATAGAGATCCTCGGTTCCCATGTTGGAACCACTATCACATCGACACGATGGCCATCATCTGACTGCTGGTCTGATAAGTCCTAATGTACTGTTTGCTATTGGATGTACCACATACGACTATTATGGTTTATAAATGATTGGTTTAGCATGAAATATGAGCCACAAACTGAATCATTGATATACTGTTTTAAATGACTGATTTAAATACTGAAAGGACATTCATTCTTAACCTCTTTATGCATATGTTATTCACTGGGCTTTAGCTCACTATTTATATATATGTAGGTGTCCAGGCACCGGACCAGAGCTAGGGGCGTCGGGTTAACTCCCTTTTTGTCAAGCCAACCACTGTGCCTCTCAGAGAGGTTCCGAGCCTGACTGAGCCAAGGCTGTTTGGGGTGTTTTAGATTCCCCTTTTTTTGTCTCTGTTTGTAAATATTGTATAGACTTGTACTGTACTGTTATGTTAGGGATTTGGTCCCTAACCCGAATGCCGGTATACGTTGTATGTACATGCTGTTTTTGTATCGAATGTGTATATGTCATGAAAAGTCTTTTTGCATACAGACTGTCACAGCTCGTTGGACATCTTTTAATTACTGTTTTGGCTTCCGCCAGCCCCTGCACTCTGTATTACTGTTTTACTGTTAAGCAAGCCTTCGGTAATCTCGGATTACTGGTCGGTTACGGTGTTAAACCCGTAGGGGCGGGTTTGGGTCGTAACAGGAATGTGCTGGCGCTTTGAATAAGAGGTACCATTACTTTCCAACTAGCACCTGAAGAATTGGTTGTGCTTAGAATGTGAGGTACCAGTACCTTTCAGTTAGCGCCTGGAGAACTTGACAAAGGTACCATTACCGTCCAGCCGGTGTCTGATAAAATGGTATTTCGTTATGGAAAGATGTATCCTTGGCTTACTGTGCTTAAGGCAGGTAGAAGAGAACTTATTTATCATTATTGTCTCAGTGTATCTGTGTATATTATGGGTTATGATGGTTATGGTTCTGGAAGGCCGAGTTGCCTCATTTGTTGAGTAGATAGTTGCTGGTTGCTTGTTGTTTTCCTTTTGTACTAAAGGTATATACACATAGATATGAATGTGTTGGAAATGGACGTAAGTGCTGTATTGAGATTGTGAATAATGTGAAGGACATCGGATACTTATGAACATGTTTAAAAAAGGCAAACCAGGTGTAAGTCCAGAAGGTGGAAGAAAACGCAATGGGCTTTGTGAAATTGTTTTTAGAAATTTGTTATTGTCAGAAGAATTTAAGAAAAAGGTAACAAGAAAAAAGAAAAATGAATTGCTTGCGTTCTTGAATGAAATAAATGATTTTGAGAAAAGTTCTTATATATGTATATTTCTGTATAAACCGTCACATTGTGTATATGATATGATTTAAAGCATTCGTGATCCTAACTATCTGTATGTTGTTATTGTTAGGATCATATTGGGATTCCTACTGGACTTTATGTTCATCCCACGTTGCTAATCCCTTTTCAGGTGAACGTCAAAAAGTGTTTCAAGATCGATGATCTTCTTTATGTATTGGCCACGGGGCCTTTTATTTGTCGGCGGAATGCCAATGATGTAAAAGGGTTCAACCCTCTTTTTTAATTTAAAAGATATATGCCAACGGGCAATTTATTTATTTTTGCTCATGTCGTATTCAGTTCATATTCGAATGAGAGAACCTTCAATAATAGTACTCGTTATTGTATTGAATTTCCACGCATGATCTCTGAAATTGTGTTATAATAAAGGATTTGGCAATGGTATCCGTTAGGGCTGAACAAGGAATCCGTGAAATCCGTAATCTAATCTAGTCCATTCCAGTCCAATCCAGTAGGTTTGGATTGATTTTTTGAATCCGTGGTTCGGTTCTGGATTGAAGAATTAAAAATTCGTAGTCCACGGATTGGTTCCGGATTGAACTCTACGATTCCAGATTGAAACCGATCCAGACCGTATACAAATAGTCTTTATTTTTTATTATGCATCCTCTCTCATAGTATCTTCTCTTAATCCATATAAAACCTAAACCCGCATAATATCTTCTTTTATTACTTTTGTTTGTTAGTTTTTAGTTTTAATTTGTAATGGTCTAAATACTTATGATGAAACCAATTTTCTTATGGTTGTTTAAATTCTAGAACAGTATGTCACTATTATAGAAAGACATGTTACTATTATGGAACTAATATAGCGCTATGTTTATGTTTTTATGAAATTAAAGTGTTATATATATATATATATATGTTATTTAATTATGTGAATTCGTAGTCCTAAACCAATCCAATCCGTGTTTAAATAGATTGGTTCGAATTAGTTTCATAATTTAAACGGATTGGACTGGTTCCAATTTTTAGGAACCGTAGATAACGGATTGGTCCTGGTTTTACCCCAATCCAGTCCAATCTGGACCATGTTCACCCCTAGTATCCGTTAGCATAAAAAGCAGGGCGTGACAACCCTAAATATATCAAATGTTGATTTTGAAAGGATAAATGAAATTGATGTTGGAAATATGGAATTGGGTTGATATTGATGAGGATGGTAAAGTTAAATATGTATTATCACATACATCTTGAAATTTGGAAAGCTTATCTTTATTGAAAATTGTTTATCTGTTTAGAGGTATCTATTTTGGACTATCGGTGAATGATAGCAATAATTATTGTAAAAATTGCATGTGAATTAGGAGAATTGAAACTAATATCTCATCCATTTGCATTGAGCATTATTTCATATTTATACATTAGAAATATTTATCGTTTTGAAAAAAAGGGGTGAATCTGGGAAATATGTGTTGTCTCGTTGAAATAAGTTGGCTTGAGTATCTATGATGAAAGTCCTAAAAATCGTGTGTATACATCGATGCCGATTCCGCGGACGAAATTTTTATAAAATGACAATAGTAGTGTTTGTATAGCCTACGTTTACATGAGTGCCGGTTTACGGTTTCCCGCAGACAAAATTTCCTTGAAAGGTTCTATTTGTTTTGAGATTCCCACAGTGTGATTCACTACCCTGTTTTCTATTGTAAATGAAATGATTTATGAATTATGATATTAACTTGACATTGCATGGTTTTGGAAAGGGATATAAAATGTTTTGGCACGAGCATTGTATATGCATTCACTTTATATCTTTGTTAAGATTCATATACTGTGTTGAATTATTTCTATTGGGCTTTGGCTCACCCTATGTGGGAAAAACATTTTCAAGTGCTGATGACATGCTTCCGCTAAGGCAATAGCTTGAGAGGACGTAAAGCAAGATCTTCATTTTGTGTATTTATTGTGTTTATTTTTGTTTCAGCCAAGAGTTTTAACTATATTTGATTTAAATTCATTTTTGTTGTAATCAAGTATTGACTTCGGAAGTTATAAGCTCTTAGGGCATTTCTTATTTGTTTAACTTTCATCCTATTTTTCTATTATATAACATATGCTATAGATTCAGGGTTAGGCTTGTGAATGTATACTTGCATATGTTAGTCTTCTGTAAAAGTGATTGGGACTAAAGAAAGATAATTACCTTATTATGTGTTGTTATGTAATTAATATTGTAGATGGTTTATAATAATTATTTCAAGACGTTACACCACATCAAACAGTATACTGTATTTCTAGTCTTTCAACTTTAAAACTTTTACCATTATATTTGAATTTATGATTTTGACAAGAATTTATAGAGAAAAAATACAAAAAATACAAATGAAATATAAGTTAATTTTTTCACTATTCCTCTCAGCTTTTTATTTCCTTCCATAAATTTTTGTCCAAATCCTAAATTCAAACACAGTTTATGAGTAGGTTAGATGACAATTTTTTCGTTTTCATTAATGTTATTAAACTAGACAACTTGGCAACGCTTACTTCATGCATATTGTAATGTTTCATGAATAACAATTTTTACTTTCAAACTGACTAATTTTTTAATATGATGCCACTCCGCATCATACAAAACTATGTTATATATTTGGGAAAGGTTATGGTACTCATTCCTTAAATGTGTACCATATATACTTTATAATTGAAAAAGAAAGTAATATAATTTTTTTTTTTTAGTCATAACTAAAAAAAAAAAAAAAAATCATAACCAAACACCACATGATGCCAATCACCATATGATGCATAACCAAATATCTCATGAGTTATAACTAAAATATTATCATAAATAAATAAAAAAATTAGCCATAATTAAAATTAAAAAAAGAGCAATGATTCATGCCCCCTTAAAAGTCTCACCCCCACCACCCCCACACACACGTGGGGGTTGGGGATTGGGAGATCATCATCAAAAAAAAAAAAAAAAAAAGTAGTTAGCCAATCAAATGCAAAGGGGTGAAGGGAGTGACCCCCAAAGGGGTCTCAACCTTTATTGTTTTAAAAAAATGAATAACTAAAAGTGCATATAATACATCCCTTTTAAGGCATGTATATAATAGAATTTCTTTATATATTTATTTAAGTTGCACGGAGATTATACTTCCAAATCAAATATATATATATATATATATTTGAATCATATCTTGCATTGCATAAATCGTGACATCTTTTTAAATAATTTTAGGATAAATTACAATTTACCCTTTTACATTTGGCCACTTTCTCCCTTTGATATTTAAAAATTTATTTTTTCTCATTTTGACACTTCATGTTTTAAGTTTTTCTCAATTTACTCCAAAAACTAACTTCTCTTAAATTTTTAAAAAAAATGACACATTAACAATCACGTGTCATAAAAATATTTTATTATATAATTCAAACCATTGACACAAATTCAAATTTCAATATAATAATATATTTTTTTATATTATTTTATAATTATTGTTAAATTTTTTAATCTAATTTTAAACATAAATTAAAAAATAATTTAAAATGTGAAAGGTCAAAGTGATAAATAAAAAAATTAAAAAAAAAAAACTTCAAAAAAAAATTGACTAGGTATAAAAAGTATAGCAATCCCGATTTCCCTTTCTTTGAGTGTTATATTCCGGACTCGGTTCCGTGGAGTTAGTGGTTATGTATGTCTTTTTGTTATCCTTTAAATCCATATATATGAGTTTTAAGATGTGTTGGGCAGGGTTGTTACAGATTGGTTGAGTTTGAGTTTCAAACCTTGTTGCCCAATTTTCGGGTGATCCACTCGAGCGGGTCTTTTTGTGCTTGAGTGGGGTTTACACACTCTCAGTAGTTTGTCTGTCTGCAAAAGTACTGCAGGTGTGTTTTTCATGCTCGAGCGGATTTCCTTATACTCGAGCGGGTTGCGCTCGAGTGGGTATTTTGACGCTCGAGCGGATAGTTCATTATCTGTAAAAGTACTGGAAGGGGGAAATCTATGCTCGAGCGGCTTTCCCTTTTGCGCTCGAGCGGGTGTGTTTTGCAGTTGAGTCTTGGCGCTCAAGCAGGTACCATTGCGCTCGAGCGGGTCTAGTTTCTTGTGTTTGACGCTCAAACGTCCTATTCTCCGCTCGAGCGGGAATGTCGTATATCAGTTGACAGCTAGGCTATTTTGAATCACTTTTTACATCCTCATTCTCTCTCTTACTTTTCTAAAACCCATTTTGAGAGCTCCTCTCTCTAGAATCTCCCTTCTTTTTAGGGTTTGATCTAACTAGAGTGTTCCACTCCCTTGTTGTCTTTATAAAAAGTGTGTTGATCGTCGAGAGCTATATTTTGATCCGAGAATCTTGGGATTTGTAGCATTTTCGATTTCTTCATCTTCTCCGTTTGAGCTCTAACTTCGAGGTAGGCATATCCTACTCCATCTTATGAGTTTTGTCTTTAAATTTTAGTATTTCGACATGTTGGGGGTTGTTGGGTAATTTTGAGAAAGTTTGGGGTCTTTGTGTAATTTTCAAAAGATGGGATTTCAAACATATAAACCCTTATGTATGTAACACATTGGAAAATGAACTTGGGGTTGGATTATTGATGGAAAATGGAACCTTAGGATTGGTATTGTGAATTTGGGAAAAGGCCCTAATTGTTATGATAAATTAATTTGTATAATTAATTTGGGGACATGAGAAATTGAATAGGAAATATTCAAATTGGAAAAGTGTGGATTAAAGGGTGTAGTTGGATTACTTTATCGCTCACCTAGGCAAAAATGTTGATATTTTATCCATTTGGTGCATTTATTTTCTGTTTAGAAATAACTGTTTTGGGCTATCGGTGGAGGATAGTCATGATTGTTGTAGACAATGCATGATGATTAGGTAAACTAAAACTAATCAAGTGAAAGTGTCATCGAATATGACGGTTGGAATAATACATTAACCTTATGTATTGATTGAACGTGTATATGATAATTGCTTATATACATTGTGTTGTGTGGGAGGAGATAGAGGATGTACTCCACGGTTTAGGGGAAGATAGCGGATAGACCTCTAAACCGGATGTTGCTTGACATTGATACAACACTAAAATGTGTATCATTTGTGAAGTATGGAAGTGTTTTTACATGTTATTGATACAACACTAAAATGTGTATCATTTGTGAAGAATGGAAGTGATTTTGTTTAAGATTGATACAGCACTAAAATGTGTATCTATTATAAAGCCTGAAATGTTTGACACGAGTTATTAACTCACCTGAAATAGAAATGTTGTTGATAGGAGATGAAATCTCACTTAAAGTGTATGGTCAGGTTCTGAGCCAGGGTTGTGAATTGAGAAATGGAAAATGAAATGTAACATGTACATGATTATTATGAAACGGTAATATGATATGAGTTGGAATATAAGTGTGGACCATCTATCAAATGCTATTATTTTTTTAGTCATTGTTTATAGTTGGTTTAGTATATTTCTACTGGGCTATGGCTCACCTCATATGGGACATCATTTTCAGGTGCAGGTGTTATGCCACCTCCAAGGACGTAGCTTGCAAGGCTCAGGGCTGTTAGACTGCCTTTTGTTGTTTTGTTGTATTACATGTATATCAAGCCAGGGCTTTCTTTGTATAGAGTTAGTACTCTTTTTTTTGTAACCAAGTGTTGACTTGGAAAGTTGTAAGCCTATAGGGCGTTTACTTTTGTTGTCAACATGTAATTCATTTTGTAATGAATACTCTAATGGAATACATTTATGCTTTATTCTCTTATGTCTAAGCATGCTAATATTGGATGGTTTATGGGTTTATTTTGAGGGCGTTACAAAAAGGACAAAGTATAATTTACCCACAATTTTATAGTTATAAACCTAACGAAAAATTGGTGAGAGTGTTTTAAGACCGAGGTCATCTTTGTCAGTAAAAAGGACGTGTGGCACTTTTAAATATATGATGATAAGGACAATTATTGATATTTTTATACTTTTTGTATTTTGTGTTAAATTTTTTAAAATCACATAACTTTAGTTTAATAAATTCGTTTTTTAAAAAATTGATACATATTAAAAAAATATTTGGGAGTTCTAATTAAGCACCCCTAATCTATCTTAATAATGTGAAATAGACCCCATTCCTCACACTTCATCCTTCTTCTCTATCTCTCTCTATTCTCTAGTTGTATATCTTCTGTTATACCTGAGTGGTTCTCTGAGATTAGCCCAATGTGGCCTGGTTTGTTTCCTTTGTATACATGGATTATATCTACTATATATTGTCTGTAGATTGAGATTGTTATTCAAGGTCTTTGCTTTTTGTGTTTGATTTGAGATTATAGTTTAGTTTCCTATGTGGGTCTGTATGTATGTATGTATGTATGATTTTAGTTATGATTATTTGATTGTTTGTTAAAAATAAAAAAATAAAAATATAAAGAAGTTTATATCTGTTACCATTTGTATTCAAATGACTGTTTATAAAAATAAAAAGAAGTTTATATTTGTTACCATTTGTATTCAAATGACTGTTTTTTCGATTTGTTTTAGGGTTTTTAGGTTCCTTCTGTTTTCTAGTAATTACATCAACACTTTCGAAGATTCATGAGGTGAAAGAAAGGAATGGAAAGAAAATTATATGTTTTGTTAAAGCTAAATTCAGTTTGACTACAAGTGAATGATTGGGTTTGAGAGATTTGTTGGAAGTGAAAATTCAATATATTGTGAATAATATTTATTTTGGAAGGTGGGTTTTGTTTTGTGGGAATTTAAATTTTATTAGATACAAAATATAAAAATATATAATGAAGAATACAATAGAACAGAGAGATTGATCCCTTACACCAAAACAAACTTACCGGCCAAAGAAAATGTTCAACAATGGGCTTTTGAAAGACTGCCATTGATGGCTTTGAAAAGAGAAGGGTTTGATTCACAGAGAGAGAGAGAAGGAGAGAGAGAAAGAACTAAAAAGAATAAATTAGAGAAATGGAGGGAAGAGAGAGAGAGAGAGAGAGAGAGAGAGAGAGAGAAAAGACCTTCCCTTGTGGTTTCATTTACAGATTGACTGGTTTCATCCCGTGCATGCAAGGCACACATGGGTTTCCGTCCAAAAGGTCAACGACTGTTAATTATTGGACCACATAGAGTCAAAAACCAAATTGTAGATGCAAAATTGATGCAATTAGAAGTATAGGGACCAAAATGAAACTACAGGTAAATTATAAGGACCATTGCTGTAATTTATCCTAATTTAAAAATAAATTATCTAATACTCTTATAAGAAAAATATAAACAAATTATATTTTGTATAAACATTTTTAGAAGGATTTAGAAATTAAAAAATCAATTTATTTTTTGTGTAAACATTTTAAAAAAGATTATATTGTAAAAAATTTTGAAAACATTTCCTTATTAATTTATAAACAATAATGGCATATTATTTCATTTTAAAACATACTTTAAATGTCAAAGAGATATTACCATAATATGAAACTCAATCCTTTCATGACATGTGGTTTTATTTTTAGCGTTACAAAATTCAAAAAATATAAAAAATTTAGATTTAGATTTAGGTTTTCAAGAAGTCACAACATATTTACGTATATTATAATATATATATATATTTATATTTATATTTATTTATTGATGAAATGTGAATATATTTTGTATCTAATTGTTAGTTACCTAATGATGGTACCATTGGGATAAGGCCATCTTGATAAATTGGCAACTTGCTCCAAAGCATTCCTCCACCTTTGAACATTTTCCATAGGGCTGCAAATGAACAGAGCCGTTTGTGAACAGACTCGAGCTCGACTTGGTAAGAACTCGTTCAAACTCGGTTTGCTAATTTTTTTTGGCGTTCGAACTTGAGCTCGAGCTCTTTAAATTTTTAATAAACAAGCTCAACAATCTAAAGCTCGGCTCGTTAGCTGGCTCGTTTAATATTTATTGTTTATATATTAAATAATATAAAAATATGTATAAAAAATAAGAGAAATATGCTATTTATATATTTAAAAAATATAAATGTAAATAATAGTTAACTGTAGATAGTACATTTATATAATAGTAGTAGTAGATATTATTATTTTAGTAAAATATGGATTTTTTTTTTAGTATGTTTATATATGTTGTATATATAATTGTATAATCAAAATTTTAATTGTAACTTTAGTCTCACATGCAAGTATGTGAACAAGCTCGAGCTCGAGTCGAGCCTAAGTCAACTCAGCTCAAGCTCGGTTCATTAAATTTTTATTCAGCTCGAGCTCAAGCTCGAGCTCGTTAAAATCTTAATAAACAAATCCAAGCATACTAAAGCTCGGCTCGGATCGGATCGGCTCGTTTGCAGCCCTAATTCTCCATCCCCAATACTCTTTGTTTGGAAACCAATTCATCAAATCCCTCCCCAAAACTCCCTCTTTGCCTTCTCACTTTCGATGGATCCATATGATAGAATATCGAATAAACTGTTGTGCTGCTGCATTCTAGTGCCTCCATGAGACACCATCTCAAAGAAGCGTAATTCTTCGATAAAACCACAATTAAAAACCTTGATTCTCGAATAGTCCTTCGGAGCTCTAGTGAAATCGCTTTTCCTCTCCCGAACTTTTCATCATCTTTGAAGATGTGATTCCCCTTCTAAGCCAATGCAGTGTAAAGATGACTGACGAAGTTATCGCGGGTGTCTTCGCCTCTAAAACTCAAGAACACATCATATGTGTATTGAGGTCAAGATCAAGATGGAACAGAGGATGAAGCCATTGTTTAACTGTTTAGTGCACAAAATTACTAGAGAGTGAAAATTTGAGAAATTGATAACAGAATAATCTCTTCTGTTTTTTATTCAAAGAAAGCGAGAGGTCACTCGACTACTACTTTCCTATCCTATTTCCTTCCCGAGAGGTCACTGCGATGTGACTAATTTCCTATCCTATTTCCAGCAACTACTACTTTCCTATCCTATTTTCTTCCCGAGAGGTCACTGCGATGCGACTACTACTTTCCTATCCTATTTCCTTCTCGTGTGGAGTGGACTGCAATACGCGTGTTATCTTATTTTCTTGGTAGGGTATTATTCCTCTGCTTCTTTGCTCTTTATTGGTTACTGCAATTATGCGTTTCCTTTAAGAAAAATGATCCGGACCCCCTTTTCCCCTCACCCCCTTGACCCCCTCTTTCTCTAATTGGCCAGTTTTTCTTTTTCTTTTCTTTTTTTTCTTCTCCTCCAATCACCAGCTGCCACATGTGTGTGGGGGGTGGTGAGGGTGGTGATTGGAGGGGGTCTCAATCATCTCTCTTTCTTTAATTGCGTTTCCTTTCTTAGAAGGAACGGGGCTTAAAAACCTACAGCAATAAAGGGCAAATTTGAAAACATAGTTAAAAGTTAAATTTTGATTTTTAACTTATTTTAGGTTATATTATTTCTCTATTTTTATTTATTTTTATTTTTTAAAAAAATAAAATAAAAAATCAGCTTTTAACTAACTTTCCAAAATAAAGCAAAAGCCTGTTTAAAAATAAATAAATAAATAAATAAAACAAAGCAAAAGCAATAACAAAAAAATTTCATCATATGTCAGCAAATAATTAGCCAAACATGACCCAATGGTAGGAATGGTCACCGGCCTAGTAATAAAGGTTATTAAAATTAGGAATTTTTATTGATAAATCCCATTTAGAAGTGTTCTAACTTAAGAAGTCTATGAAGAAATTTTTTAACCTACTTAGTCTCATGTATTTATACTTTTATTCCATAATTCTTTTTCTTCATTTATACTATTTTCTTAGACTCTTATGCCTTTATATTTAATATTGATATTTAATGTTGGAGGAGGAGAGAGAACGGAAAGGACCAAGACATAGGAAATTTCATACACAGATTAAATAACATTGATGTTATTATTTTATATTATTATATAATGTGAATATATTTTTAATTAACAACATATTAAAAATAATGTGAACATTCTCTCTCATCTGATGTGAACGTTCACAACACCTTTTCAAAAAATTATCTTTCATCTAATGTAGTGATGTAAATGTTCATAATAATATATTTTTAATTGACAACACATTAAAAACAATGTGAACATTCTCTCTCATCTGATATAAACGTTCACAACACATTTTCGAAAAATTCTCTCTCATCTAACGTAGTGATGTGAGCGTTCACAACATGTGAACCTTCTTAATTAACAACACATTAAAAAGAATGTTTATTATATTTTTAATTGACAACACATTCTTATTCACAACATGTGAACATTCTCTCTTATCTAATGTAGTGATGTGAATGTTCACATTCACATTCGTATATTTTAGTATGAATATTCACATCATGTAATTGGCAACACAATGACAAACATTCATTTCAAATTAATATGAAGGGTGAATTACACCAACGATCCCTATAATTTGGGGTTTGTGTCATTTTGGTCCTTGACTTTTCAATTGTGACACATTTGACCATAAATTTTGAATCTTGTTCCAAATAAGGACAATTGAAGATACTATTGGATTTTTCAAGGGCAAATTCGTCAATTTGATAAAATATAAATTAATTTGATAAAAATAAATGTCAAAAAATTATTTTTGAATTTTTTAAAATTATTTCTACTTACTAAAGATAAAATTATGTGGGTGTTTGGGAAGTGGGTTTTTATATAGATTTTTTTAGTTGTAGGATATTATTGGATAAAAAATTTTTAGTGTTTGGGAAGATAGTTGGGTTTTTTTGTGGTTAGATGTGATGTTTGTGAGAGAAAAAATGAAATAATTATGGGGTTGGATGTGATATTTTGTTTGGATGTGTTTTTTTTGATTTTGCAAAAAGTTTGTCTTTTAGTGGAAAAAATCAAAAAAAAAAAAAAAATCCCAAACCCAACTTTCCAAAGACATTTATTTTTTTTTATCAAATTAATTTTTATTATGTATTTGGATGTTGAT
The DNA here is from genome assembly GCA_025200525.1 of Camellia lanceoleosa. Lineage (NCBI taxonomy): Eukaryota > Viridiplantae > Streptophyta > Magnoliopsida > Ericales > Theaceae > Camellia > Camellia lanceoleosa. The sequence goes on from CM045771.1 coordinate 11,093,607, forward strand.
CACGTAAAATTAATTTTTAAAAATTAATCATGTAATTTTTATTAATTTTTATCAATTCTACATAATTTTATCTTTGGTGTGTGGAAATAATTTTTAAAAATTTTAAAACATTTTTTTGACATTTATTTTTGTCAAATTAGTTTATATTTTATCAAATTGACGATTTTACTCTTGAAATTAAACAATGGTATGTTCAATTATTCTTATTTAAAACAAGATTCAAAATTCAAGATCAAATGTGTCACAATTGAAAAGTTATGGACTAAAGTGACACGAGCCCCAAACTATACGGACTATTAGTGTAATTTGCCCTAATATAAATATAATGACAGTCAACATCCTGATGCATGAGAACTATCAAAACATAATGACAATCAACATTAAATACTCCAACTTTAATAGGGGACATGAGAGATTAAGGGTATTTTGATCTTCTTACCTCAAATAGGATCTAATGAAATAATCAAAAAGAATTTGAGTTTGATGAAATAAAACTCTTAGAAAGAGAATTTATCAAAAAAACTTCCTTAAAATTAAAATTTTATAGGCCCATTGGGAGTGATTTATAAATCAAATCATAAAATGAATTGAAAGTCATAAAACTTTACTTTTAATGTAAAATAAACTTGAAAAAATTATAAATTCATATACCAAGTTAAGTGGTCGGACTTCATAGGACAAGATGAGCTTCACAGGATAGGATTAGAATTGAACCCAACCTATACCCACCTCTCTTCTATGGTGCTCAATGGTAATGTCCTAGTAATTAAGTGTTAACCCTCAAGTAATTTGATAAAAGAAAAATACTTAAGACATGTAATTTATCATTCTTAAAAATTATTTCTAATAATATATCTAATTTTAATGTCACATTATTAAAAATTATTTAATGATGATAAATTAAAAAAATGTAGCAGTGTTGTTTGATAAACATAGAGTTGGAGTATCTTAGTAGCAGTTGGAGAGATTCATATCAATTAATAACCTTGACTAGAGATGTGTGTTGGTTAGTTTGGTTCAAATTAATACTAAATTCATAATTAAATTTAATATTATTAAGTTAATTAATAATTTTTAATGATATCATAAATATTCTTTAACCAATAATTTTAATAATTTTATTGTTACATAAGAGACTAGTTAGAAGTTTTTTATTTTTTTTTACTGATTTTGTGAAATAAAAAATTTTAATTGGGCAATCCATATTTTAAATAAATCTCAAAAGTGTATTCATAATTTTTATCATTAAATTTAGAAAAATGTTATGGTGGGCACCCCTTTAGGGGTGCATGAGGCGACTGAGGCGGTCACCTCGGGCCCCCAATTTTGAACAAAATTTAGGGCCCCCAATTAGGGAAGTTATCATGTCATGTTATTTCATAATTATTTTAATATTAGCTCAATTTATTTATTTTTATATTGTCGTATGGTGTCATTTTGATTCGTGTTCGATTGATATTTAATGTGAAAACTTTCACTTTTAGTTAAAAATAACTTAGCAAGTGGTATTGAGATATTAAAATTTTTCTCATAAGTTGAATTTTATAAAATTTATTTCAACTACATGAAATTATTCATAGAATATTTGATTTTAATTCAATTGCATTTTTTTAATTTAAAAAATTGTACCTTATTACTATATATTTTTTTATTAGATTGACTCTAAAATAGGTAATAAAAAAATATATATCTTAAATGAAAAAAAAGATATAAGCCTTAATTATTATTTTACATACTTTTTTATTCAGTTAGATAGAGTTAAATAAAAAATTAAAAAAATGTCATGGCATCCCTTAGTGAACATTCAAACATAAAACTAATAATTCATGTTATTGAGCTGTGTTATACTTGGATTCATGTTGAAAAATAGTCAATCTTAACTTCCTAATTTTATATATTGCTTGAGTTATGTTAAAAATTCTCATCCTTACCCCAAATTAATTTTTGTTCTTATAGCATTGGTAAGCTAAAAAATAAAGATTTGATTCAACTAATTGAAGTTCAACTATTATATATATATATATTTGTTATCTAAATTTTGTTAAATTGTAATGTAATAGAAATAAATTTTTATCTTTTTTGTTTTATCCAAATATTTTTTTTTTTTAGATAATGATATATGAAGGGCCCAATTTAAAAAATTCGCCTTAGGCCCCTAATAAGTCAGGGCCGACCCTGATACCATATGTACCCTATTACAAAAGGTGTAACTTTATCCTAAAAATTTCGTAATATCAACCACACAATGCCTAACATCGTCATAAATTGACGTAACAAAATATTCATAATTTTGTAATTAATATTACAAAAATTTGTGATTTTGTTATAATATTTTTTATTAAATCAATTTGTGTTGAGATTTTACACCTTTTGTAATTGATGTAACAAAATTTTGTGATAAAATTATATATTTTATAATAAAAGTACATATAATATACCATAGAACCCTTAAATTTATCATGATCGGTTCATAATTTTCGAACATATATATTTGTGTCATTTTTCTTTTTCAATTTTCATATTCAACACGGTCTTATAATCATCTTGCCAAACAACCCTTTAGTTTGATTTTTTAAAAATTATTTTTAGATAAGTTTTTGTTTATTCTTTGTCAATTTTTTTAATATTTTAATTATTTTTTTTATACTTTTTAAATTCACTTAATCAAGATGTATTTCAAAAGTAAAATAAATTGATTAAAATATTTTAAAAAATCATTAAAAATAAATAAAAATTCAAACAAAATCTTGAAAAAAAAAAATAGAAAAAGAAAAAGAACAGGCAGATTTTGTGAACAAGATGTAACACTTAAAATTGGCAACTTGCTCCAAAACATTCCTGCACTTTTCAACATTCTCAATCCCCAATACTCCCTGTTTGGAAACCAATTCATCAAATCCCTCCCCAAAACTCCCTCTTTGCCTTCTCACTTCCGATGGATCCACATGATAGAATATCGGATAAACTGTTGTTGTGTTGCTACTGCATTCAAGTGCCTCCACGAGTTCATCCAAACACCATCTCGAAGAAGCGTAATTCTTCGATAAAACCACAATTGAAAGCCTCGATTCTTGAATAACCCTCCAGAGCTCTGGCGAAATCGTTATTCCTCTCTCGAGCTTTTCATCATCTTCGAAGGTGTGAATCCCCTTGTGAGCCAACGCAGTGTAGAGATGACTAACAAAATTATTGCGGGTATCTTCGCCTCTAAAGCTCAAGAACACATCGTATGTGTATCGAGGTCGAGATGAAGATGGAATAGAGAAGGAAGCCATTGTTTAACTGTTTGGTATAACGAATTAGTAGAGAGATAAAATTGGGAAATTGAAAGGATCTCTGTGGCCTTTTTTATAATGTGACATTTGCGTTATTTGCAAGCAATTTGGTACAGATAAACAATCAATTTTCTTTGTAACTTCCACGAATTTCTTCGAAGAATGCGAGAAGGTACACTGCAGCTACTTTCCTATCCTATTTGCTGTGCATTAGCCTTTTCCTGGGATTATTGCTCTGCTTCTTTTCTTTTTCTTGGTTATTGCAAATCAGTGGTGCTACATACGTCAATTAATATATTAATATTAATTATGACATTATTATTAAACTTATTTATTATATAAATTATAATTATTAAAAACATTTTAAATTATGTCATATTATCAATTGGTACACTAATTGATACATGTAACATTATTTATTGCCAATACACGTTTCCTTTTGAACAGGAAAAGGCTTTCAATTATCAGAATGAAAAATGGTTGAGACCGTTCTAATAGCACCACTAATGATGTGGCAGTAGATCTCACTCACTGGCTATACCTTCTTTTTTTTTTTTTTTTGACATTCTCAGTGTATTAATGCTATCAATGATTTTTTTTTTTAATGATATGAATCATTGTTGTATCATAATTGATAAATTATACTATTAATTTAAAACTTACTTTAAAAACATGTACTGGATTGTAATTTCCTTTTAAAAGAAAGCAAAAGCAGGAACAAAATTTCTCACATATCAGCCAATAATCAGCCAAACCCGACCCAATGGTAGGAATGGTCACTGAGCTGAAGGGTATTTGAGATAATCTAAATAAATATATTTTTTAACTTTTTATAAAAGATGTAAAAAAATAAAAACGTGAAATAATTCAAAAATATATATTTTTAAATCATGCCAAATAGTCCCCTAGTAATAAAGGTTGTTTAAAGGATAATTTTAAATGGAATTGTTGGCAAAAAATGATAAATAAAATAAGATCAAATTGTGGAATCGAATTGAAAATGATAAAATTTTACTTTTAATACAAAATAAACTAAAATAAAATAATTATTAGTTCATATATCAAAATTGAAGGTCTACTGCGACTACTTTCCTATCCTATTTGTTGTGTGGTAGTACTACAGTACACGTCCGGTGTTGGTAGGGTATTATTGCTCTGCTTCTTTGCTTGTTCTTGGTTATTGCAAATACGCGTTTCGTTTTGAACAGGAAAAGGGCTTAAAAAGCTATTCAATTATTAAAATTGATAAATTTTATTATTAATTTAAAATTTATTTTAAAAACATAGAATTTGTACGAGCACAAAATATTCTTCTCGTATAATCCTGTTGATCAAGTCTGCGCTCCTCCGTACGCCGTCGCTTCACTCCCTGAAAACACAAATGTGAGCTAGCCGGCAGGTGTGTGCCGGATACCTATCCGATGCCTAAGTCAGCAAAATAGACAAATAGATAAAAAGCTCTGTGTATTTGAGAATCAAAGTTGTGTTACCCCCTCCATAGGTTCCGCGTGGCACAATCCTAGTAGGACTCTTATTCCTCCATGTAGAGTTCTCCTAAGAATCACACTCCTAAAAGATAATGCTTATCCTTCAACACCCCCCTCACTACTTAAACCAAGTGAGATGGTTTTACCTCGGTAGTATGATAAAACAACCGAGCTAACGTAGCCATGATAAAGTGGTAGAAATGATCGAGCTTCAACTAGCTCGGTTCTTCCCTTCATTGCTTGAACCTCGATCTGGTCCGTCGAGACCGAGCTAATGAGAGCTAGGTCCACCATAAGAAGCCCAAATACCTCGGTTCTGAATACCATGACTGAGCTAACTATTACCATATCGACCATGGTAACTGTATCTACAACTGGACCGAGCTAATTGCAAGGTCCCTCATCTCGGCCATTTTTACCGCGGCCCAAAGAACAGCCCACCAACACACCTTAGCCTAGCTCGGCCCTAGTGCATATAAAAACTTCCTCTCAATTGCCCCTTAATTCCGTCTGCGTAGCATGATTGGGATTACTCTTCTACTTGCCGAGCTAAAAAGCAGCCTTCAACCGGGCTAAATTCACATCGAGCTACCAATCTATCCGGTTAAAACGTCTTTTCAGTCGCTGTAACTGAATCGCTTCCCATTCCATGGACACGTGGCAAACTCTCATTAGCCCAATGTAGCTGTCACGCTGTCTTCGTACTCCGAAAAATTTGAACAGTCCCGCATTTTCTTTGCTTTATACGAAAAACCTCTTTTTTGAATCAAAGACTCTCCTGTTCATCTTCTCTCTTACGCTCTTTGAATTCCTATTTCTCCTCAACACTGTATTTGCAAAGCTCGTGTTTTGCTGCTAATATCGTTTCCATCTTCAGTTCCTTCATCTTGAACTGGTATGTAGCTCAAATCTGTTTCCTTTCCATTGATTTCGCACTCGTTTTGTAATACATAGCATAGTATGTATGTTTCTCAAAACACTTTCAAATGGTTTTCTCTGTAATGAGTAAGAACTTTTTGAATAGTAATCACACCTACTGGATTTGCGAACAAACTGAAATGGGACGTTTTAGATCCAAAATCACACTCCAACCGAACTAGGATCTTGTTTGTATTAGGTGTAAGCCTAGCCAGATCGAATAACTTTTCTAACAACTGAACTAAAACTTCACGCCGTACATGTAGTTTCAATAGGTCTAAGTACCTTTTGTTTCAATTAGCCGAGCTAGCGAACTATATTAGGTTTGCGCAATACCGCGCTAGAAAGCCTCAACCACCGACCTGACTTAGTCAAAATCGGACTAAGAATGTTGCACCATAAGCTTCAACCGGGCTACGAACTTCTCATTTACTTAACCGGGCTAAAGTCCCTTGCTCAAACCGAGCTAATAATGGATAGTATTCCACGTAGCCGAGCTTAAGGCAACATGTATTTTACCTTTGTTTCTTTCAGCACAATCCAACGATCTGTGCTTAACACCTTTCTTTTTCACTTTGCAGACTTAGGTTGGATAGGCACTCCCTTGAACGCTCAACCGAGCTACTCAGCGTTATCTCACCACCGAGCTAATACTGCAGCTAATTTATACATAATTTAAGACCACATGGGTAAATATAGGTTTTAGTAAACTCTCCCGGGGCTATGGCCTAGTTCCGAAGGGACTACCATATCCCTGATGATGTCCATCTTAGCTTAGTCGAACTAGACACCACTCCCTGGGGAAAAACGGGCTTCGTTCCCTTCACCCTTCTTTCCATTATAGAAACCTGACTTTGATTCCCCGTCCAACCACTCCTTTGTGAGTTCCTCAGACAAACAAATCTTTGCCCTACCCAGATTTCCACCAATTCTTACCGAATAATAAATGGCATCGCCGAGCTAAATTGCCTGCTTGGCCTCAACCTTGGTTTAGCCGAGCTATTTTATCAGTACTCTCTACGCCAAAACGAAGATGGATGGGTTTTATTATTTAAGAATAAGACGCCGCCGAGAGAAAATAATAAAAAATACCCCGGACAAAGATGTAAACGATGACGATTTTTTCTAGGTCTCGGGCAACTTCGAAGACCAAAAAGCCCAAATACCAGGAGACCGGATCAACTAGAATAAAAGAGTAGCCGGTATAAATACCTCGGCTTAATTTTGTGCTTTCTGTACTTCGTTGTTCTTACTTTCAACCGTACTAACCGTTGTCTTTTTCCTTTATGCAAACTTGAACCATCTAAATTTGCTGTACAGTTACCCAAACCTTGACGCCCTCCGCGCCGCACTAAGATATCCCAATCGAAGTTGGGCCGAGCTACTCAACTTCGAGCCGACCTATAGATACAGCAGCAGAAGGAAGACCAGGATGACAGACTTCCTCTTGAAGCCCTCTCCTGAACCTGATCCAACCCTCCTACAAATCAATCTTATCCCATTGATTGCAGAACAAGAGATGGCCAAAAAGAGAGCAGTAAGAGCTTTTATCACCGAAACAAACCAGGCCGAGGTACCACAAGCCGGCCAGACAAACGATGCCGCGGTAGCGCTTCCCACCTCTCAGCTATCATCATCTTGGCCAGGCAAGCATGCTCGGACTTCCACAACCGAGCCATGCTTTGTCGACGAAGATGAAACCATCCTTCCCCAGACCACACCACCGAGCCCACAACCAGAGCGCTCTAACCGAGCTACCTCCTCTAAATGGGTGCCAAAGATCACCTACAAGAACCACGCTATCACTGACTCCGACTCAGTGGTCGCGAAAAAAGACCATTTGTTGGCCTTTAATCTTACCAAGAGCGTCTGCCTTCCAGTCGATATGGAGCACCACGATTACCTTACCGAGCTGAAGGCCATTCGCTCGGCAACAAAATTAATGGTGCTGGTAAGTTTCTCATTTTTCTTGTTTCTCCTTTTTCATCTGTTTGCTCGGTTCAGCTAAAAATTGTTCCTCTATTTGCAGGCCCTACAGAAGAACCACGTTGCCCACAAGCGCGTGTTGAAGCTTCGAAAAACCACAAGGCAGGCCATGGCAGAGGCCAATGCTAAATCGGCCGAGTTAGATGAGGCCAAGAAGAAAATGGCCGAGCTACAGACCGAAGTGGCCCTCCTGACCGGTCTTGTCAACTCAGTCGAAGCTGATAAGCAGAAGGCTGCGGCCGTGCTGAAAGATAAATATCTACGCGAGCTAGTCAAGCTGGAGGGAAAAAAGAACGCCGAGATAACTGAGTTGGAGAAGAAAGTGGAAGACGCGGAAGACCGTAGTTACAAGGAGGCCGAAGCCACCTATATCTAGCAGTGTGAGGTGCTAAGGATATATTCTTTAAATGTGGGTGGAAAGCGGCCGTGACACAGCTCGGTCATGGTCCAGAAACCGAGGTCTTCCTGAACCCTCCTCCGCACTTTATACCGAGCTACATGGTGGAGTATGCCCACGCCATTCAACAAAAATTTCTTCAAGTTGAGGAAGAAGAAGAAGCAACCCCTGCCACCACTATTGATCCCGGTCTTCAAGCTATCCAATTAGCTCGGGTGGAACCATCGGTGCCCATTGCAATTGACGACGTGGTGGAGACCGACCTACCCGTTAATACTGGGCTACCTATTGATGATGCCCGGGTTGACTTGGATGCTGATTTAGATGATCTCTTTGCTTGACTATGTACTTTCTTTTTTACTTCTTGGAGAGAACCTGTAACCGGGCTAAGGACCCATCTTTTGTACCTTTGATTTGAACTTTGAATGAAAGCTTCTTTCGTTTTAATTGTTTGTTCGGTTTACTCCATGCATTTATTTTCCAACTGTAATCTGAATGAAGTATAACATTTCCTGGCCGAGATACCTATCTCGGTCTCAACCTTGAAATATATCTGGTCATACCTGCTAACCTCTTCAGCTTAGGTTTTTACCTCGGCTGAAGATCACTAAAAGTTGTTATTCCAGCCAACCACTCTTCAGCCTGGATCCTTATCTCGGCTGAAGAGTACTAAGTGTTGAGTTTTCCAGCCAACCACTCTTCAGCCTGGATCCTTATCTCGGCTGAAGAGTACTAAGTGTTGGTTTGTCCAGCCAACCACTCTTCAGCCTAGATCCTTATCTCGGCTGAAAAGCAATAAATGTTGGTTTTTCCAGCTAACTTCTTCAGCCTAGATCCTTATCTCGGTTGAAGAGCAGTAAATGTTGGTTTTTCCAGCCAACTTCTTCAGCCTAGATCCTGATCTTGGCTGAAGAGAGCCCAAAGTTGGTTATTCCGGCCAATTTTGAGCGAAGTGTTTGGTTATTCTGGCCAAACGTTCTGTGGCCTAGATCCTTATCTCAGCTTAGGAGGAGTAAGTGTTGGTTTTCCAGCCAATCTCTTCAGCCCAGATCCTGATCTTAGCTGAAGAGAGCTCAAAGTTAGTTATTCTTGCCAACCCAGAGCCAAGTGCTTGGTTATTCTTGCCAAACTTCCTGCAGCCTCGATCCTTATCTCGGCTTAGGAAAAGTAAGTGTTGGTTTTTTCAGCCAACCTCTTCAGCCCAGATCTTGATCTTAGCTGAAAAGCGCTCAAAGTTGGTTATTCCTGCCAACCCAGAGCCAAGTGTTTAGTTATTCCTGCCAAACTTCCTGTAGCCTCGATCTTTATCTCGGCTTCGAAGAAGTAAGTGTTGGTCTTTCCAGCCAACCTCTTTAGCCTAGATCCTGATCTTAGCTGAAAAGAGCTCAAAGTTGGTTATTCCGGCCAACTCTGATTTCATTGCCCCTAGTTCACTACAACTATTTTTACAGAGGAAAACAATTTATGCTGAAAAAGAAACTACTTGTTTTATTGAAAAAAAGAAAAACTACAAGTACGTTTAAAGAAAAGCTAAAAATTAAATAGTTTGAGATTGGTAGTGTTCCATGGCCTGGGAATGGCTTTGCTGTCTTCATCTTCCAAGTGGTATGTCCCTTTTCCTGGTAATCCAACCACTTTGTAGGTCCTTCCCAATTGGTCCTTAACTTGCCATCTTCGGGTACCAGGGTGTTTCCCATTACTTTGCGCAGCACCCAATCTCCGATCTTGAATTACCTTGGATGTACTATCTTGTTATATTTTCTGGATAACTCTTGCTGGTATGAGGCAATGTGAACCAGTGCTCTTTCTCTTCTTTCTTCTGTAAGGTCGAGCTTCAATGTTATGGCTTCACCATTTAAGTCTGAATCAAAATTTTCACTTCTAATTGTAGGGAGGCCGACTTCTAATGGGATTACTGCTTCCATGCCATAGGCCAAGGAAAAAGGTGTTTCTCCAGTAGACCGCCGATGTGTGGTACGATAAGCCCATAAAACATGAGGAAGCTCTTCAGCCCACTTGCCCTTTGCTTTCTCTAACCTTTTCTTCAACCCATCCAAGACGACTTTGTTTAATGCTTCCGCTTGGCCATTTGCTTGGGGGTATGCCGGTGTAGAATTGTAGAATTCTATCTTGTACTCTTCACAAAAGCCTCTAAAAATTTTGCCATCAAACTAAGTGCCGTTGTCAGATATTAGAGCTTTTGATATGCCGAGCCAAGTGATGATATTCTGCCAGACGAACTTCTTCACATCTTTCTCCTTTATTGATGCTAGTGCTTCTGCATCCACCCATTTTGTGAAGTAGTCTGTTGCTGCAAGAAAGAACTTTCTGTTGCCAGGTGCCGTTGGAAGTGGTCCTACTATGTCCAAGCCCCACATTGTGAAGGGCCATGAGCTAGTTAATGGTAGAAGCTCTCTGGCTGGTTGATGTATTTGGTGTGTGAACTTCTAACATTTCTCGCACTTCTTGACATACTTCTCTGAATCTGTTTGCATGTAAGGCCATCAATATCCTTATGAAATTTCTCTGTACGCCAATGATCTTCCTCCTTAGTGGCTTTCGCATACGCCTTCGTGTATCTCGAACAAGAATGCTTCGATTTTGCTGGGATGAACACATTTCAGGTAAGGCCCTGTGGAAGATTTTTTGTACAAGGCCATTGATGAGGAGAGCCAAAATCGCTGTGACTTTGTTCTTATTTTGTTGGCTTCTTTCTTCTCTTCAGGTAAGACGCCGTCTTTTAAGAACATTATAATGGGATCCATCCATGAAGGGCCTAGTTCGGCACAACATACATTTGTTATTTCGGGTTCTTCAATGCTTGGTCTTGGTAGGAAGTCGATCAGTAATGGGTATGGAATGGATGTATCTGCCATCGAAGCGAAGCTTGCTAGTTCGTCTGCTCTGTTGTTTTCTTCTCAGCCAATCTGCTCTATTCGCACTACTTCGAACTTCATGATCTCCTTTCTGACTAACTCTTGGTACTTAGGCATCCTATCATCCTTTGCCTCGTAGTCGCCTGAAATTTGGTTTACGACTAGTTGGGAGTCACTATAAAATATTAGCCCGATTGCCTTCATGTAGAGTGCTGATTTCAGGCCTGCTAAAAGTGCTTCATACTCCGCCTCGTTGTTTGATGCTGGGAAGTCAAGGTTGACTGCTTGTTCCACTATTAGGCCATCTGGTGAGATGAGGACTATGCTAAGTCCTGCACCGTGCCTATTGGATGCTCCATCTACAAAGAGCTTCCACATCTCTCCAACGAATAGCTTCCAGCAAGTGGAAGGGTCAGATGATGTCTTCGGGTCGTGAGTGTTGCTGATGTTTTCTTCCAAGTCCACACCTACTGTTTGCCCCTCAATGTCTGTTTGAACCGAGTTTTTACTTGTTGATGAGTCTTTGCCAAGCATAGCACGGTCTGCCTCTTCCTCCCTTTCTTCAATTCGGTGTGTCTGGGCATCTTGTTTTGGGGGTTGCTGTCACGACCTAAACCCGCCCCGATGGGTTTAGCATCAGAATCGCCAAGAATCCTAGATTACCAAGGCCCGCCTAACGATACAAGAAAAGCAGTCTGTGGGCATGGCGAAAGCCATTACAGTAAATAAATGAGTGTCCAATGAGCTGTGACAATCTGTATGCCAAAAGATTTTTCATACATATATACAGTCAAAAACAAACCAGTACAAACATCATGTACAAACATTCAAGGATTCGAGACTTAAAGACAAGAGTGCTAATCGATACAAGAGACAAAACAAGACAAAAGGGGGGACTTTAAAACACCCCTAAGCCTTAGCGTAGCAGGCTCGGAACCTCGCAGTGAGGCACATAGGTTGGCTGGACAAAACTGGAAATACCCGACACCTCTAGCTTCGATCCGGTGCCTGTACACCTACATATATATATGAGCAGTGAGCTAAAGCCCAGTGAATAACATAAAGCGTAAAGGGGTTTAGAATAAATGTCCTTGCGGTAATGAAAACAGTTCAATTCAATCAGTATATCAGTTATTCAGTATAGTAAACAGTCATATGTGGTACATCCATTAGCATGACGATGTGATGGGTCTTAAAAGACCTAACAATAATGATGGCCATCAAATAATAAATGAGTGGTTCCGACGAGGAACCGACAGAGATCTCTCAGAATAAGAATAAATAGGTGCTAAGGATGCCACAAGATGCTTGAAATAAATGACATACATTCTTTCAATAATCGATGTCGATTCAAGAACGATTGATTCAATGTTCAAAAATAATCATTTGAACATATCTTTACACAATTGTTACTCACAGAGTTCTGGGCTACAGTGAACTAGAGCGTCTCCCCGGAAAGCCAACCCTATACAGTTAATAGATTGAACACACACTAAGCTATACAGTTGGGAAAGATAATAATTTAATCCCTAAATTGCCTTGGTGTGTTCTACATCTATATCCTCTTTAAGATGCCTTAAATATGCCCTAGGAATGCCTAGGATGGAAAGAGGATGCAAAGATGTACTTTGGAACACTTAACAAATTTTGCTGAAAACAGGGGTCTCGCTCGAGCGAGACTTTCTTCGCTCGAGTGGACATGCAGACAAAGGAGCTCTGCTCGAGCGTGGATTCCGTCGCTCGAGCGGACTACGTGCTACAGTAAAAATGCTGGATGCTCAGATTTTACGCTCGATGCTCGCCGGCGTGAGATTGACTCTTCGCCGGCGTAGGTCCTTCGCTCGGCGTCATCATACAAGCACCAAGATGCTGAGAGCTTGAAATTTACGCTCGAGCCACCATTCCCTCGCTCGAGCGTAGAAGCCAAATTCTGGAATTTCCAGATTTGCCTTCCAAGCTCAAACCAAGCATTCCAAAGCTCAAAACTCAACCTCTTGGACCCAAATTCTGGAAAACACATCCAAACTCAATATACAACAAGTTACAAAGCTCAATTTGTGAATTTAAAGCCCAAGAGTGAGTCAATTAAATCCAAATTTTAAACTCATTTTCATGAACATAAAGAACATGCAAACATGCATGAATTCAAACTATTTCAAAACTTCAAAACATGCTCTAATGAGCTCATTCTTTTCAAAACAAGTTGAAAACATGGACTTAAGCTTAATTATGAATGCATGTGACAATTTGCCATGAAATCAACTCAAAATTCATCACTACACACATGCATGCATGAAATGAGCTACAATACAACATTACAAGCCATAAATTGGCTCTAGACTTCAACTTAGCTCTAAGCCAAGCAAGAATTAACATAAATGCACAATCAAGGAGATGGATTTCTACCTTAAGTCTTGTATTAGAGGTGTAGGAGCTCAAATATACAATTATTCTTCCAAATCTCCAAGTTTATAAACAATTTCCTCAAGAACAAGTTGAATTCACTCCAAACCTCTCACTCTCTTCTCTCTAGTTCGGTGGTGTGCCCAAATGTGGTTGATGAAAAGCTTTGTTCAACATGCAATAAGGCCCAATATAATATTCTAAGTGGTCCACTAAGGGTGGCAAATTGGTAAATAAGTCAAACTCATACAATTTAGCTTATTTTAATCTAATTTAATCATCCTAAATCACATTTCAGACAAGTACACCATAGAATCACATAAATTCTCATGATTACAACTCGCTAATCAATTTTTGGTTCGGTCGCCGATAAGGCCTTCAATTTACGGTTTAAACATAAAAACTGAACAGATAATTAAGCACTCAAACAGATAAACATGCAATTAAACAGATACAGTTAATCGATTCAGTTTTAGATTTCAATCAATCAGTTCAGTAATTCGGTCAGTTCATTTACTTTCTATACTCGGTCTTAATTTAGCAGTAATCGGTATTAATCAGTGATCAGTATGAGGGTTGTTACAGTTGATCTGTATGAGGGTTGTTACAGCTTTTCCATTATGAGGGTATTACTTTCCTGCGGCACTTTCCATCCCTTTTCTGTTATGCTAGTCAAGTTAACTGGGCAGATATGGTGGCTTCCTGGTGTGAACTCTGCCACAAAGTCTGCTAAGGCTTGAGCTTTTATTACAGTTCTGGGTTGAAATTTGATATCAAATTGTCCCAACTCCACCGCCCACTTTAGGATTCACCCAGAAAAGTTCGCCCTCTCAAATAAAGCTTTTAATGGAAAAGCTGTTAGGACGATTATAGTGTGGGCGTGGAAGTAATGCGACAGTTTCCTAGAGGCCATCATCAGGGCTAAGGCTAGTTTTTCCAATGGTAAGTATCTGGTTTCTGCGTCCAGCAAGGTTTTGCTGACATAAAAAATGGACGGGTGTTGGATTCCTTCCGCTCTAACCAACACCGCGCTGACTGCGTGCTGTGAAACTGCCAGGTACAAAAAGAGCTCTTCACTAGGTATTGGGGTTACTAGCAACGGTGGAGAAGAAATGTATTCTTTCAGGCTTTCTAGGGCGTGATCGCTTTCTTCATCCCACTCAAACTTGGCTTTTAACGCTTGAAAAAATGGTCGACATCTGTCTGACGACCGACTTATAAACCGGTTGAGCGCAGCTGCCATACCAGTGAGATGCTGCACTTCTTTTACTAAGTTAGGACTCTCTAGATCTTGAATTGCTTGATCTAAGAGGGGTCTACCTCTATACCTCGGTTGGTCACCAGGAAGCTTAGGAATTTGCCAGATCCTACACCGAACGCACACTTGGATGCATTAAGGCGTAACTTGTTCTTCTTCAGGATCTGAAACATCTCACCTAGGTCTCTGAGATAGTCATTCTCATCCTTGCTTTTGACCACCATATCATTTATGTATGCCTCCATTGTTCTGCCTAACAATGGTTCAAACATCTTGGTGACCATCCCCTGGAATGTTGCCCCTACGTTTTTTAGGCCAAAGGGCATGATCTTGTAGCAATACAGTCCTTTTGGCGTTGTAAAGGATGTGACCTCCTGGTCTGGTTCATACATAGCGATCTGATGGTAACCTCTGTACGCATCAAGAAAGCTAAGTCGATTGTGTCCTGCCGTTAGGTCTACTCGTTGGTCCATCTGTGGTAAAGGAAAGCTATCCTTTGGGCATGCCTTGTTGACTGTTTTGTAGTCCACGTAGACATGCCATTTTCTATTCTTCTTTGGCACCACTACAGTATTGGATATCCACTTGGGATAGTACACTTCTCTGATAGCTCCTGCCACTAGAAGGTTTCCCACTTCTTCCGCCACTATCTCGGCGTGGTGGAGTGCTGATCTTCGAGTGCGCTGTATAATTGGTCTAGCAGTTCGGTAGACATTTAATTGGTGACAGATGAAGTTTGGGTCAATGCCAGGCATGTCATACAGCGTCCAGGCGAACACTTCGATGTTAGAGGTTAAGAATTTCATAACCTCCATTCTCTCAGTGTTGGACAATGACGAGCCGAACAAAAAGAACTTTTCTGGGTCTTTTTCATTTATCCTTACCTGTACCAAGTCTTCCACCGCCTTCTGTTTAGCTGCTTTGCCAACATCTGCGAATAGCTCATTGTTCTCAGGCTCTTCCACCATCTGTACATATCCCTTGGCAGCGCAGCTGCTCTTTACTGTGACGAAGCACTGTTTGGACATAATTTGGTCTCCAAAGACCTCTTCAATTACTCCGACTTCGTTGGAGAACCGCAATACTTGATGGTAGGTTGACGCTACCGATCGCATGGCATGAAGCCATGTCCTTCCCAAGATTATGTTGTAAGTGGAAGGGACTTTCAATACCCAGAATTTCACTTGTTTCATCATGCTTCCTGCTCTGACTGGGAGGATTATCTTGCCCACTGGCCACTTTGGCATTGAGTTGAATCTGATTAAGGGAGATGTTGCAGGCGCCAAGTCTTTGTCCTCCAGTTTCAATTGTTTGAAGGTTTCGTAATACATTATCTCACACGAGCTTCCTTGGTCGATCAAAATCCGTTTGATGTCGTAATCCTTGACGCGGAGTGTGACGACCAGTGCATCATTGTAAGGGCAATATATCCTTGCCAAGTCTTTGTCTGAAAAGATATGACATTCGTGGCTTCTGTTCTTCCCTTTTTGATGGCAGGTTGTGTACTTAATACCTCCCTTAAGTGCTTAGCCTTCTTGATCATTCCCCTAAGCTCACATACTCGCTCAGGTTCGAATACCCCATATATTACGTTAATCACGCCTTGAGGTGGGGTGTCGATCGGCATTCCGTTTGGGTTGTCGTGGTTCTGGGGGGCTGGTTGTGTCCCTCATTCTATATATTGGTCCAGGTGTCCAGCTGCCACTAACTCCTCAAAGTGCTGTCTCAATGGCGTGCAATTCTCTGTACGGTGCCCCTTTTCATTATGGAAGGTACATCGGGATCCTTCGTCATAGTCTTTTTGTGCTTCTCTCAACTTAGCTGGCCATCGGACGAAAGGTTCATCGCGTATCTCTCTGAGAATTCGATAGATTGGTTTTTTGAACACCGTGGTAATGGCAGTGCGAACTCTTAGCCACCTTTTGTCTGGATCCTCTTTGTTGGCCCGTCTGCCTCACCCATTCCTGCTTGGTCGGTCTACCGTGTTGACTTTTGCCGAAATCTTTTTATCTGGTATTGCTGTTGTGCCAGATTTCGCCTTAGCACGGGCGCCATCCTCTACCACATGAATATGTTGGTGCACTCTCTCCATTGTGAGGGGAGGTGTCATAGTAATTGAATCCCTCAATTTGTTGCCGACTGGCAAGCCCCGTTTGTATTGTGCGATGGCGAGGTTTGTAGGACAATCTCCTATCTGGTTGAAAGTTTCCCAGTAGCGACTATTGTAGGACCTCAATGTTTCTTTGTCGCCCATGTCAATGGAGAGTGGCTGATCAATCTCCACTGGTGTCTTGGTGTTCGTTCTAAACCTTGTCACGAATGCCTCTGCCAATTGTGCCTAGGAGGCGATGCTGCCTTCTGGTTGCCTTTCGAACCAAGTTAGACCCAGGTCGCCTAGGCTGGACGGAAACAGGATGCACATTAAAGCCTCGTTTCGCTGGTATACTACCATAACTTGGCCAAAGTGGCAAAAGTGCATGTAGGGGTCCGTCTTCCCCTCATAAGTGGTGAATTTGGGCTGGTGAAAGCCCAAAGGTAGGGTGCGTTCTCAATTACCGGAACAAGCGGCGAGGTCTGCAGCCTTGCTAATGCTTTGTTTGTTGGTTCGTAAGCAAGGCGCGGTATTGGCATTCCTACCTCGACGCTCCCATGCGTCCAAGGAGCTGTTACCGGCGGGTGAAACTCTGCTGGTCACGCTACCGGTATCTTCCTTCCATCGTGCCCTTTCTTCCAAAGACAGCCGAATCGGATGATCTAGGCAACTTCATCTACGGATGACGCGTGCAGTGCGTCGCGGCCGATAGGTGCTTCCTCAATATATGACCTCTCGGCCTCGTTCTCTCGCACCTGAGTAACGAGTCACCGGAGTTCTTGTCGAAAGTGTCCCCTGTTCTCAGGCTCCTACTCTCTGCTTGCGATGGTGTGGTATGCCTACCACGATCTTTTGAGTGGTGAGGGTGCGTGTTGCTTTTGCGCCCCTCTCCTGTCAGCACCCCTTTTCCTTTGATCTGGCGCTTCATAGACTCCATGTCTGCCGCTATCTTCCTTATGTTCCTTTACGCGATCCTCCAGAACTTGAGGATCCATCCTCCGCCTCTGTCTTTCAGGACTTTGAGAGCGACGGGGGCTGTTAGCCCATCTTCTCTTGGCATCCCTCCGGGGGTTCTGTCGCTGGGGCTCTAAATCCGCCATGGGAGGGATAGAAGGCAAACCTTCACGCCTCCCACCCCCCTCTGGGGTTTGTCTGTCGATAGCGGACTGCAGCAAATCTTCATTGTGCACCATTACATCAGATTAGAGAGAAAAAACTTGATTAAGAGGTTTTGTTCTTTCTGGTTTTCCCACAGACGACGCCAATTGTACGAGCATGAAATATTCTTCTCGTATAATCCTGTTGATCAAGTCTGCGCCCCTCCGTACGTCGTCACTTTACTCCCTGAAAACACAAACGTGAGCTAGCCAGCGGGTGTGTGTCGGATACCTCTCCAATGCCTAAGTCAGCAAAATAGACAAATAGAAAAAAAACTCAGTGTATTCGAGAATCAAAGTTGTGTTACCCCCTCCATAGGTTCTGTTATGAGCTTTTATAGGTTCCGCGTGGCACAATCCTAGTAGGACTCTTATTCCTCCATATAGAGTCCTCCTAGGAATCACTCCTGAAAGATAATGCTTATCCTTCAACACCCCCCTCACTACTTAAACCAAGTGAGATGGTTTTACCTCGGTAGTATGATAAAACGACCGAG
The DNA here is from genome assembly GCA_025200525.1 of Camellia lanceoleosa. Classification (NCBI taxonomy): domain Eukaryota; kingdom Viridiplantae; phylum Streptophyta; class Magnoliopsida; order Ericales; family Theaceae; genus Camellia; species Camellia lanceoleosa. Next base: position 11,111,953 of record CM045771.1, read on the forward strand.
CTAACATAGCCATGCTAAAGTGGCAGAAATGACCGAGCTTCAACTAGCTCGGTTCTTCCCTTCATTGCTTGAACCTCGGTTTGGTCCGTCGAGACCGAGCTAACAAGACCTAGGTCCACCATAAGAAGCCCAAATACCTCGGTTCTGAATGCCACGACCGAGCTAACTATTACCATACCGACCGTGGTAACTGTATCTACAACTGGACCGAGCTAACTGCAAGGTCCCTCATCTCAGCCCTTTTTACCGCGGCCCAAAGAACGGCCCACTAACGCACCTTAGCCTAGCTCAGCCCTAGTGCATATAAAAACTCCCTCTCATAATTGTAATTTCTTTATAAAAGAAAGAAAAAGCAAGAACAAATTTTTTTTGGTCACATATCAGCAAATAATCAGCCAAACACAGCCCAATGGTAGGAATGGTCACTGACCTACTTCTTTAATATTGCTTGAATATTTTTAATCAATGAAAAGAACATATATATTTAAAATTGGGGATTTTTTTTAGCATCCTTGCTATTAAAATTTTATAAGACATGTAATATTTTTATAATATCTAACATCTCTCAAATCGATTTAAAAAAAATTCGATCCAGAGAATTTCTGTAGACGGAGAAATTCTCTTTCTAGAAAAATTCTCTTCAAACTAGAGAAATTCTCTTCAAACTAGAAAAATTTGTCTCATTACATGCGGAGAATTACTTTGATTTCAAATCAGAGAAAATTAAAATTTCTCTAAATTCAAACCAGAGAAATTTAAAAAAAATTAAAATTTTTTTGATTTTATTCACAAATTTCTCCTGCTTTGTTAAAAAAAAATTAAAATTTTTCTGACTTTATTTACAAAAAAAATTCAAAACATATACCAACCAAACGATGATAATCAACGACAAGATTTCGAAAGTGAGCAAAAATTAAGCTATTTTATTTCACAAATAAACGCATTCCAACTAGTTCTATGGTTTGCTGAAGCTTCCCAATTTGGAATCACAGCAATACATATATATATAGTCGCATCGCAGGCATGTATGTATAATAGAGAGAGAAAGTACAGAGATAGAGAGAGAGTACTGATTTCCAGGAGATGAGAGAAAAGGACTTGAAAGTGCCGGCGAGAGTCATAGGCGTCTCTGATGAGAGAGACAAAGCTCTGTTGTGTTATGTTGTGCTCACTGTCTTTAAACCCCGAAAATAGTACTCTTTCTCTCTCTCTACTGGAAATCAGGACTCTCTCTCAAGTTCGAAGCCTCGAATCTCAATTCAATAACCTAAAATCACAAATTTAACATTCGACTCTACTAAACATAAAAATTAAAAACATACAGTGGAAGGATCTTGGGAGTTGAAAGGCTCGAGACAGATATTACATGCGCCTTCGAAATCAGGGTCGTGATCAACAATGGTAGCTCCAGATGACAATGTGGAGGAAATCATCGGAGGATTGTCGAGTGATGATACGAAATCCACCAGTTTTATGGTGATGAAGACTCGAGAAGGAGAGAGAGAGAGAGAGAGAGAGAGAGAGAGAGAACAATGTTTGGGTAGAGAAGACAGAGATTATAAAGTGAAAGGAACCCTAAAAAAATGAAGAGAGAGAAAGAGAGAAATGAGGTTTGATTTGGGAGAGTCAAATTTCTCTACGATATATGGGTATGGAGTTGAGGGACCTTAGACATTACAAAATAATTTTGTGGATTTTTTCCATTACTAAAAATGAAAGAAGGATCTTAGATTAATTTTCTCTTTAAAATTCTCAGAGGCTACTCATTGAGTCATTGTCATTGGTACTTCTTTGTTATTTCCATTGTCATTGCCATTCAGTGTGTTTGGTTTGAATTTTTTGGATTAAGTTTTTTGAAAATTGAATTTTTTAGTTTTCGTGTTTTTTTGTTTTTAGTGAATATTTTTAAAATTTTAAACATTTTTTTTTTACTTTTTTAGATGCACCTTACTTAAATGTATCTAAAAAGTAAAAAAAAAATTGTGAAAAAATATTTAAAAAATTAATAAATACATAAAAATATAAAATATGTACAGAATTCTCGTATTTTTTTTTTTTTTTGTATTTTTGGTATTTAGTGAATTTTTAAAAGGTTTCTTTCACAAATTTTTTACTTTTTAGGTATATTTATGTTAGGTATGTCTAAAAAGTAAAAAAATTTGCTTAAAATATTAAAAAATTCAGTAAAAACAAAAAAACATGAAAAACAAGAAAGTAGAATTTTCTGAAAAGAGTTTTTGAAAAACTCTAACCAAGCATATCGTGTTTTTACTAAATTTTTTTAATATTTTAAGCAATTTTTTTTACTACTTCTTTCATATTGCTTGAATTTTTTTAATCAATGAAAGAACATATATATTTAAAATTTTCATATGTAGAGGCTACTCGCATTTTTTCCTGCCCCGCTTCACACTTGCATTCCTCGTCTCGCTCTACATAGGTTTTCCTTGTCCTGTTGAGGAAGTGGGGCAGGAACAGGTTTTGCTTTTCTAGCTCCGTTCTACCCGACTCCCGCTCCAAATATTTATTAAATATATTTATATGTATATAACATATAATTTAATTTTTTTATTATAAAAATTAAAACATTAGAATATTATACTTAATATTAATTTTTAATCATTTATTTTCTATCTTATTTGTTATAATTCTTATTAAGTATAAATTATTATACATAATATATTATAATTTTTATTAATATTTTTATTTTTAAACTTATAAAAACAATCCGTCCTCCACTCCGCACCCCCCCCAGCTACTGTCACCCCCGATTTTTCTCGCACTGGTATAAAATGGGGCGGAGGTGGATTATGAAAAAGTCACCTCAAATTCGACCCGTGATCATCCGTAATTGTAATTTTTTTTTTTTTGTTATTTTCATTGTCATTGACAATACTACTTCTTTGATATTGCTTATCTACTGTAATACACGTCTTTATTTTTCTATTAAACTGGATATGGATTGAAAAATTATCACTATATTTCCAACTTCTTTTTCAACAATAGAAAACATAAGGCAAAGAACTCAAAAAAAAAAAAAAAAAAAAAACTTACATATCAATACATATTCAGTTAAACCCCACCCCATGGTCAGGGGTGGTCATTGGCTCATGGTTTAGGTGATCTATCCAGTCTAATTTTATATTTGTATGACTTGAGATAAGTATTTTAAAATAATAAAAATATACATATTCTCTTTTTAAAATTTAAGGAATTTTAGTTTAAGGTTCCTAATATTAAGATTTTATAAAAAAATTTAATTCAAACATTCTTAATTGGGCCAAATTATTTTTATCTTGGGGTTTACTTATTTTTTGACTTATTTTCGTCTTTCATGATTTTTTTAAAAAATTTTCAAAAGCCTTTAAGATTCTAGATTCAACTTGACAAGATAAATCAAAAAATTATAAATTTTTTTACAAAAGTCCAAAAAAAATTGAAAAAGCCAAAAATAAGCAAAAAATAGTGAATTTTGTGTGTGCTTATTTTTGGACTTTTCAATTATTTTTTTTGCTTTTTAGATTCATTTTGGCAAGGCAGACAGGAAAAGTAAAAAAATTGACATAATGTTAAAAAAAAAGTTACTAAAGATAAAAAAATATCCGAAAAAGAGGTGACTTTTTAAAGGGGGAATTTTTTTTTAAAGTCCGTAATATTAAGATTTTAGAAGATAAAGAATATACAATATTTCTATATTAGTTGAGATCCATGAACATTTTCACAGAAAAAATTTGACTCAGAGAAATTTTATCTCGATATTGAAATTTATCTTATTTCACAGAGAAATTTCATCGACGGACCTTAACTAATAAAAAAAAACAAAAAAAAAACATAGTGGACATCTCCTACTTTTTAAAGTTGGAGAGAAATGTTTTATTAATTTTCTCCTTTTTTAAGTGTTTGTCAAAAGAAAAATTTGATTAAAAAATAATAATAATGATGATAACTCATATATCCAGGTAAGTAAGCAGATTTAAAATTTAAAAATTCTTTTATACCCGAAATTAAAATGTCAAAGATTTTCTACAACCACTCCTACATGACAGAGGTGGCCTAATTAACGTCTTATTTGGATTGATTATTGGATATTTTGAGAGTATAGTTACGTGATACTCAGTATTATTATGATTGGTGTGGTGGAGAAGGTAGATTATTATGATTTTGTGTAAGATAATTAAGAAACATGAGGTACATGATAAATGATGACTAATGAAAGAATATAGACATGTGGTACTTCAGAAATATCTAATAATTTTTTGTCAATTTGATCAACAAGAGATGATGGGTTTGAGTCTTCTAACCATCTTTGTAGTCTTCTAATGGTCAATTTGGTTAGTACTAAATCCAAAACAAAACTATTCATATATTATTCTAAATTTTATTTAGGTCTAAATTTTTAGATTTGAAACGAAACCAATCATCTCAAGCTAATCAAACCAAACTAATCCGTTGTAGTTCACCTTGGTTCAGCTTAGAATAATGGTTCAATCATATTTATAAGAAAAATGCTTGGGAGCACTAATTAGTGGGGCCATTTCCCTAAATAAGCCAAAATAGTAAGGGAATTCTCAAACTAAGCCTAATTTTGAAAGAATTCCCAAAATAGGCTAAATCGCAGTTCATAATCGCGAGTTCAACACTTTTCCAACAATCTCGCGTGAAGTTTGGGTAAAGTTAAACTCGCTGTTACGAAACGCGAGTTTGATTAAGAACTCGCGGTTACAAAACGCGATTTTAGTTTTTTTTTTTTCTTCTGAACTCGCTATTTCAAACCACGATTTAAAAAAAAAAAAAAAAAAATTCTTATGAACTCGTGGTTATGAACCACGAGTTCTTCATTTCAACAGATTCACACACTTCTCTCTGACAACCCTATGCACACATCACTTACACTCAAACACATCACTCACAATAATATATATATATATATATTTTAATATATATTTATAATTTAATATATATATATATAAATTTTATTTCATAAAATTAAAACCAATATTAAATATGCATAATAATAATTTATAATAGTAAATAATAATTAACTATATAAAATAATTATTTTTTTATTTTAATTCTTAATTTTTTTTATTTTTTTGTAGAGATAAAATTTATTTTTATTTTATTTTAGGGTTTAGGGTTTAATTCTTAAAATTTATTTATTTTTATTTTAGGGTTTAGGATTTATAAAAAAATAAATTTTAAGAATTAAATTATAAATTCTAAACCCTAAATTCTAAACTCTAAAATAAAAATAAATAAATTTTAAGAATTAAACCCTAAATCCTAAAATAAAAAAAATAAATAAATTTTATCCCTAAACACTAAGGTAGCGTTTGGTAACATTTACGTTTTTTGTTTATGTTTACAAAAATTTTATAAACTGGTTTCTGTTTACTTTTTAGAAAAACATAAATTACAAACGTGTTTGGTTTGAACAAAATGTTTAAAAAAAATTTAAAACATAAATTTAAAAAAAATTTAAAACATAAATTACAAACGTGTTTTTTTTTTCAATTTTTTTCAAATAATTTTTCTATTAAATTTTTTCCAACTAATTTTTTCTCAAAAATTTTTACAAATCATGTTTTTTCCAATTAATTTTTTTTCAATTATTTTTTAATAATTTTTTTTTTCAATTATAATATGTGTGATCCCATTGTCATAAATAATAAATATAAATATTTTAGGCTTGAACAAACATATTTTTTAGTTTACGTTTTAAATTTTTTTAAAACATTTTGTTCAAACCAAACACGTTTGTAATTTATGTTTTTCTAAAAAGTAAACAGAAACCAGTTTATAAAATTTTTGTAAACATAAATAAAAAACGTAAATGTTACCAAACGCTACCTTAGTGTTTAGGGATAAAATTTATTTATTTTTTTTATTTTAGGATTTAGGGTTTAATTCTTAAAATTTATTTATTTTTATTTTAGAGTTTAGAATTTAGGGTTTAGAATTTATAATTTAATTCTTAAAATTTATTTTTTATAAATCCTAAACCTAAAATAAAAATAAATAAATTTTAAGAATTAAACCCTAAACCTAAAAATAAAATAAAAATAAATTTTATCTCTAAGCAATAAAATAAAAAAATTAAGAATTAAAATAAAAATAATTATTTTATATAGTTAATTATTATTTACTATTATAAATTATTATTATGCATATTTAATATTGGTTTCAATTTTATGAAATAAAATTTATATATATATATATATATATATATAGTGATTTGAGTGAGTATATATGTAGTATTGTTGATGTGAAGAATGTGTGTTCAGATATTGAATAAGTTCATGAGAAATTTTTTTTTTAGTAAATATAAAAATTGATCGTGGTTTGAAATAATAAATATAAATAAAAAATAAATATAAAAACAAAAAGTTTAAATCAAACCTTGATTTGAAATAAATTTATAAGTATAAAACCTTGTTTTGAGTTGCACTTTTTTGTAAAAGATTGAAATGTGTGATTGTGAAAAGCTGGATTTCATTTTTTGGAATTCTTTAAAAAAGTAGCTTATTTGGGAAATTTGGGTTATATTTTTTATTTTTACTTATTTATATATTAAATTATAAATCTCACTAATTAAAAAAATATATATGGTCGCCGATAATGATGTGATGTTTTGGTCTTGGAGTTGTTGTTTTTTTACTTTTTTAATACATTAGTGTTATTAGTGATGGTGTTTTTAGTGAGATGAATCATTGTTGTATTTATAAAGTAATTTATTCCTTTATAAAATGTACCGTCAACTTCAATCTTGTATCTTCAAAAATTTATAATATATATAAAACCAGCAGCTACCACACGCACCAAGTAAAAACAAAAAAATAATGACAATCAAGTGGTAAACATCTTTAACCATATCGAAAGTACTGACTTTAACGGACACTAACATAGTATAGATAAACAAATAAATGTGTAATAAGCAAGTCTCCAACATTATAATATAAAATAAATAAATAAATAAAAGGTAAACTAGTAATTAATCCTTCTAACTTTTACCTAATTTTTAATGTGGCCCTCCAACCTAATTTTTTTTATTTAAATTGTCCAACTTTGTTTTAATTTTCAATATTACCCTTCAACTTCTAATTTTTCTATTTAAGCCGTCTAATTTCGTTTTAATTTTCAATGCAACCTTAGAACTTTTTAGTGTAAACCTCAAACAATTATTTTTCTATTAGGCCACTATTTTCATAATTAAGTCGATGTAGTCTAATCCTTTATTAAAATGGGATTGGTTTTGGTCCAGTTCAAGATCGGATTGGACCATACTGTTGGGCCTGTGGGAGTCCACCACGGGTCTTGTTTTGATAATTCAAACCGATCAATATGTAGAACTCGTCGAGTACTATAAGCCTATAAAAAAATCACGTTGATCGGATATCGATAGCTATGTGATCAAATTAGTTTTGTATAAAAAATAGACGCTGAACAAATCAACGGTTGGCAAAAAACTATTTTGATCACGTAGCTATTGATATCTGATCAACGTAATTTTTTACAGGCATATAATACTCAACGATTTCTACATATTGAACGGTTCGGATTATTAAAACAGAACCCATAGTGAGCCCTCACGAGTCTAACAATACAGTCCAGTCCAGTCCGATCTTGGACTGGACCAAAGCCAAACCTCTCTCGCTTTTCTACCCTTTCCCTATTACTCTTCGTTATTATATTTTGTTAGAAAGATATAAATTTTTATATGTAGTTTTGATTGTAGTGGTAGATTTTAAAAACAAGAGAAATTTGGCATAGTGGTAGTGATGGATCTTGGTGGTAGAAGGTAGGTTCGGATTTGGGGGTTAAGGCTACGTAGCCCAAAAAATAAATAATAGATGAAATATTTAAAAAAATTTATATTTATTTCAATTTTCATAAATTTGAAATAAAATTTATATTTTTCATTTTGGGTTGGGGGAGAGAAAACTATTGAACTAAATTGTTGTTTATTAAATTTTTTAAAAACACATTGATTAATGACTAAATTTGTTTCGGTAGAAAGAGGAAACTAATAAATGTGCAATCCATAAATTATACTTAATTTTTTTTATGAGTGACAATGAAAAAAAAAAAAATTAAATGCAAATAGTATGTATTTTATTTAAAAAATAATATATTATTTTATTTTGTGTATTGCATGGGTAATATGCTAATATATTTGTTTCCTAATTGACCTAATTTTAAGGTTTACGAGAATAAAATGATTAATAAATAAGAAAAAAATATTAAAAGCAAAAATCCTTTTTTCGTCACATTTAAACTATCATCTTACCCATTTAAGGAAAATTATTATTCCATCCTAAAAAATTAATAATTTCACTTGAAACTGATAGCATTTTCACTTTGCATTTTTTCATCACATTTAAATTATCATTTTCTTGGTTTAAATCTTAAAATTAAATAAATTGGGAAGTACACAATGGTTTTACTCACATCTATTTATTGACGGACTACATTGACATATGAAAACAAATAAAATGAAAACATAGCCAAAACAGGCCCCAAGTAGAGAACAGTTCTTGGAATTGATTCACTCAGTTCATATTTCATGTTTTCAAAAAGCGTTATATTAAATTAAAAGACAGTATACTTTTGTTGTCTTTTCTTTAGCAAAGTTTTCTCTCAACAACTAAACAAATGGTCGAACAAGAACCAAATGAATATAACTCATTCATGCAACAGAACAAGTTGCAGAATAGCAAACTAGTTGTATATTATTATTTTTTTTTATTTACTAATTTCAATGCACTTAAACTAATCCAAGTTACACAGTCGAGTGATCAATATAAATTTTACATATCTTACATAAAATCTAAATATTTATTTTATGTCTTCAATAAATAAATTTTGAATACATGAATTACATCTAACAATGGAAAATCATGAATATCAAAATTTACAGTTTGTCTTTCGTTGTTTGACACAGCCTCGGGAAGTTTAAAGGTGAGAGGTTTACTAGCACCCCTTCTTGAGTACTCTCCATCTTCGAGATGCTGCTGCAGCTCTTCGTGCTCTTTTTTTCGCTTCCTCCTCTGCAATCACCATGTAGACCTTTAGTTAAAATTTGAAGGTAAAAAGTGTTGGCCACATTTTGAGACAATTTCTGTCGTGTATATGAATTATATTAATGCAGAAACCATTTAACCATCAACAGAATTTACTTCGCTACTATAGTCAACCACAATATTAAGCATCCAAGGAGCAAAAATTTATTTCTATTCTAATAAATGCACTAGCGTAGCACATTAAAAATTTTAACTTTTCTTTTAGTATTTGCAATGAACACTGGATTCAAGTGCTTTGAGTTATAGCCTCTTTGGATCTTTACAAATGCTAAAACTAGCAACAATACTATGTGCGGCAGCAGACAATTTTCCAGTGCTTCTACAAACAAACTAAAAAGCATGGCCATTGCATGGACAAAGGATACAACAATTCTCAAACAATCAAAATATGGAAACGGCGGGGATGCCGAAACAAATATATATTTTTATTTACTATTTATTGGAATAGAAATGAAGAATACATAGATATGAGAGGCATCAATATATACTTTTTCTCTCTTTATTATATTTTACTTCGACACCAAATCAGCTTCTTAAATTATTTATAATTTTAAAAAAAAAAAAAACCAATAAAAATGTCTTGAAGCGTAACCAATCACAGGACACGAGTGTCCATGAATTGTGCCGAACATGTTTTACGTAAAAATAAAACTTGAACGCATACGTGGCATAACAAACACGTTGACAAGCGTGTCTTGCCTATCGAACACTGACACAACACCCATCTTGGAGTGTGGTGCTTCTTAGCAAATAAACCATACACTCAAAAGAATGAACCTTGTGTTCCTTGCTACTATCTATCTTAAACTTGGCCACATTCAAGCCTAAAGCTCTGCTTTAAACCTCAACTTCTACCTTCTCACTCACAAAAACCCCTAACGGTTTAGCCCTGTCCCACCATTTATTATAGGGAAGCTTATTTTTGGCTCCATCCTTCTTCATCAATCATCAGACATATCAACAGATATGAAATTCTAGACAATGCAGCTTAAAAATGCATTGTTAATGAATAAATAAGAACGAGAAAAGGCTTTTATAAAAAGCACAAAATTATAGTAATGAAAAATATTGAGACACCAAATAAAATAGCTAACGCACAATACAAAAAAACCCACAAAAAATAAAAAATAAAGAAGGAAAGGAATGGAAAGAAAATGAACAAAGTAGAAAAAGAATAAAAAAACATATCAAAGTTCTTACTAAGACTTTTTCTTGTCTCTTTTCCCATCGAGAGGTTGCTTGCCACATTTGGAATAATTTGATGAAAAATAGAAATCAAATATATTAATACTGAAAATATTAAAGGAAGCTAGCAGTTTAATTTTATTTATCTAATACATCTTCTTAAAACCTAATAAACAACTCAGAGATCTCCATGAGAGACAAGGTCCCCTGTCACTTAACTTTTCAAGAGCTAGTTAATTAAGAAGGCCATCATTCAGTTCATCCGTACGGGGAATGTACAGCAACCAATAAAGAATTGTGGCTTTGCCATTCTAAAAAAATCCACCAAAGAACATCTCATTCCTGAAAGCATCAATGCAACCTGATTGTCTTTTATGAAAACGGTCAATTTATAGCAATTTTTTAGTGTTTATTTTTAATGAACTTGACAAATGAAACAAAGTTGTCATGCGCAGTACTTAGCGTATTTTTATTGTGAGGTAAAGATTTTCATTTTGTTTCTTATTAAAAAAAAGTAGTACCTGACATATATTAGAATAAAACTTTAAAAGAGTGCTTGGTCTTTTTAAGGTGTTCTGAGGGATTTATATCTACAGAAGAATATCAAGCCAGAAGGATGATACAAACAACACATCTGACAATTGTGCCTTGTATAGCTCGGACAACGTGGAGAATTCAATCTTGTCATTTGGAACCTCGTCTTGTGCAAGTATATGATGATCCGAGCATCAAAAAAAAAAAAAAAATTACGTGACTTTGGAAAGAGAGGGACAGAGACCGCATGTACCTGGGGACTAGATAGAGCGGATACCCTCATTACTATATATAGAGAGAGAGAGAGAGAGGGGAAGGGGGGAAGATTGATTTAGTTTAGTTCATCTCATTTTTTGGTTTTGTAAGGCTTGTTCAGTTGTGAAAAGAAAAATGCCTAAGACCTCCCGTGGGGGTCACTGGGGGTCGTGCGTGTAGGAAGGTGATTGGTCCAAAAAAAAAATTTGTTGGTTTTTTTTTTTTTTTGGATTTCAGCGAATGGGGTGGCACCACACCACTGGGGGTCGACCTTCAGTGGGGGTCTGAAGCACGCCAGTTGTGAAAATTGTATGATTTATTTTTTATTTTTCCTCAGCATGTAAATCATAGTCACGAAAACTCCCTAAACTGCATAATTATGTGTTGTTTAAAGATAATACTCTTAGAAATGTACAGATTGGATGCATGAGAGAGGAGATAAATAAAATCTCTCATGGGTTTGAAAGTATTTGCCATTTTTATTCTCAATTACACTCATCTCGTGCTTTACACCTTGTGTTTGCTTGTCATCTCATGCTTTCTTGACAAGTGTCAAGTCCTAGAGACTAGTTATAGGAAATGCGACACAGTGTACCTTCTCGACACATAGTCACAGAGACTAGTTGCTGGCAATGCGACACCTCGTGCCTTTGCTTGCTCATCATCTCGTGCTTGATACCTAGCACTTGTTATCTCGTTCTTACATGTCAAGTCCTAGAGACTTTGGACTTGTTTGATATGATATAAAAAAGTCAAAAAATTATTAAAAAAATATAAAAAATTCATACTATTCACCTATTTTTTGGCGGGAAATCTGTCCCAAAAAAAAAAAAAAAAAATCAAAACAATTCTGGTTGTGCAGCCACTGCCGCAATTTTTCATAAAAGTGCAAAACGTGGCACAATGTAAGCCACACTTACATTAAAAAAAATAAAAATGAAAGGAGAGAGAAAGTCAACGCAGCTACACTAGTCTATGACATAGGGGTAATTTTGTAATTTTGCTATTTTATGTAATATTTTAATACATATTTTTTTGTAAAAAGATAAAATTATCCCCAATAACCATCGTTTTTTTCTCTATTTTTAATTTAAAAAATCAAAAAGTACACTTATTTAAAACACCCCAAACAACCCTTTAATTGCAAGTAATGCAACACCTCGTGCCTTCTTGACACATATCATGTCCCAGAGACTAGTTGCAGGTAATGTGAAACCTCGTGCCTTGCAGGATGACAAGTGTCATCCATACAAGAGATTAGGTAATAATAAAGCGGAAACTCCATTGCCATGAAAAATAGCCAAGTCCATGAATAGGTTTCTATCTGCTTTAAGTTCACCAATTTCCACTAATGTATATTAATTGTGCACTACAATATCAGATATCATAAACAAAATAACTTGTAATATAGTTAACAAAAAAAAAAAAAAAAAAGACGCACGAAGATAAGTTTGGTCATTAATTAATTCAATAAATAGTAAAATACATAAAACTTTTATTCAAGGAACAATATCTTCCCCATCTAACAAATCATAGGAATTCTTCAAACATTAAACAAGCACCATAGAAAAAACCACACACACTAAAATAAAAATAAAAATAAATAAACAAAACTGACCTCCACATCAAAAAATTATGTCCTCATCTTTCTGCATACCACCAGACAAGAAGTTATGCGCTGAATTAACCGAAATCCCCCTCTGCAAAGAAACTTTCCCCGCCAACTGGTCCTCTGAAAACTGCTTAGCAGAAGCGAGCTGTCTCTCAATCTCTCTCTTCTTGTAACCTTGTATCTTCTTCAGCCTGAAGAAATCCTCTCTTTCGAGCTCATCAAGCTCACCCTTAATGTAAGTTATCGTGTTCTCTAGCCTCGGTTTCACAACATTTTCCAAAGCATTGACCCTACGATTTGTGGTCTTGATCGCCACATCAAGTGTCAAGAACGATGTCTGAAGAGGCATAAGCTCGACAAGAACCTCAATGGATTTCACATACGCAGCGCGACAAGCTTGCACCTGTTGGCCACCTCTTGCCAATCCAGTTAGGTCATTCTTTGTCTCGCCTTCAGTGAAATACTCAAACTTTGGGAGCTTCACACCCGCGATATTCTCTTGGCGAGATCGAACTTTGATGGATGCATTTTGGACATTCTCAAGGACAATGTGCTTGATGTTCTCGCCAGCAACATATTTGGCTTCTGTTAGGGCAAACGAGGACGTTTTCATGACCTCTCCCATTGATTCTTTTGTTGAGACTATCTGCTTGAGAATCTGACGGAACTGCACAGTCAAAGCATCACTCTTCTTTTTGAGAAGAGCATGGCCTCTTGTGGCGCCAACAAGGCGAGCTTTCACAACTCCCAGCATTGTGACTGTTGGGACGACATTCAATCGCTGGCTTTGGCCAGACATCTTGTCAAAGATTGAAAAGCTGAAAAGATATAAGTAATGCATCAAGATCTATAGACAAAAAGATTATTTACAATATCAACAAAATCTTCACTACAAAGGAGAATTATACACAATCATCTCTTTATTATAGTTTTGCATGTGACAAGACTCACACCCTTGACCTCTTAATCAGGTGCAAGGATTCTGGTGAATTGGGCTAGCCCCAGTTGGTTATCAACCACCACAGCAAGAAGAAAACCAATTCTCTGAATCATTTATCTTCTCCAATATTCTTAAAGGATAGTAACAACAATTGCACAAGATTGGGGAAAATTCTGCAGACAATCAAAACTCTTGGATCTTCAGCAAGATTTCACAATCTATATACTTTAATCTAACCAAAAATGATGGATGTTCTAGGAGAGTGATTCTCGTAATACAGTTAAAAGTGATTCCTAACCTGTGTTTACCACTTTTCATTCTTCTTCTTCTTCTTCTTCTTTTTTGGCAAGGATGCTTAACCAATTTTGTAGTAGTGCAAAAATTTACCCTTTGCTATAAATCTAAAGGAATGGAAAAAAAAATCTAGAAGGAGAATCCAAAAGCCATATCAAATTACAATCTTCCTTCTTCAGCTGGCTCAACAAGTCTCTTTTTTATTATTTTGTTAATAATTCCCCTTGTGTAGTCTGGGCAGCAATAACATTAATATTAAATTTTCCATAACCTCTTTGTTTCTTCTTGGTTACTTCAATTACTCTTTCCAGACATTCCGCTACAGTAAAAAGCATCCCAATTTTGTTTGAGAATGAATTATCCTTTCATATTCAATGGTCTAAAGCAATATAACACATTCTAATCTAAAAAAAGAAAGTAGTGTATAATTTTCCAACAACAAAACTAACTAGCGAGAGTGTATTATGGTAACATTTTGCCAACTAGCATTAACAACAAAACCAATCAAGATAACTAAATGGATTCTAAAGTATCTCTAGCAACCACGTCAGAGCCACTAAAATGGGCTTCAAAGCAACATGTGTATATTTTCCATAAGAACCAATCTAGCACGATGACCCCTTGTCGTAGTTCTGCAATTTTGCAATGCAAAAGGTGGGCAAAAAAGAAACAGTCAATGTCACTTTTTTTTTTCCCATCAATTTCACTGGTTTTCTCAGAGAACCATGTTGACTTTTTCGTTCAAGATAATCCTCAGGCCCACATTGAACTACAAAAAGGGAATGAATACTTTACACATCTACATAATTTTAGCACTTTGCTTCAAGGCTCACCTCTAGACAATGTAACCCCTAACACACTTAAATAGATCCAATTTTGATTTGATAGTTTAGATATGGATTTCAAGATTGAATTTGCGAGCTTTGTCATAATAGATTTGAAATAACAATGTAAAACGAGTTATTTGAAATCCTTCACACTAAGGGTTGTAGTTCTACAACAATCCAAATATAAAATATAATTCTCTTTCTATCTTTAATTTATCTTCCTCTTAGTTTTCAACCCGCTTATTAAAATAGCTTGATCTCCTATAATTTAATAAAATTTTAACCTCAAATTTCTTAATTTGAAATCAATCTCCCAAACATAAACTAGAAAATTGCAAGGCTTATGCCTCATCCACATCCACTATTTTCCTTGTTTAACTTTGCTAATTTGCTCCATTGATCTCTAAATACCTTTTATTTTTATTTTTTTTCTTTGTGGTTGCAAACTAATCATCAACACATATTGAAACAAAACTAATCAAAACGCATATAACCTAGTGATCTAAATTGTATTGAAAAACATAACCCAAATATCGAGAGATCTCTTTCTCTCGATTTCTTTTCTTCTCTCAACATTCCTTTCAATCCAAACGCACTTTTTGTACCGATCTTTCTTCTAAACACAACTCAATGAGATCTAACTTGAACTAAAAACCCTAGAAAAGCAACACTCTTGAGGTTATATAACACGAAATTGATGATTGAAGAAAAATAAAGAGCATGGCGAATCGAAGGCAAGTTCTAGATTGAGAAGGATTCAAACCTAGTCGGTGCTTGCCGGAACGGGGGTGTTGCTGCCGCCGACAAAGGAGGAGCTTCGGAAGATAAAAAGAAGGAGATCGTAGTTCATACGACACCGTCAATAATGATTTTGTACTAATAATGATCTCAAGTGCTGGTGTACATGGTAACAACATGGACTCGCACCATAAATGGCCCCATCATGCCGAAAATAAAAATAAAGGATTAATTAGATCAAACCCATCAATTATTACTGAATACTATTTTATCCCCATCATTCATAAACTTGTGCATATTAACTCTTTCAACTTTAAAATTTGGGTGAAAAATGCTAACAGTCTTTACAATTTGAGACTTGTGTTACTTTGATCCTTAACTTTTCAATTGTGCTACATTTGACCATGAATTTTGAATCTCGTTCTAAATAAAGACAATTAAAGACATTGTTGTTCAATTTAAAGGGCAAAACCGTCAATTTGATAAAATATAAATTAGTTTGACAAAAATAAATGTCAAATTTTTTTTTATAATTTTTAAAAATCATTTCTACCCACCAAAAATGAGTCTTGCATGTGACAAAGGGGAAACGAAGACCTTCGAGAACAAATATTGGACTGGGAAGAAAAAAAGGGAAAAAGTAAAGTCTAAGGGCATATGGCACGAAAAGGAAATCTGATTTCGGTAAGACTTTATCTGAATTGTAGTTTAGATTCAAGTCAGTTTAGTGATTTTGCCTGAGAATTATGCTAGTGATCCTATCTTTTCCAAAGTGTTGAATGATTTGGAAAATGCAAAAGGAAGAGACTACACACTGATGAATGGCTATCTTTATAAAGGAAATCAACTATGTCTACCTGAAGGTTCATCAAGGCAGTTAGTTATGCAGGAGTTGCATAGTGGCAGACTTGGTGGACATTTTGGGCGAGACAAAACTGAAGCTCTTGTTCGAAAAAAGGTATTTTTGGTCAAGCATAAAGCGTGATGTTGCTCGCTTTGTTCAAAGGTGCTTGGTTTGTCAGAAGGCCAAGGGAGGTGTCCAAAATATTGGTTTGTATCAGCCCCTACCCATTCCAAATGTATCTTGGAAAGACCTATCTATGGATTTTGTTCTTGGTTTGCCAAGAACACAACAGGGGTTTGATTGTATCTTTGTGGTAGTTGACCGATTCTCGAAGATGGCTCATTTCCTATCTTGCAAGAATTCCACTAATGCCTCTCAAGTTGCTTTATTGTTTTTCAAAGAAATTGTCCGTTTGCATGGTGTTCCAAAGACAATCACATCACATCTGATCGAGATGTCAAGTTTGTTAGCCATTTTTGGAGGACCTTGTGGAAGCTTTTGGGAACTCAATTACAATTCTCTAGTGCTTACCATCCTCAAACAGATGGTCAAACAGAAGTTGTGAATAGGTCTCTTGGCAACTTGCTACGAAGTTTAGTAGGGGAACATCCTAAGCAGTGGGATCGAGTTATTTCACAAGCTAAGTTTGCCTACAAGAACTCCTTTAATCGTTTTACAAAGAGGACTCCATTTGAAATTGTTTATGGCAGAAATCCTAATCATGTGTTGGATCTCCTACCTCTACCAAATCAAGCAAGAGTTAGTATGGAAGCTAAAGAATTTGCTGCTCATATAAAGATGGTCCATGATCAAGTTCGAGAGCAACTGAAGCAATATTCTCAAAACTACAAACCAAATGCATCCAAAGCAATATCCTACCTCCACCAAATCAATGTGTTGAGAATGAATTATCCTTTGATATTCAATGGTCTAAAGCAATATAACACATTCTAATCTAAAAAAAAAAAGTAGTGTATAATTTTCTAACAACAAAACCACCTAGCGAGAGTGTATTACAGTAACATTTTGCTAACTAGCATTAACAACAAAACCAATCAAGATAACTAAATGGATATCAAGATAACTAAATGGATTTTAAAATATCTCTAGCAACCACACTAGAGCCACTAAAATGGGCTTCAAAGCAACATGTGTATATTTTCCATAAGAACCAATCTAACACGATGACCCCTTGTCGTAGTTCTGCAAAAGGTGGGCAAAAAAGAAACAGGTCTCATCAATGTCACTTTTTTTTCCATCGATTTCCCTGGTTTTCTTAGAGAACCACCATGGTGACCCTTTCGTTCAAGATAATTGATGCAAGAGCATAATAGACATCAGCCTTTCAAGTTAATTAATAATTATGTAAAATCTTGTTTTGTTTTTTTTCTAAAGTGTCTTTTGGTTCCTAGTCAAAGTATTAGTGTCTATTTAAGACTCTTTGAAAGTTGTTTAGTATTTAATAGGAGTCTTAATGAGTCATTTTGTAGTGCCTATAAATATATGAAGAAATGAGATAAGAAGGCAAATTGAGTTGATTAAGATTATTCACAAGTGTGTCTTGCTTGGAGTGAGTGATTCCTCCTATGGCTTGGTCGCATCAAGTGGCATCCCGACAACTATCCTATCCTAATTCCTTCGTTGCAGGTCTAGGTCTCGGCCTGCATCAGATTGGTATCGAAGTAGGAATTTCCCATTGTGGTGTCAATTTTTATTTTTTTATTTTTAACTGAACTCTTCATATTCCATCCCCTGTTCTTCTTTCAACCAACCATGCCTCCACGACGACAACGAAACAACATCATCAATAATGGTGATGTGTACGCAGAACTTAATGAGTTGAGACAATCTAATCAAGCACTTCAAGAGATGATGAATGAACTTCTCCAGCAAATTCCAACCCCTGGAAACCAAAGTCAAAGTGAAGGAAGTAGGCGATCTGGTTACTGTGATGATCTTCATTTTTATGGACATTCATCAACTTCTAGTGCTGTTCCAGAACCAGCCCTTGTTAATCCATGGTCTATGGATCGTTTGGTCGAACTATTCAAGTTCACGTGCCAGATTTCGAAGGAAAGCTCAATGCAGATGCGTATTGCGACTGGATCGCATCATTAGAAGCCTTTTTTGATTGGAAAGAACTCTCAAATGAAAGGAAGGTACAATTTGTTGCAACAAAACTAAAGGGTCATGCTCTGATTTGGTGGCAGCAATACCAGCGAAGTAGGGATCAAAGGGGAATCCCAAGGGTCAATACTCGGGCAGAAATGAAAGTAAAGCTTGATGAGAAATTTATGCCCTTGGGTTATGCTCAAACACTCTACCAAAAGCTCCGTCAACTACACCAGTGATCTGATCAGTCCGTGGCTGAATATACAGAGCAATTTTACCAACTTTTGAGTCGCATCAACTTGCATGAGACAAATGATCAACTTGTGGCACGGTATGTTAGCGGATTGAAATACAACCTCAAAGGAGAACTCATGATGCATTCTCTTAGCTCTCTCGAAGAAGCTTACCAAATGGCTTTGAAAGCAGAGGAGAAGCATAAGTGGAGCTCATATCGAAAACCAGAAAGTTCAAAGATTGTGAAGGACAAGAACAACAAGGTTGGTACTTCTACGTCTAAGAATTCACAACCACAACAAGAGGAAGGAAAAGATCATGGGAAGGGAGCTTCATCCTCCTTCAAGTGTTTTAGATGTGGGGAAGCGGGACATAGATCTTATGAATGTCCAAAAAAGAAGGCTGAATTGCAACTAATGGAAGAGGAACAAGAAGAGGAGAAAGAACCAGTTTATGATTATGAACCAGAAGGTCTTGAAGAGTAGCATTGCGATCCAAATTTTGATGCTGAAAGCCTTGTTATCCGACGTTTCATGATAGCGCAAGAGGCTGATCAGTGACTGAAGCATAATATTTTCAGAACCTATTGCAACTCTTATGAAGTGTGTTTTAATGATTGATTCTGGAAGCTGTGAGAACATGGTGTCACAAATCATGATTGACAAGTTGCAGCTAGCTAGTGAGCGTCATCCAAAGCCGTACAAAGTATCCTGGTTCAAGAAAGGAGGAGAGGTCATGGTCAATCAGTGAAGTCGCATCAAATTTTCTATTGGCAAAGTATGAAGATGAAATTTATTTTGATGTTCTTCCCATGGATGCTTGTCATTTACTCCTTGGCAGACCGTGACAATTTGAAAGGTATGTTTAGCACGATGGAAGGAAAAATACTTACACTTTGGTTAAAAATGGTGTGAAGTATGTGTTAAACCCATTGAAAGATGTTCCTACCATCGTACAGTCTACCAATTAAGTTAGTTTGCTGCCTTACAAAGAGTTCAAACAAACTTATAAAGAAGATGGGATAGCTTATGCTTTGATCGCTGTGACAAATGTTCAAGGAGAAGTTCTTGAGGTTCCAGATGAGGTTGAGAAGTTGTTTCAAAGGTTCAAAGGCTTAGCTCCAGATGAACTTCCAGCTGGTTTACCTCCACTTCGAGACATCCAACACCAAATTGATTTTGTTCCAGCTGCAATCCTTCCTAATTTACCTCATTATCGTATGTCCCCTAGCGAACATGCTGAATGAAAAGACGAGTTGAGGACTTGTTGACAAAGGGACAGATTCGGGAGTCCCTTAGTCAATGTGCCGTTCTAGCCCTTTTGACTCCTAAAAAGGATGGAACTTGGAGGATGTGTGTCGATAGTAGAGTTGTTAATAAAATCACAATTAAATATAGGTTTCCCATTCCTCTTCTCGATGATATGCTTGATGAATTAGCTGGCTCTAAAACCTTCTACAAAATTGACCTTTGAAGTGGTTATCATCAAATCAGAGTAAAAGAAGGTGATGAATGGAAAACAGCATTTAAAACCAAAGATGAGCTTAATGAATAGCTTGTTATGCCATTTGGGTTGTCCAATGCCTTGAGTACTTTCATGAGGCTTATGACCCAAGTTTTGAAGCCATTTATGGGAAAATGTGTCGTGGTTTATTTTGATGACATTTTGATTTACAGCAGAGATAAGATTCAGCACTTGGAACATTTGGCTAATGTGTTTACAGTGCTCCATGATAATCAACTATATGTCAATCTAAAAAAGTGCTCTTTCATGGCTAATCGCATTGTCTGTTTAGGTTATGTTGTGAGTGCAGAAGGCATACATATGGATGGCGAGAAGGTGCGAGCTATCCTCAATTGGCCAACTCCTAAAAGCCATACTGATTTGAGGAGTTTTCATGGTTTGGCTTCATTCTACTGTCGTTTCATTAAGAATTTCAGTACCATTATAGCCCCAATGCTTGATGTTTTGAAAGCAAGACTTCCAGTGGACTGAAAGAGCTGAAAATAGTTTTCAACAGTTAAAAACCAAACTTTCAGAAGTTCCTGTACATGCGCTACCAGATTTCTCCAAGGCATTTCAAGTGGAGTGATGCATCTAATGTTGGCATCGGTGCTGTCCTTATGCAAGAAGGGTGGCCAATTGCTTATTTTAGTGAGAAACTCAGTGATGCAAAGCTGAAGTATTCTACTTATAACAAAGAGTTATATGTTGTTGTTCAAGCCCTTTGACATTGGAAGCATTATCGGATTGGTGTGGAATTCATTCTCTATCGTGACCATGAAGCATTGAGATTTCTTAAGGGGCAAAGGAAACTAAATTCAAGACATGCTGGTTGCGTATCTTATTTGGAGAAATTCTCTTTTGTTCTTCAACACAAATCAGGTGTGCCCAACAAAGTAGCTGACGCATTAAGTCGGAAACACAGCCTATTGACTACTCTTTCTTGTGAAATCACTGGCTTTGATCTTTTGCCTGAGAATTATGCTAGTGATCCTACCTTTTCCAAAGTGTTGACTGATTTGGAAAATGCAAAAGGAAGAGACTACACACTGATGAATGGCTATCTTTTTAAAGGAAATCAACCATGCCTACTTGAAGGTTCACTGAGGCAGTAAGTTATGCAGGAGTTATATAGTGGTGGACTTGGTGGACATTTTGGGCGAGACAAAACTGAAGCTCTTGTTCGACAAAGGTATTTTTGGTCAAGCATAAAGCGCAATGTTGCTCGCTTTGTTCAAAGGTGCTTGGTTTGTCAGAAGGCCAAGGGAGGTGTCCAAAATATTGGTTTGTATCAGCCCCTACCCATTCCAAATGTATCTTGGGAGGACCTATCTATGGATTTTGTTCTTGGTTTGCCAAGAACACAATAGGGGTTTGATTGTATCTTCGTGGTGGTTGACCGATTCTCGAAGATGGCTCATTTCCTTCCTTGCAAGAATTTCACTGATGCCTCTCGAGTTGCTTTATTGTTTTTCAAAGAAATTGTCCGTTTGCATGGTGTTCCAAAGACAATCACATCTGATCGAGATGTCAAGTTTGTTAGCCATTTTTGGAGGACCTTGTGGAAGCTTTTGGGAACTCAATTACAATTCTCTAGTGCTTACCATCCTCAAACAGATGGTTAAACAAAAGTTGTGAACAGGTCTCTTGGCAACTTGCTACGAAGTTTAGTAGGGGAACATCCTAAGCAGTGGGATCGAGTTATTTCACAAGCTGAGTTTGCCTACAACAGCTCCTGTAATCGCTCTACAAAGCAGACTGCATTTGAAATTGTTTATGGCAGAAATCCTAATCATGTGTTGGATCTCCTACCTCTACCAAATCAAGAAAGAGTTAGTATGGAAGCTGAAGAATTTGCTGCTCATATAAAGATGGTCCATGATCAAGTTCGAGAACAACTGAAGCAATCTTCTCAAAACTACAAATCCAACGTAGATATTCACAGAAGGAATACTGAATTTAAAGAAAGCGATCTTGTTATGGTATACTTGTGCAAAGAAAGGTTTCCTGCAGGTAAATACAACAAGCTCAAACAAAGGAAATTCGGCCCTTGCCGAGTGCTAAAAAAACTTGGGCAGAATGCTTATCGTATTGAGTTACCAAATGACTTAGCTATCAGTTCAACTTTCAATGTTAGTGACCTTTATCTTTACCATGGAGATGAGGGAAAAGTTGTTTTGAAGCAGGGAGATATCCAGATTAATCTTCCTAACCCTCCAAGAGAATCCATTGATGTATTGGATGTGGGATCTATTACTACTCGCTGTGGTACGAATACTCAGTTCTTAGTGCATTGGCAAGGAAAACTAAGTTCTGAAGATGCACGGATTTCTAGCGAAGAACTCAGAAAGTTGGATCAGATGCTTTGGAATGATTTGACTTCAAACTCGAGGACGAGCTCTTTTGAAGATAGGGAGAATGATGCAGGAGCATAATTGACATCAGCCTTTTAAGTTAATTAATAATTAAGTAAAATCTTTTCCTTTTTTTTTTCTTTTTTCTAAAGTGTCTATTGGTTCCTAGTCAAAGTATTAGTGTCTATTCAAGACTGTGAAAGTTGTTTTAGTATTTAATAGCAGTCTTAATGAGTCATTTTGTAGTGCCTATAAATATATGAAGAAATGAGATGAGAAGGCAGATTGAGTTAATTAAGATTATTCATAAGTGTGTCTTGCTTAGAGTGAGTGATTCCTCCTTCTACCAAGCGTGTGGCTTGGTCGTGTCGAGTGGCATCCGCGATTAGTAGCGTCAAGTGGCATCCACTACCCCTTGATCGAGTGGCATCCCAACAACTATCCTATCCTAATTCCTTCGTTGCAGGTCTCGGCCTACATCAATTATCCTCAGGCCCACATTGAACTAGAAAAAGGAATGAATACTTTACATGTTTCAAAAGAAAAGCTACATAATTTTAGCATTTTGCTTCGACGCTCACCTCTAGACAATGTAACCCCTAACACTTAAATATTTCCAATTTTGATTTGATAGTTCAGATATGGATTTCAAGATTGAATTTGCGAGCTTTGTCATAATAGATTTGAAATAACAATGTAAAAAGGGTTATTTGAAATCCTTCACACTAAGGGTTGTAGTTCTACAACAATCCAAATAAAAAAAATTCTCTTTCTATCTTTAATTTATCCTCTTCTTAGTTTTCAACCCTCTTATTAAAATAGCTTAATCTCCTATAATTTAATAAAATTTTAACCTCAAATCTCTTAATTTGAAATCTATCACGCAAACATAAACTAGAAAATTACAAGGCTTATGCCTCATCCACATCCACATCCACTATTTTCCTTGTTTAACTTTGCTAATTTGCTTCATTGATCTCTAAAGAAATTTTTTTTTTTTTTTTTTTTTGGAGGGGGGGGGGCTGCAAACTAACCATCAATACATAATGTTTGCTGTTTTCTTATTGAAACAAAACTAATCAAAATGCATATAACCCAATGATCTAAATCGTATTGAAAAACAGAGCCCAAATACTAAGAGATCTCTTTCTCTCGATTTCTTTTCTTCTCTCAGCATTCCTTTCAATCCAAACACACTTTGTCTCTATAGCGATCTTTCTTGGAAAGACAACTTAGTGAGATCTAACTTGAACTGAAAATCCTAGAAAAACAATACTTGGCGAGTATTAACATGAAATTGACGATTGAAGAAAAATAAAGAGCATGGCGAATCGAAGACAAGTTTTAGATCAAGAAGGATTCAAACCTAGTCGTTGCTTGCCGGAACAGGGGTGTCGCCACCGCCGGAGGAGGAGGAGGACCTTCGGAAAAGAAAAAGAAGAAGGAGATCGTGGTTCATACGACACCGTCAATAACGGTTTTGGAGATGTAAATTTGGGTCTCTCTCTACTAATAATGATCTCAAGTGCTGGTGTACATGATAACAGCATGGACCCCTACCATAAATGACCCCATCATGCTGAAAATAAAAATAAAGGATTAATTACATCAAACCCTTCAATTATTACTTAATACTATTTTATCCCTGTCATTCATAAACGCGTGCATATTGACTCTTTCAACTTTAAAATTTGAGTGAATAACGCTAACAGTCCATATAGTTTGGGACTTGTGTCACTTTGGTCTCTGACTTTTCAATTGTGCTACATTTGACCATGAATTTTGAATCTTGTTCCAAATAAGGAGAATTAAAGACATTGTTGTTCAATTTAAAGGGCAAAGTCATCCATTTGATAAAATATAAACTAGCTTGACAAAAATAAATGTCAATTTTTATTTTATTTTTTTTTAAAAATCATTTCTACCCAACAAAAATGAGTCTTACATGTGACAAAGGGGAAATGAAGACCTTCGAGAAAAAATATTGGACTGGGAAGAAAAATGGGGAAATAGTAAAGTCTAAGCGCATATGGCATGAAAAGGAAATCTGATTTCGGTAAGACTTGACCTGAATCGTAGTTCAAATTCAAGTCGGTTCAGTGAGGGCGACCGCGAAAGTCATCAAATGGGTCAATCTTTTCCTTCAGTTTTTCCCATATTTTAAATAAAAGAAAGGCGTGGGAGGACGCTGCAGATGTCCAGAACGGACACGACTTCTAAGGCTAGAAGACCAACGGAAGACACCAGGACCAGAGCATGTTGTGAAAGAAGCACACGGGGCAGGCGGGCTTCGACCGTGTCTCCAGGGCACTATTGAATGGTTAGAAATGAGTAGGGGAGAGTCTTGCATGTGACAAGACTCAAACCCTTGACCTCTTAATCAGGTGCAAGGATTCTGGCGAATTGGACTAGGCCCAGTTGGTTATCAACCACAACAACAAGAAGAAAACCAACTCTCTGAATCATTTATCTTCTCCAATATTCTTAAACGATAGTAACATCAATTGCACAAGATTGGGGAAAAATCTACATACATTCAAAACCCTTTGATCTTGAACAAGATTTCACAATCTATATACTTTAATCTAACTAGAAAATGATGGGTGTTCTAGGAGACTGATTCTCGTAATACAGTTAAAAGTGATTCCTAACCTATGTTTACCACTTTTCTTTCTTCTGCACAGTCTTGCATGTGATATGGTTTTTGGATGCTTAACCAATTTTGTAGTAGTGCAAAAATTTACCCTTTTCTACAAATCTAAAGGAATGGAAAATAAAAAAATCTAGAAGAATCCAAAAACCATATCAAATTACAATCTTCCCTCTTCCACTAGCTCAACAAGTCTTTTTTTTTTTTTTTATCATTTTGTTAATAATTCCCCTTGTGTAGTCTAGACAGCGATAACATTAATATTAATATTAAATTTTCCATAACCTCTTTGTTTCTTCTTGGTTACTTCAATTACTCTTTCCAGACATTCCGGTATAGTAAAAAGCCTCCCAATTTTGTTTGAGAATGAATTATCCTTTCATATTCAATGGTCTAAAGCAATATAACACATTCTAATCTAAAAAAGGAAAGTAGTGTACAATTTTCCAACAACAAAACCAACTAGCGATAGTGTATTACAGTAACATTTTGCCAACTAGCATTAACAACAAAACCAATCAAGATAACTGAATGGATTCTAAAATATCTCTATCAACCACGTCAGAGCCACTAAAATGGGCTTCAAAGCAACATGTATATATTTTCCTTAAGAAACAATCTAGCACGATGACCCCTTGTCATAGTTCTGCAAAAGGTGGGCAAAAAAGAATCAGGTCTCATCAATGTCACTTTTTTTTTTCCCATCAATTTCCCTGGTTTTCTTAGAGAACCAACATGTTGACTTTTTTGTTCAAGATAATCCTCAGTAAGGGTGTGAGCAGTGAGGTTTAAGAGAAAAATAGAAACCATACAGCGGGTGGCGTATTGATAAAAGTGTCATTAGAAATTGCCATTGTTCTTATCAAAAACCGGCGGTTCGGTTGGCAAATAATGGTGGTTTCGACTTGGTGGTTCTAGCGGATTGGCGGTTTATAAAAAAATATAATTCAAATTACAAAGCTTGAATCAAAGAGTAAAAAAAATCTAATTTATAAATAAACTAAAATAGTCAAAATTAAAAAAGATGTTCATTCATCTAATCTAACATTAAACATTGACAAACTAGTAAACCAAAAATCCAACAATCCAAACAAATTATACAATAACAATTGAATAAGGCAATAAATACTTAAAAAAAATAACATCGTCCAACATCCAACATCCAACATAGTTTTAAAAAAAGTTCTTAAAAGTTAAAATATATGGAAACTGATATATATATATATATATATATTTTGAAGGCTAGGATACACATAATTCAAGAGAACTAACAAAAGCAATAAGACACAAAATGAACAAACAAGCCTCTCCTTCGTGGATCCTCAGCCAAACTTTTGAAAATTTTCTTCAACAAACTGTCAATTTTCTCTTTCACCAAGCTTCTTTAAAAGTTTGATTCCAAGTTTTTTACTTTTGCTTGTTTGCAGTAGGAAAACATTTCAGCAAAATTATTTTATAGAGATAGACATTGATGAATCTCAGCACAGAGACAGAGAGAGAGAGAGAGAGAGAGAGAGAGAGAGAGAGAAACAGAGAGAAAAGAGCCACGCACCTGTAGAGAGCAGTGGCGGTGAGTGGCGAGCAGCGGCTGAAAGGCTAACGGCGGTGACGATCGGCAACGTATGGAGGAGGAGCAAAAGCAGAGAGCAGCGTAGATGAATGAGATGAGATGAGATGAGATGTTGAGGTGCGAATTGGGGTTAATTGAAAATTGATGGTGTGTGTGTGTGAGTATATGTACAATTGGTATTATAGATGTAATCTAACGGTTGTAATGTAAGTAACTTGGTGTTAGTGACTTGGGTGTACGTATATACCACTGTACCAGTAGCAGAAAGAAAAAAATAATAATAAAAGCAATTGCGGGTCGGGTCGGCCCGGTTGAATAGGCGGGTTGGGCTTTTCCAAATCACCGCCCACGCTGATGCGCCAGTCCTACAACCCTCACCCGCTCAACAAGCCTGTCAGAGTTAGAAAAAATACACTGTTTAATGTGATTCGGTTTGATTTTTACGCTTTTAACGATATTAGCAAAAATGAATAAATACTTGGGAGATTTACCAATAAATTTCATAATTAGATTTTATGTACTAATTGATCCTCATTTTATTCTTTTGAACCGTTTAGTCCCAAAAGATTGTTAGAGACGTAAATAACCTCATGTGACCGTTACTGAATTCGACTGGGGGATGCAAGATTGGGTGAGGCGAGTGTGTAGCCCACGTGTGTGTGTGGTTAATGTGTGTTTTGTTGCACGTGATATACTGAAGGGGCGTCACAAATGTGGAAAAGGCTGTAAGGGGTTTTTATTGTTGGGCTGTGTTGGTGTGTTTGGGGATTAAGACCAAGCCCACACACCCGCAACTCGGTTAAAATTTGACTCGATATGTCCATTTATATGTAATCAGTCGTTGTGCTTTGATTATCTATTGGAAGAAGTGGGCGATAAAGGAAACCTAAGACTACTAATCCCTCAACGGTGCTGTGACATAGTGCTTTCATGGACGGGATGGGTATGTGTTTGTATATTTTGATGTTGGTTTTTGTGTTTTGTAATGTGGTTAGTTGTGTTTATGTGGTTTCCCTGTTGATTCCGTTCCTTATGTTTAGTAATGGTGATGAGTCAAATAAGTGTCATGTGTGTGGGTGTGTGTTTATTAGTTGTCTGTTTTTTGGTTGTGTGGTTTTATTGTGCTGCCTGTTGTGTGGTGGGGGTTTTAGGTTTTGATTTTGTCTGCTTTGTGCTGGTGCTTGGTGTGGCCCAGCGTAAGACTTTTTTGAGGTTTGGGATTTGTATTCCCTTGTGTGTTTGTTAAGTTGTTGAAAAAAGTGGTTGAGGGGTAAATTTTTTTGTTGGGGACCACGTCTGATTCCGGAGTAAAAGGTCTATTTGTGTGGGTTGGGTGTTTGTGTGTATGTGTGGTTTTAACATTTTTAATGAAAAGATGGAGTTATAATGCTGTGCGTTTTGGGTTTTGGGGGTGTGTGGTTTTTTCGGACTGTGTATTGGTGTGGTATTTGTTACTTGTGTGGAACATGTTTTTTTTTTTTTTTTTTGTTTCTCTGTGAGTGGGAGTAAGGTTAGATTATAATTTGTTATGGTATTGGTTGAGGGGGACACATGTTGTTGTGAACATGCAGGTTTGGGTGTGTTTTTGTTTTTGGTTTTGTTTGTAAATGTTGCTAATTTATGTATGGGTTGTGGTCCTTGTTACTTGTGTGGGAATTTTTTTTTTTTTTTTTTTTCTTTTGTGTGAGTGGGAGTAGGGTTAGATTATAATTTGTTATGGTATTGGTTGGTGGGGACACATATTGTTGTGAAATGTTGCTGAATTATGTATGGGTTGTAGTTTCGTGTGGGTGTGTGTGGGTGTTTGGGTTACGTAATGTTTTATGGTGTGATAGTATTAGGTCATTCGTTGAGTGGGAGTGCGATGTTGGTTTAATGTTGTACAGTATGATTTTTTATTTTTTCTTATTTTTGGTATGGGGGTTGGCTGTATGGAGTTATTTTGTTGATGCAGTAGTTGTATTAGTTGATGAATTAGTTTATTTCTGGTGTTACAGATAGCAGTATGGTGCGTAGTCTGTGGACTCGTTCGTGCGAGAAGCGAAGGGTTGAGGCAGTATCCAGGTCGAAGCCACACAAAGTAGGTGTGAAAATGGAGGGACGCATTCTTTTCAAACAGGCGAAAGTTGTGCATAATACGGTGGGACGTAATGTTAGTAAAGTTAAGTTCTCCCCACAGCGACAAGCACACACAAGGATCAACTACAGGTCAAACGTTGCTGGTATAATTAAACTTGTTAGTTCTGTGAAACTGACGGAGGCACATATGAACCAGTTAAAGCGAACGCCATTTTGGATTATGATCGAGGCGATCCACGTCAACAAGTTGAACCACAATGAATTCAGAAAGTGTGATGATCTGATTGCTAAAATTATAAAAACTTATGATGCGCGTGATAATGCGTTTCACATTGAAGGGGCGAGTCTGAAATTTGCTAGCAGTGATGTGAGACTGATTTTTGGTTTGCAATGCGAGAAGAGGAGGCTGGATTTATCCCCAGGTCAACGACCAGTGACAGACTTCATTCAGCGCAGGTGTCGTGACACGTCTCGGCTAACTTCGAAACTTGTGAAAAGTTTGTTCTTTGAAGCTGTTAAAGGGCGGACCAAGCAAGATGAGGAAGATGTGGCAAAACTATTGGGTTTGTACATTTGTGGCAAACTGTTTTTTTCTAATTCAGGCGAGACAATCAGTTGGGCATTTGTTCGTTATATGAACGATTTGAACACAGTGAGGATGTACGACTGGACTGGCGCGATAGTGGCAGCACTGATGGGGACTGTGAAGGAGTTCCATCAAATGCCGTGGAAGGTGACAGGCTGCGTGGTTGCGTTTTTGGTATGAGATTGGTCAATGTACTTTTTCGTTGTGACGAAAATGGGTGATTGACATATTAGTTGGCTGATTTTTTTTTTTTCTTGTTCGTTTTGTTTAGTATTGGTTATGTGAACACTCGACAATAATTGAGCCACAAACGGAGAACATGTTTCCCAGATTCATGAAATAGGACATTGGGAAATTGCTGATCAAAGGTCAGGGGGTCGATCTGTCTGGCCCAGTTAATTTTCAGGTATGTAGGTTGGGTGTGGGTGTTATTTCAATGGTTTTTTATTGATTTTTTTTGTGCAATTCGTGATGGAATTATATTTGTGACTGCGTAGGTTAAAGTGGACCGACTTAGGTCGTTTGAATATGAACGTGAAATGATGGGTGCGGATGTTGTCATGTTTGGAGATGTTCAGGCAGATGTAGTTGACTGTGTTGGGGGTGATGATGCTTTTGTGGAAGGTGGTGAAGGTATTGACACAGAAAAATGTGATGCGATGCACACGGATGACCTGGAATGTGGATTTGGAGTTGTACGAGAGGAGTGCAGTTCGTGGGAAGGGCAGAAAGCAGGATCCCCAGTGAGTGGAAATGCAGCAGACGTGTTACGTGGTTCCGTATTTGTGAATAACAGTGAGGGAGTGAAAGGTAGTAGAGTTGATGAATATGTCAATGCAATTGCTATACTGGAATTGGAGAATAAAAGAAAAGATGGAATGATTGCATTGCTTGAGGGAGAAGTTGATAGTTTGAAAAGAAAGTTGGAGGCGCAAGCAGTAAACATTGTAGGGGGGTTTGAGTGTGTCTTGGGAATTAAGAATGACGAGGTGGAGAAGTTGAAAAAAGAGAATATCGAGTTGCGGAGGAGTTTATTGGTGCTTGAGGATCAAATCGCTGATCGTGATGTACATGTTGTAACGCAGGCTTTCCGGGATGTGCAGGTGCGTCGTGACGGATGCGGAGGTAATGATGAGGGGGTTAAAGTTGGAGGTGAAATTGTGTACAATGTGTCGCCGATTAGGGCTGGTCTGTCTCCCAAGTATGTGTGTATTGAGGCTGTGGGTCCGAGTATAGGATGCGATGTTGTTGATTCGGTTGGTGAGCAACGTGGGAGGTGTGCTGGTGGTATTTTGAATGTTGATCTGTGTGATATGGATGATGGCTTAGTTGTGTCTGGGGGGCAAACCTCGTTTGTTCGTAACATTAAAAACAAAGTTAGGCAGGAAAAGAAATTGCCGGATTTCGAGTACCCCATCTTAAATGGGCGTAATAAGAAGTGTGTCACAGATGCGGGCGTTGTGGTCAGAAGTGATGATTTTGTTACCAACAGCAGAATTATTGATGTGGACGCTGTGGTTGTGAAGGGTAGTAAGTGGTCTGGCTTTGATATAAACAACCGGTTGGAGGTGTGGAAGATGATGACGGTGGAGAAGAAGTGTAAAATCAAGCAAGGATATGATAGGCATGGTGATCGGTACGTATGTTTTTTTTTTTTGTTTTATTATTACTCGTTGTAATGATGTTATTGTTGTGGGGGCTGATGTTTGTTGGTGTGTAGGGCGTAATGTGGGAAGATAGAGATCTTTGGTGTGGTGGTGGACTTCTTGATGTGAAAAACATCATACGACAGAATGCCGTTTGTGGAAATGTGAGGCCGTGTTTGTATTTTAATACAAATTATTTCTTTTACATATTTGTTGGATGAAATTTTGTGGGACAATGTACGTAGCTTTTGTGTTTGGTGTGTAAATTTTTTTAATTGGTATGTGGTTTTTGGTAGGTGATTGACGGTTATGTTGAGTTGCTGAAAAGCGAGCATGTGAAGATGTATGGGGCTGACGAGTTGGATGATAAGTCATATTTTTTTAGCAGTGTGTGTTTGGTGAGTTGTGAAGTTTTGTAGTGAACATATCTCGTTTGTGTGTCGTGGTAGTGTTTTCATGTTTTGTTGATTGTGTAGGATATGCTAAAAAGCGAAGACGTGCGTGCTAGGGAGAAGTTTGTTCGAACCAATGTCTCTGCGGCTACCGATTGTAGGTTCATACATTTTCCAATGTGTCATGATGGACATTGGACACTTGTAGTGTATGATACGGAAGAAGGTACTTGGAAACATTACAATCCGATGAGGCAGCGTAGGGACAGAGCTGATGTTCATTACAGTGTAGCAACTTTGCTGGTATGGTTTTTGAGTTTAAATTTTGTATTTTGTTTCGTGAAGATATGATTGCTATTTGGGTTAGGCTACTGAAATGTGTGTGTTGTTTCTGTGTGAGTTGTTACAGAAAGAACGTGTGACTGATGTGATGGAACAGATTTTGCGTAAATTCGGGTTGGATGAGCAAAGCATACGGGTGAATTTCAACAGCACACTTGAAGCTGTGACGAAATGTCCGCAACAGAAACCCGGGACGTAAGTTTCTTGCCTAAACCATGTTTGTGGGGACTGTATTGGTTGAGGTTGTTTGTAATGTAAGTTTGGCTGCTGATTTTTTTTTTTGTTTTTTGTTTGTTCAGGCTTGATTGTGGGGTCCTTGTGTGTGCTATTATGCGACAGTATGTGCATAGGACTGACGTGGAACATTCGCTTCACAGAAGTAATTGCATCATTCTACGTGTAAACATGGTGAAGGCGTTTGTGAATGATCCAACACGTGGTCTGAAGGAATGAAGTGATGGTGCATTGTTTGAAGAAGAACACGGTCAACAGTTAGCTGGCAAACGAAAAGTAATATATGATACACTCAATGGGGTTTGTGGTTTTATTTTTTTGGCTGGACATCATTATGGTGAAATCTGGAATATTGGTTTTTGATTTTTTATTAGAATAGTTATGCTGTAATTTTGTTTGCTTTAAGACGTATGGTTAAAATGTGGTAAGTAAAATTGTTTTGTTTGGATATGGAAACTGTCCAGGTTTTTTTGGTGCATGGTAAGTGTGATTGTTTTGTAGAAGAGACGCAGGTGGTTGTTTGACAAT
Organism: Camellia lanceoleosa; assembly: GCA_025200525.1. Taxonomy (NCBI): domain Eukaryota; kingdom Viridiplantae; phylum Streptophyta; class Magnoliopsida; order Ericales; family Theaceae; genus Camellia; species Camellia lanceoleosa. Next base: position 11,144,492 of record CM045771.1, read on the forward strand.
GCGTATCGGTTGTGGTTGTATGTGGTGTGTATTTAGTGGGTTAGGTGAGGGTCGCATTGTGTGGGTGTGGGTTTTTATGTGATTGAGACATTGTGTCGTTAACAAAAAAATCTGTCCCCGTTGAAGTTGTGGTGCCGAAATATGTATGTGTGATATTTTTACTATTTGAACACGGTAACAACGTACACGTAATACAGTAATGTTTCGAGTGTCATATAGTTTGTAAAAATGTGAATTAACGAGTTGAAAAGGCAGTAATGGTGTCGCGGTTTGAGTTGATCAACCCACACTTATGGACTGGATTATGTAAATTGTTTGGTGCAAATTTGTCTTATATACAGTTTTAGCTGGTGGTTGTGCGTAACCAAACAGTGACAGTGATAATGGCATACTCAAAATAAAGGGGGTAAGACAAAATGACAATGAGGGTGTAACAAAGTAAAATATAACAAGTTCAATAATTATTAATGGTAATGAACTATGAAATGTTCACATTTTACTAATAAACTGTAAACTGTGAAATGTTTGTTGTAACCTTGACTGGCATACTAGTGTAGGTTGTGGATGTGGAATACCCACTTATTTAGATGCAAGCAGTTGCGAACAAAAATAAAAGTATGTAGTGTGGATAGTTCTGTGTTTTCGAATCTAAATTGGTTCCTTGCACGTTGTGCGATTGTGGTGGCCCATGCGTTGACACCGGCCGCATCGAATTTGTTGCGCTTCTTCGCCTTGGGAAAGAATTCTTTTTTTTTTAGGCCGGCCGGGTGGTCGCTTTACTGTGGGTGGTTGGATGACAAAATCCTCAGGATTGAATGATGGTTTCTCCACAGTAGGAATGGGTTGTATGTTTTGTTGGTATGATTTATGTAATCTTGACGTGGTAAAATTCAGCGACTAGATCGTACAAGTCGAGGCCGTTATTCCGAATAGCAACAACTGCATGGGAGCATGGAAATCTATTTATTTGCCACTTGAAACAGGAACATGTACGTTTGTCAACGTCAACCATGACGGATGGGAAAGAGTGGACCTCGAACACTGTGTCAGTGGATTGGCTGACGATCCATGATCTACCTTTATTGTACGCTTCAACCAAACGAGCTTCCATTTTTGGGCAAATAACTCCGGGCCACGCGTTTGACTTGATTATGCGTTTCGACATTTGGCGCATAATCTTTACTCGAATACTGTCAACCAGTTGAGTTATTGGTAGATGTCTTGCTTCCCGTATCCATGAGTTAAACGATTCAACAGCATTGGAACTCATCTCACCGTATCGAGAACCGCTGTTTGTGAAAAATTATGATATTAGTGTGGACGTAGACAAATGGCATGTAAATGTTGAAAGAGTTAAAATGGCAAGAAGGAAGATTAAAATACGTACCGGAAGTAAGCGTTAGCCCAATATTGAAGGGGTAAATCTTTTAAAAACGATGGAACAACCTTACGTCCACATTTGGTAAATTCCTCAACGCATTTGTTGAATGAAGACACAGTAGGTGCGTAAGCACAAGCTCGGAATTTAGTCAACATGCCCGCTGGGTATGAAGTGTTGACATATCGCAACCTATGTTGCAAGTTATACCGCCGCAGATGTTGTAGGCGAGAACGCGTGGTGGGTGGGGAAAATGATTGGTATTGATTCCAATAAGCCCGCATGTCGCCGAATCTGAACGTAAGGGTCCTATGACTATTGACAACATTTGCGAGATGTCCCAAGAACCATGCCCAGTTTTCGGTGTTCTCCGAATCAACAATCGCGACGGCTACAGGGAAAAGACCTAGAAAGAGATATTGTGAGTTTAGTTTACAACTATGGTGGTGGTATGTTGGTGAGAGCAGTTAACATTTGATTGATTGAATGTGCATGGGAACATTGTGTCATGAACAGGAAAATGAATTTATAGCTGTACAAATAAAAAAATTTTGTGGCAACATTAGAACAGTACCTTGATTGCCATCCTTTGCAGTAGCAGCTAGCAAATGACCTTTGAATTTTCCCTTCAGAAAAGTCCCATCCAAAAATAGTAATGGACGGCAATGGTTGAATCCATCGATACATGCTTTGAATGATATGAAAAACCTTAGGAAACGGTTGTTGTGTTCGTCACAGTCAATGTTGACATAACTTCCAGGGTTGGTTTCAGTGACAACGGGCTGCATCAACGCAATTGGTCGAACGAAATGGAGTGTGCACCAAACATCTCACCACAAGCTTTTTCAACACCTAACCACGCAACCCGGTAGCTAACCTCCAAGCCATAGTCTTTTTTCAGGTCGTAGACCACATCTGTGTGGGGTGCGTTAGTGGCTTGTTACGTACCCGTTTAGAAATAACGTCTGACACTAAATCTAAACCGGCCCTGGGGTTTTTCGGGGTCCGAACAGCTACGCCACATATGTAATCCTTATTCCATTTGCGAAGGTAAAAAAATCCGTTAGCATGCAACACGCGTGCGTGTACCGACTACATGCACCCCTTCGATTCCCTCATCGTGCATACTGCTGTGATTCATACAGAATCGTTTTTTACATATTTAAAACGAAAACCACATTCGACAGCATACTTGCGAAGAACACTCCGGAATTCGTCCGCTCCACCTTCAAAGCTTTGGCCAATACATTGAATCTCGTTAGCCCATTGGGCAGACAAGAACACCTTGTCAACGTGAGGGCAGAAATTAACAAGTAAATCCTCTTCGTCATCCACGTCGGACTCGTCAAACACATCTGTCGGCTCACAGATAGCTGACTGCAATTGGATGTTTGCATTATCTCCGACTCCTGCCCGACGGATTTCAATTAGTACAGCAACGCATCGTAATTGAAAAGACCGTGCGAGGCACACCATGTTCGCCACATCAACATCGTTTTGCAATATAAAATTGTTGTAACCGGGAATCTTGAAGAAAAAACAGGCATCGGCAGGTGTGAGCCCTTCGAACTTTTCACACACACAACGGACAACGTCGTCAAATCGAAATGGAACTTGCAAATTAATAGCAGCATTGACATTACCATAACAACATATTAGCATAATTGCATCGTCCATCCTCCTACGAATGTAGAAAATAATTTATGAGGGGGGCAGTAACAACAGATGAAAAAAGAAAAACACGCCTTAAACGGGGCAAGACACACAACCGGAAATTTGACTCCCCCCCCACGTGGAACCCATTTTCCGACGTCACTCAAACAAAGCACATCCCGTCGGGATAAAGTGACACTTCGGAACCAGTGTTAACACGCAGAGGAAATAATAACACCAGTCACGCAGCACGCGCCATCAACAACGACTCATCTAAAACACACAGACGCAATTAACACCATGATCGGCCAAAACCGAGGAATAACCCACACAAGTTACACCATGAAAATCCGCATGCACCACCTCAGAAAAATACGTACTATGATTAACAAAGTTGAACGACCCAAAAGACAAATAAACGTACCAGTTAAAGAACGGCCTATACACTGCAATGCTCCGAACCTTTGCGGAATGTCACACAGCCGTCAGCACACACATTGAAATACGAAAACCCTACCTCCAAAAGTTTTTGAATGTATACTCATAATTAGACAAAACAGAGCCCACAACACGACATCCCCACATTACCCCCCAAAGGGCACGACCGTCCAAAAACCCACACCAAAATATGGAAAAACGAATTAATGGGACCAACTAAACCCACCAGTAAGACTATGTGGTCTAAAAGATAAAAAGTGAGACTATTTGGTATAACATATTCTAAAGTAGGATTTATTGGTAAATAATCCTAAATACTTTAAACGTATCAAAAGAGAAGCTACATAATTTTAGCATTTTACTTCGAGGCTCACCTCTAAACTCCTAACCCACTTAAATATATCCAATTTTAATTTGATAATTTAGTATAGACTTCAAGATTGAATTTTACTGAGTTTTTCGTAATAGATTTGAAATAACAATGTAAAAAGGGTTATTTAAAATCCTTTAGGTTCTAGTTCTACAACAATTCAAATAAAACAAATTCTCTTTCTATCTTTAATTTATTTTGGACAAATTATATTAACGGTTCTTATAGTTTAGGAATTGTGTCACTTTGCTCCCTGATTTTTCAATTGTGACATATTTAACCCTAAATTTTGAATCTTATTTCAAATAAGAACAATTGAAAATACCATTGCTTAATTTCAAAAGCAAAATCGTCAATTTCATAAAATATAAATTACTTTGCCAAAAATAAATGTCACAAAAATATTTTTTAATTTTTAAAAATTATTTCTAACCACCAAAGATAAAATGTAAAATTGATAAACCTTTTACACATTTATTTATTTTACCAAATTAATTTTTATTATGTGTTTGAATGATAATCATATAATGAGTGGTTGTTTTTATTTTCATTAAATTCGTTTATATTTTTCCAAAACTCAAATATGGCGGCACTTTGATATCAATATTAAATCAATCCATTAAATCGAAAAATTCAAAACTAAAAACATTTCATATATTAAATATATCGATTACATATTAAAAGCCTAACAACTACCCATTACATGATCATCATTCAAACACATAATAAAAATTAATTTGGTAAAATAAATAACTAAATAAATGAGTAAATGATTTATCAATTTTACATAATTTTATCTTTAGTGGGTATAATTTTTCAAAATTCAAAACTATTTTTTTGACATTGATTTTTGTCAAATTAGTTTATATTTTATCAAATTGACGACTTTGCCCTTGAAATTGAGCAATAATATCTTCAATTATTTTTATTTGGAACAAAATTCAAAATTCAGGCTTAAATGTGTCACAATTGAAAAGTCAAGAACTAAAGTGACACGAGTCCCAAACTATAAGGACTGTCAGTATAATTTGCCCATTTATCTTCCTCTTAGTTTTCAACCCGCTTATTAAAATAGCTTAATCTCCTATAACTTAATAAAATTTTAACCTCAGATCTCTTAATTTAAAATCTATCACCCAAGCATAAACTAGAAAATTGCAAGGCTTATGTCTCATCCACATCCACATCCACATCCACATCCACTATTTTCCTTGTTTAACTTTGCTAATTTGCTCCATTTATCTCTAAAGACCCCCTTTTTTTTTTTTTTTGGTTGCAAACTAATCACCAATACATAATGTTTACTATTTTCTTATTGAAACAAAACTAATCAAAATGGATATAACCCAAAGGATCTAAATCAGATTGAAAAACAGAGCCCAAATATAGAGTAATCTCTTTCTCTCGATTTCTTTTCTTCTCTCAACATTCCTTTCAATCCAAATGCACTTTGTCTCTATACCGATCTTTCTTCTAAAGACAACTCATTGAGATCTAACTTGAACTGAAAACCCTAGAAAAACAATACTTGGAGAGTATATAACACGAAATTGACGATTGAAGAAAAATAAAGAGCATGACGAATCGAAGACAAGTTTCAGATCGAGAAGGATTAAAACCTAGTTGGTGTTTGCTAGAGTGGGGGTGCCGCTGGAGGAGGATGAGCTTCAGAGAAGAAAAAGAAGAAGGAGATCATATTTCGTACGACACCATCAGTAATGGTTTTGGAGATGTAAATTTGGATCTCTCTCTATTAATAATGATCTAAAGTGTTGGTGTGCATGGTAACAACATAGACCCCTCCTCATAAATGGCCCCATCATGCTCAAAATAAAAATGAGGGATTAATTAGATCAAACCCTTCAATTATTACTTAATACTCCCTCCGTCCCCAAATAATGGTTCCTTTTGGGAAGTTAACTTTTTTTTATAGTACAATTATTATATTTTCCCATGTTGCATGAGCACACATCATAAACCCTAGCGTGAAGCATCACTATAGATCACAAAACCACCTCCATTTGTAAGTAAGGCAAGGATTGAAGTTGATGTCAACCTCTGTTTAAACTCTTGGAAGCTATGCTCACAATCATCATTCCACTCAAACTTTAACCCTTTCCTGGTGAGATTGGTAAATGGCAAAGCAATACGGGAGTATCCTTTCACAAACTGTCTGTAATATCCAGCAAGCCCTAGAAAGCTGCGTACCTCTGTCACAGAAGTAGGTCGTGGCCAATCAATGATTGCTACCACTTTCATGCTATTCATAGATACCCTATCTTTACTCACCACATGACCCAAAAAGGATACACTGCTCAACCAGAATTCACACTTCTTAAATTTTGCATACTATCTCTTCTCTTTAAGGGTCTGCAATACTACCCTAAAATGCTGCTCATACTCTTCCTTACTCCTCGAATAAATTAGAATGTCATTAATAAACACTACCATAAATTTATCTCAGGTTTAAATACTCTGTTTTATCAAATCCATGAATGCAGCTATTGCATTTGTGAAACCAAAAGGCATCACTAAGAACTCATAATGCCCATAACGAGTTCTAAAAGTTGTCTTAGGAACATCATCATCCCTCACCTTTAACTGGTGATAGCCTGGCCTCAAGTTAATCTTAGAGAATACTTGAGCTCCCTTCAATTAGTCAAATAGGTCATCAATGCGTGGCAAAGGGTACCTATTCTTCACTCTGACTTTGTTCGGTTCTCTATAGTCAATACAAAACCTTATAGACTCATCATTCTTTTTCACAAACAACACAGGTGCTCCTCAAGGTAAAACGCTAGGCCTAATAAAACCTTTGTCTAACAACTCCTGTAATTAAGTTTATAACTCCCTCAACTCCAACGGTGCCATTCTACAGGGCGCTTTAGAAATAAATTGTCACGACCTGAACCCGCTCCTATGGGTTGAGGACATAATCGACCAGTAATCAAAGAATTACCTGCGGCCTCAAACCAAACCAGACATAACTTATCAGAGTCAAGGGGCCAAACGGAAGCAAAATTTAAAACTTTGTCCATAGAGCTGTACTTACATGGCACATCATAACAAACCACACATATACATATTAATAACTCACACCAAAATACAATGACATAAAGTTCTGTACAGACAGGATCAGTTAAGTCTAGGTCAGCCAATCAAAACTATATACAAACGTAAACCAAAGTCCTTGCCAACAAGACAAAATAAAACAAAAAAAGCAAAAGGGCGAAGACTGGTCTCGTACGTGAGACACAAGGGCTGACTCTTCAAAACCTTGGTTGTTCCACATAGACTTCACTGAGGCTGGGTTTGGACTTCACTTGGCTCACCTACAAACACATGAATGAGCATGAGCGAAAGCCTAGTGAATAATATCAAATAAAGAAGATACATTAGAACAACGTACATCAAACAGCCTCGGGCCCAATCTATATTTCTATCTAGTATATATATATAGATCAAGTGACTGCGGTTCCAAACACATCAAACGGCCTCGGGCCCAATTCATTCATGTCAAACCGGCCTTTGGCCCACTCAGACTTTCGATCATGTCCAACTGGCCTTTTGCCTATTCAGACTTTCATTCATGTCAAACTAGCCTTTGGCCCATTCAGACTTTCTTGTCAAACTGGCCTTTGGCCCATTCATTTATTCTTGTCAAGCTGGCCTTTGGCCTATTTATCTTTCATTCATATTAGACTGGCCTTTGGCCCATTCATTCTATCATTCAAACTCATACTGGCCCCTAGCCCATTCATTTTATCATTCTAACATTTGTCCACCATTCAAATTTACAAACTTATAAGACTTACATGGAAGTAAGGAATTGGACAAACAACACACATATCTTTATTAAGATATTACTCACAGTGATCGGCTGGTTGATTTACCTTGGAGCTCGACCCTACACATCACATAACATATATGGGTCACAACCGATTCAATCCGTTGCTTAATTCACATATTCCTCTTTAGGCTTCCTTCTTATCCTTTTAACTCATTTACAATGCTTAATGCATGCCTAAGAGTACTCAGAAATGAGAGAGAACGGAAAACGAAACACAAAATGCATTTTCAAAATTTCAGAAGTAGGGGTCCCCGCTCGAGCGTGGACTTCCCCGCTCGAGCGGACCCATGAGGCCTGCAAAAGTACTGGTTGTGTCATATTTGCGCTCGAGCGTGAAGTCGGGCGCTCGAGCTGAAGGCCTCACTATATGGCTCCCCGCTCGAGCGTGAACTTTCCCGCTCGAGCGGACATCATGTCTGCAGAAAATACTGGGAGCCCGAATTTTACGCTCGAGCGGCAGTTCTCCCACTCGAGCGGTCATCAAATTTTCTGGATTTTCCAGAACTTGTTCTTGAGCTTCAACTTGATATTCAAAGGCTCTAAACACATGATTTTGGCTCAAACTTCACATATACATATACTAACATGGTACAAACACCAAATTACAACATTAAGAAGCTCAATTCCCATGGATTAAATACATGCATGCACCAAGTTATTCTAAACTCATCACCAACATACCAAATTCAAACATTCAAGGCTCACACCTCCATGATTTGCACTTGCATGTGGGATATACTCATTATTCTCAACTTAATTGGTGAAGAGATGATCAAATACATGGGCTTCAATCAAAATTCAACATGAATTACACACTTTTTGCTCAAACATGGAAATTCAAAGCAATTTCTCACATGCATGCACATATAAGCTTTAAATTCAACAAAACCAACTCAATTTCATCATAATCAATTTAATTCATGTTCTTGATCCTTATTCAACTTTGAATTCACAAAATTACAACATTGAATCGATGAATTCATAATCAATCACTCACCTAGAAGCTCAATCTTCCAAATTATGGTCAAATCTTGAATTGGTCTTCAATCAATTCAAGCTTTAAGATCAAAATCTCAATTTGAGCTCTTCCTCTCTCTCTAAGCTGACCTCTCCCTCTCTCCTTAGATTGATTTCAGCCAAAATGAAATAAAGAGAGAAGTTGAGTGCATAGTACCCTTTTATGTAAGACCCACTAATCAAAATTATCAATATTAAATAATTGGGCACTTAATTAATCGTTCTGAATCTAATTATTCTGATCCGAATCAATTTTCAATTAAATTTCACAGTAGGCTCTAAAAATTATGCCAATCACAATGGCACAATCAATTTCGGTTTCTGTGGCCGATAGGGCCTTCAATTTAATTTCCAAAGCAGATAATTAAACAAATATTCCTACGGTGAACAGATAGAAATTCAAAACCACATATCTTCGCATAATGGCACACAGAATCATATCAAACACATAATCATATTCATAATAAGGACCAATTAACATACTACGGAATAGGGATATCATAGTCTTCCCTCCTTTAGGAAGTTTGGTCCTCCAAACTTATTTTACCTTCGTCGAGAAACAAATGTGGATAGAGTAGTTGCGTTTCCTTCTCTTTTTCCCACGTGGTATCTGTCCCATAGTGTTCTTTCCATTCCACTTTCACCATTGTGATGGACTTGCTTCTCAATTGTTTCATTTGCCGGTCAACGATTCGCTCCGGCCATTCGGCGTACTCCATATTTTCATCAATAGCTACCCAGTGATAATCAATCACATGAAACGGGTCTCGGAGGTAACCTCTCAACATTGACACATGAAACACATTATGGATTTGTTCAAATCCCGGTAGCAAAGCAACTCTATAAGCAACTGGGCCAAGCCTTTTCAGAATCTGAAACGGCCCAATGTAACGGGACGACAACTTGCCCTTCTTTCCAAACCTAACTTAGCCTTTCATCGGAGACACACAAATGAACACATGGTCACCAACCTCATACTCAAGAGGTCTTCTTTGAACATCTGCATAATTCTTTTGTCGGTCCTAAGCTATTTTGAGCCTTTGCCGGATAGTTTTGATCTTTTCAGAAGTGTCTTGCATGATTTCAGGCCCTAGTAAAGCTCTATCCCCGACTTCTGTCCAACAAATCGGTGATCTACACCTTCTCCCATACAAAGCCTCGTATGGTGCCATACCGATGCTGGAGTGGAAGCTGTTATTGTATGCAAATTCTGCAAGTGGCAAATAATCTTCCCAACTCCCCTGAAAATCCGAGGCACACATTCGAAGCATATCTTCCAAAGTTTGTATTGTTCGTTCTAATTGCCTATCTGTCTGTGGGTGAAATGCAGTACTGAACCTTAGTTCTGTCCCCATAGCTTCTTGCAAACTCTTCCACAATCTAGATACAAACTTCGGATCTTTATCCGACACAATAGATACCGAAACTCCGTGTAAACGAATAATCTCATCAACATAAATGGTAGCCAGTCTATAAGCATTAAATGTAGTTCTAACTGGTAGAAAATGTGCAGATTTAGTCAGTCTATCAACTACAACCCAAATAGAATCCATACCTTGAGAAGTCTGAGGTAGGCCAACAACAAAATCCATAGTCACATGTTCCCACTTCCATTCAGGAATAGGGAGAGGTTGAAGTAGACCACCTGGTTTCTGATGTTCAGCTTTAACTTACTGACATTGAAGACACTTAGACACATATTTTGCAATTTCTTTCTTCATTTTAGGCCACCAATAGCTTTGTTTCAAATCCCGATACATTTTATTGTTACCCGGATGCATAGCAAACACTGATTTGTAGGCTTTATCTAAAACCATTTTCTTTAGTTCCGGAATATCTGGGATACACATTCGGTTCCGAAATCTCAACACTTCATTTTCAATGCTAAACTCCGCTTTAGGACTTGTCTCAAATTCATCAATCACTTTCTTGAGGAATTCATCCTCTTTCTGTTTTTGTTTGATTTCATCAATGATTGCCGGCTCGGCTGTAATAGCGGCTATTAATCTGCCCTGTTCATACATTACTACTTCAATTTCAGACTTCTCAAAATCTTGCAAGATCTCTCTCTGTTCAGTAAGCAAACAAACCATACTCCCCGTTGATTTTCTACTCAAGGCATCAGCAACTGTATTAGCTTTCCCGGGGTGATACTAAATCTCAAGATCAAAGTTTTTTATCAGTTCCAGCCATCTCCTTTGACGCATATTCAACTCCTTCTGCGTAAAGAAGTTTTTCAGACTTTTGTGATCCGTGTAGACTTCACACTTTGCTCCATACAGATAATGCCGCCAGATTTTCAAAGCAAAAACAATTGCGGCCAATTCTAGATCATGTGTTGGGTAGTTATTCTCATGTTGTTTCAACTGTCAAGAGGTGTAAGCAATAACCTTTCCGTTCTGCATTAATATACCACCCAAACCTTTATAAGACGCATCACTGAAAATTACAAAGTTTTCCGTACCTGTGGGCAATGTCAATACTGGTGCAGTGGTCAGTCTCGTTTTCAGTTCATGAAAGACAGCTTCTCTTTCATCATTCCATTCAAATGATTGTCCTTTGAGTATCAACTGGGTAAGAGGTACAGCTATCTTTAAAAAGTTTTTCACAAACCTTCTATAATACCTGGCTAAGCCCATGAAACTGCGAACCTCTGTTACATTTGTCAGTGTGGGCCAATTCACAATTGCCTCTATTTTCTGTAGGTCCACTGAAATCCCTTCCTTGTTGATAACATGCCCTAAGAAAACAACTTCATCCAACCAAAACTCACATTTCTTTAGTTTAGCAAATAATTTCCTTTCCTAAAGTATTTGTAGGACAGTTCTCAAATGATGTTCATGTTCAAGTCTATCTTTAGAATATATCAAAATGTCATCAATAAAAACCACAACAAATTCATCAAGGTAGGTTTTAAAAATTCGGTTCATTAAGTCCATAAATGCTGCCGGAGCATTAGTCACTCTAAATGGCATAACAAGAAAGTCAAAATGTCCATACCTCGTTCTGAATGTGGTTTTCTCAACATCTTCTGCCTTTACTTTCAATTGATGATACCCGGATCTCAAATCAATCTTGGAAAACACTTGTGATCCTTGCAACTGGTCAAACAGGTCATCAATACGGGGTAAGGGATATTTATTCTTTATTATTACCTTGTTCAATTCCTGATAATCGATACACAAGCGTAAGGTTCCATCTTTCTTTTTCACAAACAACACTGGTGCACCCCACGGTGAAGTACTAGGTCAGATAAACCCCTTGTCAAGCAGGTCTTGTAACTGTTCTTTCAATTCTTTCATTTCGGCAGTAGCCATTCTGTAGGGAGTCTAAGAAATGGGCTGGGTGCCTGGCATAATCTCGATTATAAACTCTATCTCCCTGTCTACCAATTCCCCTGGTAATTCATTTGGAAACACATCTGGAAATTCTCTAACAATAGGGACATCATTTAATTCAACATTTATAGATTGTTCAGACAACACATAACACAAATAACCCTGGCACCCTTTCCTGATCAGTTTGCATGCCTTCATTGCAGATATTAAATAAGGTGGAGGTACTACCCCGTTACCTACAAACACAATTTCCTCCTGTTCTGGTGGTCTAAACACAACCCGTTTTGTCACACAGTCAATGGTGGCACAATATTTAGTTAACCAATCCATACCCAGAATTATATCAAAATGCCTAAAGTTCAAGGGTAACAAGTCCATATATAAAATGGCATTCCCAACATGCATGTCACAAAAACGATATACAGATTTACACAATACAGATTCCCCAGATGGAGCAGATACATATAGCAGATATGGCAATAATTTTAGAGGTCTACTCAGTCTAGATGCAAATGCACATGTTACGAAAGAGTGTGTTGATCCAGAGTCAATTAACACAAAAGCATCCTGATTACATATAGAAATAGTACCTGAGACAACTGCGTTGGCATTCCGTGTATCACCCGGAACAAGTGCGAAAACTTTCCCCTGCCTCACAGTATCCCCAACGGTAGTAGATCTTATAGTATTTCCCGGCTTTGGGATCGATGCAGTGGAACTAGCAGCTATCTTCCCACTACTCTGATTACAATCTCGGTCCATGTGCCCTTATTTACCACATTTAAAATAGGCTCTCGACACATGGTAACAAACCCCACGATGCCTTTTGCTACAAATATTGCACATGGGAGATGTGTCTCAGGAAGAATTTGAAGTATTTGAGGAGCCCGTGTTTTGCTTTTTCGAAAATTTCTTCTTTGAGAAGAAGCCTTGCCTTTTGTTGCCTTTCCAGTCAATTATTGACTTAGTTGGTCTAGCTATATTAGCTTCTGATATTATGGCCCGGTCTAGCACCCCAATATAGGTTTCTAGCTTCAAAACATTCACCCTTTCTAAAATGTCGCTTCGAAGCCCACCTTCAAAATGCCTCGCTTTCTTATAATCAGTATCAATCACATGTGGCACAAACCTAGCCAATTCAGTGAATTTAGCCTCATACTCAGCTACAGTCATACTGTCTTGCTTTAGTTCCATGAACTCTGACACTTTCCTGTCCCGAACACATTGTGGGAAGTACTTGTCATAGAAAATTTCCAGAAATTTCACCCAGTCAATATCTTTATGATTTTCTCGCATTAACATCCAGTATCTCCTTGCTTCATCCTCTAGCATAAAAGTGGCTAGAAGCACTTTCTGTGTCTCTGAACACGGAAACACTTCAAACAATTTTTTGATGCCCAGAACCCATGCTTCGACTTTTAACGGATCTAATCCACCATGGAACTGTGGTGGTTTCATTTTCTTGAATTCTTTGGTGAGAGCTATTATCCGATCATCATTCTGATTATCTGGAACAGGTGGTGCCGGAGGTAGAGGTGGAGGATGTGGTTGCTGCCACTGTTGTTGCCACTCTTGTTGTTGCCTCAATGTTTCTGCCATTTCCTGAATCAACCTTTCCATTCTATCTATTCTGGCAGTAGAGGACTTTTCTATGTCATCACCTTTTGTTCTCACCATCTGATTAGACTTGCATTATACTTTATACAAAAGATTCACAAGCATGCATATAACAAGGAGCATACATATTCAAATAATTTGCAATGCAAGCAAATCACAAACTTATAACACATAATCGTTCACATGGAAACATTTAAGCATATCCTAGATGCTTCCAAATTCACACTTATCACCTGAATGCATCCTAGATCTTTTCTGGACGCTTATTGCTCTTTTGGACAAGTGTGTAAGTTATTAACTCGTGCTCTGATACCACTCTGTCATGACCTGAACCCACCTCTATGGGTTGAGGGCATAACTGGCCAGTAATCAAAGGATTACCTGCGGCCTCAAACCAAACCAAACATAACTCATCAAAGTCAAGGGGCCAAACGGAAGCAAAATTTAAAACTTTTTCCATAGAGCTGTGCTTACATGGCACATCATAACAAACCACACATATACATATTAATAACTCACATCAAAATACAGTGACATAAAGTTCTGTACAGACAGGATCAGTTAAGTCTAGGTCAGCCAATCAAAACTATATACAAACGTAAACCAAAGTCCTTGCCAACAAGACAAAATAAAACAAAAAAAAGCAAAAGGGCGAAGACTGGTCTCGTGTGTGAGACGCAAAGGCTGACTCTTCAAAACCTTGGTTGTTCCACACAGACTTCACTGAGGTTGGGTTTGGACCTCTCTTAGCTCACCTAGAAATACATGAATAAGCATGAGCGAAAGCCCAGTGAATAATATCAAATAAAGAAGATACATTAGAACAACGTACATCAAATGGCCTCGGGCCCAATCCATATTTCTATCTAGTATATATATATAGATCAAGTGACTGCGGTTCCAAACACATTGAACGGCCTCGGGCCCAATGCATTCATGCCAAATCGGCCTTTGGCCCACTCAGACTTTCGATCATGTCCAACTGGCCTTTGGCCCATTCAGACTTTCATTCATGTCAAACTGGCCTTTGGCCCATTCAGACTTTCTTGTCAAATTGGCCTTTGGCCCATTCAGACTTTCTTGTCAAACTGGCCTTTGGCCTATTCATTTATTCTTGTAAAGTTGGCCTTTGGCCTATTTATCTTTCATTCATGTTAGATTGCCCTTTGGCCCATTCATTCCATCATTCAAATCATACTGACCTCTGGCCCATTCATTCTATCATTCAAACTCATATTGGCCCCTGGCCCATTCATTTTATCATTCTAACATTTGTCCACCATTCAAATTTACAAACTTATAAGACTTGCATGGAAGTAAGGAATTGGACAAACAACACACATATCTTTATTAAGATATTACTCACAGTGATTGGCTGGTTGATTTGCCCTGGAGCTCGACTCTACACATCATATAACATATATGGGTCACAACTGATTCAATCCGTTCCTTAATTCACATATTTCTTTTTAGGCTTCCTTCTTATCTTTTTAACTCATTTACAATGCTTAATGCATGCCTAAGAGTACTCAGAAGTGAAAGAGAACGAAAAATGAAACACAAAATGCCTTTTCAAAATTTTAGAAGCAAGGGTCCCCACTCGAGCGTGGATTTCCCTGCTCGAGCGGACCCATGAGGCCTGCAAAAGTACTGGTTATGTCATATTTACGCTCGAGCGTGAAGTCAGGCGCTCGAGCTGAAGGCCTCACTACATGGCTCCCCACTTGAGCGTGAACTTCCCCACTCGAGCGGACATCATGTCTGCAGAAAATACTGGGAGCCGATTTACGCCGGCGGCGATTCTCCGCCGGCGGACATCAAATTTTCTGGATTTTCCAGAACTTGTTCTTGAGCTTCAACTTGATATTCAAAGGCTCTAAACACATGATTTTGGCTCAAACTTCACATATACATGTACTAACATGGTACAAACACCAAATTACAATATTAAGAAGCTCAATTTCCATGGATTAAATACATGCATGCACCAAGTTATTCTAAACTCATCACCAACATACCAAATTCAAACATTCAAGGCTTACACCTCCATGATTTACATTTGCATGTGGGATATACTCATTATTTTCAACTTAATTGGTGAAGAGATGAGTAAATACATGGGCTTCAATCAAAATTCAACATGGATTACACACTTTTTGCTCAAACATGGAAATTCAAAGCAATTTCTCACATGCATACACATATAAGCTTTAAATTCAACAAAACCAACTCAATTTCATCATAATCAATTTAATTCATGTTCTTGATCCTTATTCAACTTTGAATTCACAAAATTACAATATTGAATCGATGAATTCATAATCAATCACTCCCCTAGAAGCTCAATCTTCCAAATTATGGTCAAATCTTGAATTGGTCTTCAATCAATTCAAGCTTCAAGATCAAAATCTCAATTTGAGCTCTTCCTCTCTCTCTAAGCCGGCCTCTCCTTCTCTCCTTAGAGTGATTTCAGCCAAAATGAAATAAAGAGAGAAGTTGAGTGCATAGTGCCCTTTTATGTAAGTCCCACTAATCAAAATTATCAATATTAAATAATTGGGCACTTAATTAATCATTCTGAATCTAATTATTCTGATCCGAATCAATTTTCAATTAAATTTCACCGTAGGTTCTAAAAATTATGCCAATCACAATGGCGCAATCAATTTCAGTTTCTGTGGCCGATAGGGCCTTCAATTTAATTTCCAAAGCAGATAATCAAACAGATATTCCTACAGTGAACAAATAGAAATTCAAAACCACATATCTTCACATAATGGCACACAAAATTATATCGAACACATAATCATATTCATAATAAGGACCAATTAACATACTACGGAATAGGGATATCACATAAATGCTGTGTTAGGGACCAAGTTAATGGAAAATTCTACCTCACGACCTAGAAGAAGTCTAGATAGATCCTTTGGCAAAACATCAACACATTCACTCACTATAGGCAACTCATCTAAATTCTATTCTGCCAGTTCGATACTCAGCACACAAGCTAAGTAACCATGACACCCTTTTCTCAACATTTGGTTAGCCTGAAGGGAAGAAATAAAACAAATAAAAGACCCTTTTTCTATCTCCCTGAAAGAAAAACACAAATTGTCCCAGCATAGCAAAAACTACCCTCTTTCTAAAACAATCAACAGAGGCATGATGTTTTGTCAACCAATCCATCCCCAAAATCACGTCAAAAGCCTTCATCTCTAAGGAAATCCAATCCACTAGAAAAGTTCTGTCATCCATCTTTATCTCACAAGATCTACATATATCCCCCCAAACTACTGTTTCTCCTAATGGAGTAAACATAGTCATGCATGCATCCAAAGGCGCACAAGAAATAGTCAAACAATGTAGATATCTAAGTGTCATCTCTTAACCTTCAAAATGAAATCAAGAAAAGCTCAACACAAGCTTAAACAAAACTAACTTAACCATACACTACAAAGGACTCTGGGGACTCGGACCTCGTCTAAATGATGAAATGCAAGATACGTAACTCGATGAACTATAGCTCTGATACCACAATTGTCACATCCCAAATCCAGGCATGATCGGTCATAGCCCACAGAGACTTAGCCCAAGGCACACGTAAGCCTAAACATGAACCCAAAATCACAAAGAATAAATGTGACGATAGCTCAGAAATAAACAAATCAAAACCCAATCTAGTGACAAGTCACAAGTATAAATGGTAAAACCAGCCATAACCAACTTCCAAAAATATATACTAAATGGAACACAAACCGCCCACAAAATAAAATAATTCTAGACAAAATCCAACCACAATGTATGCACAAAACCTATATAACGGCTAAAACAAAATAATGAATGTTCCAAAGGTCCATGCAATTGAGTCCCTGCTATGCCATGAGTCCACTCTAAGTCCTTCTAACACCTGGAAGTGATAAATAACTAAGTCAGCTGATAGCTCAGTGAGTGGCAACATGGATAGTAAATATAGTTTTGAAAACAGGGTTCAATTCCAAAATAACATATATATCATAGAAACTAGATTGGCATACAGGTTTGATAGAGATAATCTGTTTCAAAAAGAAGGTTCCACAATTTAACAACTAAAATACTTATGTCTCTCAAGAACATAATAAATGACATTCTCCACTTAAAAACAGATTACAACATGCTCACTAATAATTTTTTGGGTATCAAGAATAACAAGTAACATGCCACAACGTTCTCATGGCAATAAGCCCATTGGATCCAATATTGAACCAAGAGTCATCCTCGGGGTGGCAACCCAGCTCTTTTCTCTAAGACAATCCGATTGAAGGTCACATAGCCTAGCCCAAGTCTTTTCCTTACAATCTTTGAGCACTAGAGTCATCACAGCTGTAGACACCCCATTTTTGACTGTCCTCAAGACTTGGACGTCACCGCTTGAACACTTGGTGATTATCCATGTTTGTGTTCGTCTTGAGTTCCCAGAGGTCTCGGCTACGCGCCTTGCCTCAGGGTCTCTTGACTCATTGTTTGATGTCGGTTTTGCACCAAACACTTGTGTTTTGCCTTGGAGGCGAGAATGGCTTGTGGGCCATCCCCACGCTCCACTGGGCATGGCTTGAGGCCATCGGCTGTGTTTTGTTGCCACCGGCCAAATGTTTGGCCGGCCGGCACTATAGATGGCCGACCGACTATCTTTTTTTGATCAATTGCATCTTTGGCCGGCCGATTACTGTGCATCTGCTTTTGCAGATATTTTGGCGCAGCTGGCATGCACTTGGCTCCCCTCCATACACGTGTATGGAGGGATCTCTCTCTTTAGAAACTTGTCTTGTAAGCTTACAAGATAAAAGCTCTATAAAGAGAGCTTCTTCTCTCCCCAGCAGGGATGATTTTTTTTAGACAGCTTTCTTAAGGGTTTGAGTTCTAGGGTTTGAATATTGTGTGTATCCTATCACTATTTCTCCCCCTCTCTTTGTCTTGTGTGTGTTTAGGCTTAGTATTGCTCACGAACACCCACCATTACACCATCCCTTGGAGCTAAGGCCCTTGAGGGTTATTTTTGGAGGTTTTAGACTGATTTTAACCTAAAGAAGTCATTGAGCTCCATTGGTGAAGAGGGTCTTCAAGGGTAAGAAACTTGTCCCTTTATTTCCCATTTTTGCATTGTATTTTTGCCTACCTTACAACTATTTTTGGGCTTATTGTATAACATAAAAAAGTTCTATTTTTTAGCCCTCTAAATAGTTGGTTAAGGGTGCTTTGGCATTTGGGGTTGTTCGACCCCTCTTAAGCCTTGAAAGGCCCCATTTTGTGCCATTTTGAGTGGACTCCGGGACCATTGTATTTGGGCCTCCTCACCACTAAAATCTTGATGGATTTTAGAGGCGAGGATGGTGCCTTGAGGCCTTAGGAAGGAGAGGGCCGCCCCCTCTCCTTGTTGTCCTTGAAAATGACCATCTTTGCCTCTTGAGGGAGCACCATGTTTAGGTTCATGTTGGCCATGCCTTAGCTATTTTTCATGCTTATTATGTCATAATATGCCTCTGTTTTTAGTTGGTTTTGGTACACCATGCTTGCTTAGCATACATGCCTTGTAATGCCTTGTCTTAGCCTTAACATGTCTTATGCTTTGAGTCCTCATTCAAGCATGTTTAGGCCTAGCTTTGTGAAGCCTTTATGTTTGTTTTGCCATGCTCAAGGTCTGCCCTTAGTTGTTTTGGTCGACCATGGCATGCTTAGTATAGCCCCTTTGTATTCTTAGCTTGTGAGCTTTAAATGCATGAACCATGAGCATGCATTATTTGCATTATTTCAGTGGTTTGGAACCACTTACCATGTTATTTCAGAGCTTATAATGTATGCCTTGCATCCATGTTTGCATCCTCTTAAGTATGCTTGAGAGTTGCTCTTTGTGCCTAAGTGATGGACCATGTTTATATGCATGCTTATGTGTATTTGGCTCCATTTCCTTAGTTGTTGGCCACTATTTTAGGCTTGTTTGAGGGCTGCCTAATTTAGTTTAAGTCCATCCCCTTGCTTATTGTATGCTTTGTATGCTTCCTTGTATTGCCATGTTGTATATTAGCCAACATGTCTAGTTTGCATTCCATTTGCATGCATGCTTGGCCTCTTGAAGTGCTTGTGATAGAGGTTGAGTTCCATTGGTTTGTCTATGTGCATTGCATTCCATATCAAGATGCACACTTGATTCTTTGGGCCATCATGCATGGAAATGCACGATTGGTGGTCCGAGAATCGAGGCCATCCTCCTTTGAGTCATATACATGATAAGGGGTGTGGTTGGTGCATACATAGCTTGAAATGCATTGCCATGCTATGCTTTGCCCTCTGTTGCTATCAACTGCAGGTTCTGCAGGGAGTTTTGGCCGACCGGCCATATACAGTGCCGACCGGCCATCCATCAGTGGCCGATAACTCGATTTGTGGCTAGTGACCATCATACATGGCTGGTGGCCATCCCTCCCAGCCGGTGGTGTTCCACAGTGCCCAGAGAGCATACCTTGGGAGTTGTGCAATTTTCAGAGAAGTAGAACAGTCAAAGCAGAGGCAGCTTGTGCATGGCAGTGACTTCCGGGCAAAATCGAGCACGCATGCTTTGAGCCCTCTCCCCGAGGCTGCTGTTTACTGCCTTCTTAGATTAATTAATTTGCTTAATTAATTTAATTGTCTGTAATATTTAATTAGCTAGTTGGTTAGTTAAATTGTATTATTCTTTCGGTCTCTCCGAGCGAGGGCAAAATGTGTAATAAGTGTAGGTGCGTGTGTGCATGTCTTCCAACCTCCACTTCTTTCTTCCCTTTTACTTACCTGCTTTGATGGTTAGTAGTAGGGCATATTTTCTTTAGCATCCTTATGCTATGCATGCGTGTATCATTCATCAGTATTGCATGCACCGGGCTCGGCGCATCATACTAATCGCACAGGCATTTCAAATCTAACTTGAATACATGCTATCTGTGCATTTTCACGTCATCCCTAGATTAGCCGAGCCTACTCTAGCGACATTTTGTATGCGATGCATTAGCCACTTAACATGAACTAGGGTCAAGCATGTTTGCTAACTAGTTTACCTTTTTTTGGCTTGGAGTACTAGGTAAGCTTTTATGCTTTGCCATACCGCATGCGTGTGAGTGTCGCCATAACAGCATGCTTACTATGTGGCTAGATGCTTATATGATATAACTGCCTGAATGCCTGTGGGTGAAGGTTGGATTGTTTGAGTTGGAACAACTCACTGAAATCCGTATTTTAGCCTACTTGCGAGTAGCAAATTCCAAAATGTTTTCCAAACAAATGGATATGCAATGTTTTGTTCCAATTTAGGCGATTTGGTCTATACTTGTTTGCTGTGCGCCTAACATAGTAATTCTAGGCTAATAACCGGAATAAGAACACATAATGTTTTCAAAAACGGATATCACGGTTAGTAGAGGCCGATTTGTAGATCGGGCGAGAGGGGGTGTGTAGACACCCCATTTTGACCGTCCTCAAGACTCGGACGTCACCGTTGGAACACTCGGTGATTATCTATGTTTGTGTTTGTTTGGAGTTCCCGGAGTTCTCGGCTGTGCGAGCCTTGCCTCAGGACCTCCGAACTCGACCGTTTGTGTTTGGTTCTACACCAAACACTTGTGTTTTGCCTTGGAAGGGCAGGGAATGCTTTGTGAGGCATCCCCACACCTGCCATTTGGGGCTAGAGGCCACCATTGTCAGTAGTTTCTATCGGCACTTTATTGTGCCGATCGGCACTCTTTGTGCCGGCACTAAGTTTTGTCAAAATGACACTCTTCTTGGGCAGACCTTTGCATTTGCCTTTTGAGATATTTTATCACAGCTGTTCAGCCTTTTGCTCCCCTCCATACCCGTGTATGGAGGGATGAGCTTGTTTGGTAACTTAACTTGTAAGTTTGGTTGCCTATACAAGAGAACTCTCTTCTCTTGGCTTAGGGTTGGAAATTCTTGAGAGTTTTCAGCCATTTTAGAGAGAAACCAAGCTCTGGTTTTAGGTTAGATCATATATCTATCCTATCTCTCTCCTTTCTTGCTTATTTTAGTACACTAGGTGCTTTAGTTCATACTTTTGCACACAAGCACCTAGTGTTTCACCTTCCTTTGGTTCTTGAGGGTCCAGAGGTTTGTTTTGAAGCTTTGGAGCTGGTTTGGTACTCAAGGAAGCCAACACATCATCATTGTTGAAGAGGCTTCAAGGGTAAGACACTATACTCTTTTTTTACCCCATTCTTGTACCTTCCTTTTGCTTGCTTTATAACAGTTTTTGAGCTTATTGTTTGGCACATAAAAGTTCTGATTTTTGACCCTCTTTATTGTATATTAAGAGTGTTTTGTGGTTTGGAGAGGTTTGACCCCCTTTAGGCCTTGAAAAGGGCTCATTTTGTGCTATTTTGGAGAGATCCGGGACTTGTGTGCTTCGACCTCTCCACCACTGAAATCTTGAGGGATTTCAGTGGTGGAGATGATGCCTTAAAGTCTCAAGAAGGAGAGGCCCCCCCCTCTCCTTGATGTCCTTGAAAAGGGCAAGTTTTGGCTTCCAAAGGAGCACCATGTTTGAGTGTGTGTTGAGCATGCCTTGGTTGTCTTTCATGCTTATATTGCCATGATATAACATGTTTTCAAGTTGGTTTTGGTCTCCTATGCATGCTTAGTATAGTTGCCTTGTAATGCCTCTTTATGTCTTAACATGCTTAGGTGGTATGCCTTCATTTCTAGCATGTTTTAGACTTGTGTTTGTGAAGATTTTGTGCTCATATTACCATGTTTTAGGTCTGTCCATAAGTATTTTGGTCAATCTTAGCATGTTTAATATACCCCCTTTGCATTTGGCTTGTTGGCCTTAAGAGTATGAATGTGTAGCATGCCTTTGTTTGCATTGTTTTGATGGTTTGGAACCACCTAGCATGCTATTTCAGTCCCCTAGAGGTGCTTGTATGTTTACATTGCATGCTTCTTTGTGACTTCTTAAGCTTGTGTTAAATGCTCCATGTTTTGGTCATGTTGCATGCCTTTGATTCCAAGCTTCTTAGATGCCATCTAAGTGATCCTTTAGGCCTTGCTTTAACATGCTAAGAACCTGTTTTTGGTTGTTTGATGCATGCCATATGTGTTTGTGCTAAGTGTGGTTTAATGCCCTATTGACTTGTTTTAAGCCTAGGCCATTTGCATGCTTTGTTTGGCATACTTCATCCCATGATTTGGCATCATGTTTGACATGGATTTCAGAGCTTTTCATGCATGCTATTAGCCCATGTTTGTGCCTCTTAAGTGTGCATGAGAGTTGCTTTTGTATGCCTTGGGTTTGGACCTTAACATTTGCATGTGTGTGAGTTTGTTTAGTCTCCATTTCTAGGCACTTTCGCCACTGATTTTGGGCCCATTTGAGATGCCTAATTCATGTCTAAATCCACCATTTCATTGGTTTGCATGCTTGCCTTATATGCTTGTTTGCATGTTTGCATAAGTGTATCACATTGTCCATCTTGCATCCTAGATAACATGCTTAGGATTGCACCACATTGACATGCATGCCAAGCCTCTTGAAGTGAGTTTGATAGAGGTTTGGCACCATTTTGTGCCTATGTGTTTTGCATGCATTTGAAAGTGAAGTTGCATTCTTGGTTCTTAGGGCCATCATGCATGAAAATGCGCGATTGGTGGTCCGGGAACCGAGGCACATGCCCCCTTGAGTCAATAACATGATAGGGAGTGTGTTTGGTGCATAAATGGCTTAAATTGCATTGCCTTGCATGTTGTTTCCCTCTCTTTGTGAGTTGCAGGTTCAGCAGAAATTTTGTGCCGACCGGCACTATTTAGTGCCGACCGGCAGTCAATCGGCAGCCGATGAGTGAATTCAGTGCCGGTGGCCTCCTCCTTCAGCCGGTGGTGCTCTGCCTAGGTGGTACTCCCGGTCTCTCGAGAGGCACTCTGGGATTTTGGTAATTTTACGAAGAGGAAGCGAGAAAGCGAGGCACACTTGCACTCAAGAAGGCGTCTTGATCCGGCCTTGCCACTGGCCTCATGCCGAGGCGATTTACTGTTTAATTAGATTAATTAATTTATTTAATTAATTTAGTTGATTTGTAATATTTAATTAGCTAGAATAGTTAATTATTTATTCAGTTCTGTATTATTATTCAGTCCCTCCGAGTGAGGGCAAAAATGTAATAAGTGTGTGTGAATGGGTGCATGTCTTCCAATCCCCACTTCTTTCTATCCCTTTTATTTACCTGCTTACGATGGTAGATTAGGGCACACTTATTTTAGCACACCTTATGCAATGCATGCGTGCATTCATGCATTTGTTTACATACATTGGGCTCGGCACATCATGCAAACCGCATCGTACTTTCAATTCCAAATTGAATACGTGATAGTTGTTGCATCTCATGTGCCATGTTTAGGGTTAGCCGAACTGTTTAGATTACACTCGTATGTGTGCATTAGCCACTTAACATGAACTAGGTCACGCATGTTTGCTAACTAGTTTCTTGTTTTGCACAGTACGATGTAAGTTTTTATGGCTTTAGCATATCGCATGCGTGTGAATGTTTACCATGACGGTATGCTTGCCATGCGACTAAGTGCTTACATGATAAAGCTGTTTGAATGCTGTGGGTGGAGGTTGGATTGCACGAGTTGGAACAACTCGTTGAAATCAATTTTAGCCTACTTGCAGTAGCAAAACTAACACATTTTTCGAGACAAAACGGATATACAATGTTTATTTCCAAATTAGGCAATCTAGTCTATACTTTTGTGTTGTGCATCACATAGTAAATTCTAGGCTAATAATCGGAATAAGAACGCATAAAGCTTTCAAAAGCGGATATCACGGTTAGTAGAGGCGGTCTTGAATTTGGGCGAAAGGGGGTGCTCATAAATGACCTTCCCGATCGTACCCAAGCTCGAGCCAAGACCACTTTGGTGATAGCGGACATGTGGCCTTCGGCACCGAGTCAGGGTTTCCTAAATTTCCCATTTTAAAATATTTAGGTGGCGACTCTGTAATCTGGCAAAGCAGTCCATGTTTGGCACTACTTTTCAAAAATCTGTTTTCTCAAAACGATTTGCCGGATTTGGACTCTTTGGTTCAGATTTAGAACCGCGACGCAAATTGAGTCCGAACTGTAGCGAGGTCCCCCGCGGACATGTTACAGGGTGCTCATAGCTGACCTTCCCCAATCGTACCCAAGCTCCCGAGCCGAGGCAACTTTGGTGATGACGGACACGTGGCCTTTGGCACCGAGTCAGGGTTTCCTAAATTTCCCCATTAAAAAATATTTAGGTGGCGACTCTGTATTTGGCAAAGCAGTCCATTTTTGGCACTTCTTTAAAAAAAAATCTGTTTTCAAAAACGATTTGCCGGATTTGGACTCTTTGGTTCAGATTAAGAACCGTGACAAGTTGAGTCCGAACTGTAGTAAACCCATAAACGAACAAAACGGGAGTCATCCTCCCAGGGCGTTCGGGGACGTCTACAACAGCCCAACTCGAATCTGTTCTCTAGTGGCCAGAGTCACCACACACAGTGGAATAAGTTCCCTGGACTTTTCTATACAGATAGTCCCAATAATCAATACTATTCAATTTCACAAAACATGGTAGTTTACCATTATAAACATGAGACCATAACAAATAGTTTACAGTATGCCAAGTTTACATATGTTTCAGGAATAATTTAATTCCATTGATAATATAATAATTTATCAAAACAATTTAGTCCTGAAACAACAATTTAATTTTTCAATAGTTCAGGGTTGGGAAACATTTATAAAAATATGTAGCATGCAACTATTCACCTGAAAATGAAATAATATAGTCCTTGAATAGAATATGAAAGTCCAACTAGTGCCCTGAACCAAATATGAAAACTACAAGCCACTACTAATTTAAAAATACTAAAAAGAATAATAAACTCAGTACCCCACACCAAAGTGCACTAACACAGCTCAACCTCACTCGCCGTTATTCTTAAATAATACCTAAGTTCATGTTCTTCAAGGTCTCTAATTACTCATGACATGGGTTCAGATCGAAACTTAATTAAAAGTAACTTTAAGATGAAACAAAACTTTCAACAAGTTTTCCCAAACTATTTGCTAACTATGAAAATAAAAAAAAAAAAAAAAAACCCACTCCACGTTGTTTGAAATTTTCCAAAACCCTCTAGATATCATGTCACGATCCAATCCTGTCCCTATAGGTTTAGCGTCGTAACCGGCCAGTAATCCTAAATTACCTTTGGCCTCAAAGATAAAATTTCAAAATATTTAAATTATAACGGGGCCTAAGGTGGAAAAAAAAAAAAGAAAGAAAGATAACAATGTCCATCGAGCTTGTGCATACATGATGACTAAAAGAATTAAAACATTAAAACACAATAATAATTTATACACATATCTTATGTATCTCACACACATATATATTAAGACTCAGCAAAATACAAAACTCTGGCACAGCTAAGAGGCTAATTTTCTTGCCTCTACTCGAGCCTAACTCACTCAATTCCGGAAGCTCTTCAAAAGGCTGACACGGGCAGACTCCGAGGCTTTCTCTATCCTTGTTGCTTAGTTTGCTCACCTACATATACATATAAATAGTGAGCTAAAGCCTAGCGAGTAATAACAGAATAAAGAGGTTAAATGAATGAAGTTCGACACTAGTACAAAAACTTACCTTACAATTTTGAAATGAATCTTAAATCATTTTCAAAGGAAGGCATTTGCCACATTAAATCATATTCACAACAAAACATTTTCCATGTCGAATCCCATATCAAACATATCTTTCATTTTTCGAAGCAATCCATTATAAAAGGCAAAACATTTCGATTAGCAATCATAGCATCTCTTGCAATAACAAAACCATTATGTGATAGCATTTTCATTAATTCATTAACTTCATCATTAAGATCTTTCAATGTCAAATTATGTGGTACATCCATGAAGTAATAATGAATCGTATGTCAATCAATCTAAAAGCCATGGTATTGTTACCCCCAGGCAAGGGCCTAGCCATGGTATTATTACCCCCAGGCAAGGGCCTAGCCATGGTATTACCCCGAGCAAGGGCCTATATTCAATGGATACCACAATATCGTTTCAAAACAAAACTTCATTAATTAAAGGACATAACATTTCAATAAGCCATGCTATCAATTATCAAATCATTTTATGAATTCATTTAATCAATCACATATCCGTTTTGATAGCAATAACATTTTCGAAAGTAAAGATAATTTGAACATATCTTTATAAGGTTATTACTCACAGTGGGTTAAGTCAATATAAGGCCTCGGACGTCCACCTATACAAATCACACAACAAAGATACAATAGAAGCACCATTCAATATTTGTTTTATTTTAATTCAATTCTCTATATGTGTTCCTACCTTATTCCATGACTATATGAGTCCAATTGGTGCTTAGGAATACTTAGAATGTCATGAGGATGCAATTATGCATTTAAAAGAGTTAGTCAAAAATTTATGAAAATAGGGTCCTCGCTCGAGTGCCACTTTGGTCGCTCGAGCGGACTTTCCAAACTCTTGAAATTTCATGATGTATGCAAAAATAGAACCCAATTTTATGATTAATAACAAAAATCAACTTAACTATGAATTACACAAATCAATTTCTTAGAAATTCAACTTAACTAAATATTTAACCAAAAACTTACTTTATAATCATAGATGTTCTAAAATGTGTTTAAATTGAATAAAACTTTTAAATTAAATTACATGCATGGATTAAAGATCAAAATCAAACAAATTCCTAATTTTCAAAGCTCTTCATTTTTCTCTTCAAAATATGAGATTGAATTAGTTCAAATTCTTCAAAATCTATGATGCATGTAACATTAGAGTATTAAAACTTACAAAATTTGTCCATGCATGTATAAATGAAACTCAAATTCATGCAAGACTACAAAAACCAAACTCAACATAATTGATTTCTAAATTAATTTCCATAAATTGAACATAACTCCATTGTATGGGTCAAATCTTCAAATAAGTCTTGTTGTATGTAATTTATAGGACTCAATTCAAGAATAATTCTTAAAATTAAACTCAAACTTGACAAGTTTAAAGAATCATAACTCATATTTTGCAACCTAACTTGATTGAACATGCAAGACTCAATTTCTATGAATTTATATAATTAATCCTCAAATCTCTATTTTAATTTTTTCAAATCCACCTTCAATCAATTTTGTCTAGATTAATTAAACAACACTAGAAAGAGGATGGAATTTCTTACCTTAAGATGAATTTTCCATAATTTTTAACTTCAATTTTGGTATCCCACAAAACCCTCTTCTTCTTTATTTGTTCATCCTTCCATTCCCATGCTATGCTCCAACAAATGACTACAATGTATATATATATGGTGAAACTCTCTCTCTCTCTCTCTCTCTCTCTCTCTCTCTCTCTCGGCTGCTTCTAGAGCACACTTGCACCTCCCTCTTTTGATTTCATTTCTTTTTTGATTTCATTTCTTTTTTGATTTCATTCTTTCTCTTAAGTCTCCAACACCAAGTGTAGACTACCCGAATGTCCTCTGCGCACCCCCTTTTTCAGAGAAGGCACAGATTTGGGTTCTAGCCACTACAGTTCGGACTCCTGTCACGGTTCTGAATCTAATCTCACAAAGTGTAATGTAAGACTGATAAATCACCAAAGAGTCCAAATCCAGCAAATCGTTTTGGAAAATCGATTTTAATCAAAAAGCACCAAACATGGACTGCTTTGCCAGATTTCAGAGTTGTCATCTAAATATTTTATTTCGAAAAATTTAGAAAACCCTGACTCGTGCCTAAGGCCACGTGTCCATCATCACCAAAGTTGCCTCGGCTCGGGAACTTAGGTATGAGAGGGGAAGGTCCTGAAATGAGCATCCCCGCTCACCCGATCAAAGAATCGGCCTCTACTAACATGATATGTTGTTTTAAAAACACATGTGTTCTTGTTCGGTTATTAAGCTAACTTACTATGTGATGCGCACAGCATACAAGTATAGACTTAATCATGAGAATTGGAACAAAACAACTCATGTTTGTTTTTCGAAAATGGTTTGAAAATGCTACTCGCAAGTAGGCTAAAGTGTGGATTTGCCACCCTCAAGTGGGCTTTAAAACATGATTTTGCCACTTCACAAAGTGGGCTTAAAACTCACAATCATTGAGTTGTTCCAATCCAGGCAATCAAGCCTTCACCCACAGGTATTCAAACAATTAAGCACTTAAGCAAATAGCCTCATGGCAAACATGCTATCATGGCAACACTTATACTCATGCAAGGATGCTAAAGCGTAAACACTTACAGTGTACTCCAAGCCAAAACAGAAGCTAGTTAGTAATCAATGCATGATCCTAGCTATGTCAACAATGCCTAATGCAACACATGCAAAATGCAACTAAGTAGGCTCGGCTATCTAATATGGCATATGAATGCAACACTTGATAACATGCTGTTAAACACGTATTCAAGTAAGTATTGAAATACAATGCAGTTTGAATGATACGCCAAGCTCGGTGCATGCAAGACAAATGAATGATGCACGAACACAAGCATAAGGTATGCTAATTGAAGTATGCCCTAATCTAACCACTGAAAGCGTGTAAATAAAAGAGAGAAAGACATGAGGTTGGAAGACATTCACACACACACGCACACTTATTACAACATTTGCCCTCTTGACGAAAGGTCCGAATA
The DNA here is from genome assembly GCA_025200525.1 of Camellia lanceoleosa. NCBI lineage: Eukaryota > Viridiplantae > Streptophyta > Magnoliopsida > Ericales > Theaceae > Camellia > Camellia lanceoleosa. The sequence goes on from CM045771.1 coordinate 11,173,878, forward strand.
ATCAAGCTAAGCTAAGTTAACTAATCTAATAATCTAATCAGACTAATTATTACACAACCAAATTGAATAATAAGCAATCTACTTACTAATTATTACATCACTTAACTAATTAACAAATTGATTAATTACAAATTCAATTCTAATTAACAAGTAAAACTCTAAACTATACTGCCACAGCAAGTTGAAGAAGTTTGAACATGCATGCCTCAGTTCCCGCTCCGAAAAGCTCTCCGGTTTGCTCTCTTGAGGCTCTGTCTGCAGGGTGTCTCCAAGAACTAGCTGCTGAACTTACCAAATCAAGGCCGGGGAATGCACCAGTGGCCTGCCGGCTATGAATGGTTGCTACCGACCCCCCTGCCAGCCAAGGATGCACATTACTGGCCACAGATGAAGAGGTGCCGACCAATAATAAGAGGCCTTTGGTGTCTTGTATCAGGACACCAAGTACAGCAGAGCACAAAATAGAGAAAATGGAGGGTCTCCCTAGAACATGTATGTACTATGCCCCTTCAAATCATCTCAAAATATCAAGGGAGAGGCATAATTAGATCCAAGACCATCAATCAAGCATCGCAATGCGTGATGGACAAAAATCCAATTTGTACAAACTCAATAAATGCATGACAGACAAGACACTTAGACCATCTCCTTATCATGAGAGATCAAAGGCAATGGAGACCAAGGGAGATTGGCTCATTTCATCACTTCAAGTATGAAATGAACCAATCTTTCTCATGTTCAATACGACATCCAATTGAACACAATGCAAAGCAAGCAACACGACATGCGAACAACATGCTAATCTTGACATGAAATGCAAGACTTAAACATGCAAACACTCATGTACCACGTACTAGAACACTTAAGCATTAAAAGCTAGTGAATGACACAACACTAGAATCATGCAAAGCAATGCTCGATGGACTAAACCAACACCAAACAGACCTCATGCATGCTAAAACAAAGGCCTAAACATGTTGGAATTAAAGCTCAAAGGACTAGACAAACATGCATATATGTTGGGCCACAAACAAGGCATAATGCTCAACTCTCAAACACAATCAAAGAGTGATATGCATGAGAATATGGCAATTCTATATGCTCTAAAATCAAGTGTTAAATGATGCCAAATCATGCAACCATCACAAATGTAGCATAGTAGGGTGCTCAAAACTCAAGACTAACTAAGGCACTTGCATCATAGCCATATCAAGCAAGCCCCAAAGGACCAAGATGACTCAAAACAGTCCCAAGGCAAGTCAAAACAAGGCCAAAAACATGCTTGAACATAGCCAACATATGCTAGAATAAAAGGCCAAAACACCAAGTAAGCTAGGCCAATGAGCATGATTACACTACAAGTGCAAGAAGCAAATGAGGGATGCTCTAACCAACCAAAAATAGAGTTGTATCATGGCAAAATAAGACAAAAAACACAATGAGATGGTGGCCCAAAAGCTTAGGCATGCATGCATACATATTAGCCCAAGATTAAGGCATAAAGCATAACTCTCCACTAGCAGTGAAAGAATGAAGCGTAAGAGAGGATGAACACACTACATGCACTGAAATCATATGAGAGATAAGGCCAAAGCATGCAAATAACTCAAGTAAAGCATGCTAGAGACTTTGAAATTCAAAACTAGTGAGCAAGATTGCACTATGGCTACACAAAGATAGGCATGCACGACCAAAACCACTTAAAACAGAGCTTAAGCATGGAAAAACATGAGTAAAAGCTGGCTGGAGCAGAGCCAAAAACATGCTAAAATGTGGTCCAAAGCATAGAGCATGTTAGGCCAACAAGCATGATTACACTACAAGTATGAGATGCAAGCAAACCATGACCAAACCAGCCAAAAACAGAGTTATGGAAGGTCCAAAAAGTCACAAAAACAAGCTTGAGCAAAGCCACAAAGGAGTATAAACACATGCTCAAGTATAAGGCCAACAAGGCAAGGAAGCAACACAAGAGGAGAGGGGACCACCCTCTCCTATTTGGGACCTCAAAATAGGATTTTTACCACTGAAAATTCTTTGAATTTTAGTGGTTCAAATGCCACAAAAAGATGATTTCAAAGGCTTTAAAGGAAGGCAAGAAACTTAGCAAATAAGCCACCAAAGAGGGTGAAACACCCCTAACTCCAAAAACACTTTAAACTACCATTTTTAAGCCTTAAAAACAAAGGTTTTTGTAGTTGACAACTAGGCCAAAATCAGCATGAAAAGGTGGCCAAGGTTGTGTACAAAAACAAGCTTAAAAGAGGGAGAAGCTCACCCTTGAAGCACAACAGCAAACAGCGAACAAATAGCCACTTTTCTTGAACCAAAACCACCTTTAGCAGCCCAAAAAAAGTTCCAAGGGACCTCAGCACAATGGTGATCAAGTCTTCTTAAGGGTTGATAGGTTGAAGATGGTTGTATGCAAGCCTTCTAGCATAAAAGCTTTGGAGAGGGTGAAATCTAGAGAGAAATTTGAAGAGAGAGAGGCTCCCAAACCTTTGCCAAATTGTTCTCAAATGTTCTAACCCTTGAATATGAGATATTTGGCTTCATTATATAGTAAAAATGGAGCATTTGGTTGAAAATATCTCACGAGAGACAGCTGGAGCAAAATATTTGTCCAAAATTGCTTTATGCCATCTATGGCCGGCACTGTACCATTGTTGACCGGCACTGTACCATTGTTGGCCAGCACTTGACCATTGATGGCCAGCAAGGGTCACTTTTGGATGGCATATGGCTGGCATTGGCCATTCATGGCTGGCACACTCCCATAGAGGCCGGCAGAAAAAATCAGTCCTAGTCCCCGACTTGAAGCAAGCCTAACTCCTTCGTTTGGATGCCTTTTTAGGTCATTCTTGTGTGTAAATTGAAGCCCTGGAAGTAAGATTTCCAATGGTGGTAGCCTCACATCAAATTTCTAACTGTGCTAAGAGATATCCCTTTTTTAGTGAAGACTGCTCAGTTTCGGTCCAACCGAATTGATGCCCTACTTCAACCAACCATACCTCTCCCGTCTGGACTCGGCTTTAGGAGATTCTTGAGTAAAAAATGAAGCCCCGGAAGTCTTCTTTCCAACAGTGGTGGCCTCATAGCTGAAATCCAAGTGTGCAAACAAATAGGCCTGATTTAGCGAGGGCTGCTCGACTCTCTCTTAACGATTCATGCCCAACTCCTTCCCTAACTGGGTTTCTTCCCTCTCCTCTTCTTTTCTTCAACTCCAAACCCCTAAACAAGGTGTTTTGAAATATTTTTCAAAGAGTTCATCTCTCTTCCATTCATTTCTACTTTGTCCTTGCTCGGTTTACCGAAAAGCGCGACATTTAACAAAATGCGAGCGTCGAAACATCGTAGGAACTTTTTCGAAAACTATTTTGAAAGAGAGGGTTTTAAGGTCTCAAAATCTTTTGATCAAAATCATTTTGGTCCAAAAGGGGTATGAAGTTGGGATTTGACTCTCTCATTGCCGAAGAAATCGAACTTTTGCATAGCATAGCCTGCATCACTAAGTAAGCAATTAGCGGCGCCCAAGTCTTAAGGGCGGTCAAAAATGGGGTGTCTACACCAAGGTATAAACATACACTCATACTAACCCATCACACTACACACGTGCACAATCTGGATATTTCTTCAAATTAATTTATGATTAGAATTAACTTATTAAATAATTATCCATTAACTTTATTAAACACAATTTGATCTTAATTAATCTTAATTAGTACACAATTTAGTTAATCATGATCAATCACAAATCCCACACAATTTAATTAATCTAATCAACTTCAATTGAGGCTCAATTAATTATATTTAATTTTATCAGTCTGAATCAGATTTTTAATCACACTCCAAAAATGTTCCAAATATTAAATTAAACATATTTCCATTATCAATTTCGATTTCTCAACCCATTTAGGCCTTCAATTTCTAATCAGACTTCAAATTTCTATTAACAAATTACATATTCATATTAGACACCCCATAAATAAATTTAATTCGTAATAATCACAATTCTCAATCCTCATAATTTAATTAACTTAATTAACTCCAATTCGGACCCAATTAATCGAATCCCAATTTTACTAAACTGAATCGAATGTTTAATTAAACTCCCAAGTGGGTTCGTAATTAAATTAAATTGACTCAATTTCTTAATTCCACTTCCTTAAGCCATTTGGACCCTCAATTTCTAATTCCAAAATAAATCTTTTACAGAATCATACATGAATCAGATTCTACAATTCTCATAATTCCCAAATTAAATTAGGATAACGACTAATTAAAATCTCAAATCTCTTTAATTAACCAAATATAAAATATTATACGTGGCGGGGTTATCACATATCAACTAATATATCCTAAGTTTCAAACCCAATTGGTTTTACTTGATTTGCTTATCAAAACAATTATTTGCAATTAATTATATCCAAAGAGGTTGTTTTCTGCAACACTTTAAAGAAATTAATGGTTCTCTTAATATATATGAGAAATCAATGCAAGGCAAAAAATTTATGAAACTAGACTCGTAACTAGTTCTAATGACACTGATTTGATAGTTTTCAGATTTATACCCAAAGAGAACCATACTTCCGAAGTTACTGTTTTATACTAGTTTTCTGGACAGATTTGAATACATCAGTTTATATGGATTTTGACTCCCAAAAATTATAAGAAAAATCTTCTATAAAATTCAATATGTAATTGATCTACTATAACAATTTCAGTTCAAAATTCATTCGTTTGATAAGGTTTCTTGATTTTTAAAGTTTGTGATTATGTACAGAATTCTTATCCAATGACTTTAGCTACTTTATTCGCTTTAAAATTTTGCATGATAATAATACACAGAAAACACTATCCCAATCAGCCAAACCATTCCTTTTGTTAAATTGGTTGAGAAAATTCTGTACAAAAACAGAATTTTTCGTTAACTTTGGACTGTATTTTAACTAGGTCCCAAGTATCAGTTATAGCAGGTATTGGTGGTAACGCATTCTATGCCACGTTGTGATTCACGTAGTATATTTGGTTACTCAAAACCATACTCGGGTGAATGAGAAATTGAAGCCAAAGTAAGCTCCAAGGAGCTGGTTTTTTTGTTGAAATTTCCATAAAGGTTGGAATTAAAGTTTGTTCCACATTGCTTTGGTAGGCAAACTTTGTGTGGGTTTATAAGCCTTGGGTTTGGAACTTGGGGAGGGCCCCAATGCGTACCCAAGTTTTGTGGAAGAGTGAGGTTATAGGCAAAGTAGGCTAGACCTATTGGACATAAAAAAAACACGTGCGCGTCGTTGCCGTCCATCTCTCCGGTCAGTCGGGCGAGCTGGGCTTGGGCGTAAGTGCGTGGTATGAGGTTGGGTTGGGCTTGTCCGACCCAATACTTATCTTTTTGGGCCAAAAACTTTTTGAATTTTATTTTTCTAAAATTAAATTCTTACCTTTTTTGGAATTTGAATTTCGAAATTAATTCCAAAATGGTGTCCAGATTTTTTCCTCCACCTAAACAGGTTTATATCTGTTCAAATTAAATTCAACCCAAACAGATTCAATATCTGTTTAAATTCAAACCAAATAGGTTCCTTACCTATTCAAATAGTATCGAACAGGTACCATACCTGTTCAAACAGTTTTGTTACCTGTTGGATTCAAATCTGAAAAGCCACAACTGTACTTGTAAATAGTCAGTTCCTCATTTAGATTTTGCACTCAATTTTTTTCTGTTCTAATTCCGCTATTGCTCTCTACATTTTGCTGCATTTAATTTTCCTATGAGAAAGAGTATAAACACAAAGTGTGTTCATTGTGCAAACAGTTTGTAGTGCTGCTACTGTTTGTTGTGGATCATTTCATCTTGGAAGATAGACGTCCATAATATGTTGCTTTTTGAGAGGGCAGAGATCATCTTAAGGAGACAGTGTTCAACACTGGACTTAATCTAAATATCTAGAAAAATAATACTATAAGTAATTCGATTACTTTTCTGTTTTTTTATTTTTATTTTTTCTTTTTCAGATTTTGGTGTTGTTTTTGTAACAAAATAAGAATCTATTTTTTTCTTAATTTATTAATATATACATATCTATATATACTATTTTGATTTTTGTAATCAAACAGTCTCTTTTCTTTCTTTAATCCATTATTCAAATACAGTGAAGATTTTTAACAATCTTAAGATAGATCATTTTTGTGTCTTCATTGTATTAATAAAATTATTGTGTTGTATTTTATTTTTCTGGTTTTAGTAACTAGGAAAATAAGATTATTTTAATGTTATAACTTATTTTCTGGTTTGAGTAACTAGAAAATTAATTTGTGTTTTGGTTTGGGTTTTTCTGATTTTTTGTAATAAGATATTATGGCCGTTGAAAGCAATACTCCAAATCCGATTATTACAACGACTTCGATCCTTACATAAACCATGTTCAAGTTCCAATAAGTCATGAAGAAAAATCGAAAAACTTAATGGCACCAAGTTTAAGAGATGGCGGCGAAAATGTTGTTCTATCTTAGAACTCTAAATCTTGCCCGATTTCTTTATGAAAAGGCTCGGTGCTTAAACAAGATGAAAGTGATTAGCAAGTTGTTGTCATTGTAAATGCGAAAACATTTTGATTTTTGTATAGAAACTACATCCTCAATGGCCTAGACAACATGTTGTATAATGTTTGATCCTCTAAAAATAGTAAAAGAATTGTGGGATTCTTTGGAGAAAAAATAGATGACAGAGGATCTTGGGTACAAAGAAATTTGTTGTTGGTAAATTTTTTTGGATTTTATTATGGTAGACTCCCAAATGGTAATTTCTCAAGTTCAAAGTTTTCGATTAATTTTGTATGATATTCATCCTGAAAGTATGTCTCTTAGTGAGTATTTCCAAGTCGCTGGTTTAGTGGAAAAATTACGACGGGCTTAGAAAGATTTCAAAAATTATTTAAAACATAAACGCAAAGAGATGACCATGGATGAACTGATTGTAAGACTGAGAATTAAGAAGATAACCATAAGGTTGAAAAGTGGAATGGTAAAAATCCCATTGAGTCCAAGGCTAATGTAGTGGAACAAGTGCCCAAACCACGTAACAAGAAGATAAAGTTTGTTGGAGATGGTCCTAAACAAGGTGACAACAATGGCAATAAAAAGTTCAAAGGAAAATGTTATAACTATGGTAGGACCAGACATTGTGCGTCTGATTGGCGCCGCTCTAAGAAGGATCGTGGAAGTACAAGCAAGAAGACTACCAATCAAGCCAATATGACAGAACTAGATTACATCTCTAATGGGATAAATGACATCAATCTCTCTGCTGTGGTGTCTGAGGCTAATTTTGTTGGAAATCCCAAGGAATGGTGAGTTGACACTGAAGCAACTCGACACATTTATGCGAACATGAAGATGCTCAATACTTATAATGAGGCCGCAAACAGTGAACAACTATTCATGGGAAATTCGTCTAATTCTATTGTGGCTAGACAAGAGAAAGTTGTCTTGAAAATGATATCTGGGAAAGAACTTACCCTCAACAACGTGCTGCATGTAGCAGATATCGGGAAGAATTTAGTTTCTGGTTATTCGTTAAGCAAAAATGGTTTTAGACTTGTATTTGAATATGATAAATTTGTATTAACAAAGAATGGTATGTATGTGAGTAATGGATACATGAGTGATGGTCTCTTCAAGTTGAATGTAATGACTGTTGTACCAAAATCTGCTATTAATAAGAATAACACATCATTTGCTTATATTCTTGAGTCAAATTTATGGCATGGTAGATTAGGACATGTGATTTTTGATGCTTTACATAGACTAATTGGTTTAGATTATATACCAAAGTTTGAAATTGATCTTAATCACAAACATGCACACACTTTGGTTTGCAAACAAGGTATGAAGACAACTGTTCTCAAGCATGAGCAATGAATGAAAAGCATGGACGTATGACAATACTATAGGCCCTGAAATCATGCATGGAATGGTGCCAAACCACTCACATAACACAAGGATAGCATGCAAGAAAGGTCAAAGTTTGAAACTAACAAAGGGACTTAAACCACGGCCATATAAGGCAAGCCCCAAAGGGCCAAGGTCAACCAAAATAGTCCCAAGGCAAGTCAATACAAGATCAAAAGCATGCTCGAACCTAGCCAACGTGAGCTAGAACAAAAGTCCAAAAAATATGAGGCATGCAAGGCTAACAAGGGGTATTACACTACACCTATTACAACCAAACATAGCATGACTTAACCAATAAAAATTAGAGTTATGGCATGTCAAAATAAGCTCAAAAACCCACTGAGATGGCATCCCAAAAGCTTAGGTATGATGGCATGCACAATGGCCCATTCTTAAGGCATAAAACACAAACCTCCCAATGCATTGAAAGAATGGCAAGCATAAGTGTATGACCATGAAATATGCACTGGAATATCGTTTCAAATGATGTTAAATCATGAGAATAGTCTAAACAATGCATGCTAGTAGACTTGATACACAAAGATAACGAGCTAGATTGAATCATGGCTATACAAAACAATGCATGCATGACCAAGACAACACAAATTAGAGCTCAAGCATGGTAAAACATGAGGGAAAACTTCTTTGAGTTGAGCCAAAACATGCAAGAATGATGGTCCAAACACATGATGCATGTTAAGGCAATAGAGAGAATTGCAAAACAAGTGCATGGTGCATGCAAGAGGCTATTAAACCAACCTTAGACAGAGGTATATCATGGCAAAATAACACCAAATACTTACTGAAATGGGGCCAAAACATGCTAAGAAAACATGCTACTATTGTGAGCCATTTATACTAGCATACAAGACACAAGGAGAGGGGGGTGTCCCTCTCCTATTTAAAACTCCAAAACCACCTTTCCACCACCGAAAATCCTCTGGATTTCAGTGGTAGGAAGGTCATGCAAAGGCTAGAACAAGAGCCAAAAGGGATGGCTCAAAACAAGGCCAAACAAGGCCTAAGAGGGGATAGACTACCCCCAACACAAAAGTGACCTTAAACAAACATCACAAGCATGAAAAATCAGAACTTTTTGTAGTTTAGAGTTAAGCTTAAAACAATATGCAAGTAGGTTTAAAAGCTTAAACCCAAATAGGGGATTAAAAGCTAGAATCTCACCCTTGAAGAACACCTTCAAGAACATAGCTCCAGCACTCTTTTCTAACCAATACCAATCCAAGAATACTAAAACCAACTCCTTAGTACCTCAGCAACAAAAGGATGGTGTTCTAGTAGGTGTTTGTGTGCAATAGTGTGAAGGATTTACACTTTTGGGCACAAACAAGAGCAAATGAAGAGAGAGAGGTAAAATATAGAGGGAGAGTTATATGTTTTGTATCTCAAGATTTCAGAACCTTTGGAAAGGGAGAGGGGCCTCCCTTCTTATAGAATTTCAATTCTCAAGCTTGATGAACAAGCTTGAGTCTTGATGCAATCCCTCTATACACGTTTATGGAGGATGAGAATTGTGCTCACCAGCTGTCACAGCTGGCACAAAAATATCTGCAAAAGCAGGTGGAAAGGTCTCGGCTAGAAAATATGGTTGATCAACCAAAAAGAGTGCCGATCGGCCAACACTTATGGCCAATGGCAAGAAAACATGGCCGATGGCACAAAGCCTTGGCTGATGGGTTGCAGGGATGGCTAACAAGCCACCCTCTTCCCTCAGAAGCAAAAACACAAGTCCTTGGTCCACAACCAAGCACAAAACAGACAAGTTGAGAGATCCTAAGGCAAGTCGCGCAGCCAAGACCTCCGGGAACTCAAAACGAACACGAGCATGGATGATCATCGAGTGTTCAAATGATGACGTCCAAGTCTTGAGGACGGCCAAAAATGGGGTGTCTCTGATTGCCCTCTTTGACAGAACTCGAAAGTCATAAGATGACGGGAGTGAATGTCAAAGCCTAGAGATGACCCATTTTTGACGAGGCCGAAGATTTAGACAAGCATACAAGATAATCAAAGAGATGTGCCCGCAGGCAGGGGCAAGATGCAAATGACATGCACAATGCCGAACATAACTTATGTTCATGCAAAGAGAGCTATAATGAAGCATAACATGCTAAGTAAATGGGAACATTTTTAAGCAAGCGAATAAGAAATAACAGTCCTACATATTCTAATAGAAAGGATATAAGAAAATTATGCAATTCTTATTGCGTCTCACGCGGAGAAAACTAAAAGCGACTACCAAGAATACCCGGAGTCTCAAACACAACATCTCTCAGCGTGTCACCTTGAGGAGAGAAAGAATGCAAGAAAATCACGATCATCCAGGTGCGTGCCAAACGCGAGAGGAGAGAGATACGTCCAAACGCATGCCAAATGCGAGTGGAGAGGGGGGAGTAGTCAAGCTGAACCGGAACTCCTCATGAATGAACCGTACATACAATATCATGCCTGCAAAAGAAAGAAATTCAATAGGTATAATATAGTAGAAACACATGTTCAATCGTTAGATAAAGAAATCAGTTCAATATGAGATAAACATGAGCATAACAATGCAAGTAGGGCATGCGCGACAACACAAGCGAGGGGTGCGTAACAATGCAACAAAGATGTGCATGACAATACTGGTGAGAGGGGTGCATGACAATGCAACCTAAGTGTGACGCATAACAATGCAAATGGAAAGGGTACATGACAATGCAACCTAAGTGTGCGCATAACAATGCGATAGAGGGATGCATGACAATGCGACCTTAAGTGTGACACATAACAATGCGAGAGAGGGGTACATGACAATGCAACCTAAGTGTGACGCATAACAATGCGAGAAAAAGCATAAACACATGTAAGTAAAGCATGCGTGACAACGTAAGCAATGTGTAACAATGCGAGGAAAAGCATAAATATATGTAAGTAAAGCATGCGCAACAACGCAAGCAATGTGTATCAATGCGACAACAAAGAGAGGCATATGTTCAACGGAAGCATGGTAAAGGCATGTTATTCACGATGTTGAGATGCAACTTTAAAATGAGATGAAGCGTGCTCAATGCAAGAGCAAAAAGACATATAGCAAGCACGCCCTTTACAAACATAACGAAACATCGTAATGCAAGGTATTCAAAGTAATTTTCGAATATCGCAATATACAAAAGGATACGAAAAAGGATACACCTCGCGCATATCAAGTGCTGCACATGGAAGACACGGTTCGAGGTCACCACAGAGGCCGCTTAAGCTTCAAAAGTGTACTTTCTTGCACTGTCTTGGAAGATAAGGGTACCAATCAACATAATTGACCCAAACAAGGGCATTGGAGGTGCATTGACCACAAGGGGAGGCCATCGGCCATCCATCGGCCTCAAAAAGATACTATTGGCCAAATATTTAGCCAATCGGCTAACAATTTGGCCGATCGATAAAAATAAGCGATTGAAGGCGATTTGACATTTTGCCTCGGGTCTTAAAGTATAGGGTTCCAAACCCTATATTCTCACTTCTCCCTTGCCGAAAATCTTTTCTCTCTCTCTCTCTAGGTCATTTTCCGCCTTTAGATCCGAGCTTTTCCTTTCTTTTTGAGCCTCCCGCAACTTCCGATTCGCGAAAACTTCGTTGTTCCAAACACTTTGAACCGAATGAAACACGATTTCAGTGCCCCATTCTCGATTTCCACCACTTGGGGTTTGTTTCCCCCAAGTTTACCTTGATTCCCGTGCCCTTTTCCGAGCCTTGTCATTTTCCTCCATTTTTCACCTCTCGGGGTTGACTCTCGGTTGACTTTTTGCATTTTCACCCATTTTCCATACCCCCGACCACTTTTGCACCCCTCTCGAGATGGCAGACGATATTCCACGGGGTGGCACTCCCCTAGAGATGGATACGGATCCCGATGTCGAGCTCTTGCCGCTGAGTGTTCGACCGTTTAACCCGGCGACATACCGACCCGCGATACACGTACTGCCTTCTGATAGCATCTGACAGTTCAGGAGCTTTGCGTGAGGCGCTTCAGAGGGCCTCTTACTACGCGAGCCGGAGTCGCATCTTTCTTATGTTGCCACTGAGGTATACTCCTCCTCTCTTTATTTTCTGCAATATAGATTAGATATCTTGAGTGGCCAATACTGTTCTTTACCTGAATAACCTAAACACACTGATACATCACATGTCTAGTTCACCCTGAGCATAATCATACACGACATCTGTGTCAACTCGAACACATGCACATACACACTGCATTTTTATCAATTCTGAATGTTTTCAAACACTGCATTTCTGACACTGCTTCATATTTGTTTGTCTTTGAACACAGGGAGATTCCCATGCCTTCCAGGGGTATAGGAACACCATAGCCCGAGGTTGGTATATGGAGTTGCCTGACGAGGTTCGCCACATTGTTGACGAGGTTGGCTTCGGCATTTTCTGCATGGGACTCTCACGCCTTCCTGCGAGTAGGTCCCTTCTTGGCGCGCTGGTGGAGAGGTGGTGGGACACCACCGATTCCTTCCATCTTTCTGCAGCGGGGGAGATGACAATGACTCCCTTTGACTTCTCTATGCTCACTGGCATCGGAGTAGGGGGTGATCTGATCCCCTTCGACGCTGATATGTGAGCATCGGAGTAGGGGGTGATCCGATCCCCTTCGACGCTGATATGGACGAGTGGGACGCTGCCCAGATCTACTTGCTTGGCACTCGGCTACCTCTCTCCCGGCCAGGGTTCGTGAGGTATTCTTGGTTCGAGGACCACTTCAGGGTACAGGCGCCTATGACCCGTGAGGAGGTGGAGCAATACGCTCGAGGATTCATCATGTTCTTGCTGGGCACCACTTTTTTCGCCGACCAGGTGAACACAGTTGCCCTATATCTGCTGAGTGCATTGGTGGACGTGACCAAGATCCGTCGCTATGATTGGGATGGCGCAGGCCTAACCACGCTCTACGGATACATGAGCTATTCATCTCGCCGTAGCGGACATCTACTGGGAGGCTACTGGCGAGCCTAGGAGGTACATTTTTCCCTTTCTGTTTTACAGTTCTGCTTTACACTATCTGTACATCGCACACACTATGCATACGCAATCTGCTTTACACTAGCTATACCCCGCACACACTGCACATTACACTGCACACTACACAATACACTGCACATCATTCTCTGATTTCTGCTTTATCTGCATACTACTTTACTGATAAGCATACTCATTCTTACCCTATTTCACTCTGTAGTTGTGGGCGTATGCCTACTTTCGAGGCTTGCTCCAGTGTCGGATGTAGAGATGCCGCTCGCTGTCCCCTATTCTCACCGATTTGATATGAGGTGCGAGCGGAGGCCACGAGAGTCTTTCCTGTTCTTTCGCAGATACTTCGACACCATCACCGCAGCTGAGGTATTTCAAACATTACAGTTTATTTAAGATTCGCTTTACATTGTACTTTCAATAGCAGATAACAAACTGTATATCCCGTCATTTACAGATCACTTGGTAGCCTTAGGCCGCGTTGCCGGAGGCAATGAGAGAGCAATACGCGGGTGCTCGGGAGGCTGCTTGGTTCAGGGTTTTGCTGGAGGGTCCGGTCTGCCGGGCATGGTATCTGGGAGAGCGTTTCCCACGTTAGACCCTCGACTTACCATAGCAGATAGTCCCGACGCCGCCTCCTTCGCATATGAGGCATACAATGAGATACACCCCGCAGGAGATGATCGATTACACGATTAGTTGGGATTCTGACTTCTTCACAGAGGAGGGCGACTATACCGACTTTATTCAGACACATCTTATGCGACCTCGGCGGTCTTTCGTCGAGTCGAGAGGAGAGGCTGCAGCGTCTGTGAGAGGAGCAGTCGAGGCGGCTCGGGCTGAGACATGAGTGGGTCCCGGAGGGGACGCGGAGCGAAGTGGCCAGAGCTGCCCACCACCATGACATGCCGAGGACAAAGTGGGGAGACTTACCAGATACCCATCGCTACTTCGCTAGCTGATCATGAGCTCATCGAAGTTCGCAGCTCGACCCCGGTATGTACTATACTTTGCATTCTGTACAGTCATTTCATTTCATTTGATATCCCGCAGAATACTAAATGCTTTAACACTTTTGAAGGCTTCAATTGAGTACACTGGGCAGGCGCTGGAGCTGACAGCCTCGGTGATGGGGATGCTACAGAGGAGCATCGACTTGTTGACCATCTACGGTATCCCGGTAAGTTCTTTCAACCTCAGTCCCGAAACTTTGCATAATCTGTCCCATACTGATCTAATACATCATATTGTCAATACGGCGCTTGATACACTACACTCACACATTGCTCACGACATTCATACACTGTAATCATACACTGCTCACGGCATCCATACACTGCTCACAGCATTGCCTACGGCATTCATACATTGCTCATAGCATTCATACAGTGTACTCATATACTGTATTCGGCATTCATACTCGACTTTTCATAGCATAACTGATGCGTTTGCCAATTGTTCTTTTCAGGCCCCATTCTAGATACCGGCCATAGGGGGTGCTCCAATAGGACTATCTGTACCTGCCTGAGGAACGGGGAGAGCAGGGCGAAGGATCTTAGTATGCCACCGTAACAGAGCCGGGCGTACTCACTTCGGGAGTAGCTCACGGGCACCTGTCCTAGATGACGACGAGTCTGATGCAGAGGCAGAATTGTCTAAGGATGAGGCTGGGGATGGCTCAGATTCAGACTCTGATGGTGGAGATCTTGGACCTTCGTCCAGGAAGAGGACCAGGACGGACTCCCGCACTTGAGGCTACTGGCGCCAATCCAGACACTTTGCTGCTTTTTTTTTTGCTTTATTTTTCTTTTTACTGGTAGTTTTGCACATTGTATTGCCTCAGGCAGGTTTTATTTTCTTCAAAACTATGTACTTTTGCAAGAGAAAATATGATGAAATGAAACAACTGTTTTGTTTGAAAAAGTGTTGCATTTGTACATTCTAAGCATCGCATCACATTACATTACAATGTAAATGAGATTGAACTTTGTTTTGAAAACTAAACACTCAAATTGCATTATTCAAGTAGTGAGCCAACTGACGACAAAACAACTCGATAAATAAATTGAAGAACTTGACATGCTAACCAAATGTAAATACCACTAATAAGCAAAACAAAGACTAATGAACACAAAATACAACTCGATAAACAAAAAGTACAACAACTTGATAAACAAATTGAAGTAACACATGCACGACTTCGCAAAATCATCACCGAAAGGCATTTGAAGTGGAACCAAGCACAAGTTCTCAACATCTTCAACACTTATACAGCTTAGAGAACAAAAGGAAAGGCCATTGGCCAAGGTGAGAGGCCATCGGCCATCATTACTAGTCGACCGGCCAAAAAAGATGGTCAGTCGGCACTCTTTTTGGCCGATCGGCCAAAAATGGCAAGCACCTCCAGAATGATGACACCTGTCTTCCACTCAACATCTTATCTTCTACAAAAGCCCCAGCTTCGTACTTTTTCCCATTTCAGCTCAGTTTTTGCACCAAATGGAAGCATTTCTTGTCCAAAATCCCACAAATTAGATTGCCAACTTGGATGGCTCGGAAAGGCTGAATTTTTGGGGTTTCAGCATAAATGCACTATTCACGTTGAGTCGTACCCCGCTGCGTTTTCCGTTCCTCCATGCTGCGGCAAGGTTTTGAAATCCGGTAACACACGTCTTTAGCTTTGGTGGACAAGAGATGTGTCCCACTTTCGAGGATTTCCAAGCTTTAATGGAATCTGAGCGCGATGAAGAAATCTTGCCTCAATTTCGGTTCAGCCACGTCCAAGCCCTAGGACGGATGTGTGGCCTTACTTTGCACGACACTCGGTCATTGATTCACAATGGAGAACTGGACATTCCAAGCTTGATTCGTCGGTTTTCTAATGCTGGTGACCGCGGCGATCATCATTGGTAGGGTTATCGGCGACATGCGCTTTGCTTGTGCATGTTGTCTCATTTCTTGCTTGCCCCAAGCTCCGGTGGGTTTAGCACTCATTTGATTGAGGTCGCTGAGGGCTTAAAAGAGGGTAAAAGCTGCATTGCCATGACACTAGCTGAGACATTGATAGGTTTGGACGCTTTCCATTGCGGAGAGACAACTAGATTCGCAGGGAGTCCACTACTATTGCAGGTAATGTTTCCCACCCTATCTCACATATATTTCTCACATCACTCGGCCCTCAAGCTTGGTTTTTCTTTCAACGTACACCTCTCTATTCTTTAATCTCTCATTTTTCATCCCTTCCCAAGTATGGTTGATGGATAAATTGAAAGTTGTAGACTCATGCCCAGCATATTCAGCTCGCGGCTATTTCTTCCGGCGACGTCTAGTCGACGCCCCTGATGAGGGATGGTGGTGCGACTGGATGCGCAGTTTGTCTGCTCTCGACATTGCTTGGCGCTGCCCCTGGCTTAACTTACCGGTGATGAGCGACAACATGACCTGCCAGCCCGGGATTCAGTTGATTGGCCTGACACTGTGTCTTTTACTTCCCTTTCCAATTCCGGCACCAGTTCGGCCATGATCAGACTTACCCTGAAGAGGGGATAGAGTATCTCTTTGCATTTCGGTCCGGCGCTGATTAGCGGTATGCCACAACATGGAGGGCGAGAGCTTGGCCCCGCTCCCATTTTCAGTTGCACCCTCTCTGATGAGTGCATAGCTTGGCTTGATGAGGAGGTGCAGATCGGGCCCACTTTGGCATCAGAGGCTTCGACCAGCTCTGGGAGGGGACGCAGGAACACTTGACTATGCCCCGAATTTATTTGCTTTGATCAGTACTTTCAAGTTTTTTTTATGAATGTAATAAAAAAACAACTTCAATTTGTATTCAAGAGTAGGAGAACTCTGTATTGAAATCAATGTAATTGAAGGTTGTGGGTACTGAAAATTTTTCGTTCGGTCCAAAAATGGTCTAAGTTGTAAAAAGATTAATTTGAGCAAAATCAAATTTTATTAAAACTGTTCAAAACCATTTTCGATATGGATTACAACTAGACACGCCTGAGATCTATCACTGAGATATACAACCCCGGATCCCAGCAACTGGAAAGTTTCCTCTAGTCTGAATAACCTTTGCCTTTGGAGATCACAACCGAGCTCTTGAATGCAGAATAGACGAAGATGACCAACATGATCACATAGACAAAGTTGATCGGGGAAGTGTTTATGGCTGGACTTCAGGATGAAGTTGCCTACGTATCCTAAAGATGGAAATCAAGCCTTACGTAGTTCGGCTCGGGTTCACTCATGTATTAACACTTTCCTTTGTGCTCTAACTTTTGCCAAGGCCGCCCTTTCTGGGTTTTCAACCTTGTGAGCTCAATTTTTATAATTTTAAATTTTTCATGCTCTAACTTTTGCCTAGGTTGCCCTTTCGGGTTTTCGGCCTAGCGAGCCACTCAGGGATAATATTTCTTCAACTTGTCCATGTAGATCGGTCGGGAGAACTCTAGGCCATCTAAGTCATCAGAACGACAGCTCCACCCGACCAGATAGACTTGATGATGTAAGGGCCAGTCTAATTGCGTCTGAACTTGCCCCTAGGGTCGTAGATGGGAGCTCGGTTGTCTTTGAGCACCAAATCTCCTTCTTTCAAATTCCTGGACTTAACCTTCTTGTTAAAAGCCCTGGTGATTCTCCGTTGATAACCCTAAACATGATACAGTGCTTTCAGCCTTTTTTCATCAAAGAACATGAGTTCTTCGAACCTGCTTTGCTGCCAATCTACCTCAGCTATCTGACACTCAGCCAATACTCACAATGACGGAACCTCAACTTCGATAGGCAGAACAGCCTCCATCCTATAAACTAAGGAATACGGCGTTGCCCCAGTAGAAGTTCAAATTGACGTTCGATAGCCCTACAGAGAAAATTACAGCTTATTTGGCCAATCCCAGTAGGTTTTCACCATCTTCTGTAGAATGTGCTTGATGTTCTTGTTGGCGGCCTTAACTGCTCCGTTGGTTTGCGGCCGATATGTAGATGACTTATGAAAAGCCACGTTGTACTTGTCCAACAAGTCAATCACTTCCTTCTTGAAGTGGGAACCATTATCTGAAATAATCTCGTTCGGGACCCCGTAGCGACAGATGATGTTGTTCCTGATAAACATAACAACATGCGACACCTTCAACACCACATAAGACTGGGCCTCAACCCACTTTGTGAAATAGTCTATCGTGACCAAAATGAACTCATGCCCATTGGACCCCTTCGGAGTGATAGCCCCGAATACATCAATCCCCCATATTGAAAACGGCCATGGCGAAGTCATGTTGTACAGCTTTGATGGCAGAATGTTCATGTGGTTTGCATGGATCTGACATTTGTGGCATTGCCAGACAAAGCCAATACAATCCTCCTCCATGGTGGACCAGTAATAACCCTGTCTAAGGATCTTCCGGGCTAGCATCACCCCGTTCATGTGCGCTCCGCACTCTCCTCCATGGATGGCGTCCATCAGGCGCTTCGATTATTTGGCATCAACACACAACTTATGGATCCTAAAATGACCTCTCTTATACAGTTTACCCCCACAGACGATGAACTGAGCAGCCATTCTTCGAATTCTCCTCTTATCTTTGGCATTTGCCCCTCGTGGATACGCCTCTTTTTCTAATAAGTTCCAGACATCGTAATACTAGGGGTTCTCATCTTGTACCTCATCTATGGCGGCAATCAACTTGTAAGCGGGCACAAATTTCTGATCGATGATGATTGGACACATTCGGACTCCAAAAGGGATGTCTATCATAGATGATAGAGTTCCTAATGAATCTACGAACCTGCTGTTCTCTCTTAACAGATGAGCGAAGTTCAGCTTCTCAAACCTAGGAATCAGTAAGTCCAGGGTCTGGTGATAGATTCTCATCTTTTCTTCTTTGACTTTCCAATCTCCCTTAGCTTAGGATACAACAAGGTTCGAGTCCCTGATGACGTCCAATTGTTTTGCCCCTAGTTCTAGGGCGGCTTCCAAACCAGCAATACATGCCTCATACTCTGCCTCATTGTTCGAGACTTTGAACTGGAGTTTGAATGCTAGAGGTATGCGGGAATTGTCGGGTGCTATCAGCAACACCCTTATCCCATACCCGTATTGGTCTGACGCTCTGTCAAAGTACATCATCCAAGTTTCTTCTTCGACATGCAGAATGGCCTCGTCTGGGAACAAATACCCGATTGCTTCATCCCCTTCCACTAGGTGATTGACTAGGAACTCCGCTACCACTCTCTCTTTCACTGACTTGCGCGTCATGTACTTCAGATTGAATTCGGAAAGCAGAAGCAACCAATGGGCTAGCCTGCCCGTAAGTGCCAGTTTCTCGAAAAGATATTTGATGGGATCTACTCTCGAAACCAGTATTACAGAGTGAGCTAACAGTTAGTGTCGCGGCTTTCTGGTAGCCCATACCAAAGCCAAACAAGCCTTCTCCAGCGGAGTGTAGCGGGTCTCGTAATCTAGCATTTTCTTGCTCAGGTAGTAGATAGCCCTCTCCACTTTGTCCTCAGACTCCTGTGCAAGCATGCAGCCCATTGTAGTTTCAGTCACTGAAAGATACAGAATCAATGGTTTCTCCGGCTCAGGCAGTGACAACACAGGTGGGTTCTGTAAATATTGCTTGATTTGTTCAAAAGCAACTTGGCATCGGTCATCCCATTGGAATTTCTTTCCTTTCTTCAGGAGACCAAAGAGTGGTTCACAAGTCAAGGTTAATTTTGCAATAAACCATCTTATGAATTGCACTTTCCCAGAAAGTCTCGCACCTCCTTTTCAGTCCTTGGTAGTGGCATTTCTAAGATGGCCTTAATTTTGGAAGGGTCGACCTCGATACCTCTCTGTGTGATCAAGAACCTCAGCATTTTCCCTGCTGTAACACCAAACGTACACTTTTGAGGATTCAGCCGCAATCGATATTCCCTGATCTGTTGAAAGAATTTCTACAAGGCGGTGTAGTGGCCCTCTCTTTCCTTGGATTTGACAATCATGTCGTCTACGTACACCTCAACCTCCTTATGGATCATATCCTGCAAAATCATGGTTGCAGCTCATTGATATGTAGTTCCAGTATTCTTCAGCACAAACAGCATCACCCTATAACAATAGGTCCCCCACGGGGTGGTGAAAGCAGTCTTCTCCAGGTCTTCGGGTGCCATCAATATCTTATTATAGCCAGAAAACCCGTCCATGAATGAAAGCAATGCATGCCCAGCAGTAAAATCCACTAATTCGTCGATATGCGGCAGAGAAAAGTCGTCCTTCGGACTGGCTTTGTTCAAATCCCTGAAGTCTACACATACACAGATTACGTCCTTCTTGACCTTTGGAACTATATTAGCCAACCAAGTTGGGTATTGAGATACCAGCGAACCTGCTTCAATTTGTAGTGACCTCTTCTTTGATCTTGAGGGCCCGGTCAGGGCGGATCATACGAGTTTACGCTTATGAGGTTGGGCCTCTAGGTCAAGAGGGATCCGGTGCTGTACAATCTTAGGATCGATTCCAGGCATGTCTTCGTAGGACCACACGAAAACATCTTTGAAATCTTTTAATAAAGCGACTAAAAGCTCGCGCTCCTCTGAAGACAACATGGACCCGATCTGGACTAGCCGCGGGTCCTTCTCAGTACCAACATTAATTTGGGTGATTTCATCAACCAATGGTTTTACAAACATCTCCTGCTCCTGATTTAGCAAATATTTCAAAACCGGAGGAATTTCTTCCTCGTCGTTTTCATCAAAATTTTGAAAGTCTGAATTAATGCAATAAATCAAGGGCATAGAAAAATACTCAAAGGCCACAGCCAATCCATTCTCATTAATCACTTGCAAGTCGCCTGATTTCTCTGTTACTTGAGACTCAAAGGAAAAAAAAAAAGCGACCTAAGCGGAATGTGGCATCACGGGTTGTCACCCAGAATGCTAGACTTCGGACTCGAACTTCGGGCAGTGGAACCTAATTCCGACTCCACAGACTCGGTGGAATCAGATTCTGACTCACTACCTGACCCGGTGCTGCTCGATAAGAATCCCTCCTCGTACTGCCAGATGAGGGAGGGTACGATGGACGCGTCCAAAATGTTTGTAGATGGGCTCACAGCCGTTTCATTCTCAATCATGGACATTGAGTTATCCCCCAAGCACTCATGTATGATTGGAGGATCTAAAAGTAGACAAGCTAGTGCTACCCCCATTTCAATCTCGGTGCTCTCGGAATCTTCTTCCTTACATTGCTCGGCCCCAACTGATGGGTCTATCTGCTCTTCGGCAACATCATCCCCGGACAACTACAAGTCAAAGACTATCTCAAATCCCGGTACGTGCCTCTTCTCTACGTTTAGCCATAGCTCTAGGAAGCCACAGAATGGAAAGTCTTCCCCCTCCCAAACAAAGCGTCCGTTTAGGGTACCCTGGATAGGCTGATGCATCAACTCATAATGCTTCCCGGTCTGCTTGGCTCTGGCTCTCCTGGCCATCTCTTTGCCTTTCCTCACCCAGTCCTCTTTGGTAGGTAGATAACCTAAGCCAAAGATATGCGGGTTGTGCGGCACTTTGGCCGATACTGTAATGCCCTTCTGGCCACTTTTTCCTAGTCCCATCCCAGGGATGTGCTGAAGCTTGTTCATGAGGTACACAGACTGTGCGCTGACTTATAACCCCTCATCAACAGCTAAGATGTTCTATACAACCCGGGCCTCGGCTAGGGTAAATCCTGACAGGAACACATCCTCTGTGCCATGCTCGATTTCCAAAACCAGTGTAGACACCTCTGGCGGTGGATGGATTGACGAATTCCCAAAAACTATAGCCACTCCCTTCCCGTGGGGGTATTTTAACATTTGATGCAGGGTGGAAGAGGCCGCTTTCACCTAGTGCAGCCACGGCCGCCCTAGGAGTAGATTAAAGGTTGTGGAAATGTCCAAGACATGAAAGTCAATATCCTGCTGTCCTGGACCAACCTGAGTCCGAATCTTCACGATCCTCATCACCTCTCTGCTGGTATTGTCATAAGCCCTTATCACCTGGGCAGTTGGCACAAAATCCGCGGGCTTCAACCCGATTGCATATGCCGTCCTCGACAGGCACACATTGATAGCGGATCTTGTGTCGACAAGAACCACCAGTATCCATTTTTCTCTACACTCGATAGAGATGTAGAGAGATTTGTTATGGTTTTCACCCTCAAGCGGTAGTTCTTTGTCAGTGAAGGTCAACGTCGGGGAAGCTCCTCCCAGAAAGACCAGTCCTACCAGCTGCTCAGGCGTGGTATCTATTGAAAGTTTGGCTTTGTCCATTGCAGAAAGGACAGCCTATTTATGAACTCTTGAGGCCATAAGCAGTTCCCAGATGGAGATGTCTGCTTGTATCTTCTTAAAACTGTTTGATCTGACCTCCTCCTCGGCAGTTTTCTTTACCTTGTCTATCTCTTTGTCCTTTCCAAACGCCTCTGGTTGATCTAAGTGCGGGGTTTTGAAATACTGCCCATTTCTAGTCATGTGGTCAACTTTGCCAATATCCCAGGTATCATCCGGCTGGCTTTGCCCCCAGGCTTCATCTGTGTGGGCAAGACATAGGTCGTCATCTTCCCACCACATGCCATCGGCAGCCGACAGACACCTGTCCGGCTCTGTTACAACTATTCTTGTGCCCCTGACTGCCCATGCTTTCTTGAACAGCCTTTCTGGCCCTCTCAGAATCTTCGATTCTTTCCTGCTCAAACTGTTTCAATGCGGCCTGCTGTTCAGTATCTTCCATACACAAACTGCCCGTATTCTGAGCAAAATTCTTTACACCGGTGCTCTCTAGCAATACTACCTAATTCCTGGCCCTTCCGGCCACTGTTGACGTCCCCGTCCCTGACGGACCCTATTCTAGCTGAGGTTGTTCAACAACATCCGGCTGGTCGTCAAGCCACCCAGTAGACTCTGCCGACCCATCCAAATCAAACTAGTTGACTGTCACGTCTCCCGGATCTTGTTCGTTGAAAAACTGAAGGTTAGCAATGTCCTCTTCCAGATTCGCTAGGTCATCTAGCCCCTGATTAGGTCCATCCTCCCGTACTACACAAATCTCTGCCCCCACTAGCAATTCCACATTCGGCCTAGCCTGGCCTGCTGATGTAATGTAACCGCTCGGGTTGTACATGAAGCTCGCAGATCCCTCAGGCTCTATATAATCATTCTGATCTGCCCCCACAGTCGACCCACTTCTATCTTCGATAACCACCACCACTGTTTCTGGTTGGGTTCGGGAGATGTTCAACATGCACAAGTTAGTGCTGTTAGGAATGAACACCTCCGGCTTGGGTAGGTGGGAAGGGGTGATATATATGCTAGGGTCGTATGACACAACCCCAGTTTGGATCAAGTTGATGCATTTGGGAGGTGGAGTTTGCTTATGTGGTAGAAGAGGGTTGGTTGTGACATTCGGTTTCTCCAGAGGCACGATCACCCTGTTATCGACAAGATTTTGAATCTCGTGATGCAATCGAAAGTAATGGTCGGTTTCATGACCATGCTGTTGGTGAAAGGCATAGTACTTCGCCGGGTTATGGGAGGAGGGAAGTTTTTCTGGCAACATGCGGCTCTAGAGGCTTCAAGTGCCCTTTCCTGATCAAAACCCCTAAAGCCTTGGATAAAGGCATATATAGTGGGGTGAAGGTTCTTTGGCCTCGGGGTGAAAATGTGGTTGTTTGTAAGCTACTTCTGGACGCACCGGTGAATGGTGTAGCTATAAGGGTTCTTAGGGTGGTGGTGGTGACCATTCCCATATCTAAAGCTCTGGCAACTGCAGCACTGCTTGTGCCTGCATTCGTACTGCGGTTGAATTCCCTCTTGGGCTGCTCTCTCTCATGATCAATGAGGTCCTGTTTCATAGCGTCCTCGATCTGCACCCCTATCTCATGTAGATCTACAAATGTGGGGAGGGGGAGAATGATCATCTTCTGCGTGAGCTTGGGCTGGAGGTTGCGCACAACCATCCGTATCTGATCTTTGTCAACAGGCCTGATGGTCATCATCGAGGCTTTAGCCCTCCAGCGGGTCACAAAATCGGAGAAGCTCTCCTTCAACTCTTGCCTAGTTGTCTTATGATCACGGGTTGTGATCTCGATCTGTGTATTGTAAGAGTATTGAGCTACAAAGGCCTCAGCCATCTCCTCCCAATTCCTTTTAACAGAGTCCTCCAGTTTTGCATATGAAATAGCCGCTACACGGCAGTCCTAGCCAAACAAGGAAAAGCTTCTACAATGGAGAGGCCCATCCTTAGTATATCAGCAGTGCAACCAAATGCACCATAGGATCTCGGACCGTCGAAATGGTCTATGTGCGACATTTTAAATCGATCTGGCGAGTTCTTCTTTGAGTCGGTGTACTCATCCTCAATATCCGAAATGGACTTCACGCCTTGAGACTTTTTGAACAGCTTTTCAAGCTTGCTCACTTTTAGCGCTGTCGGATCCACCTCAAACTTAAAGGGTGTATCCTCTAGGTTGGTAGGCGCTTTAGATAGCTGGGGTAGGATTGGAGGCGGAGCTGGCCCCGTTGGAACATCTGTATTGTCCTGGACGTGTGCTGTCTCTCCAAGTATTGGAACTCTTGGTGGGGGAGGAGTTGGGTGCAAAGCAGATGCTCCGGCTTGCTGTGATGGTTGTTGTTGCTGAAGTTTAGCAATCAACTTTGCTTGTTGGGTCATGACCTCGGCTTGGCGTATGGAAAATTCTGCTTGACGGGCAGCGTCCTACTGCATGGCTTTCATACTCTCCTGGAGCTGATGCATTATCTCCTCTATTCCTACCATATTATGCTGATTTATCTGAACAACCGGTATATCTGTCCCTGTAGTAGAAATTGAGACCTCAGCCTGACTGTTCACTAGTGAGGAAGACCACCGATTTGACGACCGCTGTACCGATACACTGCGCCTTTTTGACCTCCGTCTAGTAACCGGGGGTAAAGAAAGGAACATTGCTTGTCCGTCTATCAGATCCCCGGATCGATTAGGTCTACGACCTCTAACCCAGAGTGCTCGAGGAATATCTGCCTGGTCGGATGCAATGGTGCTAAACTACCTTGCAAAAAGATAAATAAAGCATAATAAGGAAACAATGAACAGAAAAATGGACAGCATAACAACTTAAATAAAGACAACACGCAGTTGGCAAACACAAGCTGAAAGAACTGTTCTCAACCACTGATCACTATTCCCAAATCACTCCCCCAAATTTGAATCTGATACCCGCAGGTAAAACTGATTCCCCAAATACTGATACTGATACCCGTAGGCCTGATACCCAGACTTGCAAACTGATATATGCATTCCTGTAGAGGCCAACTCTAAAAGCACATAATCAAGCAAGTAAGAGCCAAAACACCCCTATGGAGGGGTAGGGTTTCCCTGTCCTATTGTCAAGAGCTAGGGTTTCACTACGCACACAGTGATTTCAAACAACCTATAATCGGGTAAGCAACCTGTCCTAGCTTGGAATGGTCACTACAGTTTCCGATATGCACTAGATCGAATGGTCAAAGAGGGTGCCTCGGTAAAAATCGAGGTTTGTGTTCCCGTCATAGCAGAGCCCGCAACAGGTCAGCCTTATGGCACGTTTCTCAAAGCATGCCTTCGGCAAACCGTTCAGGAATAGCATACGGCAAACACAGTGTCCTAGGCACACCAATACAAATGCAATGCAAAGAGACACATAAGTGTAATCAAAACAAGATATCATGAGTTCTAGTCAAGTTCTCTAAATCCCCAGTAGAGTCACCAGAAACTGCAGACAAGCCCGAACGTCCCAGCTCCGCGTGCGAATCGGTGTGAAATCCGTTTTGTTCATTAGCTACTACAATTCAGACTCAATGTCACGGTTCTGAATCTAATCTCGTAAAGTGCAATGCAAGACCGATAAATCACCAAAGAGTTCAAATCCGGCAAATTGTTTTGGAAAACTGATTTTTATAAAGAAGTGCCAGACATGGACTACTTTGCCAGATGCAGAGTCACCACCTAAATGTTTTTGTTTTGGGAAATTTAGGAAACCTTGACTCGTGCCTAAGGCCACGCGTCCGTCATCTCCAAAGTTGTCTCGGCTCAAGAACTTGGGTACGAGAGGGGAAGGTCATGTAATGAGCACCCCCGCTCGCTCGATCAAAGATCGGCCTTTACTAATATGATATGTTGTTTTTGAAAACACATATGCTCTTATTCCGGTTATTAACGTAGAATTACTATGTGATGGGCACATCATACAAGTATAGACTAGATCGCCTAAATTTGAACAAAACATCACATGTTTGTTTGTTTGAAAATGGTTTGAGGGTGCTACTCGCAAGTAGGCTAAGACGTGGATTTGCCACCCTTGAGTGGGCTTAGAAAACATGATTTTGCCACTCTCAAGTGGGCTTAAAACTCGCATTTCAATGAATTGTTCCAATTCAAGCAATCCAACCTTCACCCATAGGCATTCAGGCAGTTATATCACTTAAGCAATTAGCCTCATGGCAAGCATGCTGACATGGCAACACTCAGACTCATGCAAGTATGCTAAAGCGTAAACACTTACAGTGTACTCCGAGCCAAAACAAGAGCTAGTTAGTAATCAATGCATGATCCTAGCTATGTTAAGATGGCTAATGCAACACATGCAAAAATGCAACTAAAATAGGCTCGGCTATTCTAAGATGGCATATGAAATGCAACTAGATAACATGTATTCAAATTGGTATTGAAATACAATGCGGTTAGTATGATGCGCTGAGCCCGGTGCATGCAGTACAGATGAATGAATGCAAACATGCGAGCATAAGGATGCTAATCAAAATATGACCTAGAACTAACCATCGTAAGCGGTTAAGTAAAAGGGAGAAAGATGTGGGATTGGAAGACGTTCACACACTCACGCACACTTATTACAAAAGTTGGCCCTCTCGACGAAGGGTCCGAATAAATAATACAAACCAACTAATTAACTAACTATCCTAGCTAATTAATTATTACAAAACCTTAACTAATTAAGCAAATTAATTAAGTTACAAAACCAACTAAGTAAGAAAAGAGAGAAACTGAATCAAGCTGCCACAGCTCTGCCTCGAAATGATAAATGATGCATGCTCCGTCGCGTTCTCCCGAAAATACGTTGCCATGCCTCATGTTGCCTCTGTTTGCACTATTTTTGACTTCTGAAAACTGTGAAAATTTCTGTGATGCTTCTGAACCACCTCATGGGAACTCTAAGAGGCCATCGGCCAAATGGTATGGTCATCAGCCAAAGGATAAGGGTCATCGACCACTTAGGAGGCTATCGGCCAAAAATTGTTAGCCGATCGGTACACGGATAATAATCGGCCATCTCTTCCTCAGTTGCTCTTTTTGTAGCGAGTACAACCAGAGGCATGGCAATACATTTGCAAGAAAATGTTGTGCAACTACACCCCTTATCATGTTTGAAACTCAAAAGAGTGTAGTGCTCGACTCTCGAGCCATCAATCACGCATTTCGATGCATGATGGCCAAAGAGGCTGAGTCGCACAATTCAATGTGAATGAAATGCACAAAAACACATAATGCCTTGACCTCTATCATGCGTGATCAAGAGGGTCGGACTAGAATGAGGTATGTTTTATCGCCGGTATGAAACGTGCCTCGTTCCTCACGTTTGGCTTAACACCCAAACCAAACACAATGCAATGCATGCAACATGGAGATGCTATACAATGCAACATAATCATGCCAAATGCAATGCAACAAGCATGCAAAATGCCATGCAACCTAAACATGCAAACATCCAGTGTAACTCAAGCATGCATACATGATGCAATGCAACAAGCATGGAACACTCTGCAATGGAACTAGCATGCAACAACATGCAAAAGTAAGCATGCAACAACATGCAAAGGTGGACTTCAACCAAAATGGACAGACCTCAGCCATGCCCAAATCAGTGGCCAAAATGATGAAACAATCGCATGAAATGCACATACAAACATGCACACACTTTGGTTTGCAAACAAGGTATGAAGACAACTGTTCTCAAGCATGAGCAATGAATGAAAAGCATGGATGTATGACAATAGTATAGGCCCTGAAATCATGCATGTAATGGTGCCAAAGCACTCACATAACACAAGGATAGGATGCAAGAAAGCTCAAAGTTTGAAACTAACAAAGGGACTTAAACCACGGCCATACAAGGCAAGCCCCAAAGGGCCAAGGGCAACCAAAACAGTCCCAAGGCAGGTCAATACAAGATCAAAAGCATGCTCGAACCTAGCCAACGTGAGCTAGAACAAAAGTCCAAAAAGCATGAGGCATGCAAGGCTAACAAGGGGTATTACACTACACCTATTACAACCAAACATAGCATGACTTAACCAATAAAAATTAGAGTTATGGCATGTCAAAATAAGCTCAAAAACCCACTGAGATGGCATCCCAAAAGCTTAGGTATGATGGCATGCACAATGGTCCATTCTTAAGGCATAAAACACAAACCTCCCAATGCATTGAAAGAATGTCAAGCACAAGTGTATGACCATGAAATATGCACTGAAATATCGGTTCAAATGATGCCAAATCATGAGAATAGTCTAAGCAATGCATGCTAGTGGACTTGATACACAAAGCTAACGAGCTAGATTGAACCATGGCTATACAAAATAATGCATGCATCACCAAGACAACACAAATCAGAGCTCAAGCATGGTAAAACATGAGGGAAAGCTTCTTTGAGTTGAGCCAAAACATGCAAGAATGATGGTCCAAACACATGATGCATGTTAAGGCAATAGAGAGGATTGCAAGACAAGTGCATGGTGCATGCAAGAGGCTATTAAAACAACCTTAGAAAGAGGTATAACATGGAAAAATAATACCAAATACTTACTGAAATGAGGCCAAAACATGCTAAGCAAACATGCTATTATTGTGAGCCATTTATACTAGCATACAAGACACAAGGAGAGGGGGGGTGTCCCTCTCTATTTAAACTCAAAACCACTTTTCCACCACTAAAATCCTCTGGATTTCAATGGTAGGAAAAGGTCATGCAAAGGCTAGAACAAGAGCCAAAAGGGATGGCACAAAACAAGGCCAAACAAGGCCTAAGAGGGGGTAGACTACCCCCAACACAAAAGTGACCTTAAACAAACATCACAAGCATGAGAAATTAGAACTTTTTTTAGTTTAGAGTTAAGCTTAAAACAATATGCAAGTAGGTCTAAAAGCTTAAACCAAAATAGGGGATTAAAAGCTAAAATCTCACCCTTGAAGAACGCCTTCAAGAACACAGCTCCAGCACTCTTTTCTGACGAAAACCAATCCAAGATCACTAAAACCAACTTCTCAGTACCTCAGCAACAAAAGGATGGTGTTCTAGTAGGTGTTTGTGTGCAATAGTGTGAAAGATTTACACTTTTGGGCACAAACAAGAGCAAATGGAGAGAGAGAGGTAAAATATAGAGAGAGATATATGTTTTGTATCTCAAGATTTCAGAACCTTTGGAAAGGGAGAGGGGCCTCCCTTCATATAGAATTTCAATTTTCAAGCTTGTTGAACAAGCTTGAGTTTTGATGCAATCTCTCCATACATGTGTATGGAGGATGAGAATTGTGCTCACCAGGTGTCACAACTGGTACAAAAATCTCTGCAAAAGTAGGTGGAAAGGTCTCGGCTAGAAAATATGGCTGATCGACCAAAAAGAGTGCCGATCGGCCAACACTTATGGCTAATGGCAAAAAAACATGGCCGATGGCACAAAGCCTTGGCCGATGGGTTGCAGGGATGGCCAACAAGCCACCCTCTTCCCTCAGAAGCAAAAACACAAGTCCTTGGTCCACAACCAAGCACAAAACAGACAAGTTGAGAGATCCTAAGGCAAGGCGCATAGCCGAGACCTCCGGAAACTCAAAACGAACACGAGCATGGATGATTATCGAGTGTTCAAATGATGACGTCCAAGTCTTGAGGACGGTCAAAAATGGGGTGCCTACACCACCCCTTTTGGGCCTTCTCACCACTGAAACTCAGAGGAATTTCAGTGTTGGAAAGGGTGTTTTGAGGTCCCAAATAGGAGAGGGTCATCCCCTCTCCTTGTATCTTGGTTGCTTGCCTTGTATGCCTCATGTTTGAACATGTTTATCTAGCATATGTTCGCCCCATCTCAGCATATTTTTTGCCTTATTTCAGTATGGCATACCTCTATTTTGGCTTAGTTTAGGCCACCCTTGCATGCTTTATACAGTTGTAGTGTAATCTTCACAAACTAGCCTTGTATGCCTCATGTTTTAGCATGTCTTGCTAGCCCATTTTAGCTCTATCTCAGCATGTTTTGACTCATGTTTTGCCATGCTTAAGGTCTGATTTATGTTGTTTTGGTCATGCATGCCTTGCTTTGTATAGCCATAGTGCATTCTAGCTCACTAGCCTTGAGTTTCCAAGTCACTAGCATGCATTGCTTGGGCTATTCACATGATTTGGCATCATTTGATATGTGATTTTAGTGCATGTTGTGCTGCCATGTCTTCACATCTTTTACTCTTTCAATGCTTTGGAGGGTTGGTGTTTTATGCTTTAAAAATGAGCCATTGTATATGCCATCTTACCTAGGCTTTTGGGCCACCATTTCAGCGTGTTTTTGGTCTTGTTTTGCCATAATACAACTCTTATTTTTGTTGGTGAAGTCATCTCATGCTTGGTTTTGGTAGGTGTAGTGTACTCCTCCTTATTGGCCTTGCATACTTCATGCTTCATGCCCTTCATGCTAGCATGTGTTAGCTCTAGTCCATACATGTTTTAGCATCATTTTGACATGCTCTAGGACTATTTTGGGTTGCCTTGGCCATATGGTTCTTGTATCGCATAGTTGTAGTGCAATTGGCCTTGCTAGCTTTGAGTTTTGAGCACCATAGCATGCTTCATTTGTGACATGTGCATGATTTGGCATCATCTACCATGTTATTTCAGAGCATATAGCATTGCCATGTTCCCACTTTTTCACTCTTTGAATGCTTTCAAGAGTTGTACATTATTGCCTTGTTTGGAGACCAATGCGTATGAATGCATGCCTAGACCTTTGAGCTCCCATCTCAGCATGTTTTGGTCCTTGTCTTGACCTATTTGAGCTCTATCCATGATTGGTTCCTTCATTTATGCAATGTGTTGCATGCCCCTTGTGTAGTCTCCTTTGGTGGCCTTGTGCCTTAGGCCTCCTAGCATGCTATGCTTATGTTGTTCGGATGATTTGGCATCATTTCATACATGATTTCAGAGCTTGTAGTGTTGTCACACTTCCATCTTTGTCACTCCTTGCTCATGTTTGAGAGTTGTGCTCTTATGCTTAATTGGTGAGCCAAGGCATGAGCATGCATCATCTTGCATTTCATGCCATCATTTTAGCATTTTGGCCATTGTTCTGGGCATGACTGAGGTCTGTCCATATTCGGTTTAATTCCATATAGCATGTTGTTTGCATGTTGTTGCATTGCATTGTGTTCGCATGTTGTTTGCATGTTGTTACATTGCATTTTTGTTTGCATGCTTATGTTGCATTGCATTGTGTTTGCATGCCATTAGCATTGCTAGGTTGATTATGTTGCATTAGCATTATTTGCATGCCATTAGCATAGGTAAGTTGATCATGTTGCATTGCATTGTGTTTGCATGCTCATGTTGCATTAGCATTGTTTGCATGCCATTAGTTTTGATAGGTTGATCATGTTGCATTGCATTGTGTTTGCATGCTCATGTTGCATTAGCATTGTTTGCATGCCATTAGTTTTGATAGGTTGATCATGTTGCATTGCATTGTGTTTGGATAGGGTGTTAGTCCAAACATGAGAAACGAGGGACGTTTCATACTTGAAGTGATGAAACGTGCCTCATTTCTCGGTCACTGACCCTCTTAATCATGCATGATAGAGGTTAAGGCTCTTATGTTATTTGTGCAGTCATTTACATTGAATTGTGCAATCTTGGCTTCTCGGCCATCGTGAATTACGATGCTCAGTTGGTGGCCCGAGAGTCGAGAACCGCTCTCCCTTGAGCTCATGAAATGATAGGGAGGGTGGTTGTGCACACATATCTTGCAAATACATTGCTGTGCCCCTTCTTGTTCTCTGTTGCAACAAACTGGAAGTGTGCAGAATTTTCTGGTCGGCAGACCAGAAAAAGTAGCTAGCCGACCACTTTTTCTGGTCTCCAGCAAGTGGAAGTGGTCTACAAGTGGTCTACACCACCAATAAGTGGTCGGCAATGCTCCTGGAGGTCTCCATGTTGGAGTAGAAGCTACCTGGAGCTTTGTGAAGTGCTTTGAAAACAAATGCAAATAGAGGCAAGTTGGGGCATGGCGATGGATTTCCAAACGAGGCGACCGAGCATGCATGCGCTTCTTGACCCGAGGCTCCTTTTAACTGCTTTGTTTAGCTAGCTTACACTTTGGTTCTATGCTTAAGTAGTTAATGCGTTTAGCTACTCATTTGTATTTAATTAGCTAGTGTAGTTAGCTAATTAGCTTGTTTTGTAATAATTAGTTAACTTGTTAGTTAATTAGTTTTGTTTTGTAATAATTAGTTTAATTAGCTTAGATTATCTAGTTAGCTTATTATTCGGACCCTTCGCCGAGAGGGCAAATTTTGTAATAAGTGTGCGTGTGTGTGATGCATGTCTTCCAACCCCATGTCTTTCTCCCTTTTACTTATAAGCTTTTGATGGTTAGTTTAGGGCATATTTCGATTAGCATACTTATCCTTTGCATGTGTGCATCCATTCATCTGTCTTGCATGCACGGGGCTCGGCGCATCATACAAACTGCATTGTATTTCAATACCTATTTGAATACATGTATCGAAGTGTTGCATTCACATGACATCATAGAATAGCCAAGCCTATCTTAGTTACATTTTGAATATGTTGCATTAGGCATTCTTGACATAGCTAGGGTCATGCATTGATTTCTAACTAGCTTCTTTTTTGGCTCAGAGTACACTGTAAGTGTTTACGCTTTAAGCATACTGCATGAAATGTGTATGTTGCCATGTTAGCATGCTTGCCATGAGGCTATCTACTTAAGTGTTTAAATGTATGAATGCCTGTGGATGAAGGCTTCATTGCTTGAATTGGAACAATTCATCAGAATGTGAATTTTAAGCCCACTTGAAGTGGCAAAATCATCATGTTTTCTAAGCCCACTTGAGGGTGGCAAATCCTCGTCTTAGCCTACTTGAGGGTAGCATCTTTCAAACCATTTTCGAAAAAACAAACATGAGATGTTTTGTTCCAATTCTTGCGATTGAGTCTATACTTGTGTGTTGTGTAAACTAGAATAAGAACACAAGTGTTTTTCAAAAACAACATATCATGTTAGTAGAGGCTGATCCTTCGATCGGGCGAGCGGGGGTGCTCATGGCATGACCTTCCCCTCTCGTACCCAAGTTCCCGAGCCGAGGCAACTTTGGTGATGACGGACACGTGGCCTTAGGCACGAGTCAGGGTTTCCTAAATTTCCCAAAATAAAATATTTAGGTGGCGACTTTGAAATCTGGCAAAGCAATCCATGTTTGGCACTTCTTAATCAAAATTGATTTTTCAAAACGATTTTCCAAATTTAGACTCTTTGGTGATTTATCAGTCTTACATTGCGCTTTGTGAGACTAGATTCAGAACTGTGACAGGAGTCCGAACTATAGTAGCTAAGAACAACAATTCGCGCCCTCGCGTGCGGAGGGGAGTTTCGGGTGGTTTACACTATGTGTGGGGTTCGATACAGGGGGTCATTATTCATATCAACGATTCAAATACATCAGTGGTTCAGTGGTTAGGATTGAGAATAGTTTGGTGGTGTCTACAGTGGTCAGTGGTACAGATTGAGCCGAATTGCTGCTGGATTCATGTTTGATGTTTTTTTTCTTTGCTAGGTAGTTGGTTCATCATTGCTTCGGAAAGTTCTAAGACCCTTAAAACCTTGTGGACTCGTGCTAGCAGACTCTATAAAAGTATAGATCTTATTCAAGGTCAGCCAATGTTAGTGTCACTTCCATCAGTATCCAAAAGATGGGCAATTAATTTAGAGCCCATCATCTCTCAGATCTCCTTTGCAGATTTTACATCAGTCACCCCTCAGATCTCCTCTGTTTAGTACCCTAACAAACCATTCTTCGATCTCTGTAACAACTCAGAATCTGCCAGATATCGTGAAAATGATTGCTAACCTATAACGGTCCATAGATGCTGTTAATCATATAGTAGCTACCCAGGATGATGTCATCGCTAGGATGCAACAAACAACTAGGGCAACTGTCGCTCATCCACTACTAGTTAATCATCTGGGTCCAAACCTGCCCTCGTCAATTAAGAATTTCCCAGGTGTTGTCTAACCAGAAGAATTGGCCTAGGCTCCTACTGCTAGAGCCCCGGTAGATCCGGTTGAGGGACTCTTTTCCCTCGATATCGCTGAATTTGATCCAGCCATGTTAAAGTTAGAGAAGTTATTCAAAAAATCCTAAGGGATCAACTCCATTCATGATATAGAGGATGGGTACGTACAAGTAGCTGTCAAATTACCGGAAAGATTCAAAATGCCACATATTAGCATGTTTGACAGATTAGGGGACCCTATGGTACATATCTGCCTATTCTCAAATGTTTTGAAACCCATGGACCTGATCCATTCTCAGAAACTCTCTCTGTTTGAGAGAACTTTGTAGGGAATTATTGTTGCTTGGTATGCTAAGCTGGAGGACAAAGTAAAGCAAAATTGGGAGGAATTGACTAAGACATTCATCGCTTAGTATTCCTACAATACACAAATTGAGGTAACCACCCAAGATTTGGAAGCCACACGCCAAGGACCAAAGGAAAGCTTCGTTGAATTCATAGCAAAATGAACGGCTAAGGCGGCTATGATGACTAATGGTCCCTTAGAAGAGGATCAGATCCAGATAGTAGTAAGGAATCTTCATGGCAAGATGTTACAAAAGATGATAGTTCTCCTCTTCTTTACCTTCAAAGACTTGCACGAGATAGGAGTTTATATTGAAGATGCTATGAAACAGAGGATTATTGTAAATGAGAAGGAACCATAAGAAAGATTTTTGTTCGCGATTCCAATGTTACTAGCAGTAGTAACACAGCTGCAAAGTTGTCAGAAGTTAGTACTGTCACCACATTAGCTAAAATAGTCAACCCCTTTGCTGATGCCACATCATAGCCCTACAATCGAAACTGATTCCCGAATCGTGATTTTCATCCACTCTATATGACTCTAACCCAAGCCCTAAAAACACTGGTGAAAAATGGTCATCTCAAACTTCCTGATCCTCAACCTCTTCTTGACCTAATTCCACCTAAGCATGATGCATCCAAATATTGTGCTTTCCACCAGCAACAAGGGCATGAAACCGACCGTTGCATTCCTTTCTACCATGAGATCTAGGACCTTATAGACTGCAAAATCATAGCTCCACCACAAGCTCCACCACAAAGGCCAAATGCCACTACTAACCCGTTTCCTACCCATGATCAAGTTCCACCACCTCTCTGTCTTAACCTTATCCATACACTATCTCCCGCCTTTGACCCTAGTATATACATCACCCTTTCCTACCTACCCAAACCTTACATTTACATTCTTGAGAGCACTAATCTATGCATGATGGATGCCGTCAATCTCAATCGAACCCAAAACACTTATGGTAACAGCGGAGGTGCGATGATAAGCGAGGAGTTGTTAGGGTATGATCCTAGCAGATATATAATTTATCAGTCATCCAAAATCAAAGGTTGATTTTCTTGGTGCATTCTCCATTAATGTTGCCAGGAAGGATGTACTTAAGCAAAAATTTGGACAACTTGGCTGATTTAGAAAAGGACTTGGATAACCTCCATTTCTACGAAGAACAAAATCTAGAAGATACACAAATCAAATGGCAGAACCTGAATAATTTGCCAATGTCCATGGATGGACAAGTAGTGAGGAGGATTCAAAAACAGAAATGATGAAGAAGCAAAAAAGAGGGAACAAGCCAGTAAAAAAGCAAAGGGAAAGGAAAAGTTAAGCGAAAATAGTAAAACCGAAGAAAGCACTGAGCCAAAAGGATCTAAGGCAGAAGAAAGTGAGAAAGGACTAAAGGTCGAGAAAGAAAAAACTAAGGTGGAAATGCTAGGGCTAGAAAAAATTGGACTAGTTGAGCCAATACAGAAGAAGATAAATTAAGGTCCAATTTGGCATGGGCACACCTAAGAAGAAGGGAGATCTTTTCAAGAATCCGGTCAACATTACCTTACTAGCCAAAAGGAAATGATTGAAATGTAGGAATGATACATGTTGAGTCAGATGATTGTTTATCTGTAAATGAAGGGGACTGGTGTGAAGACAATGATTTACACTTCGCTCGTACTGATGAAGGTTGGGGAAACAATGTGCCAAACGCCACTTGGTATTCCTAAGAAATTGATCATCTAACTAGGAGCAGGTGATCCTTCAATGCCTCACTCCTAGATCAAGGCGAACCATCAGGAAAAGATGTGGAAAAAGGGAAAGAGAAGAAGAAGAAGATCTAGTCCTTAAACAGCTAAAAAAAGATCCAAGCTAACATCTCCTTGTCTTAACCTTATGGCCTCATGTGAACACTGACAGGCCATGCTTACAGTATTAGGCTAAGCCAAGTTTCCATTGATAGTACACCAGATCAACTGGTGTCATTGATCACACCAATTGGGCCAATTCTATCTATGACTTTCTCATATAAAGAACTCCCTCCAGAAGGATCAGAGCACAACAAACTTTTGTATGTGTCTTTGGAATGCCAGAAAAAGTAGGTCCTTGTGGTTCTAATTGACACCGTATCGACCATAAATTTGTGTCTTTCGCGTACTGCTTATGAAATAGGGTTGAAGCCAATAGACTTTGTGCCCACAAATCAACTGATCCAAGCATATGATAACACTAGCCGAGCGGTTATGGGCACCATTAAAATATAGATTTTAGTGGGACCATCGAGCCTGGCCCAGTTCCATGTCATGGATGTGCCGATGAGTTTCAATTTGTTATTGGGCAGGCCTTGGTTGCATCAAATGAAAGTTGTTTCCTCTACAATGCATCGATTGGTCAAATACCCACATGCAGGAAAGATCGCTACTGTCTTTAGGAATTTATCTATCCATCAGCCGCCTGAGGTGACAACCCCGGTATTAGGAATAGATCATGAACGTTTTTCTTTCTAGAGTTCCTTTAGCTGAGTCCTAGTTAGTCCAAACTATCATGGTAGATGAAGACGAGATATAACTAAGTGCTTAGTCAACCTACTTTATGAGCAAATAGGGATATATCTCAAGGATGGGACTTGGAAATAGTGGAAGGAAAGGTGTTGTTATGGCAGGGGAAGCTACCCATGACCCTCATTCATTTGGGTTAGGGTACAGACTTATAGAAGAATATTGGAAAAAGAAGGGGGATATGGTGAAAAAAAGGACCAAAGCTAAGAGGGCTAGCAAGTAGTATGAATTGAAATACAAACTGATCTGGGGAACCATGAATGGTCATTTTATCAAAGAAGGTGATGATTTCCCATTTTGCGGTTTTCCTGAACCGTGGGTGAACCCCAAGACAAAGGAGCGTCTTCCCAGATTTGAGGTTTTCTTTATCACTAGTTGTTTAAGAGTGAGGATAAGGAAGCAAACTTCGGTAATGGCATGGATTAGGACAGGAGCAACCATCTAGGCAAAGTAGAAGGGAACAAAGTGGAGTTGATACCAGCTAAACGTGAAGTTAATACTAAGTTACAAGGTTTTGAGGATATTACTGTTTTTGTGATCGAGGAAGGACTGTCTATGGATTGCAGTGATCTTATCTTGGATGCATCTAGGGCATCTCGTTTGACTTGGAAACTCAAGAGGGGTTGCATTGTGGAGTCTGAATATGATAACTAAGTTTGTAGAATCGGAGTTAGACTCAGGTTCTTCTGGTAGTTCTAAGTCGGGTGCTTTTAGGATTGATGACCCAGATGCCACTATCTTGTCTCAGTCGACATTTTCTTTTTCATTTGAATCCACTATATTTGCTAAACCAAACCTAATGAATGAGAATCATATTGATTGTGCTTACTTTTCTATGCCTTTAATTCATTACATTGACTAAGATTTTCAAAATTTTGATGAAAATGAAGAGGAAGAAATTCCTCGGGCTTTGAAAATTTTGATTAATTAGGAGGAGGGGAGGCATACAAAACCTTTGATGGATGAGATTGTTTCGATTAATGTGAGTACTGAGAAAGAGCCTCGCTTGGTCTAGATTGGTTTTAACCTGTCTTTGAAGGAACACGAGCGATTACTCGCTTTGTTAAAAGAATTTAAAGATGTTTTTGCATGGTTCTATGAAGACATTCCTAGAATCGATCCTAAGATTGTCCAGCATAGGATCCCTCTTTATCCCCAGGCCAGAATTGTCAAGTAGAAGCTCCATTGAATTTGGCCAGACTGGGCATTGAAAATTAAGGAGGAGGTCACCAAGCAGATCAATGCGGGATTTTTTTATTGTATAAGAATATTTGATGTGGTTGGCAAATATCGTGCCAGTTCCAATGAAGGATGGTAGGATCTGAGTTTGTGTCGATTTTAGAGATTTGAATAAAGCCAGCCCTAAAGATGACTTTCCATTGCCACATATTGATGAATTGGTAGACTTCAATGCAGGTCATGCTCTGCTGTTGTTCATCGATAGGTTTTCAAGGTATAATCAGATCTCCATGGCACCTGAAGAGAAAGAAAAGACATCATTCACTACCCAGTGGAGGACTTACTGCTATCAGGTTATGCCATTCGGGATGAAAAGCACCAGAGTCACCTACTAGAGAGCATCAACCACCATATTGCATGACATGATTCACAGGGAGGTTGAAGTATATGTGGATGATATGATTGCCAAGTCTAAGGAATGGAAGGGTCACCATGATGCATTGAGAAGGTTCTTTGAAAGAATCTGGGAGTACAAGTTAAGGCTGAATCTGTAAAATTGTACCTTTGGGGTAGCTATAGGAAAGATGCTAGGGTTCCCAATTCATAGCGTGGAATTGAGGTCGTAGGTCCAAAATCAAGGCCATCTTAGAAATGCCCCCACCAATGACTGAAAATGAGATGAGAGGCTTTCTAGGGAAAGTGAAATTCATAAGAAGGTTTATTTCTAAATTAGGCTCAACTTGTGAACCACTATTTGGCTTGCTGAAGAAATGGAAGAAGTTCTAATGGGATGACTGATGCAATTACGCTTTTGAATAAATCAAGGAATTTATGTAGAATATGCCTGTGTTGTCACCTCCTGAGCCAAGGAAATCATTGATTTTATATCTATCAATGACTAAGTCCACCGTGAGCTGTATGTTGGGGCAAGAATCAGAAGAGAGAGTGGAAAATGTTATATACCCTTTGAGCAAGAAAATGTTAGAATTCAAGACCTACTACACCTCCCTGGAAAAGGTTTGTCTAGCCTTAGTTTGGGCCACAAAGAAGTTAAGGCATTACTTGTTAGCACACTTGGTAATCCTAGTTTTAAGATTAAATCCCATCAAATATCTCTTTGAGAAACTAGCACTTACTGGTAGGCTAGCTCGATGGCTGTTTTTGCTATTTGAGTTCGATCTTCAATATGTCACTGGCAAATCTGTCAAAGGGAGAGCTGTAGTAGAGTTTTTGGCTAATCACCTAGTTAATAGAGGAGAAGACGGGTTGAACAAATTCCTAGATGAAGAGATCCTGCAATTTGAATAAGACACTTAGAAGTTGTATTTTGATGGAGCCAATCAATATGGATACAGGATAGGAGTGTTGCTCATAGGACCCAACAACTCCCATGTCCTTCTGGCCTTCATGCTTTGGTTTAAAGTACCAAGAATTAGGCAGAATATGAGGCGTGCATAGTCGGATTGAAAGTTTCCCTAGAACTAGAGGTAATAAGATTAGATGTGATTGGAGATTCAAACCTAGTTGTGTCTCAAACAAATGAGGATTGGAAAGAAAAGGAAAAGAAAATGAAATTCTGTCATCAGACCTTGGATACGCTGATCTTGAGGTTCAAACAGCTAACATTTACACATTTGGTGAGGAAGAACAATAGGTTCGCTGATCCTCTGGCAACCTTATCTTCGATGGTAGACATAGCAATTGGGGTAAGGATGCATTCGATTATCATAGACCAGAGATACACACCGGTATACAAGATGATTACTGTGATAGAAGAAGCCCAAGATGAGGGTCATTGGTATTTTGACATTTGGAATTTCCTGGAGAAAGAGACATACCCGCAAGGGGCAAATGCTAAGGACAAAAGGGGGATATGGAGTTTGGCCACTCAATTCATCATCTGTGGATACAAGCTATATAGGAGGGGTCATCTGGGAATGCATAAGTTGTGTGTGGAGGAAGATGAAGCAAAACGCATCATCGAAATTGTCCATGAAGGAGAATGTGAGCCTCACATGAATGGTATAATGCTAGCAAGAAAAATCGTCAGACAAGGATATTACTGGTTAACTATGGAAAGTGATTATGTTGGTTTTGTCCCATGATGCCACAAGTGTAAGATTCATGCCAATCGCATGAACATCCCACCATCAAAATTGTACAACATGACTTCACCATAGCCATTTTTAGTTTGGGAAATCGACGTCATTAGGGCAATAACACCAATCGAACGGACATGAGTTCATCTTGGTAGCAATCGATTACTTTACCAAGTGGGCAAAAGCACAATTGTTCAGTGTTTAAGGCATCACATGTAGCCAAGTTTATTAGAAACAACATCACCTGTAGGTATGGGGTTCCAAACGAGATTGTTCCAAACAGCAGTTCGCACTTCAAGGGAGAAGTGATTGATTTGCTTGAGAAATATAATGTGGCCTCCCAGAAGTCCTCAACCTATAGGTCATAAACCAATGGAGCCGTTGAAATAGCAAACAAAAATATCAAAAAATCCTACAAAAGATGGTGGAAACGTACAAGGATTGGCCAAATAAGCTACCTTTCTCATTATGGAGCTATAGGACATCAATCCAAACATCTACAGGGCCAACCCCCTACTCTCTAGTTTATGGGATAGAGGCAGTGCTACAAATTGAGATAAAGGTACCTTTGCTAAGGATTGTAGCTGTGTTTCAGATAGCAGAGGCTGATTGGCAGCAGAATTGATTTGAAGAGTGATGTTATTTGATGAGAGAAGGTTGAAGCCATTATACCATGTACAGAGGTGCCAACGCAAGATTGCTCAAGCATTCAACAATAAGGTCAAGTCCAGGAATCTGAATGAAGGAGATCTAGTGTTAAAGGACAATTGGGCTCCAATTACGATCCTAGGGGCAAGTTCAAACCCAATTGGACTGGTCATTACATCATCAAGGCAATTTGGTTGGGAGGAACAGTTATTTTGATGGATCTAGATGAAATTTGGAGTTTTCACAACCAATCAACATGGACAAGTTGAAGAAATACTATCACTGAAAGGCTCACTAGGCCAAAAAAACACGGAAGGGCAACCTAGCCAAAAGCTAGAGCAAGAAAAATGAAAATAAATAAAGTGGAGCTCGCAAGTTTGAAAACTTGAAAGGGCGGCTTTGGCAAAAATTAGAACACAAAAGGAGAAAATAAATACCTGAGTGAACCTTAATCGTGAACTATATAAGACCTGATTCCCACCCTTGGTAGGCAATTTCATCGCGAAATTCAGCCCCAACCGTTTTCAACTTTGTTGTCTTGACTATGATCGATCAATTCATTTTATTCAAGATCCAGATCTGGTTATCTAAGATCCAGATCCGGTTGTCTAGGCCCTCTTTGCTATAATGAGTATGGTTGCAAAGGAGATTCGATTGGCAATACAAATGGTAAAAGAGGTGCTGAAAGTCTTGATAGGGGAATTGATTCGAGGGTTATGCATCTTTGAGGGTTGGTTTAAGGTATGTTAAGTAGTGGTTGTTTGCAAAAATATGTTTTGATGT
Source organism: Camellia lanceoleosa (assembly GCA_025200525.1). Classification (NCBI taxonomy): domain Eukaryota; kingdom Viridiplantae; phylum Streptophyta; class Magnoliopsida; order Ericales; family Theaceae; genus Camellia; species Camellia lanceoleosa. Next base: position 11,215,830 of record CM045771.1, read on the forward strand.
TTCTAACAAAATTGACTGATTTTCTCAAACATCACTTTTGTAAAATGAACCTTTCATTAGACATGAGAGGAAGCTTTTCAATACCCACAATCTTTCTCACATGATTTCAAAACAAAAGTGAAACAAACATGCTTGTTCTCCCATATTAATTAAAGCAATTTACATCATAAAACTAAGGTCCAAGCAATAAACTAGAGGCATAGTCAAGTCAAGTCCGTGGCCCTCTTCCTGTAGCATTAGAAGATTCCACTACCAAGAATGCGCCCACTTGTGCCTCATTCTTTAATCAAAGGAGGCACCCACTAGAAAGATCTTGACTGAAGTAGTTAGTAGGAGCTAGGGCTCCCTTATCCTCAAGCGGTTGTATCGAGAGAGGGTCGACGAAGCATACATGAATCTAGATACTCAACCCCATCATCAGGGCGAGTCTGATCATGTTTGAACTATCGCCTGAATCGGAAAGGAAAGTAGAAGACATAGTGTGTCAGGTCAATTGCACACCTGGTTGGCAGAACATGCTATATGTCATTAGAGGAAAACCTAACTAGGGGCAGTGCCAGATAATGTCCATCGCAGACCTGCTGCATATCCAGTCACACCACAGGCCCTCAGAAGGAAAGTCTACAATCTGAGCTCGAAATAAGTAGTTTCTAGCTGAGTACCGAGCACAGGGAGCCACTTCCTTCACCTTATCCATCAACCATACCTGGGAAGGGGTAAAAAATAAGAGAGATTAAAGAATAGAGAGATGTATGTTGGCATGACCTGAACCTGCCCCTATAGGTTAGGATCATAACTGGCCAGTAATCCTCAGATTACCGACGGCCTCAGATAGAAATCCATTAAAGACTTATTGATATGAGGCCAAATAAAGTAAAACTTTAATTTTGTCCAATGAGTTATGCATACATGGCATAACAAAACTTTTTACGCATGTATATAATAACTCACACATCACTTACATAATTAAGTTATACATGTCCAGGATTAGTCAAAAGTATTCTTAACAAAAACCAAGGTTGCATACTAACTTGGTCACACATGACCACAAAAATAAAACAAAAAGGAAGGTCAGAGTGAAGCCTCTTGCATAAGGTGACCTTGGTTGACTCCACAAACTTGGTTTTCTCACAAGCTCACTGGAGCTGGGGTTGAGGTTGGGGCTGAACATCCCGCTGCTCACCTACATACATATAAATAAAGAGTTAGCTAACACCCAGTGAATAATTCCAGAGTAAAGAGGTTGATGAATGAGATTCGCATTGTACTTAATACATATGAAGCACAATTATCATTCATAATAGACTTAAGCAAATCATAACAAAACGACCTCAGGTCCAATCATTTGTAATCGAAATGACCTTCGATCCAACATGTTTCGTAATGGATCATATCATGTGTACTAAACGACCTTGGGTCCAACATTTCCATAATCTTGTTTATGCGCATATTCAAAGTCGAGATAGTGTTCACATTTAATGACCATTTGGTCCTTCACATAGTATGTACAAAACGACCTTAGGTCCATTATTTCCAAATTCATATTCACAAGTGCGTTTATAATCATGATCATGTTCACATTTGTATTCACATTGAAAATGACCTTTGGTCTAATCAATTCTTTGTTTGAAATGACCTTTGGTCAATTTAACAATCATACAAAATGACCTTTCGTCCAATTCATGTGTAAGATTACCTTAGGTCTATTTTGTTAAATATTCCAAACTGCCTTAGGCCCATTCCGTGTCCTTGTCAAATATACCAAACAGCCTCGGACCCATTACATATTCTCATCAATCATACCAAATGGCCTTAGGCCCATTGTGTATTCATACAAAATGACCTTTGGTCCAATCTTGTAATTTCGTGCTTATTAATCACGTTTCAAGTCTTTTACGAATCAGACAAGTAGAATACTCGTTCATGATACAAATTCATAAATTCAAAAAACTTACCACATAAGTAGTATTTCGAAAATAGCATACATGAAAATATCTTTACTAAGTTATTACTCACAGTGTTCAAATGGTTGGTTCGTCCTCGTGATTGACCCTACACAATTTGTAACACACATGGAAATTGGGTCACAATAAATTCAATCCATTCTTTAATTCATTTATCTTTCATAGGCTTCTTTCTACCTCTTTAGTTTATTTAGGATGCTCAATGTATGCCTAAGAATGCTCAAAAATGAAAAAGAATAGAAATCGGAACATAATAGATCTTTTCATCTTTTCCTGAAACAGGGCACTTTGCTCGAGCGCAACATTGGTCACTCGAGCGAACCCCTTGGTCTAAAAAAGTACTAGATGGTTCATTTTCACGCTTGAACCAACTTTCTAGTTGCTTGAGTCAAGGATCAAAATGTAAGGTGGGCGCTCGGCGGTATTTGGTCGCTTTAGCCAACCCCAAATGTCTACAAAAATCTTTGGATGCTCAAAGCGTGCTTTCGAGCCACCTTTAAAATCGCTCGGCGGTATGCCAAATTTCTATAATTTTTAGATTTGAAGAACAAGACTCCAAGCTTGATTTCAACACTTAAATGCATGCATGACTTGTCCAAAATCTTGAAAACATGTAATTGAACATTAATACTTGATGAATTACATCTCTTATGCCCAAAGCTTCATGAATTTGACAAAATGGAACTCTAAACTTTCATGCATGTATGAATTTAGCTTGAATTCTTGTTCTATCATCTTCAAACATGGAATTGAGTTTCATAACTTCATAATTTATGAATGCATGTATCAAATAACTTTCAATTTAACATGATCATCATGGTTTATGCTCAAATGTGAAAAGTTATAGCAAATTTATACATACATGTACATTTTGATTGCATTCTCAACATAATTAACTCAATTCTTGCATTTAACTACATATTCTTCATGAATTCACATAATTATAAACTTAAGCTTATGAAATAGAGTTCATTTACTCACCTACAACTTTAATTATCACTTGTATTAGTAGATTCTTGTACTATTCTACCCAATTCTTCAATCTTCCAAGCAATCTTCCAAGTTTGAGCCTTCTCTCTCTCTCTAAATTGACTCTCTCTCTCTCTCTAAAGTTCTCTTTTTCAGATTTCTTGAGCTCAAAATATGAGTTAAGCAATTCTACTCAATTCTTCCATCTTCCAACCAATCTTCCAAGTTTGAGCCTTCTCTCTCTCTAAATTGACTCACTCTCTGTCTCTCTCTAAAGTTCTCTTTTTCAGAGTTCTTGAGCTCAAAATATGAGTTAAGAACCTTACTTAGCATATATATATGCTTCATTAACTTAATTCACTAATCTATACTTAAACTAATTAATCAAGACTTATTTTAATTGAGTTAATCTAATTAATTTAATCCGAATCAATTTTTGATTAAATTTTACCGTAGGCTCTAACCATTATGGTATGGTCAATTTTGGTTTCTGTTGCCTCTACGGCCCTCAATTTTAGTTTATTACAGAATACAGAACAGATTTTCCTACGATGAACAGATATGAATTCAAAAACATACACAATCACATGATTAGTATCCAAATTCACATTAAGCACATAATCACAAGTATAAGCACGACTTAATAGGATAATGCGGAAGGGGTTGTCACACTTCCCCCCCCCTCCCCCAGCCCCTTTGGGAAGTTTGGTCCTCCAAACTTATGTTACTTTCTATTGGAAACAAATGTGGGTAGTGTTGTCGCATCTCATCTTCTTTCTCCCACGTGGCTTCTCTTCCATAATGCTCTTTCCATTCTACTTTCACCATTGGAATGGATTTGTTTCTCAGTTGCTTTACTTGTCAGTCATTAATCTGTTCTGGCCATTCTTCATATTCCATATTCTCGTCAAGGGCTATTTAGCGATAATCAATTACATGTAACGGATCTCAAACATAGCCCCTCAACATTGACACATGGAATGCATTGTGCATTTGTTCCATTGCCGGTGGTAAAGCAACTCTATAAGAAACGGGACCAAGTCTTTCCAAAATTTGAAACGGTCTCGATTGGTCCTTCATTGGAATTACACAGATGAACACGTGATCACCAACTTCATATTCAGAAGGTTTTCTTCTAACATCCGCATAACTCTTTTGTTGGCTATGAGTTGTCTTGAGCCTTTGCTGAATAAGTTTAATCTTTTTGGTAGTAGTTTGCACAATTTTGTCATGACCCGAACCCGCACCTACGGGTTAAGGACATAACCAACGATGTCGAGATTACCTATGACCTTAAACCATATAAGACATAACTCAACAGAGTAAAGGGGGCCAAATGAAAGCAAATATTTAAAACTTTGTCCATAGAGCTGTGCTTGTATGCATATCATAACATTTCACGTAAGTATTCGTTAATAACTCACATCAAAGGGAAATTAACATACCAACTATGCATACAGGATCATTTAAGTCCAAGTCAGTCAAACCCAAAGTTTATATACAAAAGTGATCCAATGTTTTCGCCAACATAACAAAACTATAACAAAAGAACAAAAAAGGCAAAGACAAGTCTCGTGCGTGAGACGTTGGGCTGACTCTTCAAAACCTTGATTGTTTCCCACATATTTCACCGAGGCTGGGTTTGGACATCCCCTATCTCACCTACATACACATGAATGAGCGTGAGCAAAAGCCCAGCGAATAATATCGAATAAAGAAGATGCACTATAACAATGTACAACAGACGGCCTTGGGCCTAATCGTTCCTATCCGACGGCCTTTGGCCCAATCATTTGTGTCAAATGGCCTTCGGCCCATTCGTTCATGTCATACGGCCTCTAGCCCATTCTTTTTGGTCATACGATCTCTGGCCCATTCACTCATGTCATATGGCCCCTAGCCCACTCACTCAGGTCATACGGCCTCTGGCCCATTCACTCATGTCATACGGCCTCTGGCCCATTCATTGATATATCAAACTATCATTCGTATCAGACTATCATTCGAGTTAGACTATCATTCAAGTCAGACTATCATTCATGCCAGACTATCATTCATGTCAGACTATCATTCACGTCAGACGGCCTTAGGCCCATTCATATGGCATAGCAAACATTTGTCCACAATTCAAATTAACAAACTTATAAGACTCATAGGGAAATAAGTAGTTGGACAAATAACATACTTCAAAATATCTTTATTAAGATATTACTCACAGTGATTGGCTGGATGATTTTCCCTGGAGCTTAACCCTACACATTACATAACACATATGGATCACAAATGATTCAATCCGTTCTTAATTCATACATCCCTCTTAGGCTTCTTTCTTATTCTTTTAATTCATTCATAATGCTCAATGCATGCCTAAGAGTACTTAGAAGTGAAAGAGAACGGAAAAGCGAAACCTGAAACACTTTTACAAAATTTCGAAATAGGGTCCCTTTCGAGTGTGAACTTTCCGCTCGGCGGACCCATTAGGTCTGCAAAAGTCTGAGTTACCTCATTTTTACGCTCGAGCTAAAGTCTCACTTCATGGCTCCCCTCGGCGTGAATATCCCCACTCGGCGGACATCCATGACCAAAACCACGAGCTTGTATTTCCGCTCGGCGGCACTTTCCCTCGGCGAACATGCCAAGTCTGGAAAATCGAATTGTTCTTGAAACTCAAACTTGATATTCAAAGGCTCCAAAGCTCGAATTAAGGTACCAAAAGCAGGAAACACATTATATATCATGAGTACACAAACAATATGAGGCCAATTGCTCAAAATCATGGTCCAATCTGCAAAATTAATCAACATTTCTTTAGTATAATCAAGGCTCTTGCATTCAACCCTCATATAAGCTCCATATCTTCCATAATCAAACATGCATGTCAATTTTTGACTTCATTTCTGTATCAAATCTTACAAAAGGCACTTATTATCATGAAACCCACAAAGATTATGCATGCATGTGGAGATTGGTGCCCAATTCTCCATGTTCAACATCATTCATGCTAGCTTATGCAATTTCAAGCTCAAACATATAAATTCATGGCAATTTCCTACATGCATGTGTATATTGGCTCCCAATTCATCAAAACCAACTCATTTCATGTTCTTGATCACTATTCAACTTTGAATTCACAAAGTTACAAATTAAAATCCATGAATTTACTCACCTAGGAGCTTCAAACACCAAATTCTAGCCAATTCTTGAGTTAATCTCCAAGATTTACAAGCCCCTTGCTCAAATCTCCAATTGTTTCCCCCCTTTCTCTCTCTAGCCAACCCTCACTCTCTTTCCTTAGAGATAATCTCAGCCAAATTGAAATAAAGAAAGGAATTGAGTGTATAGTGGCCCTTTTATACAAGCTCTCTTAATCACATTTATCAATATTAAATGATTGAGCACTATATCATCAATTTAATCTAATTAATCTGATCCGAATCAATTTTCAATTAAATTTCACCGTAGGCTCTAAAAATTACGCCAATCACAATGGCGTAGTCAATTTCAGTTTCTGTGGCCAATAGGGCCTTCAATATTCTATTTATAACGATGAAGTTGAGCAGATATTCCTCTGATGAATAGATAGAAATTCAAAACCACATATATTCATATAAATGGCACTCAAAATCATATCAAACACATAATCGCATACGCAATTAAGATTAATTAGCCTAATACGGAACAGGGTTATCACAGTCTTCCCCTCTTTACAATGTTTGGTCCTCCAAACTTATTTTACCTTCGTCGGGAAACAGATATGGATAGCGTAGTCGTATTTCCTCCTCTTTTTCCCATGTGGCATCCATCCCATAGTGTTCTTTCCATTCTACTTTCACCATTGGGATGGACTTGCTTTTCAATTGTTTCACTTGCCAGTCAATGATTCGTTCCGGCCATTTAGTGTACTCCATATTTTCATCAAGAGCTACCAGTGATAATCAATCACATGAAACGGGTCTCAAAGATATCCCCTCAACATTGACACATGAAACACATTATGGATTTGTTTGAATCCTGGTAGCAAAGCGACTCGATAAGCAATTGGACCAAGCATTTTCAGAATTTGAAACGGCCCAATGTGACGGGGCGACAACTTACCCTTCTTTCCAAACCTGACTTGGCCTTTCATCGGAGTCACACGGATGAACACATGGTCACCAACCTCATACTCAAGAGGTCTTCTTCGAACATCTGCATAATTCTTTTATCGGTCCTGAGCTATTTTGAGCCTTTGCTAAATGGTTTTGATCTTCTCAGAAGTGTCTTGCACAATTTCAGGCCCAAGTAAAGCCCTATCCCCGACTTCTGTCCAACAAATTGGTGATCTACACCTTCTACCATACAAAGCCTCGTATGGTGCCATACCGATGCTGGAGTGAAAGCTGTTATTGTATGCAAACTCTGCTAGTGGCAAATAGTCTTCCCAACTCCCCTGAAAATCTAGGGTACACATCCGAAGCATAGCCTCTAACGTCTGTATAGTCCGTTCTTATTGCCCATCTGTTTGTGGGTGGAATGCAATACTAAGCCTCAATTCCATCCCCCTTTGCAAACTTTTCCACAATCTAGACACAAATTTTGGATCTCTATCCGAAACAATAGATACCGGAACTCCGTGTAAACGAACAATCTCATCAACATATATAGTAACCAGTCTATAAGCATCAAATGTAGTTCTAACAGGTAGAAAATGTGCAGATTTAGTCAGTCTATAAACTACAACCCAAACAGAATCCATACCTCGAGGAGTCCGAGGTAGACCAATAACAAAATCCATAGTCACATGCTCCCACTTCCATTCAGGAATAGGGAGAGGTTGAAGTAGACCGCCCGGTTTCTGATGTTTGGCTTTAACTTGCTGACATTGAAGACATTTGGACACATATTCTGCAATTTCTTTCTTTATTTTAGGCCACCAATAGCTTTGTTTCAAATCCCGATACATTTTATTGTTACCCGGATGCATAGCAAACATTCAGTTTCGAAATCTCAACACTTCACCTTCAAGGCTGAACTTTGCTTTCGGACTTGTCTCAAATTCATCGATCACTTTCTTGAGGAATTCATCCTCTTTTTGTTTCTGTTTAATCTCATCAATGATTGCCAGTTCAGCTAAGATAGCGGCTATCAATCCGCCCTATTCACACAATACCACTTCAATTTCAGACTTCTCAAAATCTTGCAAGATCTCTTTTTGTTCAGTAAGCAAACAAGCCATGCTCCCCATCGACTTTCTGCTTAGGGCGTCAACAACTGTATTAGCTTTCCCGAGGTGATATTGGATTTCAAGATCATAATCCTTTATCAGTTCAAGCCATCTCCTCTGCTGCATATTTAGTTCTTTATGTGTAAAGAAGTATTTCAGGCTCTTGTGATCTGTGTAGACTTCACATTTTTTCCCATACAAGTAATGCCGCCAGATTTTTAGGGCAAACACAACTGCGGCCAATTCTAAATCATGTGTCAGGTAGTTCTTCTCTTGTGGCCTCAACTGTTGAGAGGCGTAGGCAATTACCCTTCCATTCTGCATTAATACACAACCCAAACCTTTATAAGATGCATCACTGAAAATTACAAAGTTTTCCATACCTGTGGGCAATGTCAATACTGCTGTAGTGGTTAGTCTCGCTTTCAATTCATGAAAGGCAGATTCTCTTTCGTCATTCCATTCAAATGGTTGCCCTTTGCGTGTCAGTTGGGTAAGAGGTATAGCTATCTTGGAAAAGTCTTTCACAAACCTCTTGTAATATCTGGCTAAGCCCATGAAACTGTGGACCTCTATTACATTTGTTGGTGTGGGCCAATTCACAATTGCCTCTATTTTCTGTGGGTCCACTGAAATCCCCTCTTTGTTGATAACATGCCCTAAGAAAATAACTTCATTCAACCAAAACTCACACTTCTTTAGTTTAGCAAATAATTTCTTTTCTCTGAGTGTTTGCAGGACGGTTCTCAAATGATGTTCATGTTCAAGTCTATTCTTAGAGTATATCAAAATGTTATCAATAAAAACCACAACAAATTCGTTAAGGTAGGTTTTAAAAATTTGGTTCATTAAGTCCATAAACGCTGCCGGAGCATTAGTTACCCCAAATGGCATAACAAGAAATTCAAAATGACTATACCTCGTTCTGAATGCGGTCTTCTCAACATTTTCTGCCTTTACTTTCAACTGGTGGTACCCGGATCTCAAATCAATTTTGGAAAACACTTGTGATCCCTACAACTGGTCAAACAGGTCATCAATATGGGGTAAGGGATATTTATCCTTTATTGTTACCTTGTTCAATTCTCGATAATCGATACACAAGCGTAAGGTTCCGTCTTTCTTTTTCACAAATAACACCGGTGCACCCCATGGTGAAGTACTAGGTTGGATAAACCCTTTGTCAAGTAGGTCTTGCAACTATTCTTTTAGTTCTTTCATTTCAGCAGTAGCTATTATGTAGGGAGTTTTAGAAATCGGCTGGGTGCCTGGCATAATCTCAATTGTAAACTCTATCTCCCTGTCCACCAATTCCCCTGGTAATTCATTTGGAAACACATCTGGAAATTCTCTAATAATAGGGATACTATTCAACTCAATATTCACAGATTATTCAGACAACACATAACACAAATAACCTTGGCACCCTTTCCTGATCAGTTTACATGCCTTCATTGCAGATATTAAATAAGGTGGAGATACTATCCCGTTACCCACAAACACAATTTCTTCCAATTCTGGTGGTCTAAACACAACCCGTTTTGTCACACAATCAATGGTGGCACAATATTTAGTTAACCAATCCATGCCCAGAATTATATCAAAGTGCCTAAAGTTCAAGGGCAACAAATCCACATACAAAATAACATTCCCAATTCGCATGTCACAAAAACGATATACAGACTCACACAATACAGATTCCCCAGATGGAGCAGAGACACATAGTAGATATGGCAATAATTCTAAAGGTCTACTTAGTTTAGATGCAAATGCATATGTTACGAAAGAGTGTGTCGATCCGGAGTCAATTAACACAAAAGCATCCTGATTACATATAGAAATAGTACCTGAGACAACTGCGTTAGCATTCCGTGTATCGCCCGGAACAAGCGCAAAAACTCTCCCTTGTCTCACGGTATCTCCAATGGTAGTAGATCTCATAGTATTTCCCGACTTCGGGATTGATGCAGTTGAGCTAGCAGCTACCTTCCCACTGTTTTGGTTACAATCTCTGGCCATATGCCCTTGTTTACCACATTTAAAACAAGCTCCTGACACACGGTAACAAACCCTACGATGCCTTTTACTGCAAATATTACACATTGAGGATGTGTCTCGAGAAGGGTTAGAAGTACTCGAGGAGCCCGTATTCTGCTTCTTCAAAAATTTCTTCTTCGAAAAGAAGCCTTGTCTCTTACTGCCTTTCCAGTCTGTTGTTGGTTTAGTTTGTCTAGCTACATTAGCTTCTGATATTATGGTCCGGTCTAGCACCCCAATATAGGTTTCCAGCTTTAGGACATTTACCCTTTCTAAAATATCACTTCGAAGCCCACCTTCAAAATGCCTTGCTTTCTTGTAGTCGATATCGATCACATGTGGTGCAAACCTAGCCAACTCGGTGAATTTGGCTTCATACTCAACCACTGTCATGTTGTCTTGTTTAAGTTCCATCAATTCTAATACTTTCCTATCACGGACACATTGAGCGAAGTACTTATCATAGAAAACTTCCAGGAATTTCGCCCAGTCAATGTCTTTATGATTCTCACGCATTAACATCCACCATCTTCTTGCTTCGTTTTCTAGCGTAAAGGTGGCCAGGAGTACTTTCTGTGTCTCCGAACAAGGAAACACCTCAAACAACTTTTCAATGCCGAGAACCCACGCTTTGGCCTTTAATGGATCTAATCCCCCATGAAATTGTGGCGGTTTCATTTTCTTAAACTCCTTGGTGAGAGCTATTATTCGGTCATCATGCTGTAAGTCTGGCACAGGTGGTGCCGGAGGAGGAGGTGGAGGATGTGGTTGCTGCCACTGTTGTTGTTGCCTCAATGTTTTTCCCATTTCCAAGATTAATCTTTCCATCCTATCCATTCTGGCAGTAGAGGACTCCTCTATCTCATCACCTCTTGTGCTCACCATCTAATTAGACTTGCATTATACATTATACAAAAGATTCACGGGTATGCATATACTAAAGAGCATACATATTCAAATAATTTGCAATGCAAGCAAATCACAAACTTATAGCACATAATCGTTCATATTAAAACATTTAAGCTTATTCTTGATGCTTTCAAATTCATACTTATCACATGAATGCATCCTAGATCTTTCCTAGACGCTTATTGCTCATTTGGACAAGTGTGTGAGTTATTAACTCATGCTCTGATACCACTCTGTCATAACCCGAACCCGCCCCTATAGGTTAAGGACATAATCGGCCAGTAATCAAGAGATTACCTAGGGCCTCAAACCATTTAAGACATAACTCAACAGAGTAAAGGGGGCCAAACGGAAGCAAAAATTTAAAACTTTGTCCATAGAGCTGTGCTTGTATGCACATCATAACATTTCACATAAGTATTCGTTAATAACTCACATCAAAGGGAAATTAACATACCAACTGTGCATACAGGATCATTTAAGTCCAAGTCAGTCAAACCCAAAGTTTATATACAAAAGTGATCCAACGTTTTCGCCAACATAACAAAACTATAACAAAAGAACAAAAAAGGCAAAGACAAGTCTCGTGCGTGAGACGTTGGGCTAACTCTTCAAAACCTTGATTGTTTCCCACATATTTCACCGAGGCTGGGTTTGGACATCCCGTGGCTCACCTACATACACATGAATGAGCGTGAGCAAAAGCCCAGCGAATAATATCGAATAAAGAAGATGCACTATAACAATGTACAACAGACGGCCTTGGGCCTAATCGTTCCTATCCGACGGCCTTTGGCCCAATCATTTGTGTCAAATGGCCTTCGGCCCATTCGTTCATATCATACGGCCTCTGGCCCATTCTTTCATGTCATACAGTCTCTGGCCCATTCACTCATGTCATACGGCCGCTGGCCCATTCACTCATGTCATATGGCCTCTAGCCCATTCATTCATATCCAACGGCCTCTGGCCCATTCATTGATATGTCAGACTATCATTCGTATCAGACTATAATTCGAGTCAGACTATCATTTGAGTCAGACTATCATTCATGCCAGACTATCATTCGAATCTGACTATCATTCATGTCAGACTATCATTCGAGTCCGACTATCATTCATGTCAGACTATCATTCGAGTCAGACTATCATTCATGTTAGACGGCCTTAGGCCCATTTATATGGCATAGCAAACATTTGTCCACAATTCAAATTAACAAACTTATAAGACTCATAGGGAAATAAGTAGTTGGACAAATAACATACTTCAAAATATCTTTATTAAGATATTACTCACAGTGATCGGCTGGATGATTGGCCCTAGAGCTTGACCCTACACATTACATAACACATATGGGTCACAAACGATTCAATCTGTTCTTAATTCATACATCCCTTTTAAAGTTTGGTTTTAGAAAGAGAAAGTGTTATTCATGTGTTCTTGAATAAAATCCTTGTTTGATCCGAAGGCTTGCATTAAGATTCATGTTCTTGCGTTTGTTTTCATAAGATCTTCAAATATGGGTAACCAGGTCCATGTTTTCGAACTCATAGCATGAAAATCCCAGATTTTGAAATAACAAGTTGTGATTGAGCATTCATGTTTTTCGAGTTCTTCATGTTCATGTTCTTCATGTTCTTCAGCAGAGGGAAACTCAGATTTTCCCGACTTCATTTTCTTGAATGTGCCCATCGGGACCACACCTCGGCGAGGAGGTGTGGGACCTCGGCCAAGACCTAGTTGGTGCCCAGCATGTTTTCCCGAGATGAGAAACGGTGTTTTGTTTTGAATTTGACTTAGTTTTTGAAGGATGCCGAGATCATTTGTATGCATGTGAAGCTTGTTTGAAGGTGTATTCAATAGACCTTGCCATGTGTTTGTAGGACTTGGACTTGCCTTGACCCCAACGCTTGAAGATCTATGTGAGTGGTATTTTTAATAAAGCTATGTTATAACGTTTTGATAAAGCCTTGCTTTGCTTTGTTTTGGAAAAGTATTTGTTAAGCATGAACGACTATCCCTATTTCGTGTATCAAATATTAGCTTTGGTTTTGATCACAATCTTTGAAAGTCCATACGTGCTAAGGGACTATAAGCATTTGTAGCACAATCTATGAAAGTCCGTACGTGCTAAGGGACTATAAGCATTTGTAGCACAACCTTCGTTAACGTCATCCCTTGAAACTTGAAAGCCTTGAAAGACTTTGATTGATGAAGCTTGAAAGATTTGTTAAATAAACGCGATTTATCCCATGTTTTGTTATAAGCTTTGATTATGTATTGATTTGTTATAAGTATCGGATATGATTCATGCAAACCCTTTATTACTTGTACCATTCACTGAGTATCCAAGCTCACCCTCTCTATATATATGTAGGTGATAAGCAGGACGGCGGCGACACCTAGATGAGTTTTGCCGATGTGTTTTTGGATTCGTGTTTTGTAACATCTTGAAGATCATGCTTCTTGACTTGTAGTTAAATTCTTTTGTATATGTCGGCTTGATAAGCCTTTTGATCAAGATGCAACACGTACTTTATTTTATTTGTATTCAAGTTGTAAAACCATGTTAAGATATATATGTCCTTTCATTTGATCTATGCATAGCTCTTATGGACTACTTAGTTTTAAATTTATTACTTCCGCACTTGTTAGCCCCATATGTATACTCTGATTGTGTGTGTATCCTTGTAAGTTGGCCTTTGGTAACCTCAGGTTACTGGCCATCACGGCACCATTCTACTAGGGGTGGAATGAGGTCGTGACAGATTGGTATCAGAGCACAAGTTTCTTATAGTAAGTTATCCACACACTTTGAGTCCTAAAGAGCATAGGATTTCCCTTAGAATTGGTGATAGGATTGCATCATAATGCTTGCTACTTGACAATGTGTGCATCATCTCGGTGTGACGATTTGCTATTTGCATACATATTATTTGTTCAGTTTGTTTTAAAGTCACATTTTGCATACTCTTAGCATCATGAGAAGGGGTAGACCACCAGTTGGCCGAGATCATCCCGAAGACAGATTGGATAGATTAGAGATTGGTCGAAGGTTTGGTCCGTGAGTTGAGGCAACCTAGGCCACAAGACACTAGTACTACTTCTACCCAGGCCGAGCAGACAAACGGCCGACATGCAGTACCACCTCCACCTCCTCCAGCACCGCAAGTGCCTCCACAACAAGCTTTATATGGGGACGGCACCATAGCCGTGATCAGAGAGTTCAAAAAGATGAAGCCGCCGAGATTCTCTGGGGGTATTGAGCCGATGAAAGCCGAAGCGTGGGTCTTAGAAATGGAGAAGCTGTTCGAGATTTTTCCCAGCACCGACGCCCAGAAAGTGTCATTGGCAACATTCACATTAGACGATGACGCTCGAAGATGGTGGATGATGACCAGAGAAGGTAACCCAGGGTTGACTTGGGCTAGATTTTTGGAGTTGTTTTACAACAAGCACTTTCTCCTTAGCGTTCGAGACCGTAAGACTACAGAGTTCTAGACTCTAACACAAGGCAGCAGGACAGTGGCAGAATATGACCGCACTTTTACCGAGTTAGCGAGATATACGCCTCACATGGTCGATGATGAATATAGAAAGGCTAGGAAGTTCGAAAGTGGACTGCGTGGACCAATTCAGGATCGAGTTAACATGCTCAACATGCTGACTTACGCTGGAGTATTGGACAAGGCCATCCTTGCAGAAGCTAACTTGAACCGATATCAGAATTCAGGAGAGAGCCAGAGGAAGAGACAGAACTATGGCAACCGCCGAGTTCCGTTTAACGCCAAAAAGAAAGCGAATGTGGGCAGCTCTAGCAACTCGAACCAAGAAGGTAATACTAAGCCGACGTGTGCAAGTTGTGGGAAGCCGCATTCCGGAGTTTGCCATTGGGCATCAGGAGCTTGTTTTGAATGTGGTGACATGGGGCATCGTATGAAAGACTGTCCGAAGGCAAAGACCGATGATGGTAAGAAGAATGGGAGCACCTCGGGCTCTGCATAGGGAAATAACGCCAGGAGGGCACAGACAAGACAGGGCAGAGCTTGTGCATTGGTACCAGGAGACACTCAGAATGCTGAGACAGTAGTGTCAGGTATACTCTCAATCTGCTCTCAAGATGCATACATATTGATTGATTCGGGCTCTACACATTCATTCGTATCTGTTAAATTTGCCGAGAAGTTGAATAGACCACTAGAACCCCTTGATTATGTGCTATCGGTATCTACTCTATCTGGGAGAACTATGATTGTTGCATCCATCTATAGGGCGCGTGTTGTTGTGATTAAGGGTGTAGAATTATTAATTGATTTGATGCCATTAAGCATGACTCACTTTGATGTCATATTGGGAATGGACTGGTTAGTAACGAATCATGCATCTATCAATTGTGTATCGAAGAATGTCACACTGAAACCCCCAAACCAAGCCGAGGTTATTTTCCAGGGTAAAGGAGTAGTACCCCCACCTTACTTGATCTCGTCCATGAAAGCCTATAAGTTGATCCAAAAGGGATGTCAAGGTTATTTGTGTAGTGTACTAAGTAATTAGAATGGAAATGTTGAGTTAGCCGATATCCCCGTGGTTAAGGAATTTCCCGACGTCTTTCCAAATGACTTGCCTGGCTGCTTTGTCGATAGAGAAATAGAGTTCACTGTTGACGTCATGTCAGGAACCCAGCCTATCTCCAAAGCACCCTATAGAATGGCCCCAGCCGAACTTAAGGAACTGAAACTACAATTACAAGAATTGTTGGACAAGGGATTTATTAGGCCGAGCACTTCACCTTGGGAAGCACCAGTCCTATTTGTCAAGAAAAAGGATGGTACACTTCATCTTTGTATCGACTACCGAGAACTAAATAAGGTGACCATTAAGAATAAGTATCCATTGCCGAGGATTGATGATTTACTTGATCAACTACGAGGGGCACAGGTCTTTTCTAAGATTGATCTCAGGTCGGGCTACCATCAGCTGAAAGTTAAGGCCAAGGATGTTGAGAAGACTGCTTTTCAGACAAGATATGGCCATTACGAATTTTTGGTGATGCCTTTCGTAGTGACCAATGCTCCTGCAGCGTTCATGGACTTAATGAACAGGGTCTTTAAGCCGTACCTGGATGAGTTTGTGGTTGTTTTCATCGACGACATATTGATCTATTCCGAGAGCGGTGGTGAGCATGAGAAGCACTTGAGACTAGCCTTACAGATCTTGAGAGACAAGAAGTTGTACGCCGAGTATAGTAAGTGCGAGTTTTGGCTTTCCAGCATCTCATTTTTGGGCCATGTGATTAACGAAGAAGGAATCTCTGTTGATTCGAGTAAAATTGAAGCTATTGTGAATTGGCCGACGCCGACCAACGTGTCCGAGGTTCGTAGTTTTCTGGGTTTGGCTGACTATTACAGGAAATTTGTGAAGGACTTCTCAAGAATCGCAGTGCCATTAACACAACTAACTCAGAAGGGAGTGGCGTACGAATGGACCGAGGATAGAGAATCAACCTTCTAGGAGTTGAAGACGAGGTTAGTTACAGCACCAGTTCTTGTACTGTAATAACCCGACCCTCATATATGATTTGGGTATTTGTTTAGTCCTCTATTCTGTGCTTTTGACTGCTATTTATGAGAGTCTATGTGGAATTATGTTTAATGCAGCAAATCTTGGAAATATGGATTCCTAACTGGTAATAAGAAAATTATCTATCCCACTTAAGATGTTTAAATTGGAAATTGAGAACCTTAGAAGCTTGATAATCCGAAATGGACTGCACATTTAAGATCAGCATAATTTTTAAGTCATGATAAGCATTTTTGTGAAATTTCGATTAGGAATGATTAAACTGATTAAATTTTGTCCTATTCACTTGGTTTTTATATATATGTATATGCTTAAGCCATTGGACTCTTGAACCTTAAAAAAAAAACAACAAAAGCACTTCTTGAGAGGATTAGAAAAGGGGGAATTACGGAGAAAGAAGAGAGAAGGCTCTCAAGGAAGGAATTGGGGAAGATTTATAGGATTGTGGAGAATTTGACTCAAGGTAGGATCTCTCTCTCTTTGAATAAAGAGGAAATTCCTCTATGTTGTTGTGTTAAATGATTTATGGAGTTGTTATCTTTGTGTTGAATTGATGTGAAGTTGTATTGAGTGAGAATTTATTTTAATTCCTCAATTATCAAACTTAAACCCATCTATGCGGATATATGGTTGCTTATGTGTGTGTGTGTAAGCAATTGGAAGTATAGTGGAAGTGGGTCATGTTCATGAGTTTTAAAGATCAAAGATCCAAGTTATGTTGAGATTGATATATGTTGTGATGTTTATTTACATGTTTTTGAACCACCTTTTAACAATTAAAGACCTTATTTTGAGCCTTGAACAAGAGCACCAAAAGTTGGATTTTTGCTGAATTTTCGAACTGTTTTCTGCCAGAATCACCGCACGTGCGGGAAGCACTGCCGCACGTGCAAGGCTCACAGCCGCACGTGCGGCCCAAGCTGAAAAAAATGTTTTGCTTCGTTTCGCGTGCTCGACCCTCTGATATTTTTAAAATATTTTTCTGATGATTTTAAAATGGCTTTAAATTCATTCGAATCGTAATGCGTCAGGAAGTAATTTGACAAGGAAAAAGGGAAGTTAATTTGTGAACTTTGTACGTGTGTAGGACATGCTTCAGGGGGGAGTAACGTTCCGCCACAACACTGTGAGTAATAGTACTCGATGTATCTTTAATCGTTAATATATATATCGTTATTAACGTTATATCCTTCGTCGTAAGCGTTATGTTGACATGTATGCTATGTAAGAAATATTGTGAAATCATGGAAACACCAAAAGAGTTTGAGAAGTTTTGTATGCTATGTGAGAAACTGTGTGAAATTGTGAAAGCATCAAAAGGAATTGAGAAGCTACAAATCCATGAGACCAAGGGCCGTTTTTGTGAATTATGAAACTATGTGGCCGAGGGCCATTTGTGAAGTAAGAGTTTCTAAATTGTGAGGTATGAATTCCCAATTTGTGAAGCTATTAAATGATATGGCCGAAGGCCATTTGTGAAGTATGAATTTCCATTTTTGTGAAATATGAACTCATGTGGCTGAGGGCCATTTTGTGAAATGTGAACCTCTGTGGCCGAGGGCCATTTGTGAAATATGAAACCATGAGGCCAGGAGCCTACTTGTAAAATTATGAAATGTGAATCTATGAGACTGAAAGCCAACTTGTGAAATATGAAGTTATGAGGCCGAGGGCCAACTTGTGAAACTAAGAATCTGAGTTATGCATCCATGAAGCCAAAGGCTAATTTGTGAATATGTGAACCCATCAGGCCAAGGGCCAAATTGTGAAGTTGTGAACCGACAAAGTCGTTCTACCAATGAAATAGTATATGATCTCTATATTACTTACACTATTATATATGTTACAAGTTTAATTGGGTATTCTGAATCATTTTGCTTTATCACTAATGCATCAAGACTATTGTGAGGTAAATTGTTCTGTCCCTACAAATAGTATTATGATGGCTCATGTACAATCTACGGGGTATGCTATACTTATTGTTAACCATTGTCGTACACTGACTATGTTAACTCATGTAAATGATTGAAAGGACCTGTGTGCCTCTATAAACCTTGAGACTAGTCAGTTCTGATAATATCTGAAATTATTCTGCTTGTGGGTTGTCCCAAGAGCTATTGATTTATGGTAAGGGAACTATGGTATCTACGTATTTCTGGAAGCGTGCTATCTGTGAAATGTGTTCACTTTTTCTAACAATTATCAGCAACGTTCTGTTCAACTTATATTATTTATGATAATTCATATGAATAATGGGAAGAATGTATGTGTTTTCTGATGGTTACTGATATGGAATGAAGTGCTACACCTTGGTGGGAGCCACCTCATGAGTCCACACATATGTATATATATTTCTGGGCCTATGATCGATTTGTATGTGTAGACCTATGGCTGTTCGGTATATATTGGGCTTAAAGTCACTCAGTTAAGAAAACTGGAACCCATGACTGTATTAGAAATAATCATAGAATGTAATCAATCATATGCTTTTACAATTTTGTACTTTAATTATTCAAGTTGATCATTACATTATTCAAGTATTATTATTCACTGAGTTTCGCTTATTCTGTATTTTGTCTGTTTCTGTAGGTAATCAACCGAGAGTCCAGTCCTGACCCTTAATACTCGTCTCTCTTTTGTCAACCCATTGTGTCCAGGCACTAACTGAACCCCATGCATTTTGTAGAGTGTTGTTAGGTTATTGGCTTATGCTTTGGCTAGCTTTCATTAATATTTTCATTATACACTCAATTGTGGAGCTGAGTCAAGATATGTGTAAAGCATTTTATGTTTATTATTTATTTAGTGTAATGTTGTGATCTTGACATAATAGTAGTAGCTCAATGGAATAGAATTTTGCTATCAGGCGCTTCCGTTTAGGCCCCTCATGTTATGCATAACAGGTTAAGTGTCTATTTCTGAAGTGGTCATGCCCGAACTTCTAGGGGCAGGTTTGGGGCGTGACATGTACTTCCATCAGGTAATGAGGAATTCCAGATTTACAGTGATGTTTCACATAAGGGTTTGGGTTGTGTATTAATGCAAGGGGGTAAAGTCAGAGCATATGCATCTCATCAATTGAAACCTCATGAAAAGAACTATCCTACCCATGATCTAGAGTTAGCAGCCATGGTGTTTGCTTTAAAGATTTGGCGTCATTACTTGTATGGAGTTTCTTGCCAAGTTTTCACAGATCACAAGAGTTTGAAGTACCTGTTCACCCAGAAGGAATTGAATATGAGGCAGAGAAGATGGCTTGAACTATTGAAGGACTATGACATGCAGATTCAATATCATCCAGGTAAGGCAAACTCCGTAGCCGACGCGTTGAGTAGGAAGTTAGTTGGAAGTTTGGCATGCCTAGCAATGATTTCAGTAGAGCCGACCATTATTGAGGAAGTAAAGACCAGACAGATGGAGGATAAGTTCCTCAAGAAGGTAGTTGATGAATTCGTCGCCAAGCCAAGGCTGGGATATACCGTTGAAAATCAAGTGCTCAAATTTGAAGGAAGATTGTGCATGGCCGACGTCCCAGAGTTGAAAAGGAAGATTTTGTAGGAAGCCCATAACTCCAAATTTTCCATTCACCCAGGAAGCACCAAGATGTATCAAGATGTGAAGCGGACTTTTTGGTGGCCAAACATGAAGAGAGAAATAGCCGAGTTTGTGTTCCAGTGTCTGTGTTGTCAGCAAGTGAAAGCAGAACACCAGAGGCCAGCAGGACTTCTTCAACCTTTGTCAATTCCGGAGTGGAAATGGGAACACATCTCCATGGATTTTGTGGTTGGTTTGCCGAGGACGCACAAAGGTATGGATTCAATTTGGGTTATAATTGATAGATTAACTAAGTCAGCACACTTTTTGCCTATTAAGACTACGTTTAATGCCGACCGACTTGCTGAATTGTATATGAATGAGATTGTTAGACTTCATGGTGTGCCGATGTCCATTGTGTCAGACCGAGATCCGAAGTTTATTTCTAGATTTTGGCAGAGTCTGCAAAGAGCCTTGGGAACTGAGTTGAGGTTTAGCACTTTTTCACCTCGCACCGATGGGCAAACGGAAAGAATGATTCAGACACTCGAAGATCAGATTGTGTGTACTGGATTTCAAGGGAAGTTGGGAATTGCACTTGCCATTAGTAGAATTCGTATACAACAACAGTTACCAAGCCAACATTGGCATGGCACCGTATGAAGCTTTATATGGAAGAGAGTGCAGATCGCCGATATGTTGGACCGAGGTAGGGGACAAAGCTTTGATTGGTCCCGAGTTGGTTCAAGCGACAACTGAAAAGATTAAGCTCATTCAGCAGAGGATTAAAATCGCACAGAGTCGACAGAAGAGTTATGCTGACCAGAGGAGAAGGGAGTTAGAATTTGAAGCTGGGGACCATGTATTTTTGAAAATCTCGCCGATGACAAGAGTTCCAAGATTTGGGAATAAGGGTAAATTGGCACCCCGATATGTTGGGCCATTTGAAATTCTTGAGAAGGTTAACCCCGTCGCCTACAGACTTGCTCTGCCGCCAGAATTAAGCCGAGTCCACGATGTGTTTCATGTTTCGATGTTAAGGAAGTATGTCCGAGACCACTTGCATGTAATTGTATATTCCGAGATTGTGGTTAATGAAGATTTAGGCTACAAGGAGGAGCCGATGAGAATTATTGACAGACAAGTGAGACAGTTGAGAAACAAGTCGATATCGATGGTAAAGATTGAATGGAAGGAGCATTATGGCAGAGAGGCTACATGGGAAAAGGAAGAAGTGAAAATCCGTTATCTGGAGTTATTCATAGAACAAGGTAACTTAAGTTTGGGGACCAAACTTCTTTAAGGAGGGTAGACTGTAGTGACCCTCATCCCTGCCTCAGCATTGTGCATGAGCATTTGCATGAACTTGTTTTGCTAAGCTTGCATTAGTGAATTTTGACTTGTTTAACCTAGAATAAGATTCTTGTCTTGCTTTGTACTTATGTGAAATTGCTTGTTAGTCTTGTCCCTTTCTTGGTGAGTCTAGCCGAGGTCATCTTAAGCCTAGGTTACACCTTTGATACTCTCATACCTAGAACCATCTTAAGGTTTCCTTGGTTGACCTTCACTCACATCCTAACATATTGGCCGAGATATCATTATCTAGGCCGAGGTGTTCGTCACCAAGGCCGAGATGTGTATTATCTAGGCCGAGATGTTATCCTTGAACCCAAGTGATCTTGTTCCTAGACTGGTACGACCTAGACCGAGGTGTGGCACATCTAGGCCGAGGTGTGGCACAGCTAGGCCAAGTGTTGTCCTTCCTAGCCGAGGTCATTGAAACCTTGCTTGTTGAAGCTTGTTGTTAGCCGATGTCGTTGCTTGCCGGAGTGCCTTGCCGTCTTGCTTGTTGAACACACCTTGTCATAGTCTTGTCTTTTCACCCAGTCACTTTTTGAGGAGAACCAACCCGGTAGTGCCACGTGTCCGAGCTAAGTGTTAAGTCAGCCAGCAGACCTAGAAATGTATCATTTTGCTATGTGTCTTTATTCTTGAGGAGAGAGAGAAGCTCTAGGAGAGGAGGAGAAGTTCTTAGAGAAGGAATAGATTTCCAAGCTTGATCCTTAGAGTTCAAACCGTTTGATTCGTGCTTTGAGGTTAGAATCTTAATCTACTCTTATTGTTCTTATTAATCACCTAGCTGCATTGCATGATCAGACCTGATTTGCAAGCCATGCATCCCTTTTAAAGTTTGGTTTTAGAAAGAGAAAGTGTTATTCATGTGTTCTTGAATAAAAGCCTTGTTTGATCCGAAAGCTTGCATTAAGATTCATGTTCTTGCGTTTGTTTTCATAAGATCTTCAAATATGGGTAACCAGGTCCATGTTTTCGAACTCATAGCATGAAAATCCCAGATTTTGAAATAACAAGTTGTGATTGAGCATTCATGTTTTTCGAGTTCTTCATGTTCATGTTCTTCATGTTCTTCAGCAGAGGGAAACCCAGATTTTCCCGACTTCATTTTCTTGAATGTGCCCATCGGGTCCACAACTCGGCGAGGTGTGGGACCTCGCCAAGACCTAGTTGGTGCCCAGCATGTTTCCCCGAGATGAGAAACGATGTTTTGTTTTGAATTTGACTTAGTTTTTGAAGGATGCCGAGATCATTTGTATGCATGTGAAGCTTGTTTGAAGGTGTATTCAATAGACCTTGCCATGTGTTTGTAGGACTTGGACTTGCCTTGACCCCGACGCTTGAAGATCTATGTGAGTGGTATTTTTAATAAAGCTATGTTATAACGTTTTGATAAAGCCTTGCTTTGCTTTGTTTTGGAAAAGTATTTGTTAAGCATGAACGACTATCCCTATTTCGTGTATCAAATATTAGCTTTGGTTTTGATCACAATCTTTGAAAGTCCGTACGTACTAAGGGACTATAAGCATTTGTAACACAATCTTTGAAAGTCCGTATAAGCATTTGTAGCACAACCTTCGTTAACGTCATCCCTTAAAACTTGAAAGCCTTGAAAGACTTTGATTGATGAAGCTTGAAAGATTTGTTAAATAAACGCGATTTATCCCATGTTTTGTTATACGCTTTGATTATGTATTGATTTGTTATAAGTATCAGATATGATTCATGCAAACCATTTATTACTTGTACCATTCACTGAGTATCCAAGCTCACCCTCTCTATATATATGTAGGTGATGAGCAGGACGGCGGCGACGCCTAGATGAGTTCTGTCGATGTGTTTTTGGATTCGTGTTTTGTAACATCTTGAAGATCATGCTTCTTGACTTGTAATTAAATTCTTTTGTAGATGTCGGCTTGAGAAGCCTTTTGATCAAGATGCAACACGTACTTTATTTTATTTGTATTCAAGTTGTAAAACCATGCTAAGATATATATGTCCTTTCATTTGATCTATGCACAGCTCTTATGGAGTACTTAGTTTTAAATTTATTACTTCCGCACTTGTTAGCCCCATATGTATACTCTAATTGTGTGTGTATCCTTGTAAGTTGGTCTTTGGTAACCTCGGGTTACTGGCCATCACGGCACCATTCTACTAGGGGCGGAATGGGGTTGTGACACGAGCGGCGCTTTCCCCGCTCGAGCGGACATGCCAAATTTTGGAAAATCTAGAATTGTTCTTGAGGCTCAAACTTGATATTCAAAGGCTCCAAAGCTCGAATTAAGGTACCAAAACAGGGAAACACATTATATATCATGAGTACACAAACAATATGAGGCCAATTGCTCAAAATCATGGTCCAATCTTCAAAATTAATCAACATTTCTTTAGTATAATCAAGGCTCTTGCATTCAACCCTCATATAAGCTCCATATCTTCCATAATCAAACATGCATGTCAATTTTTGACTTCATTTCTGTATCAAATCTTACAAATGGCACTTATTATCATGAAACCCACAAAGATTATGCATGCATGTGAAGATTGGTGCCCAATTCTCCATGTTCAACATCATTCATGCTAGCTTATGCAATTTCAAGCTCAAACATATAAATTCATGGCAATTTCCTACATGCATGTGTATATTGGCTCCCAATTCATCAAAACCAACTCATTTCATGTTCTTGATCACTATTCAACTTTGAATTCACAAAGTTACAAACTAAAATCCATGAATTTAGTCACCTAGGAGCTTCAAACACCAAATTCTAGCCAATTCTTGAGTTAATCTCCAAGATTTACAAGCTCCTTGCTCAAATCTCCAATTGTTTCCCCCCTTTCTCTCTCTGGCCAACCCTCACTCTCTTTCCTTAGAGATAATCTCAGCCAAATTGAAATAAAGAGAGGAATTGAGTGTATAGTGGCCCTTTTATACAAGCTCTCTTAATCACATTTATCAATATTAAATGATTGAGCACTATATCATCAATTTAATCTAATTAATCTGATCCGAATCAATTTTCAATTAAATTTCACCGTATGCTCTAAAAATTACGCCAATCACAATGGCGTAGTCAATTTCAGTTTCTGTGGCCAATAGGGCCTTCAATTTTCAGTTTATAACAGTAAGTTGAACAAATATTCCTACGGTGAACAGATAGAAATTCAAAACCACATATATTCATATAAATGGCACTCAAAATCATATCAAACACATAATCGCATACGCAATTAAGATTAATTAGCCTAATATGGAACAGGGTCATCACAATTTTAGACCCAAGCAAAACTCTATCCCTAACTTTTATCCAACGGACCGATGATCTACATTTTCTACCTTATAGGGCTTCATACAGTCCCATGCTAATGCTGGAGTTGAAGCTGTTATTATACACAAACTCTGCCAATGGTAAGTATTCTTCCCAACTCCCTTGAAAATCTAAGGTACACATTCGGAACGTATTTTCTAGAGTTTGTATGGTTCGTTCTAATTGTCCATTAGTTTTTGGATAGAATGCAGTACTAAATCTCAATTCTATTTCTATTGCTCTCTGTATACTTTGCCAGAATCTTGACACAAATTTCGAATTTCTATCCGACATAATAGACACAGGTACTCTACATAAATGGACAATTTCATCAACATATATAGTGGCAAGTCTATAAGCGTCATAAGTAGTTCTTACAAGAAGGAAATGTGCAGATTTAGTCAGTCTCTCAACTATAACCCAAATAGAATTCATACCTATTGGGGTCCGAGGTAGTCCAACAACAAAGTCCATGGTTATGTGCTCTCACTTCCATTCCTGAATAGGGAGAGGTTGAAGTAGACATGCTGGTTTCTAATGTTCGGTTTTAACTTGTTGGCATTGAAGACATTTAGATACATACTCTGCAATTTCACTCTTCATATTTGGCCACCAGTAACTCTGTTTCAAGTCCCAATACATTTTGTTATTACTCGGATGCATTGCAAATATTAACTTGTGGGCTTCATCTAAAACTCTCTTCTTTAACTCAGGGATGTTCGGAACACACAATCTGTTTTGACATTTCAACGTTTCATTTTCAATACTATGTCCCGGTTTCGGATTCACTTCAATTTCATCAATCATTTTCTTGAGGAATTCATCATCTTTTTGCCTCAGCTTGATTTCATCAATAATTGCCGGTTAGGCTACAATGGCAGCTATCAACCCACATTGCTCATGTAACATTATTTCAATCTCAAACTTCTCAAAGTCATATAAGATTTCTTTTTGTTCAGCAAGTAGGCAAGCCAAGTTCTGATTGATTTTCGCTCAAGGCATCAAGAATCAGATTGGCTTTCCTCGAGTGATACTGAATTTAGAGATCTTAATCTTTTACCAATTCGAGCCATTTTCTCTGTTGCATGCTCAACTCTTTTTGGGTAAAGAAGTACTTTAAGCTTTTGTGATTCGTATAAACTCCACATTTTTCCCCATACAAGTAATACCACCAAATCTTCAAAGCAAACACTATTGCAGCCAATTCCAAGTCATGCATCAGGTAGTTTTTTTCATTTGGTCTCAATTTTTAGGAGGCATAAGCAATAACCCTTCCGTTCTGCATTAACACACAACCCAGACCCTTGTAAGAAGCATCACTAAATATCACAAAATTTTTTGTACTTGAAGATGGTGTCAACACTGGTGCAGTAGTCAATCTTGTTTTTAGTTCTTGGAAGGCAGATTCTCTTTCATCACTCCATTCAAACGGTTGTCCTTTGCGTGTTACTTGGGTAAGAAGTACAGTTATTTTTTAAAAATCTTTTACAAACCGTCTGCAGTATCCATCTAAACCCATGAAACTGCGGACTTCCGTTACATTTGTCGGTGTAGGCCAGTTCACAATTGCCTCTATCTTTTGTGGGTCTATTGAAATCCCATCTTTGTTGATAACATGGCCTAAAAACACAACCTCATCTAGCCAGAATTCACATTTCTTTAATTTAGCATATAACTTCTTTTCTCTAAGGGTTTGTAATACAGTTCTTAAACGTTGCTCATGATCAATTCTACTCTTTGAGTATATCATGATATCATCCATAAAGACTACAACAAATTCATCAAGAGAAGACTTAAAAACTTGATTCATAAGATCCATGAACGCCGCAGGTGCATTAGTCACCCCAAAGGGCATAACAAGTAATTTTTAGTGACCATATCTTGTTCGAAATGCGGTTTTCTCAACATCTTTTGCTTTCACTTTTAATTGGTGATACCCGGATCTCAGATCAATTTTTGAAAACACTTGTGATCCTGCAACTGATCAAACAAATCATCAATACAGGCAAAGGGTATTTATTTTTTTATCATTACCTTGTTCAATTCTCAGTAGTCAATGCACAAACATAAAGTCCTGTTTTTCTTCTTTACAAATAAAACCGGTGTGCCCCATGTCGAAGTGCTTGGCCGGATGACCCCTTCGTCAAGCAAGTCTTGCAACTGCTCTTTCAATTCTCTCATTTCAATAGTAGACATTTTGTAGGGGGTTCTTGAAATAGGTTAGGTGCCTGGTACAACATCAATGGTAAACTCTATTTCTCTGTCAACCAATTCCCCTGGCAGTTTATCAAGAAATACATCCAAAAATTCTCTAACAACAAGAATACTATTCATTTCAAGATTCACAGACACTCAACAAGATACTACACAAATAACCTTGACATCCCTTCCTAAGCAGTTTATATGCTTTCATTACTGAAATTAGATAAAGTGGAGGCACTACACTGTTGCAAACAAACACAAACTTATCATGTCCTAGCGGTGTAAACAAAACCCGTTTTGCTACATAGCCAATGGTGGCACAGTATTTAGACAACGAATCCGTACCCAAAATTACATCAAAATGTCTAATGTCCAAGGGTAACAAATCCACATATAAAGTAGCACTGCCAATACGCCTATCACAAATATGATACATAGATGTCCATAACATAAATTCCCCAGATGGAGCAGAAACACATAGGAGATATGGAAATGACTCTAGGGTTCTATTCAATCTAGATGCAAATGTAGTGGACACAAAAGAATGTGTTGATCAAGAATCAATTAACACAAAAGTATCTTGATTACATAAAGAGATAGTACCAGAGACAACAGCTTCAGTATTCCGTTTATCACTTGGAACGAGTGCAAAGACTCTCCTTGGTCTCATTCTGTCTCTGGTAGTAGTAGGCCTTGTGGTATTCCTTGATTTTGGGATGGATTCGGTCGAACTAGTAACCAGTTTTCCACTTCTTTGTTTTTCAATTTGGGTGCAATCCCTTGCCATATGTCCCATCTTACCACATTTAAAGCAAGCCCTGGAAATATGGTAGCAAACCCCACGGTGTTTCTTACCACACTAATTACATATTGGTGTTGTATTTTTGGTGGAGCCCGAAGTGCTTGAGGTTCCCGTATTCTGCTTTTTCGATGATCCCTTCTTTGAGAAGAAGCCCTGTCTCTTACTTTTTCCAGTCAGTTGGTGGTCTACTCTGATTGGCCATGTTAGTTTCTAACATTAAAGCTCGATCCCATACATCAACGTAAGTAGGCAGTTTCAATACATTAACTCTTTCCTAAATATCATTACGGAGACTGCCTTCAAAATTTCTTACCTTGTCATAGTTGGTGTTGACCATATGCAGTGCAAATCGGGCCAATTTAGTAAACTTTGCTTTGTATTTAACTATAGTCAAGTTGCCTTGTTTAAGCCCTTCAAATTTAGCCACTTTTCTATCATGGGCACATTACGGAAAGTACTTGTTGTAGAAGATCTCCAAAAATCATGCCCCAATCAATACCCTTGTTATTTTCACGAATTAACATCCACCACCTCCTTGCCTCGTCCTCAAGTGTAAATGTTGCCAACTGTACTTTATGTGCTTCGAGGCATGGAAATACTTCAAATAGCTTTTCTATGCCAAGGATCCAAGCCTCGGCCTTCAATGGATCCACTCCTTCATGGAATTTCGGTGGTTTCATCTTCTTAAGCTCCTTGGTAAGAGCTATTGTTCGATCATCATTCTGCAAATCTTGTACAAGTTATACCGGGGGTGGGGGACGCGGTTGTTGCCACTATTGTTGCTATTGTTGTTGTTGCCTCAATGTTTCTACCATGTCCTAGATCAACCTTTCCATTCTATCCAGTCTAGCAATGGAGGATTCATCTATCTCCTCAGCTCTTGTTCTCACCATTATCTGATGAGACTTGCATTAGATTGCATACAAAAATCATTTACTAAATATCCATAGACAGAAAGAACACACATATAAAGATAGGTAACAGTTCATATATCATGTAGTCACATATTGCAGAACACTTTAGCATATTCTTAATGCATTCAAGTAGATATTTTCATGCTTGAGCCAACTTTGTGGTTGCTCGAGCCTAGGCTCCAAATGTAAGGTGGCCCCTTGAGCGGTAATTTGGTCACTCAAGCCAACCCCCAATGTTTGCAAAAATGTTGGATGCTTAAAATGTACGCTCGAGCCACCTTTCCGTCGCTCGAGCGGTATGTTGAATTTCTGGAATTTTCAAATTTGAAGAAGAAGGCTGAAAGCTTGATTTCAACACTTAAATGCATACATGACCTGTCCAAAAGCTTGAAAACATGTAATTGAACATTAATACTTGATGAATTACATCTCTTATGCCAAAGCTTCATGAATTTGACAAAATGGAACTTTAAACTTTCATGCAAGTATGAATTTAGCTTGAATTCTTGTTCTATTATCTTCAAACGCGGAATTAAGTTTCATAACTTCATAATTTATGAATACATGTATCAAATAACTCTCAATTTAACATGATCATCATGGTTTATGCTCAAATGTGAAAAGTTATAGCAAATTTATACATGTATGTACATTTTTATTAGATTCTCAACATAATTAACTCAATTCTTGCATTTAACTACATATTCTTCATGAATTCACATAATTATAAACTTAAGCTTATGAATTAGGGTTCATTTACTCACCTATAGCTTTAATTATCACTTGTGTTAGTAGATTCTTGTGCTATTCTACCCAATTCTTCAATCTTCCAAGTTTTAGCCTTCTCTCTCTCTCTCTCTAAATTGACTCACTCTTTCTCTAAAGTTCTCTTTTTCAGATTTCTTGAGCTCAAAATATGTGTTAAGGTATTCTACTCAATTCTTTAATCTTCCAAGTTTGAGCCTTCTCTCATCTAATCCCTGATCTTGCTCATCAAAGAACTACAAATTGTCTATATCCTCCTCTAGGTTGGATAGATCATCTAATCCCTGACTTGGGCCATCCTCTTGAACTACACTGACCTCTATTCCTGTCGGTAATACCACTTTTGGCTTAGCTCGATTAATTGGCACAATATAGTAGTATGGGTTGTACATCCCATCAATAAGTCCTCACAATTTCGGCAATCTAACTAGTACTCTCTCGACCAACCCCTCTTCTTCTACCTTCACAAGTACCACGGGTTTAGGTTGGAGTGTAGACATGTTCATCATGCACAAGTCTATGCTCTCGTGGATGAACAACGCCATTTAGGTAGTTGGGAAGGGTGATATATATATTGGGGTCATAAGGGATGACCAAAGGTATGGATGAGGTTTATATGCCGAGGTGGAGGGACTTGGTTATGTGGTGGGAGAGGATTTGTAATGACATTTGGTTTTTGGGAGGTGCTATCACTTTATTGTCAATAAGATTTTGAATCTCATGACGAGCCTATAGCATTGATTAGTGTCATGACCATCCGCCGGTGAAAAGTGCAAGATTTGGCCAAAGTTGTGTTTTGGGGAGAGGATCGGGTAGAGGGTGAGGCTCTAGTGGGTTAAGATGCCCTTGACCAGACCCCTAAGGCCTTGGATAAAGGCATGTAGAGCGGGTAAAGATCCTTTGAGATTGGGCTTATGGTTGAGGTTTGTGGAGTTATGTTGGATGTATTGGCGAACGGGTTGGTAGTTTTGGGTGTGGTGGTGACCATACTCACATCCGAAGGTCATGCAAAGGTGCTACCACTCATGGTTGAATTGGAGCTGTGTAAAGGGCCTCTTGGGCTTTCCTTCATTGTTTATCAACCTCTGTTTCATCGCATCCTCAATTTGAACCCCTATCTCATGGAGCTCAGCAAATGTAAACAGTGGCAAGACTATCATCTTCTGTAATAATCTCCCTTGCAAGCTGCGGACCACCATTCCGATTTGGTCTTTTTTCAAACGGCTCGATAGTCACCAGAGGCCTCGGCCCTCCATCGGGTCGCAAAGTCAGAGAAGCCCTCCTTTGGCTCCTAGCGGGTCACTTCAAGATCACGGGTTGTGACCTTGATCTGAGTATTATAGGTGTACTATGCGATGAAGGACTCTGTCATTTCCTCCCAACTTCTTTTCACAGAGTCCTCGAGCTTGGCACACCAAATGGCCACTATACCCGACAAGGTCCAGCCAAAAAGCGACAGTTTCTAAAGTCTAGTGAGACCCATTGGTCGCAGGATATCAGAAAATAACCATAGATGGACCATAGGATCCTTGGAGCCATCAAACCGGTCCCGGTCTATGTGTGGCATCTTGAATCTATTCGGTAGAGTCACTGTGGAGTCTGTGTATCCATCCTCAATGTCAAGGATTGAATTCACGCCCTGTGCCTGCTTGAAGAGCTTTTCTAGCTTGTTGACCTTTAATGCAGTGGAGTCAACCTCAAATTCAAATGGCACCTCCGTTTGGTACACTGGTGCCTTGGAGATTTGAGGTGGGATCGGATCTACTAGAATGCCTAGATTCTCTTAAACATTGACAGTGACTCCAGGTGCTGGAACACCCACTGGAGGTGCATGGGATGTGGAGGCCACTGCCGGTTGTGGTTGATGTTGCTGAAGCCTATTTATCACTTCTGCTTGGCGGGTTGTGACCTCAGCTTAGCGGGCAACATCTAGCTGCATGGTCTCAATAGTCTGCTGGAGCTGATGAAGCATATCTTCTATGTTAACTGGGGGATGTTAAGCTATCAGAACTGGCGAATACTCTCTTTCTGGAGTAGAAGTAGAAGACCGAGCCTGACTAGGCGCAAGTGAAGTAAAAAGTAATTGCTGGACTGGTGAATTATGCCTGATCCTTCTCCGTCTGGCAACCGGTGGGAATGAAACAAACACTGGTTGTCCCCTAACAAGATCCCCGAATTTATAAAATCTCTTTACACGGGTCCAGAGTGCTTGGGTGGTAACAGGATTGTCCGAAGCAATGGTGAAAAACTACCTTGCAAGAAATAAATAAAGCAAAAGAAAACAAAAAATAGAAATTGCACAGCACCTCGGCTCAGACACTAACAACATGCAGTTGCAATCATAAGCTGGAGAACTATACTCAACACTATTTCTGCCCCCAAAACTGATACCCAAACTTGCAACTGATACATACATTCCTGTAGAGTTTCACTCTAAAAGCACATACTAGTTAAATGAGAGCCAAAACACCCCTACGATGGGGATAGGGTTACCCTATCCTAGTTTCGTTAGGAACTAGGGTTAGCTATTCAAGAAAAAACAATCGTGAATTCGGGTAAGCAACCTGTCTTAGTTTGAACAATCTCTACGGCTTTTGATATGCAACTAGGTCGATTGGTAAAAAAGGGTACCTCAGCAAGACTACCTAATATACCTCTCACACTTAACACTGAGAAGTGAAAGGAGAATCAAACGGTACAGTAGTAGTCCAAATCCAAGGGTCGTGTTCCCATCGTGGTAGAGCCCACAACCGATCAGCCTTTTGGCAAACTTTTCCAAGCAAGCCTCCGACAAACCGTTCAGGAATAGCAGATGGCAAACACTGTGACGTAGGCACACCAATGCAAATACAAACGCAAAGAAACATATAAGTGTAGATAAAAAAGTCATATCATGAGTTCGAGTCAAGTTCTCTAAGTCCTCAAAGAAAGTCGCTAGAAATCAGAGCTCGGCTTTTTCGTGTCCCCATTCAAGCTCAAAAAAGCCCTACAATTCGGACTCCCGTGGTTCTGAATCTAATCTCATAAGTGCAATGTGAAACTGATAAACACCAAAGAGTCCAAATTCGGCAAATCATTTTGGAAAATTGATTTTGAATCAAAAAGTGCCAAAATTGGACTACTTTTCCAGAGACAAAGTCGCCACCTAAATATTTTACTTTTGGAGAAATTTAGGAAACCCATGACTTATGCCAAAGGCCACATGTTCGTCATCACCAAAGTTGCCTTGGCTCGGGAACTTAGGTACGAGAGGGGAAGGTCATGAATTGAGCACCCCCGCTCGCTCGATCAAAGATCGACCTCTACTAATCATGATATGATTTTTTATAAACATTATGTGTTCTTGTTCCGATTATTAAGCTAGCATTACATTGTGATGGGCACAAGCAAGTATAGACTAGTTTGCTCAATTTGGAACAATTCAACTCATGTTTGTTTGCGAAATGGGTTTGAATTTGCCACCTCAAGTAAGCTTAAAGTTTGGATTTGCCACCAAACATAGTGGGCTTAAAACTGTAAATTTGCCACTAGACATAGTGGGCTTAAAACATACATTCGTTGAATCGTTCTAATTCAAACAACAAGCTTTCATCCATAGGCATTCAAGCAATTTAGCAAGTAAACATTTAGTCTCATGGCAAGCATGCTAATCATGGCAACATTCACATTCATGCGAGTATGCTAAAGCATAAAAACTCACCTAGTACTCCAAGCCAAGATAAATATGAGTTAGAAAAATATGCATGATTCCTAACTATACAAGATGCCTAATGCAACGCATGCTGTATGTAATTAATAGGCTTGGCTACTAATGTGGCATATGGATCGATTTGATAACATGCAGTTAAACATGTATTCAAAGAAGGTATTGAAATGACAATGCAGTTTGAATGATGCGCCGAACCTCGGTGCATGCAAGACAAGATGAATGTATGCAAGCATAAGGTATGCTAATTGAAACGTGACCCTAATTTAACCATCAAAAGCGATTAAGTAAAAGAGAGAAAGATGTAGGGTTGGAAGACATGCACATTATTACATTTTGCTCTCATGAAGAAGAGTCCAAATGAATAAAGCTAAGCTAACTAGCCACAATCCAAATGAATAAAGCTAAGCTAACTAGCCACTAATTAGGGCTAAGCTAATTAAGCTAATTAGACTAATTATTACAAACCAAATAAATAACTAGCTAGACTAATTAACTAATTATTACAACACTTCAATGAATTAACTAGTAAACTAAGTAATTGATTACAACACAAATGTATGTAAACTAAGCAATTAAACTACCGCCATCGCTCCGCCAGAAGTGGAAGATGCACATGCTCATTCTCTCGAAAAGACCCCTGCTTTTGTTTCGGACGCCTGCTTTTGCAGAGTTGAACATTTTAACCTTTCTACTCCACCTTACCACGATTTTGCTGAAGTTTACATCAGTGGCTTGCCGCCATCTACATCGACCAAAAGGTGGTCTGCTGGCCATCTATGGTACACTATCGCCATGGATGGTGGCTCACGCCAATCGATGCATCGGATCACTATGTCGCAACAGAGCACAAACAGAGCAAAAAAGGGTTTTTCCAAGGATTTTCGCACACCACCCTCCTTTTCATGGACAAATCCAATGAATTGTGAACTTAAATCACAAACTAATCTAAGCAATTTCATTGCATGATGGCATGTGCTTCAAGGTGTGCAAGCTTAATGAATGCAAAACAAGACACTTAAGAACCATCACCGTATCATACATGATCAAGGGCAATGGAGACCTAGGAAACTTGAGACATTTCATCACTTTGAGTATGAAATGTTCCAATTTTCCTTGTGTTCAATTAACGTCCGATTGAACACACAACACACAAGTTATTATCTTGCTCAATTTTAGTCCCAAGTTGTTAGTTACTCGTTTTAACTTACCAACCATTACTTAATCCAATTAAGTCCAAAAGGTGAGTTAGAGTCCTCTAATGGAAAGAAGGCTCAAAACACAAGTTGCTTTGGGTATGAAAGAAGTCTCATACTATTGGTAATGAACTCCCAAATGGATTAAACCATTAAGTATGAAACCTCAATTCCACACTTAGGCAAACAAATGACTTGAAGCAACTTTCAAAGCAAAAGAAAAAACCAAGAAAGAAGGGATATTGCAGAGGTGATTAGTGTTGAAATGAAGTGCAAAACAACACCCAAGCATGCAATCAACTCAAACAAGAGATGCCTAATGGCCTAAAGCACCAAACTTGTGAGGACTATTACACTACAACCATGCAAAACAAGACTCAACTGACCCAAACCGCCCAAAACAGAAGTAAAGCAGTCTAAAGTAGAGGCAAAAACATGCTGGAACAAAGCTACAAAAGCTAGAAAAGCATGCTAACACATGGAGTTACCTAGGCTAGCAAACAAGACATAAGGAGGGGAGGCTAACCCTTCCAATTTTGGACTTCAAAACAAGTTTTTTGCCACTAAAAATACTCTAAAATTCAATGGTTAAAGGCCCAAAAAAAGATGGTTTAAAAATGGGAAACAAAGGTGGAGAAGCCTTACAAACAAGGTACAAAGAATGGTGACCACCCCCTACATTAAAATGGCTTCAAACCACAAATTTTAGCCCATTTTGACAGAGTTTTTATAGCTCAAGAATGGCCCAAAAATAGTGGGAAAATATGGAGAAACAAGTGTACTAAAACAAATTAAAAGATTAGTGTTATACGTCTTGAAGCCAAACACCACTTTAGGCACAAATGCAAGCCAAAACCACTTTCAAGAGCTCAATCAAGGCCTCAAAGGACCTCAGCTCAAAGGTGATCACTTTAGGTTAAGGGTTGATATGCAAAAGTATAGTGTATTTAACAACTAAGCACAAAATTTCAAGAGAGAGAAATGTAGAGAGAGAGAGAGAGAATTTTGAGTCTTAAATCTTCCAACCTTAAAACATGAGAGAGGGACTCCCTATATATAGAAAACATGAATTCTATACAAGGACATCCACTTTCCACGATGGACAGATAAGCATCTCAGGCAACCACCGCACAGCTTAGCACAAAATATCTCAGAAAAATATCAGGATCTAGGCCATCAATGATGGCAGAAGGCACATTAATGGCCGACAAACTAGAAGCTTTGGCCGACAAATTCATAGATGGTCGGTGCCACCAAAATCAGAGGGGAGAAAGACCAAGACATAGTCCAAAAAAGAGACAAAATGGATACAAGGTTGGAAAGGCTCAAACCTGTGGCATTCCGCCGGGGACTTCGAGCGCTCGGCGAGCAATCAGACTCGTCATCGAATGCACCTGCACGAACATCCAAGTCTTGAAGGGCCATCAAAAATGGGGTGTCTACACATAACTCTTGCATACCAAAGTGGAATACATAGGCGACCGGATCCCAACAACAAACTGTCGCCTGGAGGAAAGGAAGATGGAACGAGGACCGACTTAAAGGAAAAAGAGCATTTAGGCCAAAACCCACGAAATTCATTTTATCGATGCTGTCCAAAAAGGCTATCCAATCCCAAAGCCTAGCTATAGTCAGAGCATCTATTTTTAGAAGAAATTCCTTAGCTTTTCCACTTTTAGGCAAAGAAGCAGTCGCAAGCCACCTTTTAAAGAGATAAGGTTGCATGAGTGCTTGACAACTATATCTCACTATCTGACCGGAACCTTCGGCCAGCTGGCCACATTTGGCTCTACAGGACAAATTTATAGCCTCAGACTCCCAAAATTGTAGAAATAGTGTGGTCTTGTAGTCTAGCTTATAGATTTTGTTTCAGGTCTTGTTTTGAGTCTCTTCCATCCCAATAGGAGTAAATATGTGTGTTTAGGTTGTTTTTGCTGTGTTATGTGTTTATCGAGTTGTATTTTGTATTTCGGTTAGTCATAGGCTTAACATCATATTCAGAACTTGTCCAAATACAATCATTCTCAATTTTAATTTCAAAATAAAAACTATTATGTGCTCGAGTATGGTGCCATGCATATAACGATTCTCGTTTAGACTCAACCCATTTATTGCTTTAGATTCGAGAACTCGTGGTATTTAATTGTTGTTCAAATCATTTTCGCCTTTGTTGTTTATTGAGTTTGGCTTTTGGGAGTTTTGGTTGTGTTTAGAAAAGGTTGGGAAGTTAGTTTCTCAAAGTGTTGTTGCCTGAATTTTCCTTGTCCGCCGACCGACCATTTCTACACTCGAAAGCGGTCTTTACAATCTATAAAACATCGAGAGTTTGATATCCGTGTTCAATGACTCTTTTTATGCTCAAGTAAACTTTTACAAATCCAAACTATTAGGAGGGGTCATTGTGCACTCGAGTGGTGGTTTTGGTCGCCCGAGCAATGTCACTTACCATGTCCTGCTCACTCAAGCAAAGTTTTGATCGCTTGAGCATCAAGGTATATCAATCCGAGAGATAGCCTTTTTGGATCACTTTTTCATCTCTTTCTCTCTCTAAAAATTTCAAAACCCTAGATAATTCTTGAGCTTTTGCTCCAAATACTCTCAATTTGTGCACTTCCCCACCTTCGTCCTTTGGAGTGAAAGATAGAGCAGATCGATGGCTTCATTCTAATCAGAGAAATTAGTGTTTTTGGCTCCGTTGAGTTCGACTTCTTGTTTCCTTTGTTCTTTTCCCTTGAGGTAGGGATTTCTTTGACTTTTTTTTCATGATTTTTAGCTTAGTTATTTGTCTTTTTAAAACGGTTATGTTTTTGGAAAATTTTGGTAAAACCTAGGGTTTGGGTTGAAATCAAAGAGGGGTCTTCCAAATTGATTCCTAAAAATGGTTGTGGATGAATTGTGTTGAAATGGTGAAAAGCTTTTCTCAAAATTGATTTTGGAAAGAAAATGGGGTTTTTGCCCAAATTTTGGATATTTGAAAATTTGAAAAGTTGAATGGAAAATGATGTTGGATATTGTGAAATTGGAATAATAATTATGTTAATGATGATGGTGGAGTTAGATATGTATTATCACTCCCATTGGAAATTATGAAAATGTATCTTTTGATTGGAATTTATCTATTGAATGGAAATATCTGCTATGGACTATTAGTGGAAGATAGTCTTGATTGTTGTAGACATTGCATAAGTATTAGGTTGAATTGAAACTAATTTCTCATACATTGTGCATTGTGCCTCATCTTACGTTGAACATTGTAAATGTATTTGTTTTTTAGAAAAATAGGTAAATACCGTAGTGAATATGGTTAAGGGGTGTGATTGTAGTTTTAATATGTTGGCCTGTGTGTCCTTGGTGAAAGTCCAAAAACCCGCGTAGTTAGGTGCCGATCCTTTCAGTTAGTACCAGTAACATGGCTTTGGTAGTGCTTGTATAGCCTACTTGCAGACACGTACCTAGAGATTCCCAGTGTATTGTATCCACTACCCAATTTTCTGTATAAAAAGTTTATTTTCATGAATGGATATCTATAAAAACTTGGCATTGCATAGTTTTGAGATGGAAAAATGAGAAATGTTTGGAAAATGGCATGCATTGTTCATTCACCTTATAATTTTGCTAAGATTTATATACTGTGTTGGAGTATTTCTACTGGGCTTGGGTTCACCCTATATGGAAACAACTTTCAGGTGTTGATGATATGCCTCCGCTAAGGAAATAGCTTTGGAGGACTCGGAGCATAAGGCTTCTTTTTGGTTTCTTGATGTAATTATTTTATTCAAGCCTCGGGCTTAACTTGTATTAAGTTTAAACTCATTTTGTTTTAACCAAGCATCGTCTTGGAAAGTTGTAAGTCATTAGGGCATTTCTTTATGTGATTTTAATTACCCTTCTACTCATATATCGATGTCATATCCTATAGATTTAGAATCCAGGATTTATGAATATATATTGCATATGTCACCTATTGTAATGTTCAAAGATGAAATGAATGAAAGATATCAGATTATTGATCAATTGACTTATTGTTATGAGTTGGGTTTAATGTTAATTATTGGGCGCTGTGTTAGTATCAAAGCTACCGTAAGAATATTTTGGGATCATTGGATGTGGTTTTTACCACTATAGGTTCTTTTGCTAGATGACATTAAAAGTAAACCTGGTATGCTATGTCATAACATGCTTATATGACTATATGGGTATGGGATTTAATTTCTTAAATATAGATTGGGTCTACGAGTTTCTAGAAGTCCTGTTAGAAGAGCACTTGATCACTACTATTTCTAGCTGAAACTTTGGCAATGTCGTTGAACCATCACTATCTAGAAAGGAAATTCTTTGTGTTTATGTGGTTATATGCTTAAGTGGAGTGAATTATTCATTGTCCACCGATTAGGACATGAGTGATTAGCTTCAAAGACATTTCTAAATGTGCTAATCACAGTTACCTTTATTAGGATGTCAGGACGTGGACACGGTGGTGGTAGGCTTGGTAGGCCTAAGGGGCAGGAGGTGCCTTTACCGAATGATATTCCGGTGCAAGATGAAGAAGTTGGTCAGGCCGACAGGGCCAAGCCAGCAGGCCAACAAGCCATAGGCGCTTTGGCCTAGGAAACGATTAGTGCTTTGAGGGAATCCTTGGACATTTTTAGGGCTGAGAATCAAATCCAGACCTATATTGCTGAGATAGGGCCATCTTTTCTGAAGAGGGAGTTCTTTCGATCTAATCCAGATGAGTTTTTGGGGGATCCTAAAGAGCCACTGAAAGCAGATGAGTGGCTGAGTAGATAGTGAAAATGTTCGAGATGCTTGGCATTGAGGACGACAGCTTGAGAGCGACCTTGTGACCCTTCCAACAAAAGGGAGATGCAGGTCAGTGGTGGAAGTATGTATGTAGGCGCATTGGAGCGGCTTGGGAGCCCTTTGTCAATGGCTTACAGACAAGTTCTACCTCCTACTACTAGGAGAAGTTAAGGATCAATTCTTGAAACTCAAGCAAATTAACACACTGTAATAGAGTTTGAAGCACTTTCACTAGCCTCTAGATTTTCACTAAAGTTGGTGGCATGGAGGAACGCCGTTGTTTGGAGTTTGAGAAGAGATTAAGACCGTGCTCCTTTTCAAGGTGGTCGATCCATGATTAGGGCTTACGGTCGTCTCAGAGATGGCGGCTCATTTGAAGACCGTGATCCGCATGTAAGATGAGAGATTGAGGGCTCCAAGCAAAGGAGACATGAGGTTTAAGGGAGGCACGGACAACAAGAGGCGGGGTTTTACCCCACAACAGTCCCCCCAGATTTTTCAGCCTCACTTTTTCCTATAATCGAGTTTTGGTTCAGAAAAGGCAACAAGATGGGACCACTTGCTTTAAGTGTGGCCACTGGTCACAAGTCTCGGCTTGCCCACAGAGAGGTGGAGGGCAACAACAAGACCGCCGGTGGCTCATTCGCAGCCGAGTCAAGGAGAGGGCACCGCCACCTAATATCAATATGGGCGGTTGAGGCATTTGAAGAGGTTTTGCCCTTAAGAAGGTGGCATATCTAGTGCATCCGGTTTAAAGTCGACACAGAGCCATCACCTACCCAATGGGTACAGCCTTGAGGGCCACTCACAGCTCTTTGGCTCAATCAATTTACTACCCTATGCTCCAAGGGGTGAGCAGTGGAGCAGACGATTGGGCATGTGTATGTTGTTACTACTCGATCGCCATCAAAGACCCTCTATTTTGAGTGGTTACTTTTTGTTTTCTAATAAGATTGCTAATGTGTTTATCGATGCATTCCTTTATTTTGTTTGCATT
This sequence comes from Camellia lanceoleosa, assembly GCA_025200525.1. Lineage (NCBI taxonomy): Eukaryota > Viridiplantae > Streptophyta > Magnoliopsida > Ericales > Theaceae > Camellia > Camellia lanceoleosa. Next base: position 11,256,072 of record CM045771.1, read on the forward strand.
CAGACGGTTTTGGGGTTAGAGGTGGCTCGCTTAACGCCTCCACTTAGGTAGAGTCTCCACTAAGGGTAAGGTTGACTTATACCGAGATGTCGCTTGTGAGATAGAGGTTGCTGGGCGCCAACTTCCTTTTGTATTTGTATTGTTGGACATGTTAAGTTTCGATGTCATTTTGGGTATGGATTGGTTATCCTTATATTGTGTTGTTATAGATTGTTACCATCAGAGAGTTACTGTGTGCACCTTGACTGGTGACTATTTTTACTTTATGAGGACCGTTGATAGAGTCTTATCGCCAGCTTATAACCCTCATGGTAGGGGCGAACTTAGTTATCTTCTTGCAACACTCCTGGGTAGTAAGATTGTTATAGTCCAAGTTGAATTGCTGAGGGTAGTTTGCACATACCCAAATGTCTTTTTCGAGAATCTTACTAGTTTGTCACCCCACCAGGAGATCAAGTTGTCCATTGACTTAGTGCCTGGCATGGCACCAATTTCCATGGCACCGTATAGGTTTGCACCTGCCGAGTTGTGTGAGTTGAATATTCAACTCCAAGAGCTATTAGATAAGGGCTTCATTTGCCCTAGTACATCGCCTTGGGGAGCACCGACTCCCTTTGCCAAGAAGAAAGATGGTACTTTGTGACTGTGTATTAATTACCGTAAGTTAAACCGGGTAACTATTATGAACAAGTACCCATTGCCTCATATAGATGATTTGTTTGACTAGTTAAAGGGGTCTTGTTGCTTTTCCAAAATTGACTTGAGATCGGGTTATCACCAATCGAGGGTGAAAGAGGAGGATATTCAGAAAATGGCATTCCGTACGTGGTACGACCACTATGAGTTTTTAGTGATGTCTTTTGGGCTAACCAATGCACCGGCTTCGTTTTATGGATTTGATGAATTGAATCTTCCGTGAGTTCTTGGACCATTTTGTGGTTATCTTTGTTAATGACATTTTGATCTACTCACTCTTCGAGGAGGAACACGAAGAACACTTGCAGATTGTACTTGAGTTGTTTAAAGCCCACTATTTGTATACTAAGTTTGAAAAGTGCGAGTTCTGGTTAAAAGAAGTTAAGTTCTTAGGCCATGTGGTATCCGGGGAAGGAGTGATAGTAGACTCTTCCAAGATAGAGGCAGTGCAAGATTGAGAACAACCTAAGAATGCCTTTGAGATCCGGAGTTTCTTGGGTTTAGCTGGGTGTTATTGACATTTTGTGAAGGACTTCTCTAGATTCACCTCACCATTGACTAGATTGACAAGAAAAGGGGTTAAGTTTGTATGGAGTGAGACTTGTGAAAAGTCATTCCAAGATCTTAAGGTTAAACTCACCAACGCCTCAAAGGTTGATTATTTGGGAGAGGGTTTGGGTTATTCTGTTTATTGTGATGCGTAACGGGAGGGTTTAGATTCTGTGTTGATGCAAGACGGGAATGTGGTAGCTTATAGTTCGTGGCAGTTGAAAACTCATGAGAGAAACTATCTAACTCAGGACTTAGAACTAGCGATAGTGATCTTCGCCTTAAAAATCTGGAGGCATTACTTATATGGTGAGAAATTTGAGGTGTTATCGATCATAAGAGTTTGAAGTATCTATTTTCACGTAAAGATTTGAATTTGAGATAGAGGACATGGATGGAGTTTATGGAGGATTATGATTTCAAGTTGCACTATTTCCCGTGAAGGCCAATGTTGTAGTTGACGCCTTGAGTAGGAAATTCATAAGCGTGTAGCTAGTATTGCTATTCGGGAATGGGAGACATTGGGTGTCATTGGCTAGTTTGACTTGCATCTTGGCAGTCTGTTGAGTCAACCATTTTGTTTATTGTAGTTACACAACGTACATTAGTGAGCCAAGTAATAGAAGCATAGCAGGGTGATCATGATGTAGAGAGTATCCGAGGGAAGATAGCTAGTGGGATGGTAGAGAAGGGCCTGAATGTATATTCTAACTCGAGTGTAAGGTACTTGGACTGTTTGTTTGTGCCAGAATCTTGTAGGGAGGAGGCACTCTGAGAGTTTCACCATTCACACCTTGCAGTACACCCAGGAGGCACAAAGATGTACCATGACCTTAGCTGCTAGTTTTGGTAGAGGGCGATGAAGAGAGACATAGCCTTGTCTGTTTCGAGGTGCCTTACTTGTCAACAAGTATCAACGGCCAGCGGATTTGTTATAACCCTTGCTTATAGCCGAGTGGAAGTGGGAGTATATCATGATGGATTTTGTTGTGGGTCTTCTGAGGACTCAACGGGGTATAATGATGCTATGTGGGTGATAGTTGATTAGTTAACTAAGTTAGCACACTTTGTACCTATGTGCACGAGTGACTTGGTAAATTACCTTGCAGACCTTTATGTTAGGGAGATAGTTCGACTTCATGGGGTCCTTATAACTATAGTATCGGATAGAGATCCTCGCTTCATGGCTCGGCCAGGCAGAGCCTCTGTAATGTCTTAGGCACTAGATTGACATTTAGCACCGCTTATCATCCTCAGATCGATGGGCAACCGAGTGAACCATTCAGTCTTAGGACATGCTTCAGGTTGTGTCCTTGATTTTAAGGGGTCATGGGAGAGACATATACCTTTAGTGGAGTTTGCCTATAATAACAATTTCTGCTTAGTATTGGCATGGCCAACCATGTAGATTCCCTGTGTGTTGGGTCGAGGTGGGTGACGCACTTATGCCAGGTCTTGATCTAGTCCGGGAAACAACTAGGAATGTTGCACTAACCCGTAAGAGGTTGGCTTCAGCTTAAAGTCGCCAGAAGAGCTATGCCGATCGTAGAAGGAGACCCTTGTCTTTTGAGATAGGAGATCATGTGTTCTTGAAGATATCACCAAGATGGGGTTTGATGAGGTTTGAGCAGAGAGGGAAGTTGTCTCCTAGATTTTTTGGGCCCTTTGAGATTCTAGAGTGGATCAGAGAAGTAGTTTATCATTTAGACTTGTTGCCCCAACTTTCTGGGGTTCATGACATGTTCCATATTTGTATGCTTTGGAAGTACGAGCTTGATCCTTCACATGTGTTGGATTGGACCGAGTTAGAGGTAGACGAAGATGCCTCGTATGAGGAGAGACCAATGCGAGTTTTGACTTCGAGACCAAGTCTTGCAAGGCAAGACTATTCCATTAGTCAAAGTGTTGTGACGACACCACAGGTTGAGGAGGCGATTTGGGAGCATGAGATAGAAGTCCGTGAGAAATATCTGGACCTATTTGTTAATGTTTGAAACTTATGTTGAAATTTTTGTAACTGTTGTATTTTATGATCATTGTGTATGTTTAGAGGAAGATTTAACTTTGATAGTTGATGTTGAGAAACTTAGTGTATCTTTGTTACAATGTGAATGATATGGAAATGTTTTCAATTTATTTTAATACAAGTTGATTTTAAATTTCGAGACAAAATTTCTTAAGGGTGGAGATTATAACAATCGCTTTAGACCCGACCCATTTATTACTTTGGATCTAAGAACTCGTATTTAATTGTTGTTTAACTCATTTCCATCTTGTCGCTTATTAATTTGTGTTTTAAGTTTTGGTTGTGTTTAAAATAGGTTGGGAAGTTAGTTTTTCAAAGTGTTATTGCCTAGAATTTTCCTTTTGTTCACTCGAGCAACCATTCCTCGCTTGAGCGCTTTTTTACGCCTCTAAAACTATCGAGAGTTTGATATCCGTGCTCGCGACTCTTTTTGTGCTTGAGCAAACTTTTATAGGTCTGAACCATCGTGAGGGGGTCATTGCGCCGAAAGCGTTGGTTTTGGTTGTTTGAGCAAAGGCTACTTTCCGTTCTGCTTGCTCGAGCGATGTTTTGGTCGCCAAGTGGTCTCAGGCATATATTAGTCCAAGAGATAGCCTTTTGGATCACTTTTTTCATCTCTTTTCTCGCTAACATTTCAAAACCCTAGATCTATTCTCTCTCTCTCTCTAGTTCTTGAGCTTTTGCACCAAATACTCTCAATCCGCATTTCTCACCCTTGTCCTTTGGAGTAAAAGATAGAGCACGCCAAGGGCTCCGCTCTAATCAAAGAAATTAGTGTTTTTGGCTCCGTCGAGTTCTACTTCTTGTTTCCTTTGGTCTTCTCCTTTGAGGTAGGGATTTCTTTGACTCTTTTTTTTTATGATTTTTAGCTTAGTTATTTGTCTTTTTAAAAGGGTTGTGTTTGGAAAATTTTGGTAAAACCTAGGGTTTGGGTTGAAATCAAAAGAGGGGTCTTTCAAATTGATTCTTGAAAATGGTTGCAGGAATATGGTTATGAATGAATTGTGTTGAAATGGTGGAAAGCTTTTCTCAAAATTGATTTTGGAAAGAAAATAAGGGGTTTTGCCCAAATTTTGGATATTTAAAATTGTGAAAAGTGGAATGGAAAATGAGGTTGGATATTGTGAAATTGGAATAATAATTATGCTACTGATGATGGTGGAGTTGGATATATATTATCACCCTATTGGAATTAATGAAAATGTATCTTTTGATTGAATTTATCCATTGAATAGAAATATCTCGCTATAGGCTATCGATGGAGCATAGTTTTGATTGTTGTAGACATTGCATAAGTATTAGGTTGAGTTGAAACTAATTTCATACATTGTGCATTGTGCATCATCTTAAATTGAACATTGTAAATGTATTTGTTTTTGAGAAAAAAGGGTGAATACTGTGGTGAATCTGGTTGGGTTAGGGAGTGTGATTGTGGTTTTAATATGTTGGCTTATGTGTCCTTAGTGAAAGTCCCGAAACTCACGAGGTTAGATGCCAATCCTTCTAGTTAGTACCAATAAAATGGTTTTGATAGTGCTTGTATAGCCTACTTGCGGACACACTACCTTGTTTTCCGTATAAATAGTTCATTTTCATGAATGGATATCTATAAAACCTGGCATTGCATAGTTTTGAGATGGAAAAATGAGAAATGTTTGGAAAATGGCATGCATGTTCATTCACCTCATAATTTTGCTACGATTCATATACTGTGTTAGCATATTTCTACTAGGTTTTGGCTCGCCCTATGTGGAAACAACTTCTAGGTGTTGATAATATGCCTCCGCCATGGAAATAGCTTGAGAGGACTCGAAGCTTAAGGCTTCTTTTTGGTTTCTTCATGTAATAATTTTATTCAAGCCTCAGGCTTTACTTGTATTGAGTTTAAACTCATTTTGTTGTAACCAAGCATCATCTTGGAAAGTTGTAAGCTATTAGGGCATTTCTCTATGTGATTTTATTTACCTTTCTACTCCTGTATCGATGTCATATACTATTGATTCAAAATCCGCAATCAATGAATATATATTATATATGTCACCTTTTGTAATGTTCAAAGATAAAATAAATGAAAGATATTAGATTATTGATCAATTGACTTACTGTTATGAGTTGGGTTTAATGTTAATTATTTTGAGGCGTTATAATGCATGTTTAGATGTCCAAGATGGTCCAAAAACAAAAGTGTTTCTTTTATTACTTTCTGGTCAAAAGTGTTACAAAAGTATTTTCAAAAAACATGTCCGAAGCTATACATGATTTTCCTAAACTACAAAGCAAAAGGAATATACAAAAAGAGAAATACAAAAAGAAGAGAATCAGGTTTGGCTCGCCCTCTTCGTCCTCTTCATCGGTGGAACCCAATGTCGCCCCTATTAGCACCGCTACCTCAACTTTAACAATTGCCTCACCTCACCTCGATAACCGCCTCGCCCTTAGCCCCATCTTCGCCATCTCCATCAAAGCCACTACTTCTCTCACTGCCACTAGCATCATCTTCGAAGCCATCCTCATCAGAACCACTACTGCTCTCGTTGCCCTCCTCATTACCATCATTACCATTAGCATCACTGCCCTCCGAGTGCTCAATATCAATTGTGGGGAAGTGGATTGGAAATACTCTTCAGATCCTGGAAGACGCCAATGATCCTCAGCTAGTCACCTGCAAAGATACAAATATTCGGGGTGTTTAATTAGCACTCGACGGACAAGCCGCCTCTACTCAAGAAAGCTTGTTCACTAAGTTTTTAGAAATGATTCTTGCATACCTTTTCTAGTCCATTGCCATTATATTTATACTCGCTTTCTCGATCCTGGCCGTGGCCTACTTTTTCAATCATTATCTTTTCCACTATTCATTTAGGATCCTCCCTATTCGCCTATTTATCCTATTCGCCCTTATCCTTGCGGATATCCGCCTAGCGCCAAGCTTCAAATATACCTCCTTTATCTTCGCCAATTATTCGGCTACCACAATTGCCCTCGAACTCCTGCTGACGCAGTTGATCGGGCGGTTTGGTTGTAATTTGAGAAGTTTAGCGTCAGTTTCACGCGTCTAATATGTCGAGGCGACGCCTTTTGCTCATCATTACGCTTTCCCGCCTATTCATGGTCCTTTCGACTTCACATTTCCGATTTTCTAAGACTTTTGATCGCCAAAGGCATATCCCTCCGTGACTCGTGTTTTCAGAACTTCTTCCGCCTTCCCTTGTCTCATCTCGCCTTCAGAAGTCTCCTTCTCCTTCTTTGTAATCCTATTTTCTATTTGCTATTTTAGCTTCAAAATATTTAGTTCTTTGCTAAGATGGTCAAACATTTGAAAGACCTCCTTTCGAGGATCGATTCCTGCTTCGCAATATTTTTCTATTCCTGACGACGTCCATTTATCCCTTGTAACGGACAACGCTCTTGACATGGAGAGGGAAGATCAAAACACGATTGTATTCCCCCTTTTATCCATTGCGGAGGGCAGGGTTCGTTTCCCCCTACACCCACTTCTTAGGGCCGTTCTCCGCTATTGGGGTTTGATTCCTTCTCAACCCAATGTAAATTTCTTTCGAATCATCATGGGGGTTGTAGAGTTGAATCGACGCCTTTAGATTAACCTTGGATTCCGCCATTCGGCATTGTTACACCTTAGCCAAATCCTCCCATTTACCGGGGCGATATTTTCTCAAGGCCAAAGATACCGACCATCACTTGGTGACTATGCTTGCCGCCTGTAGCGGGTTGACGACGTGATGGTCAACGTCCGAGGTAATTGGGAGTTCACCAAGGAGGATCACTGGACCCTATTCCTGCATATAAGGGTGACCCAAAGTTGCCACGCAATGTCTTATGTTTGTTGGTCTATCTCTTATTCTCTTTTCCCTAAATTGCTTTTTATCTTCTCGCAGTAATAGGTTGAAGAAAATTCGACTTCTGCTGATGTAGTTCTTGGGAAATCAAGATCAAGACTCACATATTTCGGCACCAAACTAACAAAAACAAGGAGAGCCCATATTCTCCTTCTAGATTTAACCCACTTATACTACTTTCTACGGCAGACAACATTCCGATTCCATCCCAATCTACTCGCCCTTATCTTCCCAACTTCAAAACCTTAGTGATTGGTCTCAGCTTCGATTCTGGGAAGACGTCGAGCCAGTTGTAGAGGTGATTTTCGATCCGGCTGGGGAGTCTACTGAGGGGGTTGTAGAGGGCGACGAGGCCGTACGCTCGACATTTGAGGCCACCGAGCCATCCGCCTTAGGACGAGCAGATTTCTCTTCTGGGGATATTTTTGCGAATTTGGGGGATCTACCCGGCGATTTCTTTGAGGGTATGGCGAAGGAAAGCCTAACGCAGATGGCGCATAAAAGAAATGCCGAGCGGATAGCCACCCGAAAGAAGGCTGAATGCGCCGAATCAGATCCCAGCTTGATCAAGCCCTTCGTATGCGTTTCTGAGGGGACGGTTAGGGTTGCTGTGTCCGACACGGGAAAAGAGGGTGGAGAACAAGCCGATAGGGAATGGCTGATTCCGGAGCAAGGCCAAAAGCGTGGTGCCGAGAAGCGAAGTTCGTGGAGCCCGGTAGCAAACGGCCTCGCTTGAAGAATCGGACGGGTCGCCCGCTCGTTATTCACCAAAGATCGTGGATATGCCGATTTTATCCGACGCCACCATCGAGGATCTAGCCGTGGCTCGAGCCCGCGGTTTAATTTCTTTGCCTACCGACAACAAAGCCTTCGATGCCGCGTTCGATATTATGGCCGTTCTAATCGCTTCAATCGCACTCATGGTAAGTCACCTTCATTTCGCTTCTTGTTTGTTAAAGGCGCCTAATCATACCGAATTGTTTTGCAGACGACAAGGATCGCCGACTTGGGTCGCCGCTGCTGATGCTTCGGAGAATTGACCATTTGCAAACAGAGGTGCAGGTCGAAAAAAGTAGGGCCGAGTTCAAATTATGAGAGCCGAAATGGAGAGCGCGAGCCAAGCGAGAAAGAGAGGGTTCATACGAAAAACTTTCGTGTTGATGCCGAGGGTAGGGGCAAATGCGAGGAATCGCCAAACTTTCCAAGAAAGCACTTTGCCGGAAGCTCGCTTAGAGGAGCTTAAGGCGCCCGCGAGAAAGCCGAATCGAGGCCTTTGAGGCAGGGAGAGGCGCCGCCCGATGTAATATGTTGAAGAAGTGTCCAAATTTGAGAATCGCGTTCAAACATGGGTGGCTCAAAGCCCTTGCCGCCGCCGAGGTTACATTGATTTGCCAATTCCTTATGACTGTGTGGATGTTGAGCCACTTGAACTGATACCGACGAGTGATCTGGGAGCCGCATCGAGCAGCGCCTTTTGTTTTTGTTTTTCTTCTTTGATAGTGCTTTGTTGGTTCAGTAGTTTTCATGTATAAATTGTTAGCATCTCATACAATTTATTAATGAAAATTTCCTTGTAATTTTTGCTACCACCACACACTTTGTATGAAAGAGTTCTGGTTTAATTTTAATGAAAGAGTTCTGTGTTTGTCAATGCATTTGGTAAAATGGAATTGCATATCGTGGGAAAACCCCGATTTGTGAATTTGCCCTTGCCCTGTGGGGTTCATGAAAGAATTCTAGCTCAATCAATTTGTGAGCCGGGGTACTTGGTCCTAATAGATTGATAAATCTGCTTTTGCCACCAACTCGTGAGCCTGATGATTTTACTGCGGGTACCTAATGATTTTATCTAGAACTCTTCTAAACAAACCGTATATACAATATCGTGTGTCCAAACTTTAGTTTGTTCCTTACTTGAATCAAGTTTTCATCAACGCGTTCTTACGTTCTTCTTTTTTTATGTCGCTAACCATCAAGGTAGAGAGGAAAAGATTGGTCAATATTTGGGTTCCCGCAGACTCAATACATATCCCATCAAAATCACCATTTGCAATTTCACCGCCATCGATCTTGGACCCTTAGATTGATGAATTGCCCTTGCCCCTGTGGGGTTCATGATAAGAACTCGCTCGAGGAATCAATTCGTGAGCCGGGGTACTTGAGCCAAATAGATTGATGAATCGCTTGCCCGAATCAACTTGTGAGCCTACCGGGGTACTTGAGCCGAATATATTGATGAATCGCTTGCCCTAATCAACTTGTGAGCCGGGGGTACTTGAGCCTAATAGATTGATGAATCGCTCTTGCCCTAATCAACTCGTGAGCTACCGGGGTACTACGCACGACTTAGGTCAAGATCTTGAGCCAAAGCTTGTCCTCGCCACAACTTAGTCGCTGCCAAAGTATTGGGTTTCGCGATTAACGAACTTGCTCGATCGTACCCTCCGCGAGTGTTAAATGATCAAAGGTACAACTTTTAAGAGTCCGTAGGTATCTCGATTCAAACTCCCGAGAGAAAATCTATTGTGCGAATGTCGAACAAACTCTTCTTTAACAAGAAAGGGAAGCCAAGACATTGGCCGAGCTTGGCGGTGATATGAATCAAGTGAACACCGTGGTGCGCTCTTGCGTCGGGAGTAAGAGTTTTATGGGTCGAGAGAGGCGCCAATCTCCTCGACGTCAGAGTAGGTCGCCAAGACGGGATAGGCATTCCTGTGGAGATCGCCACACGCCCAAGTCGAAAGGAGATCGACGCTAATCCGCGTCTGCTAAGTTTTGCAAGATTTGTGAAGAATAGGCCCATGACGGAAGCGGACTCGATCGCTCGAGATCCAGACGCGGCAATCGAGTTTGCTCGACAAATATTTCTCCGAAGTTCCAATGGCCGGTCGTCAGACTACGGGCGTTTCGCGAGGGCATTCATGGGCGTGAAAGGGCTCTATACGGCTTATGAAGTCGGCATGCGATTGCGCGCCGCCCGCCGAGAAATGGAGAAAAAGGAAGAGCATATCCGCAGTTTGGAGGCTCGCGTGGAGGCGGCTGAATGTGAGTTAAGAGAGATCAAAGCGGCTCAGGTACAACCAGCAGGGCGGGTGAATCCAATCGTGGAAGAGAGGGTTACCAGTCGGCTTATAAGCGCTGCCATTGCCGATCGTGAAACGGCGAGCATGTTCGCATTGGAGTCCGCAAAGGGGAGGTCTTATGAAAGAGGTTTTCACGAAGGGCGCTTGGTTGGAATCCAAAAGACCAAGGAGAAGCTTGCCGAAGAAGTTTGCCGATGTGAAAATCGTGGGTTTAGGCATGGTTGGATCAAGGCATCTCAAGTCGCCAATCTCTTCACTTGTCGCATCGATTCAAGGCCACCTCTACCACAAAGAAGGACTTTCCGCTTCGCCGAGGTTGAGAAGAGTGAGGATGAGGGCGACACTGCATGACTTTAATTATTAGAAGGTTCGAACGCCGGTCGCTCGCAGCTATGTAATTTCTTGGTTTTGAATAAAAGACGCTTTATTGAAAATATCAAATTGTCTCCGATTCGGCGCGTCTGTTTAATTTTATTGCATGAATGTTTGATAGACATAAATACATCGACGGACTCAAAGATTCGTTAAATCGATGCTACCGATTCGCTGGCGTGATCGGCCTACATGTAATGGCCGCCACTTTTGAATAAGGCCATTACGGCGCGGTGTTGTTGAAATTTGAAGAAGCCGTGAGCCAGGGATCGGAGGGGTTACGGGATTTTTGCATTTTTAGACTTAGCTCGAATGCCAGATGTCTAGCCGATTGGGCTAGATAATTTTTGCCCTTGCGCAGCCTGTGCGCGTTTTAGCCAACCGCTGGGTTAACTAGGTCATGGAGAATGTTGACCGACGCCTGTCTCGTGGGGTTTAGTGTTGATAAAATCACTTCGGGATTTGGGCCTCGAGATCGCGGCCATTGCTGAGAATAAAAGCGGCAGGTGCCTCATGCAATCAAACATATGTGGCTCACCAAAGATCTATTACGGGATGCTCAAGAGTTCTCACCATCGATGGTGATGATAGTTGCAGGAGCTCAAATTCGGCCTAACTTGGCGCCGAGATGGTTTATGCGGAGGATTCTCCTGTGGGAGGTGGACCGCTGAAAGGAGAAATCGGAAACACGCCGCCTCCAAGTCGCTGAAGCAGACGCCTCGAAAGGAGATACTAACGATCACGCCCCTAACCTCCCTTGTCTTGGATCTTGGCCTTGACATTGTCGATGGTGTCAGAGGCCCGGTGACATGCCGATTCGGGCGCGGTTAGATCGATGCGTTTTGAGCCGTGATGGTTGTTCAAATGACAAGAGTTGGATCAATCGGTTGATTTGTCTTAGAAGAGATAGATATTATAATGTTCGAACGCGGATTGCGTCTATGTAACAACTTTTTAATCAAATAAAAAGTGTTATTTCATATAGTTGAGTCTTACTCTGAAAATCTTTTGTTTAGCTATGCCGGATGAATGTTCCTGATCCCAACTTTTAATGGTTAAGCACGTCATTTCGTATGGTTTAATGGTTTGCTATTAGTTTGCTATCGGAAAGTTTGCTACCGGAGCTTTTGTGTAGCTTAAATATTTTTCCTCAGATTCAGGATCGCCCTTGCCTTAGGCGGGATGTGAGTTTAACCTAATGGGTCAGACAGGTCGACTAAGGCACGCCTTTGTCCCATGAACCATATTAGTAATTCCGCTTAATTAGTTGATTAAAACAGTTCGATCCAAGACTTATTCGCCCTAAGGTGTCGTGGCACCAAAGGGAGTCAACCGAGACTTAATTTGGCCAATCGTGATATCCATGAAGGGCGCTCTGAATCCGGAGACTTATTCGGCCCTAAGGTGTCGTGCACCAAATAGCGCTCCGAATCCGGAGACTTAATTTGGCCAATCGTGATATCCACGAAGGGCGCTCCGAATCCGGAGACTTATTCGGCCCTAAGGTGTCGTGCACCAAAGGGCGCTCCGAATCCAGAGACTTAATTTGGCCAATCGTGATATCCACGAAGGGCGCTCCGAATTCGGAGACTTATTCGGCCCTCAGGTGTCATGCACCAAAGGGGGCTCCGAATCCTGAGACTTATTCGACCCTAAGGTGTCATGCACCAAAGGGGGCTCCGAATCCGGAGACTTAATTTGGCCAATCGTGATATCCACGAAGGGCACTCTGAATCCGGAGACTTATTCGGCCCTAAGGTGTCGTGCACCAAAGGGCGCTCCGAATCTAGAGACTTAATTTGGCCAATCGTGATATCCACGAAGGGCGCTCCGAATTCGGAGACTTATTCGGCCCTCAGGTGTCATGCACCAAAGGGGGCTCCAAATCCGGAGACTTATTTTGGCCAATCGTGACATCCACGAAGGGCGCTCCGAATCCGGAGACTTATTCGACCCTAAGGTGTCGTGCACCAAAGAGCGCTCCGAATCCGGAGACTTAATTTGGCAAATCGTGATATCCACGAAGGGCGCTCCAAATCCGGAGACTTATTCGGCCCTAAGGTGTCGTGCACCAAAGGGCGCTCCGAATCCGGAGACTTAATTTGGCCAATCGTGATATCCACGAAGGGCGCTCCGAATTCGGAGACTTATTCGGCCCTCAGGTGTCATGCACCAAAGGGGGCTCCGAATCCGGAGACTTATTTTGGCCAATCGTGACATCCACGGCGGCGCCCAATCAAGACTTATTCGGCCCTAAGGTGACCTGCACCAAAAGGGGGCTCCGAATCCGGAGACTTATTTTGGCCAATTGTGACATCCACGAAGGGCGCTCCGAATCCGGAGGCTTATTCGGCCCTAAGAGGCTTGAAGGAGAGTTTGCCAAAGAAAATCGATTTTCATTAAAATGTGGTACCAAAGATAAGCATCGATCCCACAAGTCAGTCCGTAAATGGATCTTCATAAAGTCTACGTCATGATTGCGGTGAGCCACGATCTCTTCAATTCCACTCTGCTGGGAAGCGCATAAGCTGATGGTAGGTGCTTGGGACAACTTTCATGACATGCAACCAGGGGCGCACCATGATGGCATTATACAGCGATGGAAGCTTCACAACCAAGAATTCCACGTCAACCGTTTTTGAGCCCGCTCGAACAGGTAGCACGATCCTCCCCAACGTATTCTCGATTTGTGTTGAAGCCGATCGCTGGCCGAGACGACGGTGATAGGTCCGACTCGCTGAGGCCGAAGTTCGACAAAAGTTCTATAGTACAAGATTTCGGCGCTTCCCGGGTCTATGAGAATGCGTTCAACGCCAACCGACGACGCTGTAATTTGACGCATCAAAGGATCGACGTGGTCAACGCTTCGACGAGGCCTGAGTCATCGAACTTAATTGTCTGAGCTTCTTTAGGCCCGCCATTGACATGTTATGTTTTTGGGGAATTGGGTGCGATTGAATCGTATGCACGGTCTGGGATACCAAAGATCAGAGATTATGTGGATCACACCAAGCGAGGTGAACTCGCCTCAAGGCTAATGCTTTGGTTGGCCTTCCCTTGCTCACGATTGTCAGCTTCGACCATCTTGCACCGCCTCCAGATGATCCTTAGCGCATAATAGCTCTCGGTTTCGCGGGCCATGATCTTTGTGGTATTCAGATCGCCTCCCTCCTCCGTGTGTCGGAGGCCCCACCATCTTCGACGGCCACTTGAAAATGGAAGGTGGACTTTGGTCATTATTGCCGCGATCGGCCTGGCTAACTCCATATACTTCTTGTTGGTTCGCTTTGAGCGTCATTGCCGACTTGTAGTTGTTCATTCGCTTGGTGGAGACCGATCGCTTGATCGGCGGAGTCCCGCCTTTTGTCTCGCTTGGTTTATTGGGGCTCGTGGCTCGGTGGCGACGAGCTTATTGGTCGGGCAATTTGGAGGGCCGCTTTGGAGATTTGTCCCGGCTTTATCCTCGTGGCATCATCTTCGACTTTACAATATTCTTCAACTTTCTTCATCAACGCCCAGACTGTTTTGGGGGGCCTTCTGGTCAGGGAACTGCACAGAGCACTGACAAGATGTAAGCCCATTTTGAAGGCGGTGATGGCCATGGAGTCGCTAGCGCCGCCAACAAGGTTGAAGCACTCCCAATATCGCGTCGAGTACGCTCGAGCGTCTCCGACTAGATCTCATAGCCAGAGGAGTCGGCCTGCTTTTGGTTGTACTGCTGGTGATGAACCCGCCCCGGCGATTTCTCAATTGGCGGAAGCTTTTAATCAAGCCGCTCCAACTTGTAATACCACCTAACGGCTAGTGGACCTAGGTCGCTAGGGAATATTCGACACATGAGGGCTTCATTGTTCCGCGGCGGCCATGGCTCGCTTTGTAATGACGGATATGATCTGGGTCTGATTTTCCGATGTAAAGAGTGAATGACAGAGCTTTGAATTTCTTGGGCAGGGACGCCCTTGCGATCCGTCGAACAAAAGGATCGTGCTGGTCTTCCTCGTTTGAGCTGCTTCTCCTGTGCTTGATCCTTGTTCGCAGATCCTTTTCGGAGGAGCTAGAGGTTTCGGATCGCCCAAGGCCGAGCCCGTGGATAATGAGTTGGAGTTGCATCGGTATCCTTTGGTCGAGCCCGAGGTCTTTGCCCGCCCGCCTCGGAGGTCGCTCGTTCTCGCCCATGGCCTCTCTAGATTTTGCTACCTCCAAGGCCAACTCTTGACGGTCGTCGTTCGCTCGCGATCATGTTCTCGAGCCTTTGTTCATTCTCGCTTTGCTTGTTCCATGATAGCCCGCATTGTTTCTTGTGCCAAAGTTGTTGGCGAATCGGTTCAAGACGCTGCCGTGCGCGATAGTTTCTTTTCCGAGCATATTAGTCGGGTGAGGTCGCTCATTGTGGATCTCGCCGGTGGCTATCGGAGGATCTTTGGTCACGCCTTCCATGGATGTATTTGAGTATTCCCACGACGGCGCCAATTGTGGGGAAGTGGATTGGAAATACTCTTCAGATCCCGAAGACGCCAATGATCCTCGCTAGTCACCGCAAAGATACAAATATCCGGGGTGCTTAATTAGCACCGACCACAAGTCGGGCCTCTACTCAAGAAAGCTTGTTCACTAAGTTTTTAGAAATGATTCTTGCATACCTTTTCTAGTCCATTGCCATTATATTTATACTCGCTTCTTCGATCCTCAGGCCGTGGCCTACTTTTTCAATCATTATCTTTCCATTATTCATTTAGGATCCTCCCCCTATTCGCCCTTATCCTTATGGATATCCGGCTAGGCCAAGCTTCAAATATACCTCCTTTATCTTCGCCAATTATTCGCCACCACATCAATGCTTACATCTCCTCACTATCCTCAAATATCTCATCAATGGCAAGGTCCTCCTCTCGAGAAGTAGTAGGAGTCCCTCCGAGAAGGAAAGCTTTCCACTACTTGGTTGCCTCTACATCTACCTCTACCAAGGGCACCCCTACCACTACCTCCAACGCTTCTCCCCGAGCTAGAGGATGTCCCATTTCCTCCCGGCTACCATAGGAGGCATCACCGTATCGCATCAAGCTTAAATGAAGGGTTGGCAAGAAATAAAATGTCGATGGAAAGAATACATAGATAAAGACAGCTTTATCAATGTATATCGTAACGTAAGTATGGGGCAACAAGATGTAATGAGTCGTAATGGGATACTCAACTCTAGCCGCAAGGGCATGCTCTCCTCCGCACTATGTGGACCAAAGACTCGATCACCTCCAAGCATCGCCAGATAGGTCGCAGGAGGCTACAAACAAAATTGGGAACATGAGTAAAGTAGAGTAAAATAGCATAGAGCATGAGTAAAGGTAATAAAACATGAGCAGTAGTAAGAGTAAAGCAAAATGAAACAAGATAGGGGTATTCGAGAAAGCTATGAAAGGGATAAGATATACCGCTTCATCTCTCGAGCAAGGGTGAGCACTGGTCTTCAAGAAGCTTTAAAGGGACCTCTCGAGAGCACCACTTGGCCTCATGTATGTAATTGAGAAAGGAGTGTTGGAAAGCCCGTGGTAGGATCAATGGGAGGAATAACAACACCTCAAAGGGTAGGAGCATTGGTAGGAATAGGGGCAGCGGTTGCAATACCTCCCAATACTCGAGCTATATCTAGAGTAATCGGAGGCATGATATGGGACTACAAGGTTTCTTGTATGAATCCCTAAGCACATGGAATAGGTCTACATCCTGACCATCCAGCATGGCCTCGAGCTCAACCATATTAGTAATCAAGTCGACAGTCCTTATACGAGCAGACAGAGTAGATGAGATGTCCAGAATATCATGATCTAAGGTCTGGTGAAGGAAACGCTCCCCCAAATACCAAGCCCGGCTAAAAGGGGCCTCGAATAGTATTCTTTCCTTAGAGGCTACCCATGATGCAACATATCGCTCCCTCTCGACCTGAAGCATAGCCACCCTAAAAAGCCAATCAATCATGCTTGAAAGAGTGAGTTGCAATTAGAAGCCCAAGCAAAGAAAACCAAAAGGATAAAACAAGGTAGTATGAGTTCTTATTTTTTTACCCGAGTAGGAGGCATGGTGTCGAAAAAGTAGTGGAAGTGGGTGAAGCTACAAAACTAGTAATCACATGGCCTAAGGGCCTCATCAAAATATACGGATTGAGGCACCGCCTAATCAATCTCACTCACTAGAACGGGCTAGCTTAGGGAAGTAAGAATATTCCCATATTTGTACGTAAAAAGAGGAATGGCATCGTAAAACAAGAAGAAATAAAATGTACAAACTAGAAAGTAAACTAAATGGGTAGAGTGTACCTCCCATGCACGCCAATATCCTCCAAGTAGCCTTGCTTTTTGGTAGGAGGATGAGCTCACGTAATTGTACAAGGTGGCTAGTGTCTCCCCAATCATAATCCCTCATCCGAGATACGTCCACCATCGTACTTAAAAAGTACAATCCAATGGTATTCTCCCTATTCACAAACAGGGTAGTACCGAAGACATACATAAGAAATTCGTAGGCATAATAAGCAAAGGCCTCTGTGGTATCAAGGTGTGTGTGCTATGGAACCTCTAATGCAACCACTATAGCGGATGATCCTCGGCTATCCTTTAGAGGAATGGCCTTGAGTAAATGAAGTCGAAGCCAGCTTCAAGATCCTATATCCAAGTCGAAGGGATCTAATCACCCCACCGGAAGGCTGGTAATCATGGAGAAGTGTAAGGGGTCATCGTTATCTCCCATGTAGAAAAGAAATAGAAGGAGTTGGTGGTAACCAACCACCTCTCTATAAGAGCGCGACAACCAATTGAGTGACTTGCATTGGGGTGATCCCCAAACAGAATGTGCCAAAACCAACCCGGACTCCAGCATGAAGAACGTGGTACCACCTTAAGGAATATGATCCCCATATCCCTTCATCCGCTGCTATTGTCCTATTACGAAAAAGTTGATTAGTACAAAGGTAGATATGAGCAAATGTGAATAAACATATGGGTTTGGTATTAAGGCTTACCAATTGGGCACCGAGAATAGGTGTAACTGCCGCCCTTAAAAACACATCGCTGAATGCGAGCATGCTACCGTGAATAATGCGATAGATATCAGTCAGGAGTAGCCGGATTGAATGGCCCGAGATGCGGTGGTAGCTCAAGACCAAACACAGAGAAATGATGTCTTTTGCCACCATGTCTGGGACATCCACCTCCTACGTTCACGCCAAACATATGTAAATCAGCCCCAAGGGCTGGGAAAGGCACGACAACCTTTGAGAAGATAGGAGGAGTATCTCCATGAGGGATATCAACATCCAACAAGAAAAATAGGTGTGGGTGAGCCAAAATGAGGAGAGGGAGGAAGAAACCAAAAGTCCACCAAGGACCCAAAAACTAGAAAACAAAAAGAAATGTGAAGGAACCAAAGGAGTGAGCGAGAGGTTAAGCCAAGATGTGCAAAACACATAATGAAGGACGAAAAACTCAAATCGCACCAAATCACAAACCAATCTGCTCAACATATAGAGGAAAGTGGTGATTTCAAGGAAAAGTGGTGTGGGTTGGGAAATGCGATGGAGAGAGGAAATCTATAGAGAGAGAGAGAGAGAGAACGAAAAAGAGAGAGAAGGTGTTTTCAAATGGTGTGGAGTCGAAATAAATTGCTGGTTTGCCTTTATGGACTTTTTTGGAGGCAAAAAGTCAAAACTATCCCTGAAAAGCCTAAAATAGCGGCCTAATCCATCATATGTTTGGTCAGTTTGTGGCCAAAAATAAATGACCAAAGATGGGTCTTTTATATGGGCAAAGTCATATTTTTATCCAAATGAGTTGTGTTTGTACCTAAAAAGGAAGAACTGATGCTAATGATGCTTGGTATAAAGTTAGCATGTCGATATGTGTTCGAAAGACCAAGCCACGCAATCAAAGGAAGCCAATTGATGAATAAGAGGATTTTTATTAAACACAAGAGGGTTACAAAAGATTTTCAAAACCAAAGAGAAGGTTCTAATCATTACAAGCAACTATATTTCACAAGGGGGTGGTTCTAGGACATGAGTCGTAAACATCCTTATTTCATATGCGCTGAATTCTTTATGTACATAAAGATGCGTCCCTCATTCTTCAAGGAGCAAAATGAAGAAAGGGCGTGCCTAGAGTTTTCCTAAGTTGTAGAAGAAAAGCTATAGTGTCAAGGAGTGTGAAAGGTTTCCAATGCATCGCCATCATCGTAAATCACCATGATCATTAGAGTTTCCTCAAAGATCGAAGTGGTTTCCATATCATCTTCATCATTGCTACTCACCATCGGAGAATCCAGAGGGCGATTGAAGCGATTCCAAGTTGTCATCCTAAACCAAGAGAGCCATGTTATTGAAGAGAGAAGTGAAGAACAACCAGACGAAATGGGAAATGAGCTACAAAGTCGGTGTGTTTTACCTCTAGCAAGTTGGTGGGATGAGGAGCAAAGATTCCATGAGTAAGAATTTTGATTGAACCCATAGCATCCTACCAAGTCCATAAAACGCCACGAGCACAAGCGTAGCTCAAGGATCGCTTGTTAACTTTGCCGCAGCAGTGAACTCTTCTTCATTATCAATGGTGGGTTCTTCCGAGATCGCCTTACGACTCTCTCCCTTTTACGGACAAGTCTTTTCCTACCCCCTCCAAACTATTGAAGGAGTTCATGAGCCGATACCTCCAAATCGTGAGCTATGGCATCATTGGAGCTCTTACATGACAAACCAACAAAGTCTACATAACGTGGGGAACCTATATCTTGGAGAGACACTAGAAAATGAAAGAGAGAGATTGTGAACCATTTAAAGTAAGAGAAGGCATATAAGGCCACATAAATAGCAATTGCAAGTGGCTATGGGTTGTTTGTACCAAAGTACCACTTTTTTACACATCGTTAGACGTGGAAAAGTGAAGACCTCTTTGGGATTTGCTCAATGAACTCGACCATGTTTACGGGCCACCAGTGTTAGCCTACAAGCTCTCAGGGAGTTAGCCCAGGAGAACTAATGAGTTTCAGAGTGTTATGATAGGAGCAGGAGTACATTTATAGAATTTGGGATATAAAAGGGTAGTCAAACGTGTGTGTAATCATTCAGATGTAAAGCAAAGCGAAGAGTCGAAAGTCATCCATAAGCAAAAATGTAATGACCCCAAAATGTGGAGAAGAAATCATTTGTATTTAACTATGAGCTGAGGTGTGTAATTTAATTATATCTTTTGGAATTGAAGCATTATCTGTTGAGCCACAGCTTTCAAATTGAAATTACCGACCTTTATGGGTTCAGAAATCACAATTGAGGACTTGGATGTGTTAATGGAAATTTTTAGAACTATTTGGGAAACTTAATTGAAAATCTAATTTGTCTGGTTTGTTAATGTGCGTTTGGGTGGTTAACTTGGTAACGCAAATTGAAGGCCTTAGAGACTTCGTAAACCTAATGTGACATATTTATGATCATCATAATTTTTAGAGTCATCTCGAAAGTTTAATTGAAATTTAATTTTGTGTGATTCAAGGGCCTGCTTGGCCTCCGTGAATTGTGTTAAAGTTTATATAGTTAAGCATATGGGTGTATAGTGAGTTATAAGGGAGGACTTATCTTTTGGAAGCTCAAAATATCTAAGAAGAAAGGTAGAGAGCCAAGAGAAAGAGAGAGAGAGAGAGAGAGAGAGAGAGAGGGTTCACCATTGTTGAGAGTTTGAAGATGGCTTGAAGAAATTGGAGAGAAGAAGGAGCAAACTCATGGAAGCTTGGAGAAATTAAAGAGAACTATGAGGAAATCAAAGAGTGAACTAAGATAAGATTAATTATCTTGAATCCTTGTGTTTAAGACATTAATTTCATGAAATCATGATAATAAAGGAAGCTTTTGAACCCATGAACCTTGATTTTTAAGAATTCATTGATTGAAGAAATAGAGTCATTAAATTTGTTTATTTTGAGATTATGGTGTTTGATGAAGAATAATCATGTGAAATTGCTCATGTATTAAAGGGTGGTGGGCTTTGATTTATATGTAATTAAGGTGTGATTTTGAAAATGCGAAGTCCCAACTTTTCAGCCATTTTCGGACTGATCACTGTCCAGTGGCTGCATGTGTAGATTGTTCTCGCACGCAGTGAGACAGCTCTGTCCACCAACTTTGAATAAGCATATCTTTTTCATCCTGACCGCTTTTGAGTGATTCTGAGCCTAAAATCAAGCTCCCGAAGTCTAGTTTCAATGGCACTGGTCTCACTCCCAAATTCTAAATACATAAATAGTTATGCCCAAATTAGTGACGTGCTCACGTTATGTCAATTAGTTTTTGTACCATTCCTTCACCTAAACCATTTCCCATCGATTTCCTGCTTTCTAAGACATGGATTACAACTTATTAGAGAATAATGAGCTTGGTACCACCATGGCTAATTTATTGAATGATCAAAGAGGAATAAGTAAAGGATCGAGTATAATTTCATTTTATGTGTTGTGCACTGTAATTGTAGGTCGAGACGAGGAGATTATACCAGTACCAGCGGGAACCGATCATAGTGAGTAGTAGTACTTTGATGTATCTTTACTCGTTTATCGTCATTGACGTTAAATCTTCGTAAGAATTATGTTGACATATATGTTATGTATGCTATGTGAGAAACGGTAGATATTATGAAACTTCAAAAGAGTTTGTGAAGTTATGTATGTTATGTGAAAACATTACAAAATCATGAAAACATCAAAAGATTGTGAAATATGAAGTTATGAGGCGAAGGGCCAAACTTGTGAACTTGTGAATCCAAAGGGCCGAAGGCCGATGTGATAAGTTGTGAATCTATGAAACCCAAAGGCTATTTTGAATGTGTGAACCCTCAGCAAGGGGAACTGCGGAAATTGTGAAACCAATAAAACTCAGAATCCAATGAAAATGTGTTATGTCAACTCATGAGAATGTGAATTAGTCTCTCATTGTTAAGCATACGAGCAATGACACGATACAACAAGAAATGCTCTAGTTATGATATGTTCCATTTGAATTAATGAATGATGTTCAAGTATGTTTCTGCATGTTTCTGATGTTATAAGTTCAGTATGTTCAGTATGTTTCAAGTATATGTTCCAAGTTTAAGTCTATCATGCTTATGTATGTTACAAGTTTAAGTCTGCTATAAGTTCACGGGGAGTGTTATGTTACAAGTTCAAGGATGTTGGATGTTACAAGTTCAAGGATGTTACAAGGGCTTATGCCAACTTTTCAAGGGCTTAATGCCAATCTTTCAAGTTGGGGTCTTCATGCCAACTTTCAAGGGCCTTAAAAAGCAGTGCCATATGTTACAAGGGCTTTATGCCATATGTTTCGGGAAATGTAGTGCCATATGTTACAAGGGCTTTATGCCATATATAAGTGTTTCAAGGGCCTTAGTGCCATATGTTACAAGGGCTTTATGCCACATGTTTCAAGGGCCTTAGTGCCATATGTTACAAGGGCTTTATGCCACAAGTTTCAAGGGCTTATAGCCACCATGTTTCAAGGGCCTGCCACCATGTTTCAAGGGCTTATAGCCACCATGTTTATGTTGCAAGATTGAACCTAAGGTCGTTATGTACTTAGCATAGAATCAGCACTAACTATGTGAACCTCTACATCTTTATATATGCATTGCTATGTGGTTATGTTTCCAAGCCAAGCATCGCTTTCTTTTTATTTATGTATTACTATTCACCTCGAGCTTGGCTCACTGCTTTTAATGCGTTCTGCTGTCAGAGGTAACCAACCGGTGTGGTCACCCTAGTCATGACAATCTGCTTTTTGGTCAACCTTC